>OX392499.1:144115-1344115 GCA_947623375.1 Apotomis capreana
AATTGTGCTGTAAGGTAGCGATATAGATAGATACATCATTTACTTTACCTGTTCCATAGTTTGCGTGTGTTTACAAACAAAACTAAACGCGAATGACCCAATTTCAACATTGTGGCATTCCTGAGGATATGGAGGCAAGTATAATTTTCTCCGTTTATCTCCTGCTGGTTATATAAGAGCCGTTTGAGGACTTTGAGGGTTTCCAACACTTGGAACACTGAAATTATGTACCTACCGATCTTTGATTACATGTCTATAGCTAGTGCTGCCATCTATAATTTCGCCGAACCCGGACAGACCTAAAAATAGCCGGACATTTGGCGTAGGTAAATCGCATTTTTTCCCCGGACGTGTACGGCGGAGTATTATTAAAGATCAATCGCTTTATTTCTCATTCACATAAAAAGTGTCCAGTTTTTCCCCGGACACTTTTGAAAACCCCCGGAAGGTCCCCGGACGGCCTCCAAACTAGGACAAATCCGGGGAAACCCGGATGGATGGCAGCCCTAGGTATATAGCCAATGTCATAACTCTATTAATAAACATACCTACGTAAGGTCTTTTGCTTCTATTAGGTTAAATCTGACTTATACCCCTTTTCACTAGGGCCACAGAATTCAAAATGTTCTTTTAAATGTGTAAAATCGTCTTCTTACCAGATCCAATTAAGAGTAAGTACTTATAGTATGTTCGAAGGTACTATAGGTACCTCTATGACTTATACCTCTACCGGAAAGAAATTCCCAAAAAGTCTTGCCAAACTTGTTTTTCTAGGCTACTCCTAAAGTCTTCACTTTCAGTTTTTGGGTAATTCGAAAATTGTTTATGTACCTGAGGCGTTATCACTCGGTTTATACATCGGCTCGACATCAGCCATGCTCCGGCGCCACCCCGGGCGCAGCGGCGCGCGCGCGGCCCGCCCGGCGCCTGCGCCCGCGCCGGCCAGCGCCAACACACACGCGACCACGGTGAAGTCCATTTCGCGACTGCACGTGTTGCGCATGACGTGTGATATGATGTTTCCTTGTACTCATTTATACCGGCTCTGATATCAGCCAACTACCTTGACACGATGATTTCACGCAGAGGGTGATTTCGGTCATAAACATACATTGTCGAATGCAGGCTTCGGTGGCCCAAAGATGGATTCCGTAGATGAGTGCTCATCGCGTGAGTGCGGGAGAGTACAGTGCAGCGACATCGGTGGTCGATTTGTACATAGAGTTCCCTCTGTTCTGTTCTGGTAGTCAGGCTCAATGTGACTCCGACTACGAGCAGTCCTGTCCACCGGTTTCAAATCTTCATTGGTTCGATGTTACAACTTCATTTTCTCCTGTTACTTTAATTTCCAGTTTTGGTACATACGTAAGGTACATTATTGATCGTATGTCCGAATTCTGTCTGTCCAACGGTCCTCGCCTACAGGTCGCATTTATCAACCGAATCTCGCAGTAAGTACGTCATCTTCTAAATTGGTCTAGTTATTTCGCAGGACGTCATTTTCTGGGTTAGTCATCGTCTAAGTTAATCTATTTCAACGAAATTCTTTGGACTTCTAACTAATCTTATGCTATTTATTTTAGTAACACCTTGTTTTCTATTCATGAAAGTTGTAATATTATTAATAGTTAATAGTAGGGGCCGAGGATGATATCAAAAAGGACAGGCTTAATTATAAAGGTTACCTCTATAAAGTCTTAACTATTTATATATACTTAATCGAAATAAAGTTGAAGTTGTTAAACGGAGATGACCTACTAAGAAATTGACTAGCTAAGAACAAGACATCCTTCGAAATTGACAAGAAGCGAAGATGACCTGCTGAGAAGGTGGCCAGCTGATAACATGACGTTCTCCGAAATTGACACGAAACGAAGATGACCTGCTGAGAACGTGACGTTCCTTGAAATTGATACGAAATGAAGTTGGCCTGCTAAGAAACTGACTAGAAGAGAACATGACGTCCTTTGAAGTTGACCTGCTAGGACACGAAACGAAGATGACCTGCTGAGAACGTGACGTTCCTTGAAATTGATACGAAATGAAGTTGACCTGCTAAGAAACTGACTAGAAGAGAACATGACGTCCTTTGAAGTTGTGAGGACGCGAAGATGATCTACGGAGAAGGTCGACCCGAGAATGACCCTGCTCGAAATTGACTCAAAACGAGAAACGAGGATGACCTGCCTCGCCTAAATAACAACAATCTATAATATATTCGACCAAATAACATTATTCCATACAAATGCTATGCTGAATTTCATTTTACATTTTATTGGCCAAACAATTTTGATTTCGATCAAACTATTTTCGACATTAATCTTTCGACGAAACGGTGGAATATAAAAAAAATATCTAAAACGGAATAACACAAAAAATCTCGGCCAGTCGACATAGACCCAGATTTCAGACAAATTCTATACTGTTCGATTTTATTTAAGACTAGCAACCCGGCTTCGCACGGTTGCAATTATGCCATATTATGTTGCCGATGCTCCTGCGCCTCTGCGGTGTCGGACAAGCAACCCTAACGGCTGGCAACAACACCGATAAACATCCACTTCCATGGGAATTACTTTAGATAAAATGTGACTTCCTGACAAATTATGCCCGTATATACTTATCTTCTAAAGCATTTTGGACAGGCCTTGCCCGCATCATGGCGAAATTAATTATCTTGCGTTATATTTATTTGTACTGCAATTATCGTAAGCCGATCAGGTGCCTTCGTTGGAGCGGAGCAGTGCGGGTGCCGCGTACAGTTTTCAGCCGTGACCGGAAACGAGCGACTTGACTGATATGATAGGTAGAGAAGAAAGATAGAGAGAGAACTCCTACGCAACTCCTGTCTGCGTTGTGTATGAATCATATCATATACTTATTCGTATAAATTACTCGGTGCAGCAATTTATGTCAGACGATTCAGTTTTACATATATATAGTGCATAACTCATAGACACACCACACACTATTACTCTGAACACAAAATATACACATTTCATATTGTGTGAGGTCAGATGACTTGTTTAAATGATTTTATAGCTCTTTGTTTATATAAGTATTTAATTTGACAAGTATAATTTAGTTTCGTAAGTAGGTACATAGTTAATTTTCTTGACTAAGTAATGTTGATAATGTTATCCGACGCAATGATTATTTTAAAATAAATGTACCTATATTTAACAAATTGCTACACTCTATCAGGGTAGCCATGTACACAAACATCTTTTAATTATAACCATGGATGATATTGCCATAAATAAATGAAATGAAATGAATTGAAATGAATCAGATGTATTTAATCTATGTTAGACAGAAGCCCTTGGTAATATTAGTATCGCAACAAAAGTCAAATACGTGATTTGATTAGAATTTAGAACTGTCCAGTACCCTCTACCTATGTATACGTACATATTATCAACGTGTAGATATATACAGTCGAGAGAACTACGCTTTACAATAATTTCGCAATGTGAGTTGGGTTTTTTTCACTGACGGGGGCAGAATGTGTAAGTGTACTACAACGACCATAGGTAATGCCAGGGATGCTGTAGGATATTGAAGGATTAAGGTCGAAAGAAACACAAACGTCGTTAGTTCAAATTGTCATTTTATTTTTCTTACCACGTATTTACATAATTACAAAAATAGGAATTTTCTTGAAACCAAATGAGAAACACATCACCTATCGAACTAGGGGGCTGACTAGGGGACGCTTACCTCGATCTATTGGCTAAGGGCTCGGTTGGACAATCCACGCTTACAGGCTATGATTAGGAAGCACTGTTAAAACTAGTTAAATTAATTATAATTACACGTTCAGTTCAGTCGGGTAGGTACTCTCGGTCAGTAGCGGCGCTTGGGCGGCGGCGGCGGCATCGGCTGCGGCGCTCGCTGCGGTCGGCGCGCGCGCGCGCAGGGCAGGCGCCGGCGCGCCGCCACCAGCGCCGCCGCCAGCGCCGCCAGCAGCAGCGCGGCGGCCGCGCAGCCGCCCGCCACGCCGCGCAGGCGCGCGTACTGCGGCACCGCCACGCCCGCGCCCCCGCGCCGCGCGCCGCCCGCGCACGACACGCCCGCCCAGTACCGCGCGCCCTCCTCCACCGAGCTCACTGCACAAACATACACGAGATTAATGTCGGTTGGATATTCTCTCCGAGACCGTGGCAGCGTGTCAGGGACGTATAATCCAATATTGTGAAGGAAAAAAGTTTAGTGACTAAGAGTACCGAATTCTGATTGTTCTTTTTAAAATGTAAATATGTAGATACTTAAATGTCATGAATAATTGTCTCAAGTTATTACTTAAAACATTACAATACATGTAATGCCTAACTACTGGCGGGCATTTGAGAATTAAAAACCCTGTGAAATAAATCAAGAGCGTATCGAAATAAAAAAGTGAATATGTTCGTTTGTGACAGACCCAGCATGTGGTCGTGGTGGGTGTGCGCGGTGGCGAGCAGGCGGCGGTCGGCGGCGTCGTCCTCGCGGTACCAGCGCAGGTCGCAGCGCTCGCCCTCCGCCAGCGTGGCGCCCGGCCGCGCCCAGCGCACCAGCGCGCCGTCGTCCAGCAGCCGCACCGACACCTGCAGCTCCTCGCCCTCCGCCCCCTCCGCCCCCTCCGACCCCGCCGCCCCCGCCGCCTCGCCCTCCAGCTCGTCCTCGCCCGCCGTGGCGGCGCCGTCGCTGGCTTCCGTCACCGCCGCCACGAACGCTGCCTCGCTCTCGTCCACTTCAGGGTCTGGATCAACAAATCCTTTCAATTTCGTAACTTTAGCTTCCAAGAAAACGAAAGCCTTAAATGAATTAAGGCTTTCGTTTTTTGTATTTTATCTGATTTGTACGGACATGAACGGATAACTTGATAAAACCTACAAGTAACCCACAGTTCTAACGAATGGCGATAGATATGATTATCTAATATTTTCAAAATAAAAGAAAGTCGAGAATTGGAGAGGCTACGAACCTAGGGTGGAGACGAAAAGCGGCTTGCTGAAGAGGCCGTCGCCGAGACTGTCCTGCGCCAGCACGCGCAGCTCGTGCGGCGTGCCGGCGCGCAGGCCGGTCAGCTCGGCGGCGGTGACCCCGCGCGACAGCAGCCGCAGCGTGCGCCACTCGTGCGCCGCGCGCTCGCGGTACCACACCGTGTACTCGGCCTCCACGCCGCGGCGGCCCGGCGCCCACGCCACGCGGATGCCGTGCACCGACGCCAGCGCCGTCAGGTTGTACGGCGCGCGCGGTGGCAGGTTCTCGATCAGCAGCTCCGTCTCGGCGCTCACGTCGGCCGCCTCGTTGCTCACGGTGCACACCAGCACGCCGCGGTCCTCCTCCGCGACGGCCGAGATGGTCAGCTTGCCCTCCTCGAGCGCGAAGCGGTCCCTCGGCAGAGGTGCGCCGTCCTTCTGTAACAGACACGCGAGTGTGAGTCGCGGGAAGAACGCGGGCGGGGGTGGACGAGCGCTCCATACTCACGCGGCTCCAGATGACTTGCGGTGGGTCGTGGTGCGGCTGCTCGGCGGCGGCGCAAGGCAGCGCCAGCGGCTGCCCGAGGCGCGCCAGGTATAGTGGTTGCGGCCGCGTCAGCAGCGCCGGTGGCCGCTGCACGCGCACGCGCACGCGCGGTGACGGACCCTCCGACCCCAGCGCGTTGTACGCCGTACACGAATACTGGCCCTCATGCGACTCGTCTACCTGCAAGTGGAGCTCGGTGTTAGTGCGCGTGTCACGAGGGATATAACGGGACAGATGCTATACGCACTCTATTGAACAGCAGACTGCCGTTGCGGCTGTAGAACACGCCGGGCACGTTGTAAGGGTCGAACAGGAAGCCGTCCTTCTCCCAGCGCAGGTTGGTGAGCGGAGGGTTGGCGCTGAAGTGACAGTCCAGACTGGCGGGTTTGCCCAAAGGGAGGAACCGCTCCTCGGGCGCGTACACCACCTTCGCCTTGTCTGCCAGCGCCACGCGGATATGGAACAAACATACAGGTACAAACAGACAGTTTACTCGCGAAGAGCCGTAGAGTAAGAACGTTAATCAATATATCGACTGACACTGAACGTCAAGGTAGGCCTCGGCGCTCTGCGAGCGGTCCCCGTGCTCCACGTGGCACTGGTACTCGCCGGCGTCGGCGGCGAGCGCTTGGCGCAGCACGAGCGAGCCATTGGCGGGCCACTCGGCGCGCGACGCCAGCTCCGGCAGGGTGGCCACGGGCTGACCGTCGCGCAGCCACTGCACCAGCGCGTCCGGCTCCTTGGCGCCGCACTCGAGCTCGGCGCGCGAGCCCTCCACCACTGTCACGTTGACGGGCGGTGTCGCGATCACGGTGCCGCCTGCGGGAGACATGATACGTTAGTAGTCGACAAACTTGGCAGGGCCGGGAGTTCGGGAACGACACTGACACTGACCGTCGACGTCGAGGTAGTAGAAGGTGCCGTTGTTGCGCGCGGGTGGGCTGCGGTTGGGGAAGGAGACGCGGCAGTGAAAGAGGCCGGCGTCGGTCTCGCGCACGGAGGAGACGTTGAGCGAGCCCCCGCCGAGCGCGCCGCCCGACACGCGCCGCGCGCGGCCCCCCCAGCGGTCGCCCACGCGCGGCGCGTCCCAGCCGCTCAGCCACGACAGCACCATCTCTCCCTGCAACACGCAACACACGCCAATGACACACATGCAGACAAATATATATATAGTAAAAAAATACATTCCAATTGAGAACCCTCCTCCTTTTTGAAGTCGTTTAAAAAATGGAAACAAAGGACGCGATTTTCTGCACCAAGGCTGTAGAGTGGTTCCAAACACAGTCAGAAACTGTAAATAATAATTTGGTGAAATGTCGAAAGAAAGTTGGATATTTCTCAGGAACAAATAGTACCTACTGAATAAAATAAAAAGGTTACAAGTAAGTAAGTTATAGGAGATTTAGATCAAGATGATGATAAAAACAATCAATTAACCTGTAACATTTCTATACATCATTTATTTATATACTTAAACTAGGAGGCGGCTTCAGGAATAAAGCACTTATGCGCCAATGTCAGTCCTTCAATTCTACTAATTTCCTGCAAAATTAACTTATGTACCTAACTCCTGTTTAGTCCTCTTATAAATGGTACTCTACTCTGACTCTAAGTGCTTATCTTATCTTATCAAGCTTGACGAGGCCTTTGGCGCAGATTGTAGAGCACCTGCTTACTGAGCTCGCGGTTCCGGGTTCGAATCCCGGCCAAGGCAAATATTTGTATGATGAACTTGAATATTTGTACTTGGCTTATGATTGTTCTATGTATCACTACATAGTATAAAACAAAGTCGCTCTGCTGTCTGTTTGTCTGTCTGTCTTTCCCTATGTATGCTTATAGATCTTTAAAACTGCGCATCGGATTTTGATGCGTTTTCTTTCTCATCTTTGTTCATAGTAAAAATTGAGTGGTTTGGCACCGACTTCAAAAAGTGATTCAAATGTAATCTGTACATGAACGGGTTATTTTTGGCTTTTCAGTTTTTTTGAAGTCGGTTCTTTTTAACCGACTTCCAAAAAACCGGCCAAGAGCATGTCGGGCCACGCTCAGTGTAGGGTTCCGTAGTTGCCCATCCTTCACAATACACGGGCTTCGAGGTTAAAATTACGAGAAAGATTTCAAGCTCTATAAAAAAGATCGTAAACGCCAAAGTAACTGTAATTCTGTAATTACTTATTACCTTCTGTAACTTATCGATTATACGCGCCAGATTGAGCGGAACGTTTTAATGCAGTATGACACTTAACTAATATGTGTAACGTTCGAAGTATAAGGACACGCGATGCACCTACGTCATTTAAAAAAAATATGATATTTTGCTACAACTCAAAAACGGGTTGACCGATTTTATTCAATATAGTTTTCATTGAAAGTACTTATAAGGTCTCATTTTCATGAATTTTTCCATAATTTTTTGACTAAGTATTGGTTGAAAAGTTACAGGGGGGGACGCTATTTTTTTTGTTTTGAATATCTCGTATTTACCAAACTGCTGACTTGACCAAAAAATATTGTTTGGAGGCCTCTCTTATTTTTAAAAGACCTATTGAACGACACCCCACACACTAGTGTTGAAACCAAAAACAAATTCACCCCACTAGGTGTTCGAGAGGTAACCGAAATAAAGTTTTTTTTTTAGTTTTTTTTTTACCGTTTTGTCGGCGTGTTACATACACATATACTCATCGGTACTCGTCGGTTCTTTTTTTGTCAAACGAAACGCAAGGAGCTTTTATGGAAGAGCTCCATGACGAAACGTAAAACCATTCATCCAAGCCTTATCCAAGCGTAAAACAAACCACTACGAATGACATTGACATTGTTGACAAACAATCATAAAATCGTTTCCTGTGTAAGAAATTAGTTCCAATAAAATTCCGCAACATGGCGCATCCTCATTAGTATTTCCTCGCTTCATTGTTCGATATAATTTAGTTAACATTATTGTAGTTTATTTTAGGTACTGGCAACTTATTGCACGCTTATTCAGAGATTTTTGAAAAAAATAAGTATAGTTTTGACTAAACCTCCTGCCGGCCCCTTGCGGTGGCGCCATTTAACTCTCATTATTTTTTCGTGCACGGCAACAGACGCACGCGTCCACTACCGTTATTGCGTAATAGTGTGGTGGAAGTTTGAGAAATGCCGAAACGGAAACTCACAAACGAGGAAAAAATTGAACATTATCAACGAAAGTTGAAAACGTTACGTGGCATATCATCATCGTCATCGTCATCGTCATCGTCGTCTTCATCAGACGAGGAAACCGGTGAGTAATTTAAACCTTAGCTGCTTACTTACGGTAATACGGCCAACGGTCGTTTTATACAGTATGTAATGCATCTTAACGCGTACTTAAAAATAAGACGCTAGCCTGGGGGTTGGCCGTGAGTCAACACGATGGCATTCCGCATGTAAGACGTGATAATTCTAATGTGAATACATGTTGATATGCGAACATTATAACCTCAACTTTACCCGCGAGGTAAACTTGAGCTAAAATGTAAATAAATTGGGTAAATCTCATCTACCCTCTTTTGAAATTTATTTTATTTAGTTTAAACAAAACTAAATTCATACTTTTGTTTTTTGTTCTTTATAGAAAGCGCTGACTTTCTTGAGAATGTGACCGAACCCGCAGCCCCGGAAGACACGTCGCAACCACAGCATTCGACGGGTAACGGGGCTGATCACGAAATCGCGCCTGTGGTACAACCCGCAGCGACACCGCCTGCACCTGATGCGCTCGGCCCAGTTATCTCGACGCCAGCTCAAGAAAATGAAGCTCCAGTCTTGGACCCTGAACTGCTAACAGCTTTGGGTGACGCAACAGACGACTCGCCCAAATTTGGAGAAAAAATTCATCCAAACCTGGCATCACTTTGGCCACCCTTACTTCGGACGGGTTTGTTCAAGGACTCCAAAGAAAAATTTCTAAAGGAATACCTCATTCCAGAAAACTGCACATTACTACAGGCACCAAGACTTAACGCCGAAATTTCGGCAGCTGTCACTGAAATGGCGCGAAATCGCGACAAAAAAATTGAGACATCCCAGCAACAATTGGGTGTTGGGATTACAGCGGTCAATCGCGCTATGACAATACTATTGACAAGCGACGACAAGGTGAAAGCCATAAAAATACTTAGCGACAGCAGTCGCATCTTATCCGACCTGCACTTCTGTGAGACTAAGGCGCGCACAAAGATGATAACCCCTGGGTTAGCGAAACCTTTCCTTACCATTATTCAGGATACCGAAAGAGACGAGATGTTGTTCGGGAATAAGCTCCCGGAGAAAATAAAGGCCTCCAAAGCAATAGAGAAACAGGGTCTTCAAATTAAGAAACCTGTGCCTGCTGTAAAAAATACAGCGACTCCATCAACATCGGCTGCTTCGCGCAGCAATTACCAGTACCAGGGAAACTGGACTGCCCCCTCGCGCTACCCGTCGAACAGGGGGGGCGTGGGGGGCAGAAGAAAGCCGTGGCTGCACGCAAGCCACCTCCGAACCCCACGTCCAGGCCAGCAGGCCAGGGCAAACCCCGTGTCAATCACAGCAATGAACCAGGTACATGCTGGTAGAATAAGTAATTTCTACGATTGTTGGCTAAAAATTACATCAAATCAGGTCATTTTAAATTGGCTAAAAGAAGGATATATGATACCTTTTGATAGACAGGTTGTCCAAGATTTTGTACCCCAAATAAATTGTTCACCATCAGAAAAAGCTGACATGAAATTGGCTATAAACGGCCTAATGGAATTGGGTGCAATTGCGCCCTGCTCCCCATGTGATCAACAATTTATTTCTAAAACATTCTTAACACCAAAATCTAATGGAGGTAAACGTTTCATCCTAAATTTAAAGAATCTAAACAAGTTTATCCCAAAGGACCATTTCAAAATGGAAGACCACCGTACCGCAGCAAAGCTTATTCCAAATCAAGGGTTTATGGCCACTATTGATTTGAAAGAGGCTTATTTGTTGATACCGATGGCGGTACCTTGCCGAAAATATTTACGCTTCCATTTTGAAGATAAAAGCTCTCAGTTGCTAACTTATGAGTTCACAGCTTTACCTTACGGGCTTTCTGTGGCTCCAAGAACGTTCACTAAAATTATGAGAGAGGTTATTACTTACCTACGAAGCCAAGGTAATAAGTCAGTATTTTTTCTGGATGATATTTTGTGCATCGGGGATGATTATAACAAATGTTCACAAAACGTCCAACAAACGGTTAATTTATTGGAATGCTTAGGTTTGGTAATAAATTACCAAAAAAGTGTCTTGGAGCCCCAGCAGTCATGCAAATATTTAGGATTTATCTTTAACTCCATAGATATGACGTTAGCCTTACCTACCGAAAAGCGCGACAGAATTGCTGCTATGGTTACAACATTTTTGTCACTACCCACTTGTACCATTCGAGAATTTTCTCAGCTCATCGGTACACTTATAGCGGCGTGTCCAGCGGTCAAGTATGGGTGGTTATATACTAGGATACTAGAAAGACAAAAATTCTTAGCTTTACAACGGGAAACAAATTATAACAGAAAAATTAAATTACCAGAGGTAATTATAAATGACCTGATTTGGTGGAAACACCAGATTTACACATGTGTTTGTTCCATGTTACCTATAACATACACACTGGAAATATTTTCTGATGCATCACGCACCGGCTGGGGTGCATTTTGTAATAACTCCCGAGCACACGGAGCGTGGAGATCAGACGAAAGAGCTTTTCACATTAACCAGCTGGAATTGTTAGAGCTAGCTCTTAAATATTTCGCGCATGATCAAAGTAATTGCTCGTTATTACTGCGCATTGACAATACGACAGCTATTAGCTACGTAAACCGTATGGGTGGCGTTCAGTTTCCGCACCTAAACGATCTCTCCCGACAAATTTGGCAATGGTGTGAGGAGAGGAACATTTGGATTTTCGCATCCTATATAAATACGAAGGATAACATAGAAGCGGACAGTGAATCACGCTGAGTGAATCCCGACACTGAATGGGAACTATCTAGGATAGGTTTTAGTCTGATAAAAAAAAAAATCGGACAGCCGGAAATCGACTTGTTCGCCTCCAGAGCCAATGCCAAATGTCAAATTTACGTGTCATGGAAGAAGGATCCGGATGCAATAGCCATAGATGCGTTTACGATGAACTGGAACAGCTATTTCTTCTACGCGTTTCCTCCCTTTCCGGTTATATTGAAAGCCCTGCAAAAGATAATTCACGACCATGCAACGGGAATCTTCGTATTCCCAGTTTGGCCGTCACAAGCGTGGTTCCCGTTATTAATGTCCTTAGCAAGATCCGATATATTGTACATGGACGCTAAAGAACATTTAATATGTTCTGATTACAGGTACAGACGCCAGTTACACCAGCATCTTACCCTGGGTGCAGTGGTGCTCTCCGGTTAGCGTATATGCGACGTGGCCTCCCCGAAATCACCTGGGAACTAATGATTGCTTCTTTGTCCAAAAATACCATCCGACAGTATAACGTGACCTTAAAATTATGGTGGGCTTTCTGTACACAACACGATCATGACTTTTTTGATAGTTCGACTAACTTGGTCTTGACATTCCTGACCAATCAATTCAATCATGGAGCCTCTTATGGCTCAATTAACAGTCATAGATCAGCGCTATCCTTATTCCTTGGTGACAGTATTGGAAAGGATGAAAATATAAAGCGTCTCTTAAAAGGGGTATACAAGATGAGACCTAATTTACCAAAATATACACATACCTGGGACCCAAAAATTGAATTAGATCACGTTGCGTCATGGCATCCAAATAAGACAATTTCTCTAGAGCGGCTCACTAAAAAATTAGTCATATTATTAGCGCTTTGCACCGCTCACCGAGTGCAAACATTATCACTAATAAAACTTCAAAATATTAATTGTTGTGCCAATGGTGTCAAAATTAATATATCAGACATAATTAAAACCTCTGCTGCAGGAAGTGACCAGCCGGTCCTATTCCTGCCGTACTTTAAGGAACGCCCGGAAATATGTGCCGCCACTACCCTCCAGGACTACCTCCCAAGGACTAGGGACTTAAGAGCCCAGAACTCTGAACACCTCTTAATAACTGTGAAGCGTCCCCATAGGAACGCGACAGCACAGTCAATAAGCAGGTGGATAAAACAGGTCCTAGAGGAGAGTGGCGTAGATACAAAGATGTTCAGTGCGCATAGTACGAGGCACTCGGCCACATCTAAAGCCTCTGCCGCAGGGGTTAGTGTAGATGTCATCCGGAAGACTGCCGGATGGTCGGCTACCTCACAAACATTTGCGAGGTTTTACAATCGTCAAATAATAGACGAAGGTATATTTGCAAGATCAGTATGTAATTAAATATAAGATTATAGATTTAAATACTGATGAGACTGATTGTTAGTCATTGATCAGTTACATACCTATTATCATACCTTTGTAAGAATTAAGGATAAGAATAATACAACTTCTTGCTTAAATCTGTCTTTTCTTTTCAATCTTGGTTTTGATGCAAAACTTGATCTCTTAACAGCTACAATTTTGTTAACTAAATTATATCGAACAATGAAGCGAGGAAATACTAATATATGATCAAACGAGCTTCGCAAGCGAAGTTCGATCAATATTATATGACTCGCTTCATTGGAAGATATAATTTCCCTCCCACCCATATACCCATTATGCAAGTTTTGCATAGTTGCTAATCTCTGAAAATAATGAGAGTTAAATGGCGCCACCGCAAGGGGCCGGCAGGAGGTTTAGTCAAAACTATACTTATTTTTTTCAAAAATCTCTGAATAAGCGTGCAATAAGTTGCCAGTACCTAAAATAAACTACAATAATGTTAACTAAATTATATCTTCCAATGAAGCGAGTCATATAATATTGATCGAACTTCGCTTGCGAAGCTCGTTTGATCATATATTATTTGTGATCAAGCTTTATGTATATTCTACCTACTACTATTTGCTGGCGGTTGGCTCAGTGGTACTGCGCTGCCTTCGGAGCCAGCAGTCGATGGTTCGATTCCCGGTATAGACCAATATTAATTGTGTGGTGAACTCCAATACTTATCTGTACCTAGGTCAGGGATTGTTAAAAAACTGGTGCAAACTTTACATAAACTGATAGTGTGGGAAAAAGAGCAGGATATATGACTGCAGTTACAAATTATGTTACTCTCTATTGCTACTGTTATAACAAACTACTTCTATACTTTGTAGTGGAGACAATAAATACTCTTTTCATTTTCATTTCATTTCAATTTCAATTTCATTCACTTAAAGAGGAGCTAAGCGGCGGCAGGTTGTTTTAGCTATAGATGGCATTAGCCACAACAACAACATGACGACACGGCGCCAGCAGCGCCAACGCCATCGGCCGGATCCATCGATTATTTAGTTAGCATTTGTGACAAATATTACTGTCGCTCGCGGGCTCGTGTACAATATACAAAGAAGACAGTGAGCAGTCAGTCGGTTCAAATATCTATGCCACAATTTGACTGTATAGTTAACAGACAACGTGGATGCATGTGGAGCGGGAACGCAGAGCGCTGGCGGTTCGGGCGGACATGCTGGCTCGCTAATTGCTCGAGGTGCAGTTGCAGATAAGATCACTCTTTTTAGAGTATGACAGGCAGATTTAAAAAAAAAACATAATTGGGGAGATATGGGGCGGAAAACGAAAGAATAAGTAATATTACAGCCGAATCGAAAAGTGATCGCATAGATACAGCGACAGACTGATCGATAGGAACAGCTCACTGAGCAACTAGTTTAGTTGGTTAAGATTTTGGTTTAATATTTAGTTATACATTACCATCTAAGTACATATTTTTAAATAATGTTTGGAAGTAGGTACTTAGTTCAAATTGGTCACTAGAAAGTACCACCACAGTGACGAAATGCCGTTGAGGCTATTGACAGCGCAGCCCGGAATCATCCAGACTGCAGGAAATCGAATCATCGCGAGTGGAAATATTCTCGACTCGACAACTGGAACAGTCATTGAATAGGTAGGTACTTACTTAGTTGTCTTGTCTGCTTGGTTCTGTATCAATCAAACGTGGTCATGCTGTTCATGTGAAAAATGTAAAAGTGAAAGTGTCTGTGTCTCGGTCATACACATCACACCATCAAACTCGAGTAAAGCTTTGTCGCGCGACATATATATTGTGAATCTGACAAATAATAATGACAACAATAATTGTTGCAATTGCATAGCGACAGTAGCGAGCGATTCATAGGCACGTCGTGTTATCGCTATCGCCGATAATTACGATTAACCGCGTAAATATGTAAGCGGCGCAAATATATATATGCAAATACAAATAGGTAACGGATGCATATTTGAGCCCTTGGGGTTGAGACTCTGGGGCCCTGGGGCGAAAGCACCCACTGTCGTTATTTACGGTTAGTCGAGTTGAGTTGTGACCAACGCTACAATGTTAGGTTAGGGCTACAATGTTAGGTTCCTTGTTGTTCAAGATGGGGTTAAGGGTTAAACAATTTCCAAAATAATATTATATACAGGGTGTCCCTAAAACCAACGCCGAAATGAAGAGGGGTGATAGAACAGCTCATAAGCAACCATATTAAGTTAATTTGACCTTAATAAAAAGTTCATGGTTTTCGAGATATTTGCATTTAAAAAAAACTCGTGACTTTTGATGCCCTGCGTCAGTATGTCGATTGCCACCACTGCAAATTTAGGTATTTTTTAAATCTGTTTTTTGCAGGATGTTACTAAAAACATATCCTATCGAATGTAATTTCAATTTATTACATATCATGATGCTTTGTCGGTAAAAATAATAAAAAAAAAACGAATTATAGCAATTTATTAAATTTAGCCAGCGGTTTTGATCGAGTTTCCTTTATAAAAAGTATTGTAAACTAACATGGCACACAACATAAAAAGATAGTAATTTTTTTAATTTACGCAGCAGTTTACGAGATATTGATATTTTACACCAAAAGGAGCTCATACTGCAGTTATTCCATAGTATGGTACCAGAGCCCCTACTAGGCTCAGAGTTTGAATTTTGAACAAAAAATCGATTTAAAGAATACATTATTTAGAATAGGAACACAATTCAATTTTAGAATAAAAAAAATGAAATGTTCATAGCGAACCTGGCAAATAACGTAAAAAGATAGCAAATTTAGAGTTGTTTTTAAAATGGTATTGAAGTGACTTAATTATTTAGCGGTTTATAAGATAATGCAAAAATAATACTGGTTGCCATTTTTATCTTTTAAGTGAATAAAAAAACTAAAAACATTAAAAAAATACGATACCTGTTTTATGTAACTAAATTAAATGTTCAAATTGTCCGCCATTGACTTGAATACAAGCTCGGCATCTCCTTAAAAATGCTCGACTGATGTGACGTGCACTTCTTGATACGTCGTTTTGGGCCTCTGCGTAAATGCGTTGTCTCAGCTCCGCTATACTGTTAATCGGTTCATTGTAAACTTTTTCTTTAATATAACCCCAGTAATAGAAATCCAGAGGATTTAGGTCTGGAGATCGAGGAGGCCACAAAATGGGACCCAGACGGCCGATCCATTTCTGTGGATAAGTTTGGTTTAAATGTAGTCGCACTTCGCGTGCATAATGTGCTGGACAGCCATCATTCTGCAGCCACATTGACCTCCGCGTAGCTAAAGGTACGTCGTCGAGAAGATTTGGCAACTCATTCTCTAAGAAATGCAGATAACTTGGACCATTCAGCGTTTCTGGTAATTCAAATGGGCCAATTATTTTCCCATCTAATATTCCAGTCCAGAGGTTCACTTTAAATTGGTACTGCGACCGATCTTCCCTCATTAAATTAGGATTTTCTAATGCATAACTGTGTAAATTGTGCATGTTCATAAATCCATCTCTCTTAAAAGTGCTTTCATCAGACCATAAAACCATATTTATGAAATTGGGATCCTCTCTGTGTTTTTGCAGCATTGTCTGGCAAAACTGAACACGAAGTGGGTAATCACGGGGCAGCAACGCTTGAACACGTTGTATGTGGTATGGATGAAATCCATAACGACGTAATATTCTATTGGCAACAGATTTTGATATCCCTAAATTACGTTCAATGTTCCGTGTCGAAGTGGATGGGTCGTTTTGAATCTCTTGTAAAACATCTTCATCGTAATCTCCTCTAGGTCTTCCCAATCCACCACGATTGCCAGGCAAAACGACTTGTGAGTATGCGAGATGAACATTTCGAAATACTCGATGGTCCGGATGCCTTAAATTTGGATATCTTTCCCGATAGAGTCTAGCTGCAGCACAAGAGTTACCCTGACATTCCCCATAGACAAAATGCATGTTGGCATATTCTTGAGGAGTATAATTCTCTGGCATATTTGTAACAAACGCACTACAATTAATCTTAACAGAGCCAAAGTAAATCGAAGTTAAAATCGATAGGCAGAACTCGAGTCCAAGATGCACAAAGCAAAGTTAAATTGTACCAAAAATCCAAATCACAAGGCAAACACGAGTTCTATTGGTAAATCAAGTCTATTTAAGAAAATAAGAAACCAAACTAAATAAAGAACATCAAACGAATTGACGAAGTGTCCTAAAATTACTAAAATACTCTTTAATCAGAAAACCGACTTGAATTCGAATTTCAAATTGTGTTCCAATTTCAAATTGTGTATTCTTTGAATCTATTTTTTGTTCGAAATTCAAACTCTGAGCCTAGTAGGGGCTCTGGTTCCATACTATGTAATAACTGCAGTATGAGCTCCTTTTAGTGTAAAATATCAATATCTCGTAAACTGCTGCGTAAATTAGAAAATGCTGTACCTTTTTGAAAACTACAATAAATTTACTATTTTTTTATGTTGTGTGCCATGTTAGTTTACAATACTTTTTTTAAATTAAACTCGATCAAAACCGCTGGCTAAATTTAATAAATTGCTATAATTCGTTTTTTTTTTATTATTTTTACCGACAAAGCATCATGATATGTAATAAATTGAAATTACATTCGATAGGATATGTTTTTAGTGACATCCTGCAAAAAACAGATTTAAAAAATACCTAAATTTGCAGTGGTGGCAATCGACATACTGACGCAGGGCCTCAAAAGTCACGAGTTTTTTTAAAATGCAAATATCTCGAAAACCATGAACTTTTTATTAAGGTCAAATTAACTTAATATGGTTGCTTATGAGCTGTTCTATCACCCCTCTTCATTTTGGCGTTGGTTTTAGGGACACCCTGTATATGTCACGTCGTTGTGTGCACGTACCTGATATGAGCTCCAGAGAATTCCCACGGGATAACGGCACGGCACAGGTTTCCAGGATTCACATTTTAATTAGGCACCTCACTCGCGTGTTAATAGGAGTGCACATCAAATCAGTCTGTCAATGTCATCATAAGAGGGAACAAGGGCGCGGGGTGGCGCGGGTGGGGGGTCAACGAATACTATAATGAACATACCCCCGCCCTAAACATTACTATGTTTACGATAAACAAGTGAAAATAAGTTAATTTGAACAGTCATCACAGGGGAGGCGAATTATCCTATTCGTAGGTCTAGTTAGGACACCCGTAGCGGTCTTAACTTGTACAACACGCACGACGCTGTTATTCCCGGGAAGTACGGACACGATGTGGCCGCGCCGCCATTCTAAGGGAGGAACATTATCTTCTCTAAGAAGAACTAGATCGCCTACTTCGGGAGGTTGCGAGGAATGGGATGCCCATTTGGGCCTTGTTTGCAATGTCGATAAGTACTCCGTGTGCCACCGTGACCAAAAGTGTTGTAACATTTGCTGCACTAATTGAAAACGTGTGAGCCTTAGTTTCAACTTCCTGCAAAGGATACTCGGGAACCGCAGTCAAAGGGTCTCCTATGATAAAGTGACCGGACGTAAGTACTTCAAGGTCGTTAGGATCCGGCGACAAGGGACACAAAGGACGCGAATTAAGGACCGCCTCAATTTTGGTAAACACTGTTGTCAGCTCTTCGTAGGTGAGTGATGGTGTGTCACCAACAAATTCCGCAAGGAAACAACCCGCAGGTACCACAAAAAAAAACAATAAATTCCGCAAGGATACAACCCGCAGGTGCCGCAAAAATACAACAAAGAAACAACAAATTCCGCAAGGATACCCGCAGGTGCCGCAAGAATACAACAAGGAAACAACCCGCAGGTGCCGCAAAAATACAACCAACAAATTCTGCAAGGATAAGGATATAACCCGCAGGCGTCACAAGGATACAAACAAAATTCCGCAAGGATAAGGATACAACCCGCAGGCGCCACAAGGATACAACCAACAAATTCCGCAAGGATAAGGATACAACCCGCAGGTGCCGCAAGGAAACAACCCGCAGGTGCCGCAATATACAACCAACAAATTCCGCAAGGATAAGGATACAACCCGCAGGCGTCACAAGGATACAACCAACAAATTCCGCAAGGATAAGGATACAACCCGCAGGCGTCACAAGGATACAACCAACAAATTCCGCAAGGATAAGGATACAACCCGCAGGCGTCACAAGGATACAACCAACAAATTCCGCAAGGATAAGGATACAACCCGCAGGCGTCACAAGGATACAACCAACAAATTCCGCAAGGATAAGGATACAACCCGCAGGCGTCACAAGGATACAACCAACAAATTCCGCAAGGATAAGGATACAACCCGCAGGCGTCACAAGGATACAACCAACAAATTCCGCAAGGATAAGGATACAACCCGCAGGCGTCACAAGGATACAACCAACAAATTCCGCAAGGATAAGGATACAACCCGCAGGCGTCACAAGGATACAACCAACAAATTCCGCAAGGAAATAACCTGCAGGTGCCGCAAAAATACAAACAACAAATTTCGCAAGGGGATAGTCCAGTTATTGCTGATTCTCAGGATGAGAACAATTATAAGGCACTGGCCGCGAGAGATAGGGTGATGCTGCACGTCTATCTCTACTAGTGGTAGGGTAGGGGTAGGTGAGCGTTCATTCCGATGGGGAGGAGGTGAGGTATACCTAGTAGGCGAACAGTTAGGGGGGCGATACCATGTCCGAGTTGAAGACGGTGGAGGCGTGGTGAGGCTGGAGGAGACGGTCGGGGAGAAGCGCGAGTCGCAGTGTAACAGCGTGAAACCCCCGCCCGTGCGAGAATGGGGGGAGCCAGGGCGCATCAGTGCCGGCGAATGGCGGAAGGAAACCGCACGAGCCGCTGGAGAGGAAGAAGCATAGGGCGCATAGGGCGTGCGACAGGTCGGGCTCCAGAATGGGAAGGTGGGGTGTCAACAACCGCAGTGCCTCCGACGTTGTCATGGTGACGACATTTTTATTTTATATTTATATGGTAACAAACGTGCAAAAGGAATTTAGATTGACGAATTTCCAAAATTTTAATGGTACCTACTTTAATTTATCGATAAGGTTCGCTAAACAATTTTAAAGATTGGTTGTACAGGGTAAACAAATTAACGCCACGGTAATACTACGATTAAAAGGTTATGTCCGCAACTTTTACTTTTACTATTAACCAACACCTACTAACGAATATTCAAATAATATTCGGCTAACACTAAACTAAAGAGAAAATCTTATTATAAAAGATCAATTATTGACAAAGTTACAATTACATTTACCGAAGATCACAGCAGTTAAACACTTAGAGTTAGGATCAAACTTATGTCGTTGCAAACAAGGCACAGTTTCCCGCACACAGTAATGGTTCAAGTTAACGAGTCACAGGTAAATAGGTAATCAGCGAAGGGGAGATAACGGTTCAGACCGCGTGTTCGATGAAATTGATGCAATTTTACTAGTTAAAACTTTAGGTAAATATCTACGAATCGCTCAAAATTTTAGAAACAAGGGATATTTACACTATGGGGGGGTTTTTATTCGTTATTATGCACTATAAGAAGTGAATCTAACCACTCTCTGCTACCAAAAATGTTCAAGATGGGGTTAAGGGTTAAACAATTTCCAAAATAATATTATATATATGTCACGTCGTTGTGTGCACGTACCTGATATGAGCTCCAGGAGAATTCCCACGGGATAACGGCACGGCACAGGTTTCCAGGATTCACATTTTAATTAGGCACCTCACTCGCGTGTTAATAGGAGTGCACATCAAATCAGTCTGTCAATGTCATCGTAAGAGGGAACAAGGGCGCGGGGTGGCGCGGGTGGGGGGTCAACGAATACTATAATGAACACTTGTTTTTGTTCGTGTTTTTTAAGCTGGAATTGGACACTGTTGGTCTTATCTAAGTTAAGCTGCATACCTACTGTTCCTGTTCGTAGAGAACCATTTGGTAATTTAATTCATAAACAAAACTAGCTTGGACATTAAGTGGTCAAGACTGTCAGCGGGAAGAGGGAAGAGGGAAGAGGGAAGAGGGAAGAGGGAAGAGGGAAGAGGGAAGAGGGAAGAGGGAAGAGGGAAGAGGGAAGAGGGAAGAGGGAAGAGGGAAGAGGGAAGAGGGAAGAGGGAAGAGGGAAGAGGGAAGAGGGAAGAGGGAAGAGGGAAGAGGGAAGAGGGAAGAGGGAAGAGGGAAGAGGGAAGAGGGAAGAGGGAAGAGGGAAGAGGGAAGAGGGAAGAGGGAAGAGGGAAGAGGGAAGAGGGAAGAGGGAAGAGGGAAGAGGGAAGAGGGAAGAGGGAAGAGGGAAGAGGGAAGAGGGAAGAGGGAAGAGGGAAGAGGGAAGAGGGAAGAGGGAAGAGGGAAGAGGGAAGAGGGAAGAGGGAAGAGGGAAGAGGGAAGAGGGAAGAGGGAAGAGGGAAGAGGGAAGAGGGAAGAGGGAAGAGGGAAGAGGGAAGAGGGAAGAGGGAAGAGGGAAGAGGGAAGAGGGAAGAGGGAAGAGGGAAGAGGGAAGAGGGAAGAGGGAAGAGGGAAGAGGGAAGAGGGAAGAGGGAAGAGGGAAGAGGGAAGAGGGAAGAGGGAAGAGGGAAGAGGGAAGAGGGAAGAGGGAAGAGGGAAGAGGGAAGAGGGAAGAGGGAAGAGGGAAGAGGGAAGAGGGAAGAGGGAAGAGGGAAGAGGGAAGAGGGAAGAGGGAAGAGGGAAGAGGGAAGAGGGAAGAGGGAAGAGGGAAGAGGGAAGAGGGAAGAGGGAAGAGGGAAGAGGGAAGAGGGAAGAGGGAAGAGGGAAGAGGGAAGAGGGAAGAGGGAAGAGGGAAGAGGGAAGAGGGAAGAGGGAAGAGGGAAGAGGGAAGAGGGAAGAGGGAAGAGGGAAGAGGGAAGAGGGAAGAGGGAAGATGGAAGAGGGAAGAGGGAAGAGGGAAGAGGGAAGAGGGAAGAGGGAAGAGGGAATAGGGAAGAGGGAAGAGGGAAGAGGGAAGAGGGAAGAGGGAAGAGGGAAGAGGGAAGAGACGTGACAACGTCTTAAATTAGGTTGCGCTGGGAGTCACTCATGAAAAAGTGTAACGCCCGCTCGCGTCTGTTAGGAGGGCCGGTTGTCCCGCTAAAACTCGAGAACGGCTAAACCGATTTGGCTAATTTTAGTATTGAAATATTCGTGGAAGTCAAGGGAAGGTTTAAACGGTGAGAAAATATAGAATAAATGAGTGGAAAATAATAAAAATATTTAATTTTATATTCCCATACAAATACAAACTGTTCGTACTTACCTGTCAAACATATGATGTTTGTTCCGTCGGTTCGGTATTTTTAGAATAATTACATGTAGATCTAGATTAAATAAGGGTTTGGAATCGACAACATACATGCATAATAGTCTGATTATCGCATATTTAGATTTAAAACATGTAAAATAAAGACACTATAATGACATTAATGACACATGTGATGGGTGCGTTCAGAAAGTAAACACTTAAAATGTTGTTAGGGAAATTGTGAATGGATATGATACAAATAAATATTCTACCGAGAAAAAGACGTTGTCACGTAAAATCTTCCTTCGCCCGTAAAACCGAATTTACAGGCAACCATTTTTTACTTATTGCTATTCAAATAAAGTTTCAGAGACACACCGGTCTTAATTAGAGGTATATGTAAAATATTAATAACACTACCGGGACCCTATTACCTACCTACTACCACCTGCTAACCTACTGTACCGTGGCCGTGGAAACCTAACACCAATTTATTTATTTAATAATAATAATTAAAATGGCGCCAGGATTGGGATCGATCTATCATCACGGACAGGTTTATTGTAGCCAATAGCCTGATATTGTGCTGCAGCTCGTGGACACGGCGCGCATCGTCAGGTTCCTCTCTGCAGCCTGAACCACCGGTACCTAGTCTGGGCCCTGTCCCCCTAGGTTGGGTTTCTTTTAAAATCTGATTATAGTAGTAATGGAGGAATCAGCCTCAAACGTGAAATTGATTGTCGTTTTGCCAATTTATTTGCCCAATGCCCAGATAATATGCCTTTTCACCGAATATTAAGCCTAAAACCCCCCTAGTTTTTGAGAATAGAAAATTACTAAACCTATTCTTTTGAAACTAAGATAGATTAGGTATGTAAATACTTTAGACTCAGGCCCCAAATATTTTGAATACTTAGTAAATAATTAGTGTGGTTGGGATTGGGACACCTACCGATTTTGGTTATTTTATGTATATAAACAAATATTTCTAAAATATTCATTTGGGCCAACACGGTGAAAATAGTGTGTGGATGTGAATAGATACCTACAGCAACCGGGAATTCCTTACCTAATCTAATCCATCAGTAAAAAAAAACATAATTATACGGTACGGTATGGTCATAGACCGTAACTTTGCGGAATTCAATGTTAATAATACTTTATAGGGTTCCGTAGTCAACTAGGAATCCTTTTATAGTTTCGCCATGTCCGTCTGTCTGTCTGTCTATCATTCCGCGGCTTAGCTCCGGTATCATTTGTACTAGAAAGCTGAAATTTAGTATGTATCACGCCGACAAAACAGTAAAATAAAAACTAAAGAAAAACTTTTTTTCGGGTACCTCCCGTAGGTACACCTAAAGTGGGGGTAATTTTTATTTTCGTTCCAACACTAGTGTGTGGGGTGTCGTTAAATAGGTCTTTTAAAAATAATAGGGGTCTTCAACCATCATTTTTTGATAAAGTTAGCAGTTTTGTAAATATTCGCTCCAGAAATCCAAAAAATAGCGTCGTCACCCCCCCTCGAACTTTTCAACCACGGGTCAAAAAATTATGGAAAAAATCATAAAAATGAGGCGTTATAAGCACTTTCAATTAAAACTATATTTAATAAAATCGGTCAACCCGTTTTTGAGTTATCGCAAAAAATCATAATTGTCTTTAAAATGACGTAAGTGCCGCGCGGTGTCCTTATAATTCGAACGTAACACATATTAGTTAAGTGTCATACTGTATTAAAACATTTCGCTCAATCTGGCGCGTATAATCGATAACAGTTGCAATTACAGTTGCTTTGGCGTTTACGACCTGTTTTATAGAGCTTGAAATCTTTCAGCTTTCTCGTAATTTAAACCTCAGGCTTAAACCGCTGTTTTAAGCCCGTCTATTTTGAAGGATGGGCAACAACTACGGAACCCTACACTGAGCGTGGCCCGACATGCTCTTGGCCGGTTTTTTTCTACTGATGTACCACGTGCTGTATTTTGTTCTGTTTGGTATTTCATTTATACAGGGTGTAGGTAATCGTTAGGTGTGACCACCGATTATTCCGTACTCAAGTCGAAAGTACCCATTAGTAAAACCACATTAAACATAATAAACCTGAAAATATTAAGGTTAAACACTCTTAATATTTAGTATGACATTAATTGAGAGTCGATAGGGGTGGAGGTGAATGTGTTCAGTTTCATAATAAGAAACCAGCAAATATATAATTATATCAAAAATGGATTGATTAAGCGCTCCTATTAACTTACAAGAATAGCGTTCATTGTTCATTGAAAGGCTGTTATTTAAGTACAACTACATACTTAAGTACTAACTATTGGACATAATAAATGCCTGAAATTACTTCTTTTTAAGTTAATTTTATATTTAACATGTATAAGTCAAATAAAAATATCTAAATATATTTTTACCCAAACATCGTAAACATTCTAATACAAATGACAATTAAAAGCAAATAATATGGAGAAATCAAATACATTATAATACAAAGAAAATCAAATAAAATTAATAAAAATCATTAAGAAAGTTGTTACGAGTATGTAGCTTTTACTGGGGACTTTGTAGGGCACTGCGTACTTTGGATATCAGTACCTTAGTTTTAGGGAGCCGTACCCTAAAAGGAAAAAACGGAATCCTTATATAATCACTTGGTTGTCCGTCCGTCCGTCCCTACGTCTATCCGTCAATCCGTCTGTCCAGACCCTTTATCTTAAACGCGTATAGGTATCGAGTTGAAACTAAAACCATACACTCAGGCTTGAAGATGTAAAAAAAAAAAAAGAAAGATACAACCGTTTATGCCGCAAAAAACGTATACCTACATATTTTGACACTCTAAGGGAATCAATATTTATACTTAGGGCATATTCCGTTGACCTAGAACTATGAAATTTGGCAAGTAATACCGTCTTATACTACAAGTATCCCTAGGGAAAATTGAAAACACATTTGTAATGAAATCATAAAAAACCTTTTCGAAAATCATATTTGGAGAACCCGGATGCGTTAACTTTGCACCTTATTCGTATCCGGCGTCATAGTTTGTACGGAATACTCGGTGCGCGAGTCAGACTCGTCCTTGGCCGGTTTTCTGATATCTAAAGTAATTACGGAATAATCGTCTGGGTACATAGGATAGCTACATAGATAGGATAGGTACATAGGTATTGAACATTTATAAGTAGCCCAGCCGTTATACATTAAGTGGAAGAACCGAGGAACTACACATTCTAAAGTGGAGGCCAGGACACAGGACATCAGTACCCGCGTAAGTACGAGTACATTTTATCGTCAAGCTTAGGGGGGTCATTCTTGAGAATCGAATTCTTCATGTGATTCCGTTGGCGATATTTATTTTATATTTTTTTACCTATTCGCTAGAAAATATTAAATTGTATTTAATTTTACGCAGATTTATCAAATAGGCACCACTTTTGGTCAATTTGATACAGAAATATACCACTTTATGTTTTCGCTGCCAGGGGAATAAGAAAAGATGACGTGGGAATAAGAAAAACGCCAAAGGAATCATAAAAAAAGTACAGGGGAATAATATTCAGATCAGTTTTTCTTAAATAAATAAAAAGTTTTACAAAATGTAAGGAAACAAAAATTCAGTGTTTAATTCGCAATTTTCTTAATAATCGAACCACCGTCGTAGAATAAAACTAAGTGGTTAAGTTAAGTTTGCACCTGGTATGTATAGCGCCCCATATAAATTGGGTGCAAAGTTAGGTATTAAAACAAAACTACTTAGTAGATCTCGTTCAAAACAATTTTCGTTGGTAGTTTTTATAGTAATGTACATCATATGTTTTTTTAGATTTTTCATTTTCTTATTTTAGAAGTTAGAGGGGGGGGACCAACTTTTTTGCACTTTGGAAGCGTCTGTCACGCAAACTATTCGGTTTAGAAAAAATA
The DNA here is from genome assembly GCA_947623375.1 of Apotomis capreana. NCBI lineage: Eukaryota > Metazoa > Arthropoda > Insecta > Lepidoptera > Tortricidae > Apotomis > Apotomis capreana. The sequence continues at coordinate 170,195 of OX392499.1, forward strand.
TATTTTAGAAACCTCGATATCATTTTTGAATACCTATCCATAGATACACCACACGTACGTGTTTGATGAAAAAAAAAATTTCGTGTTTCAGTTCTAAGTATGGGGAGCCCCCAATATTTATTATTATTTTTTTATTTTTGCATCAAAATCTTAATGCGGTTCACAGAATACATCTACCTACCAAGTTTCAACAGTATAGCTCTTATAGTTTCGGAAAAAAATGGCTGTGACATACGGACGGACAGACGGACAGACAGACGGACAGACAGACATGACGAATCTATAAGGGTTCCGTTTTTTGCCATTTGGCTACGGAACCCTAAAAAACCGGCCAAGAGCATGTCGGGCCACGCTCAGTGTAGGGTTCCGTAAAGTAAAATCCACAGACCTACGGACTAAATTGACAAGTAAGTATGAACAAATGTTGCCACAGTTTGGCCAGTGTCGTTCTCATCGATATTAAAATTATTGTTACATCGTAGGTTTAAGGTCCACCCAGACGGGACAATCAAATTGGCAATTTGATCGGCTAATCTATATACCAACTTTTTCCAGTGATTTTGACAGATCAAAAGGTCTACAGACCCCTAAATAGATAAAAATTTAATGTCAAACCAACAATAATGTACATGAAAATTATATATTTATGATAATTGATATTTTATTGAATACATACATTTAATTAAATGAATAAATAAAATTATTGTTCTTTATTTTCGAATTCCCAACAATGTGGTCCATCTTTTTACCAAAAAAAAAGCGGGTATCTTCAGAAATAGTGGACCGCTGTTTACAAACTACTTTTATGTATCTAATGATATACGTTATCATTGCTATTACGAGTGTTTATTGAAATTGTTACGTGTTATTATGGATTCGCAAGATTCGGGACCAGAGCCATGTTCATCAAAATGTTCGCCTCCGATAAAAAGGAGAAAAAAATCTATTAGTGAAACTGAAAAAGAGACGATTCATCAAGTTTACGTTTATATTTATAATGAGATGGTAGACAGATTGCAGGACGAACAAGATATCCCAGAGGACATTCATGTCAATAAAAACGAGTGTGTCATGAAATAATCCGAAAATCTTGGTATTTCGAGAAGTTCAGTTTTTAAAGTTTTGAAGGAATACAAAGAACAAGAGTAGTTTACAAAAGGTTTCGGATCGTTTAATCATACCTAAATGTAACTGATGATGTTGATGAAGATGACGAAATAACGGAGCCTGGCAATGAATAATATTTTATAATAAAGTCTAGTTATCGTCGGAAAAGGTGTTTTATTTTTTACCTATAGGCTCGGAAACCTTTTTATGCTTTACTAACTACTAGTGGGTAAAAACGCATTTTATCCATCCACTACCTCGAAAATCAAACAAACCAAAATTAGTACCTCTTATTTGAAACTAATATACTTATTTTTGATTTAAACTAGTGTGTTATTTGTACTTTACAACTTGTCGATATATTGTTATCGACATATACCCTTCACTATTTTTATTTTGCTGTTCCTGGTATCATTTAACCTGTCAGTCATTTGTCAATTTAGTCCGTAGGTCTGTGGATTTTAGTTTAGTTGCTCATCCTTCACAATAAACTGCTGTTTTAAGCCCGAGGTTTACGTTAAGAAAGATTTTAAGCTCTATTAAAAGGTCGTAAACGCCCTAGAAACTGTAATCCCTTAATTACCTTCTGGAAGTCAACCTTTTAAAGAAAAAATATTAAATTTGGCGATAACTCAAAAACGGCTCGACCGATTTTGTTTAATATAGTTTTCATTGAAAGTACTTATAAGGCCTCATTAACATGAATTTTTCCGAATGTTCTTGATGTGGTTGAAAAGTTAGAGGGGGGGGACACTATTTTTTTTGGTGTTGGAGCAAATATTAGACCTCTATTATTTTTACAAGACCTATTCAACGACACCCCACACACCAGTTGAAAAGAAAAAAAATCACCCCCACTACGTGTTCGAGAGGTACCCGAAAAAATTTTTTTTTATTATTTTATTTTATCGTTCTGTCGGCGTTATAAATACACATACTCATACCAAATTTCAGCTTTCTAGTACTAATGATCACGGAGTTAAGCCGCGGACGGACGGACAGACGGACATAGCGAAACTATAAGGGTTCCTAGTTGACTACGGAACCCTAAAAATTGCTGGGCATAAGCATCTTCTCTTGAATTCAGCTCAAAATTATTTGAGAACTGCTGTACCTAAATGGAATAAAATTCTAAATCAATGATTCAGTCATCTGCAACGCGAATAAAAGGTTTTTTTTTTCTTTTCATGAAAACGCAAGAAAACTGTGATTCCCTTGTTCCAAAAGCCAAAGGAATTAGAACCAGAGGGATAAGAAAAAAATATGTTTCTTGTAGATTCTGCCGAAACTAAAATTATTATAAGAACAACTATTAAGTCAACACATGCAGCCATTAATGTAGTTTTCTTTTTACTAAACACTATGTACCTATTGCAGATATAAAATTTTATATAAAAAATTCAACGGAATCAAAATCATAGTGAACCAAAGCCAAGGGAAACATATATTAGCCTTCATAGCTAAGAATTCTAGCAACTATTCCCCGCGTATCTGGAAGCGTTACTGGCGTTTGCCAAGCCCGGCCATTTGCAGTGCAGAAGAAATGCACTTGATTTTTTTTTCTAAGATTTACAGAGGTCGCTTACAAAAACTTTTTTATACCTAACGCACACTCAAAATCTGTTAGAAAATATTCATACCCATTAGTACTCAATATGAAATTGCTGATAAAAGAAAAAAAACGTAGGTACAATGCGACTTATTTTAGTTTGAGGGGCAATTATACCCTTCCCGTATCGGACTAATTGCAACTGGTCAGATGACGTTTAAGTAGGGATGTGCGCCGTGCTGAATGAGGCACCAGATGAATCATAGCTTAGCTCTGGACAAACCTTTAACATAGTTTTTTTTTTTTAAATTACGATACACCCAGCTACCATATTTTTTCTTCTAAGTAAATAACTTACATTCTATGTAATAATTAAACTCAATTCTATACTTGATTTCAATTCACAACATGTACTTTTTGGGGTAGTTTGTTCAAAAAATGGCGAATGGACGCACCAAGGGAATAAAGTTTTATGTGGCTAATATTTTTTTACAGTTAACTATACTTAACTTAAACAAACAATAAATCTTGCTCCAGTTAGATTAGGTACTAATGTAATATATAAAAAATACTCTGGTCAATTATTTCAATTGTGCGGGTAGGGTACTTTATCCTTCTGGACGCTGTAAATTGACCCTTTCAAGAATCACCCAGGGCTGGCATGACATGGCGGCGACGGCGAATGCGGCCGCAGCCTATTACGTCGTCGGGGGTTGAGAGTTTGAGAGCGTGCACCGCCCGCGGCTCCCAGCGCGCTGCCGCTGGCGAGTCGCTCTACTCACTTCACTCGCTCGGGACATCATCTTGTTAGGTGTTAATGGGCTAATGAGGGCGCTGGCGGCGCAGGCGCAGGCGCGGGTGGCGTGTAAAGTGGACGATTGCCGAGCGCTCCCACGCGCCCGCGCCGCACTACCGACACGATCACACGCCTGCATCCCGAAACTAAATACAACAAACAACACTACTAGGCACTGCGACCCGGCTATCCCCCAATCGGCCGCGGTGCTTTGCCATGAGTTATGATTTTTTTTTATTGGAGTGAAATGAGATACAAGTTTAGTTAGGCACCTATTTTGTTACTTGCATTCTTCGCTGTTTGCATACCTACTATAATAATAAGTATGAAAACAGCGAAGAATGCCCGTTACGAGCTGCATTTAATCATAGATGATGACACCGCTAAACTACACAATAACTAACATCAAAGTTGATTACCATAGAAATGGACCATGCGGGAATTGAAGTAGTCTTGACACTGCGGGTCCAATTAGATTAAACTAGGAGCCGCGGGGAATGTTAACTCGCGCGCATGTGGAGCAAGAGCGGCCCACTGCGGCTGCGCGACGATTACATTACAACACAGGCCTGTTGGAGTTAACTCGTCTTATGGCGACAGGAACTCTCATTTGATAAAGGCATGATTAAAAGCAAAGTTACAAAAAAGAAGTTAAGAAGAAAATATGATCAATTTGAACTATAAATACTTAGTACAACAGGTAGCATATACCCTAAAAACGTACTTACTGCACTAGATGGATCTCGAACAACTTGCCTTACTAAGATAGAATAGAAACATATTTGAAGCAAGTATAGTTGTTTACAAAACTAATTTTAAAACTTATTTTCGAGGTTGAACAATCCAAATGGATCAATATGAGCTTTGTATTTATTGTACATATTCACAGATTCTTTCGTCGGGCGGTCTTCCGGTAAAAAAATATATGGCCCCAACCACGAAATCACAAGAAAATCCTGCTACCTAAATGAGGATCGATTGATAGCAAATTTTTGTCGCTATTTCCTGATTGGCGCCATAGTAAAAGTTTGGTCAGTGTGACCCTCCCCATCGCCTCTATCTCTTCCGCCCATGACTTCAGAATCACCCAGTATACACAATACTATAGGAGAGGTATACAATATAGTTTAATAAGCGCTACCGCAGGAGGAAGCGCTAGCACAGGTGGCCGGGCGGCATTGTTTTGTGATTGCAGTGCTTGTTGACTATTTATAGCGACAGGGAAGTGTCTCCGCCGCCGCCGCCCTCGCTAACTGCCTGCAGGAGCCGACACGCGGCGCGCGGCTCGCGGTCGCGAGGGACGCGCGCTCGCACGGGTTTTGGATTTCGAGCTGTCCGTCAAACTCCGCAAATTGCTCCCGACTGATTGAATGAACAGCGAACGTCGATTATTCGCAACCAGTTCCGCCGTAAAGAGCTGCGGGCTCATTATTCACTTATGAATCATTACTCATTAGATAGGTACAAAGTGCTAAGCGGTCAATAATAACGAAGTTATTTGTATTCGGATGCCGTGTCAATCATTACGAATTCGCTCGCGTTCGAGATACGAAGGGCGGGCGCGAGCGCCGCGGACGAGGCCGCGACATGCGAGCCGACCGCGGCGGTTGCGGTTGACGACGCGACGCGAGTGCGTGGAGCGCATCCTTCACGTCATCATTCAATTATTACATTATAACCTAGATAAACGTTAGATGTGAGACACGTGGGAACGCACGAGAAGGTCCGGGAGAGCTGCGCCATGCGTGGCGGCCTTGAGTGCGTCCATTATGGAGCTGATGGGCGAGTCCTCATTGTGGACAAACAATAGGGCGCGAGCAGAGGGCCACGGCGGCTCCGCGTCTTGTCCAGTCCTCACGTACCGCGGTGATTGCTTAACGAGCGCTACGGCCGCCATCCGCGTAGTGCACCTGCCGCGCCGCTGCACGGTGCACTCGGGCTGGTCGCACGGCAGTCACGACACACCACAAAACCTGCCTTGAAACTTCACAGAACTATCTTTAGCCAAACGTTAGAGATAAATATCTAAGGGACCGCAGATGACATTGTTAAAGAGAACTTGCTGGTCTGCCCAGTTCAAAGGTCGTGTCACCTGTTACACACGATCTATTTTAATATACGAGACAAGTTTTTTTGATGACATTGACAGTACTTATGTAATGCGAGAAATTATAGATTAGGTACATGTACATACATACCTAGTTTACGTCAGATGCTCCTAATGTCGATTGTTTTTTATGCATCCTTTTACCAGCTAAAGTTTCAAGCCAGGGTTGTCTACAAAGCTTGCGATTGCGACCTTCGAAAACACATTTGGCCCGTCTGTTCCGTAAAATGGGGTTCCCTTTATCCTACATAATATCGATTCTCCGAATTTCATTTCGCATAACAGCTATCACCGAAACATTGTTAGCCGAATGATTCTTTAGCATAATCATTTAGTATCATAATTGTCAGTTGGCATACTATTCATTTAGCAAATACCTCAATGATTTAGCATAATTTTAAATGGCAGAACACTAGTATCACCGACTTTTATTTCTCATAATTTTATATGGCAGAACATTAATATCGCCGAATTTTATTATGGCATAAAGTCATAGTTTACGGAACAGACGAGTGCTAACTAGTTTAGGTTTTAGGTTAGATTAGGCGATTATTAACTAAACTGATACCAGTAAAATCGGTTAGGTTAGGTTAGAACTATGACCACAACAGAACCGAACTGCTGCCAGTAAAGTAGGTTAGGTTAGAACCGAACTTAATGGGTTAGGTTAGTTTTTTTTTTTTTTACTTAATGTGTTAGGTTAGAACTGTGACCACAACAGAACCGAACTGCTGCCAGTAAAGTAGGTTAGGTTAGAACCGAACTTAATGGGTTAGGTTAGGTTAGAACTGCGACCATAACAGGATCGAACTATAAATATTATAAGATAAAAATTTCTTCGAAATAACTATTCGGACATGTAAATATTATGCTTATTCATATTCTGCCATATGAATGTTCTGATAAAAAAAAATGTGACATCACAATATGAGAAAAAAATTATGCAAAATAAAATTCGGAGAAATAATGATTCTGTCAAAGGTTGTTATGCAAAATGAAAATATGAGTAAGTATCAATTTTATGCAACATATTAGTGAACCCATTAACCACTAGCAAATAAAAACGTCCAAAAACTATAAATTTGTGATTACAAACATATTTGCAGTTGACAAACTAACTCCGAGCTACATCGATGTATGGGGACAACGATTGTACATCGGCAAAGTTAAGTTTGTTCCTCAGTACAATTAATTTTTTTACCTTCTAGGATCACCTGTAGCCTGTAGACTTAAAACGTAGCCAATCCGTTGCCAATTTTAAAACACTCCTTAAAGAACATTATTTGTCCTTTGTTTAATTTTTAGGGTTCCGTAGCCAAATGGCAAAAAACGGAACCCTTATAGATTCGTCATGTCTGTCTGTCCGTCCGTATGTCACAGCCATTTTTTCCGAAACTATAAGAGCTATACTGTTGAAACTTGGTAGGCAGATGTATTCTGTGAACCGCATTAAGATTTTGATGCAAAAAATAAAAAAAATAATAATAAATACCTCCCCATACTTAGAACTTCTAAGTATGGGGAGCCCCCAATATTGATGAAAACAAAAAAAATTGAGTTTCAGTTCTAAGTTACAACTGAAACTCAATTTTTTTTGTTTTCATCAAACACATAGGTACGTGTTTGGTATTGTGACCGACATGAAGTGTGGTTCGTTACTAAGTAATATTATTTTATATGTATATGCCTATATTATGTATGTTTAAGTAGGTTTATTTGTATATATTTTGGTATTTTATGTACGTTTATTATTATTTTAGTAGTTTTTTTTCCACAGATTCCATGATTACTTTTGCATCGCCTACTCATTTCTGACGTTTTTATTTAATTTCGCTACCCAAAGGTTGTCTGGAAGAAGAGATCGCTCTTTAGCGATAAGACCGCCTGTTGTTTACCTCTATTGAATGTTACTTGTAATTTGTTTGTATTTATTTCCTGTTGAGGTGTGCAATAAAGAATATTCTATTCTATTCTATCACTGTATTGTCTGTCTGTCAAGTCAAAACCCTTTATCTCGGGAACGCGTGGAGGTATCGAGTTGAAATTAAAACTATAATTTACTCAGGTCTACAGTTCCTTGAAGCTAGAAGTGAAGGGTATTTCCGTTGCCCTAGAACAATGAAATTTGATGGCAAGTAGTACGAGTATAGGAAAAAATCTGAAAACTATAAATTTGTAATTAAATCATAAAAATGTAGTATTTATCTAAAGTACGTAACAGTTTTCCATCGGTAAAGTTAACTTTGTCGCTCGGTACAGTTTATCTTTTCGTTATAGCACGTTATAGTAACATGCGGTGATGCTTGCTTAGTTCGTATAACCCTCGGTGCGCGAGTCGTACTCGCACTGAAATTAAACGATTATTTATTTGCGGAAAATTTACAAGAACCACCATACTCTTTCTTAAAAAACCGGCCAAGTGCGAGTCTGACTCGCGCACCGAGGGTTCCGTACAAACTCACTTATCTCATCTTAATTGGCCAGGTTGAGTTAAGTTTGCACCTAAAATGTATGGCGCCGCATACAAACGAGGTGCAAACTTAACGCAACCGAGTTCTCCAAACATGATGTTTGAAAAGGACTATGTTTTTTATGATGTTATTACAAATTTTTACAGATTTTTATAAGTATTTGTAGTATGTTATGTGACGATATTACTTGCCAAATTTCATAGTTCTAGTTCATCGGGAAGTACCCTATCATTTTGATTCCCTTGAGAATGTCGAAATGTACGTTTTTTGCGACATAAACGGCCGTATCTTTTTTTCACGTTAAAGTAGAAGATTGATTTTTTCACAGCTTCAAGGGACCGTAGACCTGAGTGTAGTTCAAAATTCTAAGCTAAGCTAATCCACTTAAGAACTGAATACCATTGAGTGGTTAACCACAAATTAAGATAGCGAGCTCGTAGTAAAAGCAGATTGTAACCACCTTGGAAGGTTAATATAGATTATCGACTCTATTTCCTTAGACATTTGACTACAAAATACACTAACAGAATAATGGTGATCATAACTTTTTTGGAATTTTACAACCGTCCGACTCTCCACAAGAACGTATTCTCTTGACAAAGGACTATACGAACTATCATCATCAACCATTTTAAACCTATTCAACAAGGAATAAGGTTGAAAATTCAATATCCACGCAATGTAGTTCTAACCTTTTTTTGTAAGTAACTGGTTGGCGCTTACGAGAACAAAAGCAGATAGGATTGTATTAGACACAATGCCATTGTGAATGCAGGTAAGTGGATGAGCTTAGCTTAAAAAAATTGTACTATACATGGTGTTAATTTCAACTCGATACCTCCACGCGTTCTCGAGATAAAGGGTCTTGCTTGACAGACAGACAGACGGACGGACAACAAAGAGATCCTATAAGGGTTCCGTTTTATTCCGATTGAGGTACGGAACCCTAAAAAGCATGCAAATATGAAATCTAAATCTTGTTACCACTTCTTCATTCATATAAATGGTGTGCTAAATATTTGTGTCCCTTGGTGGGAAGACATGGCGATATTTATTATTTTATTACTCTACTCTGGACTGGACGGGTGCTACACGGTTTAAACAATAATCCTTTTGTACAAAGAATAGGCGGCTACAACAAGAAGAAACTGTATTTCCGAGAACAACAGACCGAGTTACTGGGAAAACACCGAAATAGTGATAGATGCGCTTCTTATATTTGAGGAGTTAGGTACATCGATTCTTCGAGGATCTCGGTATCAAATCTACACTAACAACTTATGCCTACACTGGAACCAAAAAATAATTTTCGAAATCGGTTCATGGTAACAATTGCACAGACATGGTAAAAAACAACTGAATTGAGAAACTCCTCCTTTTTGAATTCGGATGGAAAGGCGCTAGGTGTCTTTAAGTTTCGCCAACATTTATTTCCTATGTCCGGATTCTGGCTGTTCTCCCCTACAGGCCACATATCTCAACCGAATCTCATGAAATTTGTTAGTAGGTTCGTTAGGTATATTCAGTTTTAAAAACGGCGAAGTTTGGGGATTGAAAACCTGAAAAAATTCAGCAACTCAAAACAAACTCACGAGGTGTACAGATGACAGAGGCACTTGTTAGTAGTGTTTGAGGAGACTCACATCTTTGTCCCACTGGAGGTAATACGGGATCTCGTTGCCGAAGGGGAAGTCGAGGTGGCAGTTCATGACGGCGAACCCTCCGACGGAGGCGCGCAGGCGCTCGGCGTGCAGCGGCAGCAGCGCGGCGCGCGCGCGCTGCGCGAGCGCGAGCACGACCACAAGCACGACGTGCGCGACACGCATCCTCGCACTGACCGGTGACCGCGGCCGGCCCGACCTCCTAGCTCTAATACACTTAACCTCTGCGGATTTACGCAGCGCGCAGTGAGTAATCCTGCCCCCCTCCGCTCCCGGTCCGGCACGCGCCGCCGCCGGCCGGAAGCCGCCGCGCGCCGCGCCCACGCGTCATTGTGCAGCGCCAGCATTGTGTCGGCCGCCGCGTGACCACGCAGCAGGTGCGACAATGGTCGAGCACCCGCTTGGCCCGTCGAAAGGTGTGTTGCCATTCCCGGTTGACACCTTTTGCTGTCTATTAATGTCGCAACGATCAATCGCATTATCATTGGCCCGCCGAAATGGTTGTTAAAACAGCATTTCACTCCCGAAATATTGCTAGTTCATATTATACGGGCTGGCATAGTTTTCCATCTATGGCGCTCAAGGGAAACTAATTACACAATATATTCAGGATTTAGTTCCGGAGAAGAGACACATTTTAAGTATAAAATGTGTGCCATCTATTTCGTTTTTTTTTTCAATCATGTTTAAGACCTCCGCAAGGATTCCCTACCAACGATCCTACAGTCAAACCAGCCACTGGTTTTGTGGGACAATGTATTTAGATTTAAGAAAATTGTAGTTCCTAATAAGTAATAAATAAATAAATAATAATAATAAATAATTCCCTTCCGTCTTCATCCATCGGATGCAGTAGGGCATCATTCAGTCAGACACATTCATGTGTACAGAGAATTCTAATATTAGGTAATATACCTACGTAAACCTACGCGCGTTGTGTTGCCGAATTTTAGTTACTTAGCTGCAAAATCGACCTCTAACAATAAATAACTAATGCCAGTAAATCGTTGTCTGAGCCTCTGTGGTCGTGTGGTGTCTATCGTAACGATTTTTGCATGATTTTTGGTTGCCACAGCCGCAGCCGACCGTGTCGTTCAAAAGATTGATTCTGCCACAGAATACGAGGGGCGTTCAATAAAAAGTGAGAATGAGATGCACTCTTTCAATATTAGGAAATTAAATACTGGCCGGTAAAGTCAATCTATCTAGCTGATTGCTATGAAAAAAAAAACTCAACTGCTTTTTGTTTAAAAAAAAATACGGCCATTTCTTTGCAATGATATTGAGTACGTTAGCGAAAATGGAGAAAATTGAACTTCGCGCCGTTATCAAATACTTTGTATAAATTGTTCAAAGAAAATTGTTGTCCTAATTATCCGATAGATGGCGCTGTTCCGTGAACTGTGATCGCTGCATCACGCAAGCGTTTGTTCTACGTAGAATGCCTAAGATCGGGGAATGAATTGGTACTGTTGTGGACTTGTGTGGAGTTGTATTCAGTGAGAATAAACATATGTTGTATTGTTACCAATCTCAGTGTTTAATTCTTGCTCCCTTCGAGACCTTAGTGCAAATTGGTACATGGTCCTTACGAACGGGATTAGCCTTTAGGAGTGGCTTTTTTGGTAGTTCAGTGTGAGCTACACTTCACCTCGTGCTCAACAGTGGTTTGCTGTTGCAAGGGCCGAGAAGTTTTTCAGCAAATTGATACTACTAGCGCCATCTAGTGGCGAGTAGTTCAACATTACCTGCGACGAGTGGCAGCAGATACGAGGTGCAAAACGCAGCGCCACTAGCGACATCTAACGACCACTTGCGGCAAGAATCGGGTGCAAGCAGCGCCCTCTATACCAGCGGTAAACAGACTGCGCAAACAGGAGCCGTAAGGAAATCAGTGAAGTGTGACGTCATACACCATTGAGGAGAGTGGGTTACTACGTGAGTGAGTCAAGTGCGAACTGTGAGTACTTTAAGCACTAAATTAACTTATAAAGTCTTACTTGTAATATTAACATAGAATAATTTGTATAATACTAACTTAGAATATTAAGCGAAAAAACGGTTGGAACGGGGAATCCATGCCCGATTTGGCCTAGAGTTATAAAGTTCTAAACACTTGTAAAATTTTCGACTATTGACTGTGATTTTGGTTCTAAGTGCTGAGTTGTAACATAGTCAGTTATTAATTTAAAAACTTCGATTCGTTGATCAACTGTTGTTTAAAATATGGAAGCTTTGTTAAATTATCAGAGTGACGTCGCTAATCGTATAGGTAAAGCGCGAAGTAATTATGAAAAGTCCCCCAAAGAACGCATCACCCAGCATTACGTAGAAAGTAGATTAGAAGTTTTAGATCAACTTTGGTTTGAGTTTAGACAGGGACACAAGGAAATAATCAGAACGGTTGATCCAACAGTGTTAAGAACAAAGCCATATATAGCGGATGAAACTTATGACAAAACTGAAGAACTATATACAGATCATAAATGTGAGCTAAAAGAAAAATTATCTAAGTTGACTAGCGATCTCTCTAGTCAGTTAAAGACCAACGAGGAAAATAAACACGCGAAGTCGAGTTTAGTAAAACTACCTAAAATTAGTATTCCTAGTTTTTCTGGAAAATACCAGGAGTGGACGACATTTAGGGATTTATTTATGTCTATGATTCATAATAACAGCTCGTTAGAGAATGTACAAAAATTGCAATACCTAAAGAGCTACTTAACCGGAGAGGCAGAGCAGTTGTTAAGAAATATACCGGTGTCGGATGCAAATTATTCTCGGTGCTGGAGTCAGTTGGAACAACGTTACAATAATAAAAAATATTTATCACATTGCATACTAAAACGGTTATTGAGTCAAAAAAGTGCAAGCACCGAGTCACCAGGTTTTCTTAAGGATCTAATGGACACGTCAACTGATTGTTTAAGTGCACTGTCTAATCTAGGCATAGATGTTTCCACATGGGACATCATTGTAATCCACCTGTTGACGTTAAAGTTAGACCCTGAATCACGTAAGCAATGGGAACTTAATGTGGCGACAAATTCAGCCTCGGATACTTTGCCCACTTTCGCTCAATTTAAAGAGTTTTTAACTAGCCGATACAGAGCTTTAGAGTTCATTGAGCCGAGAAGTGTTAGTAAGACTCCTAGTGCTTACGTGAAAGCAACTGCTAGTAGCTCGAGCAAACCCAATGTACTCCACGTTGCCAACGCGCCCACTATAGTGTGCGAATTTTGCACTGAGCCTCACAAACTGTGTTTTTGTAAAAAGTTTGCAAGTGAGGATTACGCCAAAAGACACGAGTTTGTGACAAATAATCGTATGTGCTACAATTGCTTAGGAAGCAACCACTCTGTTAAATTTAGTAAAAAAGCCACTAGTTGTAGAATTTGTAAAAGGCGACATCATTCCTTACTTCACCAAAAAGATGTCTCAACTTCAACTGCCAACCTGAAGAACGTAGCTCAGGCAGGTGAAGGTGTCTCAGGGAAAGCCACACATGTCGTGACAGATAGCACATCATCGGACCAATCAGAAACCACGCCTGTAGTCAGTTGTTTTACGAAGGGGACCGTAAAGGAGGAGATTTTGTTGGCCACAGCTCTTGTAAAAGCTGAGTCTAAAACAGGGGACTATCAGGTAATTCGAGCGCTTTTAGATCAAGGCTCCCAAGCTTCATTCATAACTGAAGCGGTGGTGCAAGCTCTAGGGATAAAGAAACTTCCCACAAAAGGAGTAATATCAGGATTAGGTGGTGATCAGACCTCCGTAGGGTCTAAGTATATGGTTCAATTAAAAGTTCAATCACTAACCGATCCCACATTCAACATAGTATTGAAGGCATATGTCTTGAACAAAATCACTACTTATCTTCCTGGTAAGAAAGTAGCAGTTCCAGACTGGAGGGAACTACATCAGCTCACGTTGGCGGATCCGACATACAGCTCACCCAACAAAATAGATGTGTTGTTGGGCGCAGAAGTTTACTGCCAGATCTTAAAAGAAGGAGTTCTCAGGGGTCCAAAAGGAAATCCAGTCGCTCAGTGCACTGCCCTTGGTTGGATTCTGTCTGGTCCAGTAGGTTCTGCAAGTGTCAATGAAAACATAACCGTATTGCATACTCAGGTAAGCGAGGATGAAATATTAAAACGCTTCTGGGAGATAGAAGCTGAACCTTCAGTTCACAATAAACAATTCACTGAGGAAGAACACAAGTGCGAAGAACTTTTTGCCACCACAACGGTAAGAGACGAAGATGGCAGATACGTTGTGAGGCTACCGTTCCGTGAACCCGATGCAACCTGTGAAGGAAATTCACGTGAAATCGCAGTAAAAAGATTGCTGTCATTAGAGAGAAAATTTAAAAAGGATTTGACACTCAAAACTAGATACACAGAAGTATTAAAAGAATACGAGCAACTAGGCCATATGGTACCTGTAACAGAAGCTAACCTTAAGAAACAGAAGGCGATCTACTTACCCCATCACGCAGTCGTCCGAGAAGACAAAAGCACCACCAAGGTCAGAGTGGTGTTTGACGCGTCCTGTAAAGATGAAAATAACGTATCACTCAATGATCTGCTCATGACAGGACCTACCTTGCAGCCTGACTTGCGTCATCTCATCATGAGTTGGAGACAATATCCCGTTTGCTTAGCAGCGGACATAGTAAAAATGTATCGGATGGTGAGGGTGGCTGATGAGGACACCGACTTTCAACGTATAGTGTGGCGAGAGGATCCTGAAAATGAAATAAAAGACTACAAGCTATTAACAGTCACTTTTGGCACGGCCTCGGCACCATACTTAGCAGTGAAGGCGCTTAACCAAGTAGCTTGGGATCACAAAGAGAAATACTCTATGGCAGCCAACAGAGTTCATAAAGAGTTCTATATGGACGACTTGATGACGGGATGCCAAACAGTGGAAGAAGGAATACAGCTATACAATGAAATGAAAGCGTTATTAAACGAAGGAGGTTTTGTTTTACAGAAATGGGGTAGCAATAAACATGAATTGACCAAAGAGATAAATGAAAAGGAAATGAAAGTCAAAGACGATGAAGACCAAAAGAACAACCTGGAAATAAAAACAGATAGCATAGTGAAAATTTTAGGACTTACCTGGAATAAAGATGTTGATGAATTTCAGTACTCAGTGAAACTGCCGCCGCTCTCGCCACCTGCAACAAAAAGGAAAATTATTTCGGATGTTTCACGACTGTTTGATCCTTTAGGTTGGTTAGCTCCGTGTGTCATTACAGCAAAGATATTTATACAGCGATTGTGGATATCTGGGATCGGATGGGATGAGGAACCACCAGCAGACATATTACAAGACTGGCTAACTTACCGTCAAGAACTGGCTTACCTTAAGGATTTCCGGATTCCTAGATGGCTGTACACCAGTTCAAATGACACACTCGTAGAGCTGCATGGCTTCAGTGATGCTTCAAATGCTGCCTACGCGGCGGTTGTTTATCTGCGAGTAATCAAGGCGTCAGGGGACATTTACGTGTCATTATTGACAGCCCAAACAAGAGTTTCGCCTGTAAAGCAAATTTGTATACCGAGGTTAGAACTTTGCGGTGCAGTTCTTGTAGCTAAACTGCTCAAAGAAGTTTCGGAGATAATGCACATCCCTAGGCACCACATTCGAGCGTGGACTGATTCCACAATTGTGCTTGCTTGGCTCAATAAACATCCAAGTAACTGGAAAACGTTTGTGGCGAACAGGGTTTCGGAGATCTTAACTACTATGGATGCGTCGCAATGGTCGCACGTCTCCACAAAAGAGAATCCCGCAGATTGTGCATCACGCGGAATACGGCCCATAGAACTGAAAGAGCACGAGTTATGGAAATTTGGCCCTAAATTTCTGTACAATGAAGTCATCGAGTATAAAAAGCTCAAAAACAACGACACGAACCAGGAAAAATCGACAAAGGTTCATCTAGGAGTAGTAGAAGAACCTATTTGGAATAAGTACTCGTCACTCAACAAGCTTATTCGTGTGGTCGCATATTGTAGACGATTCCTAAAAAATGTTGATTTGCATCACGTTCGAGACCACACCAGATACCTACAAAAGTGGGAATTAGATGAGGCGATGACAACTTGTCTCAAAATGTGTCAGAACGCTGAGTTCAAAACTGAAATATCAGAGATCAATAGAGACGGATTCATCAAATCAAAAACATCCAAAATCCGTTCTCTGACTCCTTTTTTTGAAAATGGAGTCCTTCGAGTTGGTGGCCGATTAGAACACTCAGCCGAATCTGAAGGAGCAAAACACCCTATTATCCTACCATATAATTCCCACCTGTCCAAGTTGATTGTAGCTGACGCTCACGACCGCACGCTACATGGAGGACATCAATCTATGTTAAATTATCTCAGATCAGCATACTGGATAGTAAGAGCCAAGGATATGGTAAAACAGCACATTCGGAAGTGTGTTTCCTGTATAAGACACCGAGCCAAAAAGCAGACTCAATTGATGGGAGCCTTACCATCGGCTAGAGTCATCCCAGATAGAGCATTTATTCGCAGTGGCGTTGATTATGCCGGACCTATTAATTTAAGGACATCAAAGGGCAGAGGACATCACTCTTATAAAGGTTACGTGTGTTTATTTATTTGTATGGTCACGAAAGCCATACATTTAGAAGTAGTAAGCGATTTGACTTCCCGAGGATTCCTTGAAGCTTTCAAGCGATTCGTATCCCGACGTGGTCGCTGTTTACAGATCTACAGTGATAACGGCACTAACTTTGTGGGAGCTGCAAAAGAATTGAAGGAGTTATTTAATGCCGAAAAATCGAACATGACTCAAGAGATAGCAGAAGGTTTAGCGTCGCAGGGCACCTCTTGGCATTTTATCCCTCCAAAAAGTCCCAACTTCGGCGGTTTATGGGAAGCGGGAATCAAATCAACCAAATACCACATTAAAAGAGTTATCGGCGACTCGACACTAACTTATGAAGAGATGTCGACTTTACTCACTCAAATAGAAGCTTGTCTAAATTCAAGGCCTATATCAGTTATGCCTAATGACCCAAATGAACCAACCCCTTTAACACCCGCACATTTTTTAATAGGAGAACCCATAATTACGGTTCCAGAAATTAATTATGAGCACTCGACGTTGAGCACATTAAAACGATGGCAACTCACACAACGCATGCTGCAAAACTTTTGGCGTCGATGGTCCAATGAATACTTGACCCATTATTTGCACCGATACAAGTGGGCTCATCAAGTCCCAGAACCTAAAGTCGGGGACATCGTTTTGGTGAAAGAGGATGATATGCCTCCATCTAAGTGGCTTTTCGGCCGAATTATACAAAAACATCCTGGCTCAGACACATTGACCAGAGTTGTAACTTTAAAATGTAAGAATGCGTTGATAAAACGTCCAACGTCAAAACTTTGTATTTTACCAGTGTCTGATTAGTTAAGAATTGCTTACAAATCTTTATATCAATATTTATAAGTGTTTTATGTTTAAGTGGAATGTATAGCCATTAGCCCCATCACCCATGCCGTTAATGTTGGTTTGTATGAAATGTAATTGTTAGTTTTGTTTTTCCATGGTGGGCGGCTATAAGGAAGGACATGTGGTCCTTGGTGGGCGGCATGTATAAATTGTTCAAAGAAAATTGTTGTCCTAATTATCCGATAGATGGCGCTGTTCCGTGAACTGTGATCGCTGCATCACGCAAGCGTTTGTTCTACGTAGAATGCCTAAGATCGGGGAATGAATTGGTACTGTTGTGGTCGGTGGCCCGCCCTAAAGGGCGGGCTGCGACAGTGCAAAGCAGTGCAAAGGGCCCTACGGGCCCGCAAGCAAAGTAAAGTATATAAAAAAAAAAAAAAAAAAAAGGTACTGTTGTGGACTTGTGTGGAGTTGTATTCAGTGAGAATAAACATATGTTGTATTGTTACCAATCTCAGTGTTTAATTCTTGCTCCCTTCGAGACCTTAGTGCAAATTGGTACATACTTGTTTGAAATTTTTTTCTACGGACCAAGTCAATTTAGATTTGCGGGACACTTTAGGGTCTAATGCTCCTCCGTATTCGACAGTCGCACGTTGGTGCGCCGAATTTAGACGTGGAAGAACATCGACCATGGACGACCCCCGCTCCGGACGCCCTACTACAGCAGTAACTGAAGAAATTGTGAAAAAAGTCGAAAACTTAGTTTTGGCGGATCGTCGTGTCACGGTTCGTTTTATTGCTGAAAATGTAAAGATTTCAACGGGGAGCGTGCATAATATTTTACATGAACGCTTGGGTATGAAAAAGGTATCTGCGCGTTGGGTACCAAGAATGCTTACTGACACGCAAAAACAAACTAGAGTTGAGATTTGTCAAGAAGCTTTGGACCTGATACAGCAAGACCGGGAACTTTTTCTGGCGCGATTTATAACAATGGACGAGACATGGCATTACGACCCTGAAACGAAACTGCAGTCTATGACATGGAAAAGGCCATCATCTCCAACTCCGAAGAAATTCAAGGTGGGCCCATCTGCCGGTAAGGTCATGGGCTCTGTTTTTTGGGATGATAAAGGGGTAGTAATGATTGAGTATCTAGAGCATGGAGCCACTATTACGGGCACTTTATATGCTAAACAAATAGCAACATTGCGCAATGAGATCCGCGAAAAACGGCGAGGTAACTCTCGAAAGTTGTGCTGTTCCACCAGGACAATGCCCCGGCACACAAGACCGCCGTTGCAATGGCTGCAATCCGTAATGCTGGGTTCGATATCCTTGTGCATCCTCCGTATTCACCGGATCTCGCCCCCAGTGATTTCTACCTATTTCCGAGATTGAAAGAATACCTGAGAGGCCAGAAATTTGAAGACGACGACGCGGTAGTCGCTGCAGTACAAGATTTTTTAAGTACTCAAGATGAGGCCTTTTTTAAAAATGGAATTTTAAGTTTAGAAAAAAGATATACGGTCAGAGTATAGCAAAGGGGGCCCTAATTTTAATTGTTTTTTTTTTTGCTGTTTTTGGGCTTAAATTAGATTGAATCTTGTAGATTACGCTAAAAAAAACATATTTTGTTCTTTAAACTTTTTCACTCAGAGTAATATTTACCGAGATAAAGGGGTTAAAAAAAAACTTTAAATTTTTCGCATTTTCAGGCTTAAATTAGATTTTAAGGTCGTTCGAATATGTATTTGCAAAACTGTTTTACGGGATATAAAAAAAAAAAACTAACCTAACCTAACCCGGCCGAGTCGGATCTTAGTGTGCAGTGCGAGGATAATTAGTGTGCAAGTCAGTATTTGGCAAAAACCCGCTCCAGACCTGCCGATCCGATCCGATTTATCGGAAGCAATCGGATAATGTGTAGTGTAGTGCAACTGCTAGGACATTTCTTCCGATAAATCGGATCGGATTGGAAGGTCTGGAGCGGGTTTAATAGTACTATATACAGAATGGACACGCACACCCCCGCACCGAATCTAGTTACCTCACCCCGCAAGGGCACCGTGTTGGAATCGAGTTGGCTTCGTAGAAATTTTTGAAAGGGTTGTATAAATACTGTGTAGGTATATGGGTAGGTGGGCATTGACTCGTGAAATAGTGATGGTAATGATGATCATGGTGGTGACTGGTAGTGATGATGATGAAGGTGATGACTGTTGGTGGTGGTGGTGATGATGATGAAGATGATGAATATGGTGGTGGTGATGATGATGATGGTGGTGTTGGTGATGAATAATGATGATGATGGCGGTGTCGATTCTGATGGTGATGGTGGTGATGATAATTGTGACTTTAATGAAGTTGCCGATGGTGATGATGACGATGACCACAAAATCACCATCAACGCCACCTTTATCACCATCACGACCACTACCGTTGTCGTGTGGTTGTGAGAATTTTCTATCTTATGTCATACTAGCTTTTTCCCGCGACTACGTCCGCGTGGAACTTGGAAGTATGGAAGCAACCTCGTACAACACGATAGATATCCACCTAATCACCTTAATTAATAAAAGGGGGCGCCTAAGCAAATGTAAGAGCAATTGTGCTTTTGGTATAATCATTATATTTTCTACAGGGTCATCAATGTCATCATGAATTACTTACTCACTTTTCAATCTTTTTAGGGATAATTTCCAGGATGAAAACTGTCCTATGTCCTTCCTCGGATCTTAAACTATCTCCATGCCAAATTTCATCAAAATCGCTTCAGCGGTTTAAGCGTGAAGAGGTAACAGACAGACAGACAGACAGACAGACAGACACACTCGCATTTATAATATAGTATATAGTAAGTATATAGTATAGTATATATAGTATGGATTCATATGGATTTATGTGCAACTAAAACACCAACTAGTTGTTGCAATGCGTCTGAGGCAGCCCTGTGCGTCTTACACACATTCACTAACTGACATTCAAGTTCAGTTTTTAGTAGGCTGTGTCCGCCCTGTGATTCTGTATCCGCGCTCGTAGGCACCTAGTTGTAAATCTACTTACGGAAAATGTAACGAGAGGTTACAAAAACACTGCCATGAGTTAGTAAGTACTTATAATAGGTACACTTTATTGTTAAAATCACATTTGTACATACAATAACCGTATAAAATATCTTAAGATTATAACTATAATGATAATATTATTTTGGAATAAATTGCTCGGGAATTACATGTGTAGTAGTCTATATAGGGCATGCAGCGCGTCGGTACGGCGGAGCGGGGGCCGGCCGCGCCCGGTCCGCAGCCCGCGGCCCGCCGCCCGCTCAGCCCTGCATGACGAGGTGCACGAAGTTCTCGTAGTTGACGTTGCCCTGCGAGTCCTCCTGCCCCTGCAGCAGCTGCTCCACCTGCACACGACACGCGGCCGCTGAGTGGGTTACATACATCCTCATCTCGCATTCGCATACTTTTGTGCTAGATATAGGTATTGAGGCTTATTAAATTAAAACTAGGCATCGGCATTGGCGTATATAGGGGGGTGGCCGGGTGGGCCGTGCCCACCCCAGTATGGTCTAGTGCCCACCCCAGGATTTTGGGTTACCGATAGAAATTCATGGCTTCATCTCATAGACCATGGCCAGGCCCCTCTCCAGGCCCACCCCAGGCCCCCCTGAAAAATAAAGTTAGATACGCCTATGGGCATCGGACTTCTGATAGCATAATAAGACATTAGAGAGGTATGGAGCCGATATTAACGATAGGATACGATTCATACTCGTATTCACACTCATTCATTTCAAACTGCCTTTATGGTTATTGTGGTTAACATTCCCAAGCACTAAATGACTAAAATTATAGATAAAATATATTATTTACAACATTACAAACTCTTAGATTTAGCTAGGTATATTAACTGTCAATTTCATGCATTTTCTATTCGTAACAGGATATCTGATCAATATAGAACCCAATTTACTTCAGAAAACATGAAAAATGTTGTAAATATTTACGTATTTTATGATGATGAAAAAAACAATGCCTACACGAATCAGATCTTTATATATCCTTCTGACTTTGTCCATGACTCTACAATTCAAATTGTGAATTAAATACACTCATGAGTATCAATATGAATTGAATTGTAATGTTAATATCCATAGCTCTCTAAAGGCACCGTTCTACCAGAAGTCGGATGCCTAATTATAACGCATAAACTAGTATAACAAATTATTTCCCATTGCGATCGTATTCACGGTCTAAACAGGGAGACCAATTCCAATGGGTCAGTACCAGTAAGAAATTCGGTCGTAGGAGCCCGTGACAATAAGTATCACCAAAAACAGCTCATGTAAAATTGGTGGCCAAGACTCGCAAGGTCATAATCATAAAGCTTTTGCTGTAGGCATATTAGTGTAGTTATCGCTTATGAGATCCCGCGAAAGCCCCCTGAATCCTGACGTTACTAACCCTACACCTTGGTTTAAATAGTATGCGTTGGCCGTTTCATAGATCCCTTATATACAAGTGTTCAAGAAAAGGTAAGGGCTTCTTTTTTGTTCATCTCCCCAGTTCAGGTATTCCCATAGTGCGTGCGTGACCCATTTGGATTGGTCGCTGAAAATATGTATATTGTGATATCGTTGTCTTACTTCGTATCTTTAAGTAGTGAAAAAAAAATTACCTAATCTAACAAAGTTGTCAACATCTGATTTTTGGAACCCAGCGAGTTTGATCTCAGAACCAGTAGTCCTATTTGTTATGAAAAAAAGCTGCACTCTGTGATGGAAGCAAGCCGTTTTGCACAGTGATAATAAAGACCAAAATAAACGATTTCACTCGAGGCGAAATTAGTTTCACCCCTTAGGAACAGAGATGGCGCCACTTATTCAAAAAAAGTTTAAAAAATTCTAAATCCTGAACGGATACTCCGATTTTGACGTAAGAGGTGCCAATCGGCAGATAATAACCCAATTTAACATGAAAAAAATTAAAATCACGTAGAAAATAATTTTGGATACCTAAGAAATTATGTTTTCTGAAAAAAAAAAATTAATATTTGTGATTTTTGGAATTTTACTCGTAAAAATGTATGTACATGGTACTTTTTTATTTATTTATATTAATACACAACTAATTTTACATTTACGAAAAAAAACCGCATATCATTAGCTCGTATAGTTCCAAAGTTATTGAAGAATACAGACATGGCGCCGCTGGGTCGAAAAATCTTACAAAAAATCTAAAACTTCAACGGATTTTCCGATTTTGATAATTAAGGTGCAGATAATTACTTAAATTAGTTTCAAAAAATAAAATAAAATTCAAATAGGCAAAAAGTAATAATATTTCCAAAAAAATATACATTTTGATAAAATATATATTTTTTGGGGCTTTTATGTAATTTCATATAAAAAAAACTATGAATATGGCTTTATTTTACTTATTTATATTATAACACTATTAGGTAATTGATCGTTTAATAAAAAACCGCATATCGAGAACTTGTACAGTTCCAACGGTATTGAAGATTTTACTATAGGGTGCCGGTGCGATGTTTACGCCGCACGTGCAACTTATGTATATGTATCCAGAAAAGTATTCTGCCGTTTTGAAGGTACTGATTACCCTGAAAATATAACCACAATTGAAAGTACAAATAATAATCATCCGAAGTAGCACACAACACACTTATATCCCTTGTATAGCTTAAATTAGAGTGTTAACGGGTGAATAGGCTCTTATACAACCAGTTTGCTAATATCACAAGTATATTCATGTAGGGGAGGTAGGGGAGCATTGGGCACTTTTTTACTTAAGTCTTAATAAAAATGCATTTTTTTAACAAAATCAACTTTTTACTCCTCATATTAGTAGCACATATATTTGGCTTCAATTATTACGAAGAACACTTATACAATAATAATCGGTCTCCAAATTGCAAGAGATTTTCTGAACACTGTCAAAAGTGCCCAAACCTCCCAATGGTCGGGTGGTTTGGGCACCTCAATGGGAGGTTTGGGCACTGTATTAAATACGCCTCTTAATGGTAAATTACTTGAATATTAAATAATATAATCATAAAAACTTTCAATAAAATCAACAAACGATCAACTGTTTTAAACTATAAATACTCAAAAAAAATAAAAATAAAGATATAGTACTCAATACTCAGTATTCTTACTTCATTAAGTAATCAATTTTATCTAAGATTTGCAGGCGATTAAATTTTTGCTCCCTTTTTAGGGTTCCGTAGTCAACTAGGAAACCTTATAGTTTCGCAATGTCTGTCTGTCCGTCCGCGGCTTAGCTACGTTTTATTCCAGTACTAGTGTATGGGGTGTCGTTGAATAGGTCTTTTAAAAATAATACGGGGTCTCCAAACATTATTTTTTTATAAAAATCGCTCCGGAAATCCAAAAAATAGCGTCCCCCGCCTCTAACTTTTCAACCGCGGGCGAAACAATTATGGAAAAATTCATAAAGATTAGGCCTTATAAGTACTTTCAATGAAAACTATATTGGATAAAATCGATGGAGCCGTTTTTGAGTTATTGGACCGAAAACCGCAGTTTTAAGCGCGTTTATTGTGCCCTACGGAACCCTAACCTGAGCGACATACTCTTGGCCGGTTTTAATTTTTTCTATGGCACTCTTTTCTCTCTTTAGGGATTTCGCGTCGCTTATTTTTCTTTTTAAATTCAAATAGCATTTTTAGAAAAAAAATATATAATAATTAGTAACACAAATAGTAGTGACACATCAAAAGTATTTAGTATTCAAATTCAATATTTACACGCAATTTAAACACGTCAAAATAATTTTCTCGTAACAGAACCTACTTTTTACACCGATTGCCGAAACAAACAATAGTGGCGGGAGCATTGGGCATGCCCAAACCTCCCTTTAGAATTAGTGATCAATGCTCCCCACCCCCTCATTTCACAAATAAATTCAAATAAGTTTTTTGTAGCCTAATGTTTTACCTTAATTTATACGTTAATATTAGCTTTCCTAAATACATAACTAGATGACAATACAGAAATTTACGACTTTACACAGATCACGTTGTTATTTCCTTCGAAATTACATCAAAATATTCACTTTCGCACGCACGAAACGGTCGACGGCATGTGAGACCGACAACTATTCAAAATAGCAGATAACATTAGCCTGAGCGGTGTTCCCAGTTAGTAAGCTAAACTACCACAGTATACAAAATTAAGTAGCTTCCATACGACCCAACTTACAAGGTGGTGCCCGAACCTCCCGACTGCCCAATGCTCCCCTATCTCCCCTACATACATTTTTACGAGTAAAATTCCAAAAATCACAAATTTTAAATATTTTTTTTAGAAAATATTATTTCTTAGGTATCCAAAATTATTTTATACGTGATTTTAATTTTTTTTCATGTTAAATTGGGTAATTATCTGCCGATTGGCACCTCTTACGTCAAAATCGGAGTATCCGTTCAGGATTTAGAATTTTTTAAACTTTTTTTTAATAAGTGGCGCCATCTCTGTTCCTAAGGGGTGAAACTAATTTCGCCTCGAGTGAAATCGTTTATTTTGGTCTATATTATCACTGTGCAAAACGGCTTGCTTCCATCACAAAGTGCAGCTTCCAGGCCAAAACCGTCCATAACAAGTAAGACTACAGGGATCGATACCAGTATTCATGAAAACGCTCTAATTTCGCGTTTTTTTCGAATGTGAAAGGCTTGTGTTATGTAGAATTTCGTTATAGATATAGATCCTTGAAATTAGCCCACTAAAATATAAATATGTGTGATAATGAGGGAAAAACCGGAATATAATAATGTTATTTTGTGCTATTTTGTATGGAGCAAAATAACGGTATCGATCCCTGCTCAGAACACCGGGTAAACATCGAAAATCTAGAGTCCAATAATGCTGCGCTCAATATCAGTGGTACCTCGTCGTCGGCCAGCTTCTCGCCGAGTGTGGAGAGCAGGTGGCGCAGCTCGGCCGACGAGATGAAGCCGTTGCCGTCCTTGTCGAAGTGGCGCAGGCCCTCGATGAAGTCGTGCGCCGTGTCGCCGCTGCGCGCCTTGCTGATCGCCTGTGCACGGACAATGTCACGTGTACAGGGTGTGTAATGTTTTGCATAACAACAATTTGCGAATTTTCATTTTGCATAAAACGAATTGCATAATTTTAACCTGCATAAGTGATCATATAGCATAAAAACAAAATGCATACAAACGAATTGCATAATTTCGAAAATTATAATAGTTTAATTGCATAATAATGTATTTGCATAATAGACAAATAGCATAATAGTCACTTTGTATACTATACCATTGTCATATCATACTTTTTTCATAAAAACTTAAAGCATAAATGTTGTCCAAATAAATATATACAAAAATATAATATTTTTTTCTTATTCATTCTTCCCCATTGCAGAGCCAAATTAGGAGCAGTTACGTTTTAAGGGTCATAAAAAAAAACCTAACCTACCTATCTCTGGGAGCAGTTGCGTTTTTAGGGTCATAAAAAAATAACCCTAACCTACCTATCTCTTGGAGCAGTTTCGTTTTTAGGGTAAAAAAAACCGTAACCTACCTATCTCTTGGAGCAGTTTCGTTTTTAGGGTCATAAAAAAAAACCCTAACCTACCTAGCTCTTGGAGCAGTTTCGTTTTTAGGGTAAAAAAAACCGTAACCTACCTATCTCTTGGAGCAGTTTCGTTTTTAGGGTCATAAAAAAAAACCCTAACCTACCTAGCTCTTGGAGCAGTTTCGTTTAAGGGTCATAAAAAAAATAACCCTAACCTACCCTTCTCTCGGAGTAGTTTCGTTTTTAGGGTAAAAAAAACCCTAACCTACCTATCTCTTGGAGCAGTTTCGTTTTTAGGGTAAAAAAAACCGTACCCTACCTATCTCTTGGAGCAGTTTCGTTTTTAGGGTCAAAAAAACCCCTAACCTACCTAGCTCTTGGAGCAGTTTCGTTTAAGGGTCATAAAAAAAATAACCCTAACCTACCGTTCTCTCGGAGTAGTTTCGTTTTTAGGGTAAAAAAAAACCGGCCAAGTGCGAGTCGGACTCGCGCACCGAGGGTTCCGTACAAACACTTTCCATCCCTAAGTGGTTAAGTTAAGTTTGCACCTGGTATGTATAGCGCCCCATATAAATTAGGTGCAAAGTTAGGTATTAAAAAATTTTTTTATAGTTTTCGTAATTTTTCCTTTATCTATGCTATAAGACGTTGCTTCGTACCAAATTTCAAGATTCTGAGTTCACGGGAAGCACCCTGTAGGTTTTGATTCCCTTGCAAGTGTCGAAAATTTGCGGCATAAACGGCTGTATCTTTTGATTGCGTTGGCTTAGAAGTTTGATTTTTTCACAGCTTCAAGGGACAGTAGACCTGAGTAATTGATATAAATTTCAGCTTCATACCTCCACGCGTTCCTGAGAAAAAGGGTCTTGACAGACGGACGGACGGACAGACGGACAACAAAGTGATCCTATAAGGGTTCCGTTTTTTCCTTTTGAGGTACGGAACCCTAAAAAACCCTAACCTACCTATCTCTGGGAGCAGTTTAATTTTTAGGCTCATAAAAAAAAATAACCCTAACCTACCTATCTCTTGGAGCAGTTTCGTTTTTAAGGTCATAAAAAAAAATTACCCTAAGCTACCTATCTTTTGAAGCAGTTTCGTTTTTAGGGTAAAAAAAAACAACGATATTTCAGTAGGTAGGTACTCAACAACTTTTTATTCTTTTTTTTTTAGGACATTTGATATGATATTTATGCAACTTGATAATTATTTTAGGTGTTTTTATGAGTTTTAATAAATATTATGAATGTATGTTATACCAAGTGACATTATGACTTATGAACATTATAACTAATGTTATTATGATTATTAATGGTTATGATGTTTAAATATTATGGTTGACAAAATTATGAATTTTGTTTTTATGCAATGTGTTTATTATTCATTTTGAAAGTAGTTAAATGAAAATATGCTAAAAGTTTTTATGCAACTTGAAACGCACCCACGTGTACAGCCACTACACCTGCTAGGGTGGTCTGTGAAACCGATACCCGCTCACCCACCCCGTAGTGGTGCAGAACATTCATATTGTAATTTTTTTGTGGTCATAAAGTAAAGGTTGTTGGGGCGGCAATTGCCCCAGTGTCATCCCCTTATATCCACATTATGTGTAATGGCAGGCACTGCGGCTGTGGCAGCTGCCATATCAGTATTAAATGAACTTTCCAAAGCTATCATACTTATACAAATCAAGTGTCACCGCTGACACCTTTAGGATGGTACCCAATGTTGAAGCACTAAGCAGAGATGAGGGACTTATGCCACTTAAATTGGTTTCCCAGATAATAACATTACAATTGCGGTCTCAATAATTCAACATACAAAATAGTCCACCTTGTCTGACAATGGTGACTCTTACAATCTCCATGTATGTGCACAGATGTGGCTTGCATAGCCAAATTTGGCTTTAAATGTCCGGTAACATTGTAGAGATGAATGAATGAATCAACATAATTTCTATTTTAATAGTTATTACATACTGATGTTTACTACCACCATGACCATGACTGATATAACCTCAGTCCCGAGAAGACCCTGCCACTTATGTGTCACTGAGATAATATCAGGAAACTAAGGATTCTATTGTGTGCTGAATCAGACTATTTCTCCTTAATGACAAATGATTTATATTATTGTGTATTTGATGCAAGAATGCAGTTTGGGACATTTAGGTGTGTAGGGTAGGTAATATTAGACCCAGTGTATGCAGAATGCAGACAGATGGCAGACAAGTGGGTGAAGTGGGGTACCTGGTAGATTGGCAGGAACACCTCAAAGGAGATGCGCTCATCGGGCTTCAGGTGCAGGGTGCACTTCTTGACGTCAGACTCGGTGGGGTTCTGCCCCAGCGCGCGCAGCGCGTCTCCGATCTGCGCCACGTGGATCTTGCCGTCGCCGCGGGAGTCGAACAGCTGGAACGCCTCCTGGAACTCTGAAACACGAGCAGTCGGTCAGACGCCGCGGGCGGAGCGGGGCGGGGCGCTGGTCGGGATCATCGCACCACGCACCTTCCACAGAAGTGAGCTGCAGCTTCGACGGTGGCTCGTACATGAACATGGCGAACGAACGACCGACGGGCGACTGGCGACTTGTCGGCCCAGACCTGCTGCCTGAATCGCTTTAAAATACCGCCATATAAGGAAACTAGGGCGCCCGCTTGCGACAGCCTCTCTGCGGAGATGTTGATTGACGTGACTCACCACACGGCGGCGAGCCTCGGCGTCGACCGCCGGCCACGACACGACCCGACCACTTCAATAACAAATTTTAAGAGTTCCAAATGGTAACTTAAAAAGTGAATAGCAGGAAAGTGCCATACAATAATTACGAAGTGATTACTCACCCGCCAACTGGTCTTCAGAGTATCCGGCCTAGAACAAAGAAAAAAGCACTAGTAGTTATATATTCCCAATAAATAAAAACACCTTGATAAAATTACTAGTGTATTTACCATTATAAATAGTGAAATAACGCTTAAACTTAGTTTTTTTTCGTTTGTTTCGATTACTGTCTAATTGTAACTACTTCCGAGCTTTCATATAACAACAAGACAAGAAAAAAAAAATTGGCTATGGCAAGTTGGCAAAATACGGTAGATCTAGGGTACCGCGTTTATAAAGGGGATTATGTACGATCGGATTTCAGTCAGACATTATAAGTCAATATTATTAATGTAGAAAATGAACTGGTTTCTTAGCCTAAAAGACAATGAACAACAGAATAACGAAATATTATTGTATATATTTTTTTTGGTAACCAAGGATTAGTATTGAACCCATAACATCTTAATCTTCATTCATATTATGCATTGACTACTTAATGGGACCTAAAGCATACAATTGAAATAGTTGCGTGTTTTAAGATGAGAGTACCTATCTGGATATACATATGCCCCGGAATAAAACATCCCTATTTACTATCTACAAATACATATCGATTCTACTTTTAACGTCGAATGCCTTGACCTATATTATCAAAATATGGTAAACTAAATGAACACAGTATGAATTCATTGGA
Source organism: Apotomis capreana (assembly GCA_947623375.1). Classification (NCBI taxonomy): domain Eukaryota; kingdom Metazoa; phylum Arthropoda; class Insecta; order Lepidoptera; family Tortricidae; genus Apotomis; species Apotomis capreana. The sequence goes on from OX392499.1 coordinate 199,435, forward strand.
TTGCCGCATCTACCCTACAGTGAATGTTATATGTAGTGTAGTTACCTAACTGAAGTCAATATTACATTCTCAGTCATTAATTTTAATTCACCCCAACTTTAATAAGTATTTCTGCTGAGTATTGATCGTTAGGCCAAAGGTATATTTTGCAATGTATTGATTTAATAACACTGCATATAAAATGAGTATAGGTATATACTAGTGTCCCTTTACATGAATCAATACGTATTCTAATCTATTAAATCATATTTATTTTGTAATTCATTAATTATTAATTGAACTCATAAGTAAACCCGATCAAATCGGATCATGTTTACCAGTCTTAAATGACAGAGCTAATGTCTATGATTTTGAAATGTTCAGAAACTAAATATTATAATATTACAAGATATTAAATGTTCCAAGTAATATAATATTTGTCCTTAAAAAAATATAAATAAGTGAAACACAACTTAAATTAGTGTGTGCAGTAATAAAGTAAAAGTGAGATAGTAAATTTCTTTAATTAATATACTAAATTCACTTGAAAAAACTGCATATGAAAATGTAGTACAGCTTTTGGAACGTAAGTCAGCCATTGATCTTTTTGTCCGAAAAAATGCCGATCGAGCTCGAACGATGGCGCGGTCAGCGATTGGCGAACGATCTTCAGAGGAAAATGGCAAAATGGTGTAGTCGTTAAACGGTTAGTGCTGAACATTAATAATTATTTAAATCTCTCAAGTAGTCTCATAATTCTTAAACCGTCGCAAAGATTGAGATATCGACGTTTTCGGGCGAGCGATTACCGTTATCGAACTAGGTGGGAAGGTAACGTCGCCGACGGCGGCGCTCGCTTTGTTCGCCGATCTCCACGTGCCCTCCGCCATTTACCATCTTCGAAACGCTCGATTTACACGTAGAGACCGGCTCCGGAGGACGAGCGACGCCCCGGGATTTCGATTAGCTCTCGTTTTTTAACATTCTGCAAACATTTGTACCATTTCACTGCGTTAAAATCGTTCGCTGGATCATCGCGGCGGGCGGCGGCGTGGTCGGCGACTAGCGCCGACTGGCCGCCGGCCGCCGCTGGCAGGCAGCGAGCACCAGCACGCAACGATTTGATGCAGCGCTGTTGCAGGAGGCGCGCCCTTGCGGCGCTGCGACATGGCGGAGCCGGAGCCGGAGCATGAGCCGGCGCCGGGCGGCGAGTTCGTGGAGGGCTGGCTCGTGGCGCAGGTGCTGGGTGAGGGCGCTTACGGAGAGTGAGTACCTTATATCCTGCTCATTAATGTCCAACTTTATTATAAAAGTGTATATTTTTTTGTGGTTGGTCTAGCGAGAATATTTACGATTCTCATACAGTCGAGAAACGGTTTAGCTATGTATTCTATATTAAATTTGATATTTATATTAAAATGATACTGCACGAACTTCTCAACAGCAACTCCTTTTTTATTAATGTATAATCTGGTCTATTTATTTAAATTTTATTGCACATAAACGTTGGTACCAGTCAACCATAACATAAGGCCAAACAGAAACATTAGTGGTGCTGAATTATTGTACAACAAAATGTTGCAACTGTTGAAACAGAAATAATTCAAGTAACATGATATATATTAACTTTATAATGTAAAGCAACATAATCACTACATAGTATATAACAAAGTCGCTTTCTCTGTCCCTATGTCCCTTTGTATGCTTAAATCTTTAAAACTACGGAACGGATTTTGATCCGTTTTTTTTTAATAGATGGAGTGATTCTAGAGGAAGGTTTATATGTATAATACATGCACCCGTGCGAAGCCGGGGCGGGTCGCTAGTATAACATATACAGGGTGTTACCTGCTATTAAACAATCACAGACGGATCTAATCTCAAAGGCTCTCGGAAAGGTGCTTGCCCAACATGTGCTTGAATGAGAACTTGTTCTGTCAGCTTGACATATATTGAGGGGAAGGGCATTCCAAACATGAATTGCCTGGACTAAACGAATTGCGCATGCATGATGAGAAGGAACCGAGAGTAACAGTTTACAATAGGTACAAAGCTTTGCCACTTGGACAGATAGGTTTATGTAGTATAGATAAAAAAACATTTCATGTGTCATCTCTGCTAGGATATTTCTATTTGTATCCATTGTGTATGCAGTTCTTTATGTGTGCCCACATAAGTGCACTATTAAAGTAGCTCATAGTAGTTGACATTTTATTATCAATGTACTGCATAAGCATCTGGGTGAGTATTCACATTAAAAGCTTGTCACAAAAATTTATTTTGATCCAAATTTGGTAACAAGTTTTCCGTGTTGTAAGATTCCACAAACTTGTTGATTTTATATATGTACTATTTTACTTTTTTGTGGCAACTTTGTTTTTGGTTGGCTATTTCACTAAAAATATAGTCTCAGACAGTGATAGTTCCAGATGCCTTGTGGAGGTGTTGGTATTACTATATAATTTTTTTTTTCATGGCATTACCAGACGATTAAGTTACCTCTGCCGATGGGCTGCTCTGCTGCTGAAACTGTTCATTGCAATGAGACACTTAGTGGTCTTTCAAATACTGCTATACTATGACCAGATTGACCAGCTTTGTATTGTATGAGAGATCCACATTTTAAGGATATCTAAATTGTTTGCAAGCCCAGTATTATTTATTGAAAGTCATTACTAATCTTATGCTAACAGGAGCATGTATGTCATGTTATATGTTATAGATGTGTTCATGCACATCAACTTACTTTTCTGTGAACATATAATAGGGTGTTTCTTCTTCCTACAAAACCATACAGGTTGCCATATAGAAGTAATTTGCTTTGTTTTTTAAACTTGCCACTTCCTTCGATGTTAACAGATAGTATTGGATCGGGATAGGTACAAAATAAAATAACAATTTTGGAATAATAAGTATCAATTTAAGGTAGTATTGGATCGGGATAGGTACAAAATAAAATAACAATTTTGGAATAATAAGTATCAATTTAAGGTCAAATTATAATATTTGAGATTAGTATATCCCACCAAAACATTTCATGTAAAATTGGCGGCCAAGACTCACATGCTCATAACGCTTTCGCTGTAAAAAGTTATCAGATCCCAGGAAAAGCCAAGCCCCTAAGCCCTGACTTTACTAACCCTACACCTTGGTTTCAAAAGTATGGCACGGCTGTTTCATAGGTTACCGTAAATATAAACCGTAATGCGCCAGATGGTCCGTTGGACTTATTTACGGTACTATGAAACGGCCAAGCCATACTTTTGAAACCAAGGTGTAGGGTTAGTAAAGTCAGGGCTTAGGGGCTTGGCTTTTCCTGGGATCTGATAACTTTTTACAGCGAAAGCGTTATGAGCATGTGAGTCTTGGCCGCCAATTTTACATAAAATGTTTTGGTGGGATCTCATTTCTTTTTGTAAGGTGCGCTAGTTTTTTTTTTGGGCTGTAGGTGGGTTTGAAAATGAGACGAAACGGTTCGAGAAAAGGTAGGTAGAGCCCCGCCTCTTTTTTGTTCGTCTTGGTGGGGGCACTACCGTGCCCCCAGATTTAAAATACGAAGTCAAAGTATAGATACAGAAGTAGTAATAATTGTGTATTTAAGAAATACTTACGTTTAGCCCCATATATAATATACACTTTTATCCCCTATTATGGGAACCCCATACAAACTTCCATCCCCTTATTTAAAGGGTGGGAGGGTGATTTTCTAAAAATCCCAGAACATTATGTATTTTATTTATAACTAGGAGTCCCTATATCAATTTTCAGACCTCTAGTATCAAAATTTGCAGAAGTCTCATACAAACTTCCATCCCCTAGGTTAAGGGGTTGGGGGGTAAAAGTTCCAAGTTTAAGAATTATTTTGTTGTTTGTGTACTAATACTAGCTTACATACCGAATTTCAGCTTTGTAGGTCATCGGGAAGTACCCCAGAGGTTTTGATACGTCAGTGTATAAGTGAGTGGCAAAATCGGCGTATTTTAGGTACCAATAAAACCTAAAGTATAAAACCTAGATCAGTGAAATTTAGTACATTTTATATGTTCCCTAACTGCATCTTAACCTGTGAATTTGGGCGCTCTGGTGTTAACTGAGACGAAACTATGAGGGTTTGAAAATGAGACGAAACGGTTCGAGAAAAGGTAGGTAGTGCCTCGCCTCTGTTTTGTTCGTCTTGGCGGGGGCACTACCGTGCCCCCAGATTGTATTATTTACTTTCTTTCTTCACTGTTCTTAAATAATGTATAGTTAGGTACTTAAATTTTTTTGAAAGTTATACAAGTGAGTATAGCAATCGCCAATAAAAGGCGGAAGCATCTAAAAAGGTACCAAAAAAGGTAAATATAACTTATAATTTTTAACAAAAAAAAGAACAGACTTCAGTAAAACTAAAAAAGTTCTAGTGGCCACCTGTGGTGTTCATCATCAGTTTCCTTACAACAAATCCTATTTACTGAATGTAAATTCTTGACTTTATCAATAAATTACCGAAAGCGCCGTACATGTCCCTATAACATTTGAAGAGTTCCCTCGATTTCTCCAAGATTCCATCATCAGATCCCGAGTTAGTGCCAACGGGACCAACTCGGAGTTATACCCTTTCGATTAAAAAAAAAAAATGAAAATCGGTTCACGGTTCTCGGAGATATCGAGTAACATACACACAAAAAAAAAAATAGTTCGAATTGAGAACCTCCTCCTTTTTTTGATGTCGGTTAAAAAAAGGCAGGAAAGGAAAGGCAGGGTATGAAGTGTTTGAAGCCCAGAAGCAGGTGTCATAGAAAATAGCATGGCGCAACCAAAATTCTGAGCGTAGTCGTGACGATATTGTGTGCGGGCGAAGTTTCGTCCGCGGCGCGAGGCGGAACCGCGGCTGCAGCGGCGCAAAAACGCGCCATCCTTGAGAGTTTATCCACCCCGCGCGGTCACTGCGCCGGCGCCGCCGCCGTCGCCGCGCGACGCAGTATTTCGGCGCACGCGCCCTGTCCCCACGTGATGACGGCCCGCGTAATCTTCCAGTTGACGGGAGTAGTGGCCATTTAACCCTCATCCCCATTATTACGCATCACCTCTCGTGTAGTGGTCGTGCGCGATCGCGACGACTGACTGGTCTGGTCGTCACAACAGCGATGATGATCCTTTTTGACTGCAGACACCCGGGCCGGTGCGCTCGTGACGCAGTGGCTTGCAGCCTGCGCGTCACGAGCGCAGCCTGGGGCCTGTCTGGCCGATAGGGTGTCCTTGAACTCTTGGCAACTCGCTGCTACCTTTACTGCCGGCTTCGTTTTGTTTATTGTTGTGCGTACAGTCGAGTTCATAAGTTATATGAGCATTCCTAGGGCTTCAAATTAAATGTACATAGTATGGTACTTATACATCTAAACATTATCTACCAATCAACGATATATACACTACATGTGTCACTTGACGTTGACGTGGACACTCACGGTTGGGCAGTTCAGTGGTCCACAAATTTAAAGTCTCAGAGAGCTATGGAAAGGCGATGCTCGGAGTTTCTTTGAAGGATCGAATTCGGAACGAAGTGATCCGTCAGAGAACCAAAGTTACCGACATAGCTCACCGTATTAGCAATTTGAAGTGGCAGTGGGCTGGCATATTAGCCGAAGAAGTAGAACCGATAACCGGTGGGGTAAACGTGTTCTTGAGTGGAGACCGCGGATCGGCAAGCGTAGTGTGGGACGCCCTCAGACTAGGTGGAGCGATGATCTGTGCAGGGTAGCTGGCAAAAACTGGATGAGAGTAGCCGAGGATCGCTTACAATGGCGTGCAGCCGGAGAGGCCTATATCCAGCAGTGGACAAGAATGTTGTGTCACTTGTCATATTCATCTGAGCAAGCCTCACAATAATATGTAAGCAACTGTAAGTTAATAAATATCTGTACATATATGTATATCTATATTTCAAAATTATTGAAGCAAGTGGAAGTACAGAAAAATACCCGCACAAATGTTTTCTAGCACCATGATGGTCTAGACGAATAAATTAGAAGCTTGAAATTATTTGCACTCTTGCTATTGAGACGCCCTGGGAATCTTCATATATTTATGACCTCGACTGTAAATAAACATTTCTGTGACAGTTTACATAAGTGAATTTATTTAGTTGACTACAAGTTCCTCACGGTATACGCCTAAATGATTTCTGGCACCCGCTTTAGAAAAACTAAATAAATAGGACGTTATGGATGTATAATATAAAAAATTGGGCAAGTGCGAGTCCGACTCGCGCATGAAAGGTTCCGTACCATAATCTTTAACAAGCTTGTTGTATGGGAGCCCCCCTTAAATATTTATTTTATTTTAGTATTTGTTGTTATAGCGGCAATAGAAATACATCTGAAAATTTCAACTGTCTAGCTATCACCGTTCTTGAGATACAGCCTGGTGACAGACGGACGGACAGTGAAGTCTCAGTGATAGGGTCACTTTTTTACCCTTTGGGTACGGAACCCTAAAAACCGGCCAAGAGCATGTCTTCACGTTCAGTGTTGAGTTCCGTAGTTGCCCATCCTTCACAAATTTCACAATAGACGGGCTTAAAACAGCGGGTTAAATTAAGATAAAGATTTCATTCTCTATAAAAAGGTCGTAAACGCCAGTCTAATTACTTATTACCTTCTGGAAGTTATCGATTATACGCAGATTTAGCGGAATGTTTTAATGCAGTATGGCACTTAATTAATATCTGTAACAAGTATAAGGATACCAAGCGGCGCTGACGTCATTTTAAAGAAAATTATGCAATTTTGCCATAACTCAAAAACTGCTCGATCAATTTTATTCAATATAGTTTTCATTGAAAGTACTTAGGGGTTGTCCACAAATTACGTAACGCAAAATTCTTAATTTTTTTAGGTAGGTACCCGAAAACATTTTTTTTTTTTAGTTGGTATTTTCCCGTTTTGTCGGCGTGATGACACATACCAAATTTTAGCTTTCTAGTACAAATGATCACGGAGCTAAGCCGCAACCCCATAATATTATACCATACGATTGAATGTACATACGCATAATAGGTTTCTTTTAGACTTTCACAATTTACGATAGGTTTCAACTGTCTCAGTGCAAAAATTCCCTTTTCCATTTTATTGCAAAGCATATCTATATGATGCTTCCATGTTAATGCAGAGCTTAGCTGGAATCCTAGTAGTTTTACTCGGTTTTCAGTTTGCACAATTTTCTCACCTTCCAATGGGATGTCCAATGTAACAGATGCTTTTCGTGGATGGAACAACATGATGTTAGTCTTTTCCGCATTTAGCTTCAGTCCATTGGCTCTAAACCAGTCCTCACATAGACGTACTGACAGTACATGAGGATTCAGAAAACAATTTCGAAATTTATTTTCATGACACATTGAGCTAATTTTATTTATATGACTAGACTATGTCGTATAATCGAACACGAGTCGCATCCCCTATTGTACACGTGGGCATCGTTGTTCCCGGGCAGGGTGCGGCTGCTGGTGAACAGCGCGAGCGGCGCGTGCGTGGCGCTCAAGACCGTGCGCGGCGCGGCCGGCGGCGCGTGCGCGGCGGCGGCGGCGCGCGAGGCCGCGCTGCACCGCGCGCTGCGCCACGCGCACGTGCTGCGCTGTCTGGGCGCGCGCGCGCAGCCGCCGCACCACTACATGTTCCTGGAGTACGCGCAGGGCGGCGAGCTGTTCGACCGCATCGAGCCGGACCGCGGCATGGCGGCGCGCGCGGCGCGGCGCTACTGGCGGCAGCTGCTGCGCGGGCTGCGCTACCTGCACGCGCGCGGCGTGGCGCACCGCGACATCAAGCCCGAGAACCTGCTGCTGGACGCGCGCGACGACGTCAAGATCTCGGACTTCGGGCTGGCGACGCTGTTCCGGCACGGCGCGCGCGAGCGGCTGCTGGCGCGCGTGTGCGGCACGCTGCCGTACGCGGCGCCCGAGGTGCTGCGCGCCGCGCGGCGGCCGTACCGCGCGCCGCCCGCCGACCTGTGGGCCGCCGCGCTCGTGCTGCTCGCCATGCTGGCCGGGGGTAAGTGCCGGAGGCGAGAGCCCCGAGAGATCGTTTTACTCCTTATTTTTTATGTTATTTGCTTCCGATTGTAATTGTTGTAATGTAATGCGTGAATTTTGTAGCAGTGATAACGGAATGCGTTTGTTTGCGTCGCCCGCCCGGCTCGGCTCTTTGGTATCCTAGCTGTAGGCGTGCCAGCCCTAAAGTTACGGTACCGAAGTTACGAGCCGCGCGACCCTCGCCGGCCGGCTCGCCCGCTCCGCTCGATGTGCACTTTTTTGGTTTTGTTGTATTTTTTGTTACTATTATTTTCGTTTTGGTACAAAAGATCTGGTTTTAACGAACCAAAATCATATATTTCTCGGCTCATATGCTTTTGTGTACTACGTGACATTGGTCAGTTAAGGGGGAGCATAAAAGTTCCTAAGTAGTTCAGGATGAAGTTGAACATAGAAATATTCATCCCACCAAAAACATTTCATGTAAAATTGACGGCCAAGACTCACATTCTCATAACGCTTTCGCTGTAAAAAAGTTATCAGATCCCAGGAAAAGCCAAGCCCCTAAGCCCCGACTTTACTAACCCCACCACCTTGGTTTAAAAAGTATGGCATCAACTGGCTTCAAGCCCCTAAACCCGGAGTTTACTAACCCTACACCTTTGTTTCAAAAGTATGGCTTGGCCGTTTCATAGAGTACTGTAAATAAGTCCAACGGACCGTCTGGCCCATATGGTATCAAGAAACTAAGTTTATGTCTTTGATAATATATACTTATAAACTTAATTCCTTACGATATAGGCCGGACAGTCCGCTAGACTTATTTACGGTAGTCTATGAAACGGCCAAGCCATACTTTTGAAACAAAGGTGTAGGGTTAGTAAACTCCGGGTTTAGGGGCTTGAAGCCAGTTGATGCCATACTTTTTAAACCAAGGTGGTGGGGTTAGTAAAGTCGGGGCTTAGGGGCTTGGCTTTTCCTGGGATCTGATAACTTTTTTACAGCGAAAGCGTTATGAGAATGTGAGTCTTGGCCGTCAATTTTACATGAAATGTTTTTGGTGGGATCTCATTTCTTTTTGTAAGGTGCTTTAGTTTTTTTAATTTTTTTGGGCTGTAGGGTTTCTTGAGCGTCAACTGAAGTAGACAATTGTGTATTTAAGATATACTTAAGTTTAGCCCCATATATATATACCTACACTTTTATCCCCTATTATGGGAAACCCATACAAACTTCCATCCCCTTATTTAAAGGGTAGGGGGTGATTTTTTAAAAGTCCTACAATATGTATTTGATTTATAACAATGAGTCCCTATAGGTTTCAATTTTCAGACCTCTAGTATCAAAATTTGCGGAAGTTTCATACAAACTTCCATCCCCTAGTTTAAGGGGTTGGGGGGTAAAAGTTCCAAGTTTTAGAATTATTTTGTTGTTTGTGTACTAATACTAGCTTACATACCAAATTTCAGCTTTCTAGGTAATCGGGAAGTACCCCAGAGGTTTTGATACGTCAGTGAGTGAGTGGCAAAATCGGCGTATTTTAGGTACCTATAAAACCTAAAGTATAAAAGCTACATCAATTAAATTTTGTACATTTTATATGTTTGCTAACTGGATCTTAACCTGAGAATTTGGGCGCTCTAGTGTTAACTGGGACGAAACTATGAGGGTTTGAATATGAGACGAAACGGTTCGAGAAAAGGTAGGTAGTGCCCCCTTCTTTTTTGTTCGTCTTGGCGGGGGCACTACCGTGCCCCCAGATTTGTTTAACAGATTTGTTCAGAAATCAGAAATCAGAAATTTTATTTGTCAAACATAGGTATAAATATAGTTATTGGTGTTGAATACAATTTGTTTTGACCTCTATGTTTTACCCATAAGTATGGATGTACAAATTTTACACACTTAGAGAAAAACTAACATGCATTTTATGATTAAATTACAAAATTTGCCATAGAAACACAGTCGTACGGAAATAAACAATTTGGTGCAATGAAATAATGAAATTAAAAATATGTCAAATTGAAAAACAATAATTATGAAATCTAAAATTATGTCACATCATTTAAATAATCTTTGACCGAATAGTAGCATTGTTTGCTAAGGTAGGATATAAGTTCTTTTTTAAATTGGACCATATTTAGATCTTTCAATGAGTCTGGAACTTTATTTATATATCTTTGGCGCCATACCTAGAATACTATTTCTCATCATTGCCGTGTTAGTTCCATGTCCATCTCTCAACTTGCATTTATACTGCGGACGTGTTGGAAATCTGCGACCGTCTGCAACTTTGTTAAATAAGTCAGGATTGGCTTTGACAAATAGGCTTACTTCAAGAATGTACAATGAAGGCAAAGTTAATATATTAAGAGATCTGAAGTATGGTTCGCAGCTGTCTCTTACAGATAACCCGCACATAGCTCGTATACAGCGTTTTTGAGCCTTGAATGCCATATCTTTATTGACTGAGTTGCCCCAAAAGATTATCCCATATCTCAGCAACGAAGCTACAAGTCCATGATACGCCGTTAAAACTGCTTCACGGTTTACTATTTTTGATAGCTTAAACAGTGCATATGCTGATTTACACAACTTATTACACAAGTAATCTATATGGTGTTTCCAGTTAAGCTGGTTGTCAATCATTAAGCCCAAGAATTTTGTCACTTCCACATCATCTATCTTATTTCCTTCATACGCAATCTTTAATTGCGGTATTTGTGTTCTTTGGTGAAAGTGCATCAGATTAGTTTTATTTAAGTTAATTAATAAATTATTGTTATTCAGCCATTCAATAATATTTTTTATTACTGTATTTATGTCCTGTTCATAATCTTCCATAATATTATCATAACATTTAATAATAGAAGTACTGTCATCGGCGAAAAGTACCATAGGATGCTGGATATTATTAGGCAAGTCATTAATATATATAAGGAAGAGAAGTGGGCCCAATACACTTCCTTGAGGGACACCAAATTTAACATATTGTTTGTTTGACACATATTTATATTCTCTTTTCCTGAGGGAGCAAATTCTTGATATTTCTGTGTATTGCTGTCGTCCGCTTAAGTAAGATTTTATGAGATTCAATACATTGCCTCTGATTCCGTACCGGCTCAATTTACTTAACAGCTTGTTGTGGTCTACATAGTCAAATGCCTTTGTCATGTCAGTGAACAGGGCGCATATTGGCTTTCTTTTATCTACATTATCTATAACAAGGCTAATTAGATCGTATATTGCCATATTGATAGAGATATTTTTCCTAAACCCCCTTTGTGCTTCACATAGTAAATTAAATCTAGTTAGGTAATTGTAGATCCGTTTATATATTGCCTTTTCAAATATTTTGGAAATAATTGAGATCAATGCTATTGGGCGATAATTTTGTGGGTATTCTTTATCACCCTTTTTAAATAACGGCTTTATAATGGTAGTTTTTAGGGCATCTGGGAAAATACCTGCATCAATGCTTAAATTAACAATATGACTAAGAGGTTTATCTAAAACATCACTAACAAATTTAACAACTTCTGTACTTATACAGTCAAACCCTACGCTTTTTGTATTTTTTAGTGTATGTATGATAGTTTTTATCTCTTTCGGTGTTGTTGGTGACATATACAGAGAATTTTCATTATTTAGAATATTTTGTTCCATCCTATTACAATGCGATGGTGTTTCTCTATGTACAAAATGATCATTAAAAATTGTGGCTATAATTGTAGGATCTGTGACAACAGTACCAGACGAGTTTTTTAGTTTTAGTATAGGTTCTTTTGGACACCTTGCCTTACAGCTGTTAATAACATTCCAAGCGGCTTTAGATTTATTATCTGAAGTTCTAATCTTATGATTATTCTTTGCTCTTTGTGTTAATTTTATAATTTTTTTATATTTTTTTGAGTATCTCTGTAAGATTAACTTATTAGCTACAGTTCTCGACCGTCTATATTGCCAAAGCAATCTTTTTTGATTTTTACTACACATTTTTATACCTTTAGATACCCATTTAATTTTATTTTTTGCTTTAATTGTCACCAACTTTACCGGAAAACATAAATCATACAATAAACGAAAATCTTCAATAAATGCATTATATGCCACATTTGGATCCAAAGCACTATACACTTCAGAGAAGGATAAACAGTGAAGATGCGATCTGAAATTGACAAGATTTTCATGTGAGTAGTCACGTTTTTCGACCCGCCAGAGTTTTAAATTATTTGTCCTTTTTATCGGAACTTTCAGTATTTGAGCTGTATGGTCCGATAAACCGAGATCGATGACTTGGTTTATTTGACCTCGTTTTATGTTATGAGCAAAATTGTCTAGACATGATTTGCTAATAGGTCTTGTCGGTTTTCTAATTTCCAGGAATAAACCGTAGCTCTTTAAAAAATATTCAAATTCTAATGTGATTTTATTACGTTTTAATATGTCGAAATTTAAATCTCCGCACATGATTACTTTTCTGGTTGAATTATTCCTAAAAATTAATCTTAAAATTATGTCTAGTTTTTCGTAAAACAGTTTTAAATTTTTGAAGCCTGGGGCTCTATATACACATATCAAAACAATTTCAAAGGACGTAAGTTCTATTGCACAGCATTCTAGTACACCTGTAACTGATTGTTTGGAGATCTTTTCTAGCGTCGTGAAAATTAAGCCGGGCCTGACTAATATACATGCTCCTCCACGTTTTGAGTCCTTCCTTGAGTAGTATGCTGCCAAGTGGTAGTTTGGTAACGTTAATACATCTTCATGACCAGCCATCATAAAGTGTTCCGTTATACAGATTATATCAATATCAATCTTTTTTGTATTAAGTTCGGTCAAATTAACTGTTAGGATATCCGTTTTATTAATTAGACCTGCTATATTTTGGTGCATAATATTTATATAGTTATTGACGAAAAAACTCTTGTTGGTCGTTCATCTCTAAATTTGATACTGACAATTTGCTGCTTGATTGAACAGGATCGATAAACTCATCATAGTTTTCTTCTACTGTAGACTGCTTGATGTTTGAGATAGCTTGGTTAATGCACATAAAAATATGTTTCATTCCTTTGTTCTTTAACTCTCCTGATCGCTTGTGAAACATGTCATAGTCGTAGGATAGAGACTGATTAGAATCCAGAAAATAAGCGTAGCAATGTGTCAAAATGTCCAAGTACAATAGATTGTTAAACATTTCGACGCGCCAGTTAAATAAATTGCTACTATCACCACATTTGTAGGTCGGTGAGCATATTATAAAGTTTGTATGCTGCAATTTTTGAAGTGTTTCTCTGATGTAGGTTATTAGTGAAAAATAATTTTTAGTTGTTTCAAAATCATCCTCACCCAGAAGTATAATGCAATAGTCATCCAATGTCATATCTTTAGTTTTTTGGCTAACATCTTTTAATAATTCTTGGATACCACATTTTGGCGTTAGGTAATGAAGAGTTTGTAAGTTTTCTGCTAAGGTGGTATTTGCAATTCGTAGTATTTGATTTTTTTTGTTAGAGCTTAAAATAGTGACCTTGTTCTTTTTGTTACTCGTTGAAGTTGGCGAAGTGTTGGCGCTGTAGTTTGTCAGTATTTTCTTTTGAGAGTTTGTTTGGATGACATTTGATGACGTGATATTTTCTATTGATGTGGTGTTATTTCCCGATGGCTTTTCTTCCTCTTGCTCACTAGGCTCTATTTCCGTTAAGACCATTTGAGTGCTACCCGTAAACTTTTCCGTTCTCAGTGTGGGTGAGTTAATATGACATATTTTGTTTAAGTTTTTTTGTTTTTTGCAAGATCCCTTTGCTTTTGTTTTGTCGGGAGTAGTATCGTATAAAACTTTTTTGTATGAGTTAATATTCGTTTGGCAAGTCTGTATAGTCTTTTTTAACTCACTAACCTCGCCGTTAAGTTTTATGATTTCCTCGTGCGCACTTGAGAGCTCTGTTTTTAGATTATCAATTTAATGTTTTAATTGTAGAACCTCTGAATTATCCATAGCTGAGATGTCAGGGAGACTTCGTGATGACTTAGGGCTATTTGCGGTCCATAGGGTAGAGTTTAGAACTTCACTTATATTATTAGAGATGTTCAATAGGTTTTCCTCCGATAAATGTAGTTGTTGCGCCTTTCGCATTGTGATATTTTCTGTATCAGAATTGTTAATTTTGTGTGTTAAAGGTACAGTTTGGTCTTTTATTTTTTGAGTAGAGGTGCTTGGTTTATGTATATTCTGGCTCACATTTGGTTTGCGTGATGCACAGATATTACAGTTCCATTCCTGTATTTGCTCTTCGGTCATTAGTAGGAAGCGCCTAGAAGTAAGGAATGCACACTTTATATCGAATGTTCGTTTGCACTGCTTACATTTTATGTATTGATTCGAAGTGATGTTGTTTCCGCACTTTTTGCAAGTTTTTTTTTCGGGTTCCTTCAAGTTTCCAATCTTATTCACACTTAAAACCGTAGTGTTTTGTTTGGATTCCATTTCGCAACTTTATTTTTGTAATTAAAAGAATGGAAAAAGAAATATAGTTCGCTAGGATTCGAACTATGTGCCTTGGCTATTCGCACGAACTAGTTTAAGCGATCAGTCGTAAACCGCGCTACGGCGACCGTTACAGAAGCGGACGAAAAATGTGCATATAGCGTCTTCTTGGGTTCCCTAGGGGTAAAATCTTCGTAGTTCACTTAGATCACGTAAGATGGCGCTGGCGTATGACTGTGTAGTTCTGTCTAGTTATGATAGATGTCACTGTACCCGCAGAGTTTCGTATGTTTACCCACTATGAAGAAAAAATGATTAAGCACTTTTGAGTGTCTTATAATAGTTATTCATACACTAATTAATTGACGATTCCACACCGTTTGTACGAATTGTAAGTCCAAATAGCAGTATATTATAGTTTTGATATTAATATGATCACTTAACTGTCACTTAATTTCTCCGATTTTGCTAATTTTGATTTTCACTGTTTTTGTTGTTCACATATATATTTAGTCACTGTCCACACTAAGTGTAATGCATTGATACATTTATTATTAATTATTAACACTTTTAATGATTTTAAAACGCATTTTATATTTTTAATTACAAAAAAACTGCACAGCTGATGTAAACAAAGGCACAGTGGCGCCACTCCTTGTTGTACCTTATTATATATATTTTTTTCATTATTTAATGATTTCATAAATCATAGGTAGTGCCGCTTTACTTTTTCGCATGTTTTTATTGTCTCTTTTCTTATTATTTCCTAGGGCGCCTTTGTTTTTTTAATAATAACTAGACCAAACCATTATAAAAAGATGTGTGCTCGCCAGCTAACTCGTATGTATATTTTTATCCTATCAATCTTTACTTATCATTCGTGATATTATCCCGTTTTAATGTAACTGCATATACGTTCGTAATTTGCTATATCATATCGCAGTGTTTCTTAACCTGTGGTCCGCGAACCCCAGGGGTCCGCGAGCATACGTATGGGGGTCCGCAGCCTTATCTATGGACTATTTAACAATCATAAATAAATGCCACCAAAAGTCTCGTAATCGCTAAGCACGCCGTGCTATTTATTGCTGCTTTTTTTTATTAAGGGGGTCCTTAAAAGTGTGCTCGATCTCCTAAGGGGTCCGTGGACAAAAAAGGTTAACAAACGCTGTCATATCGGATACTTGACGAGACTGCCGCAATCGCAGTTTCGATAAGATCCCAATCTCCACCGCCTCGGCACTCGGAGTAACGGAGCGTGGTGTGTCCGGATAGAGCTGCCGTGGGAGCGCGCGCACGCGGCGGACGCGCGCTACAGCGCCTGGAGCGCGGGCGCAAGCGACGCCGGGCCGTGGCGCAAGCTGTCGGGCGCCGCGCGCGCGCTGCTGCAGGCCGCGCTGCAGCCCCACGCCCCCAGCCGCGCCACGCTCGACCAGCTGCTGCAGCACCCCTGGATGAGCGAGGACGACGAGCTGCCCGCCCGCCCCGCAGGTCGGTGTGCGTGTCCTAGCCCCCCGCGCCCGCAGCGCGCAGCGCGCAGCCCGGCGAGCGGCGCCGTCCGTGTCAGGTACTAGGTGACTCTGAGTGGTCCCGGTCTCAGAGCTGCCTCGTGCCTCAGCACGGCGGCGCCGCGCACTCCGCTCCCGCAGCCCCGCACTCCGCAGCTCCGCGACGACAGCGCGGCGCGGCGCTTTGGCGATTTAGCTCCATGACGTACCGTGAGCTCATAAAGCTAGATTACCAAAGCACTGCGCTGGCGCTTTGACGACGAGATGAGATGACGTGAAAACTAACAATGGTAAGAAATGTTGCTCTATTGGTGTGTGTCCATTATTGAATTGTATCAGCATATTATTTTATAAAACGTTAGAAAAATAAATTAGAATCGCGGAGACGAGGGTTATATTTTGACAGGATGAACCTAAGACCTTACCCTAAAGCTTTTCATTGAATAAACCAAAAACTAACTAACTAACTAACTGAGCGCAAGGACCCGAAGTGGATCTTGGCCTCCGACACCAGATCACGCCACGCTCCACGATCCTGAGCCAGCTCTCGCCAGTTAAGGATGCCTAGGTCCCTGAGATCTTTTTGGACTTCATCACTCCAGCGATATCTAGGCCGTCCTACGGGTCTGCGACCACTCGGTCGTCCCAAATAAGCGGTTTTTGCGGCGCGATCCTCTCCCATCCTCTCAACGTGCCCGAGCCAGCGGAGTCTGAACGCCTTGGTCTCTCTTATAATATTAGGCTCCCGCACTAGATCTTCGATCTCTTTATTCTTTTTCAGTCTCTAGCTTCCTTCTCTTCGGGTCGGGCCCAGAATCTTCCGCAAGATCCTCCTTTCCGCCACTAATAGCTTACTTTCTTCCTTCAAGGTCAGAGTCCAAGCTTCGCAACCGTAAGTTAAGATTGGTCTAATAACGGTTTTGTAGACTCTGATCTTAGTACTCCTGCGTATTATTTTGGACACCAGAACCTTGTGGAGACCGGCTGTACATCTGAGGGCATTTTGGATACGGATGTTGATCTCCTCTTCCCTTTGATTAGCGTCTGTTACCGTGCAACCTAAATATTACCAAAAAAACATTTTGATTT
Source organism: Apotomis capreana (assembly GCA_947623375.1). Lineage (NCBI taxonomy): Eukaryota > Metazoa > Arthropoda > Insecta > Lepidoptera > Tortricidae > Apotomis > Apotomis capreana. The sequence goes on from OX392499.1 coordinate 216,512, forward strand.
TGATTTTTTTCTGCAAGTAATGGCAAAAGCTCTTGCTTTTCTTTGCCGTAATCCAGCCGCTTCGGCGTGATGAGAGGACAATAAATTATGACCAACAGAAGGCGCCAAACTGGCATAACGCCGCGCGCGCGCGCGCAATTCAAAACAAAAGACTATCCTGCATCGCGCTATTAACATTTTTCCTGAACTCGTGGGAGGGGTGCCATAGAAAACTGATCTTCAATACAAATGTAGAATTGTATAATTGTATAGATAAGAAACAAGTCTAATAACCTATATTACTCTACTAGCACCAAAACGGCATTATAAATCAAGATATCACTTAAAATGTTCTTAGGATTCAAGGAGGAACTATCATCCCCTATCATTAAATGCCGTCCCCGTCCCTTTTCACAATTAATGAAACGAAGAAAATGATTTACTGTTTATTCCATAAAAGCTCATGCTAACAAAATGTTTTAGACATTTCTAAAAGAAGTAGTGTATTTAAATGTGAGCTCGCTCCGCTCCGCATCTGTGGACAGCCGGCATTAATTCCGTGAATTACTGTGTAATCTGCGTCAACAGGTTTAGTCTGTGCTGTACATTGTAGTGCAATAACGCCTAAATAACGCCTGTCGATAAAGTTCTCATTTCCATAAAATGGCATTTGTTTGAATATTGATTTGTATCTACACTTGTTACTTAAGCGGTATTGCACTATCCCCAACGATTTTTTGTGTGTTTTTCTCTAGTACAGTCAGCATCAAAAGTAGCTGACAATTTCTGTTAGCAATTTGACATGCCGGTAGTAAGATTGACAGCAACTATTAATGTAGACCATACTCCGTGTATCAGGGATTCTCCGTTATTTAAACTGGAGACGCAGTAAGTTTTCACTTCATTGCCAGTAAATTACTAGTAAATTATCGGTTTATTAAACGCTTCTCAACTAATAAGAAAATCGTTGTTCGTTTTTTTTTACGGAATGAAATTGGAATTTGTTTTCATGTTATTTACAGCCATATTTTTAAATTTCTCCAATAAACTGAAATTGAAACTGACGAAATGTAATATAAGATTTCTTTGTCATTTTGTTAGATCTCTTAAACTATCCCCAGGCGAGAAAAACAGTACACTGTCAGATTAAAATTAAAATAACCCACTAAGACGATGCAGTTATGATGCAAAATTGTTGAATTCGCTGTAATCTGTATATAACATTTTCCAGAGAAAACTAGTCGGCCTTATCGTCGTTTACTTCGCCCGCCTAGAGACAATACTGTTCAAATAATAATTTCCCCTCGTTTTCAGACGGGGCGGGGCGCACGTGGTGTTCGCAGCCGACGGCGCGCGTCGACGACGAGGACCCGGGCGCCGACGCCGACGTCGCGCTGCTCGTGCACTCGCAGCCGTGCGTCGCGCGCGACCTGCTGCTGTCGCAGCCCACGCAGCACACGCAGCCCGCGCAGGGCGTGGTGGCGCGCCTCGTGCGCCGCATGACGCGCGTGTGGCTGCGCGGCGACGAGCGCGCGGCGCTGGCCGCGCTCACGGCCGCGCTGGACGCGCACGCGCTGGCCTGGCGCCGCCTGCCCTACTCGCCGCACCTGCTCGCCATCGAGTGCGGCGACGACGTGCGCATGCGCGCGTGGGCGGTGCGCGCGCGGCCCGCCGGCGCCGACGCCCACGCGGCCGCCGGCGACGACTCGGGCCTGACGCTGCTGGAGTTCCGGCGCTCGCGCGGCTGCGGGCTCGCCTTCAAGCGCCGCTTCCTGCAGCTGCGCGCCGCGCTGGCGCCGCTGGCCGCGCGCGCGCCCGCCGAGCCCGGCGCCGACCTGGTGGCGCCGCCGCTCGCCCGAGCCGCCGCGCCCGACCACGAGCCCATGGACACCGACCACGACCACGACCAGGACCGGAGCTGACGACACGCGGGGACGCGGCGAGAGACAAATTTGGGACCAAACGAGACCTGATAGTTGTATGCATTAAGTTTTGTATTAATAAAATGTTTTGCTATTTTTTGAAATTATTTTAATTCACCAAGTGCCCGCAACTTCGTCCTCATAAACTTCCCCTTTTCATTACCGTAGTTCTGTATAAAGTATCCTATAAACCATCTTTTGTAGTCCCAAATTGCCCAAAAAAGTGTCAGAATAAGTATTAGAAATTTGTTAGAAGATATTTAGCCTATGGATTGAACTATTGCAAAAAGTGCAAGTTGCATTAGATACGAGGGGCGTCTGAAAAGTTCTAAGCCTAAGGTATTTCGAGGTTATATATGCGTTTATGATACTGGCCACTAGAAAGGCCATTTAAAAACAAATTATTAAAAAATAACATGTCACGTTTTTATTATTCTGTTTCGAGATATTCAACGGAAAAGTACATCATGTGTGAATTACCAACGAATATTACGAAAATTGAGCACCGTGCTGTAATTAAATTCCTTACAAAAAGTGACAAATCACCGCAGTGTATTTTTGAGGAAATGGCTATTATTTACGGTGATTCTGGGCCTTCTTATGCCACAGTCAAAAAGTGGAGTCGCTTATTTAAACTCGGACGGGAATCGATCGACCCCCGCTCAGGGCGGCCAATATCGGTAGTGACCGAAGAAAACGTAGCAAAAGTCAAAAAGCTGGTATTAGAAGATAGAAGAATTAAGGTTTGGCAAATAGCTGAGGTCTTAGGTATTAGTAAAGAAAGAGTCGGAGAAATTTTACATGAACATTTGTACATGAGTAAAGTCAGTGCTCGTTGGGTACCGAAAATGCTAACGGCCTTCGATAAAGTACGTCGTGTGGAAACTTCTCGGGCGTTTTTAGAATTGTGCGAAGATGATTTAGATGAAGTTTGTTCCCGAATAGTAACTGTTGATGAAACATGGATCAGACAGTATGATCCGGAGTGTAAGTCTGAGTCGATGCAGTGGATTGAAAAGGGTGAAAGGCCGCCGAAGAAATTTAAAGTGCAAAAGTCGGCCTCTAAGTTAATGGCTACGGTATTTTGGGATTGTGATGGCATTCTTTTAATCGATTATTTAGAAAAAGGCTCTACGATAAACGGAACTTATTATGCAAATCTAATAAGACAGGTGCGACAAGCCATAGTTGAGAAAAGGCGGGGTAAACTAAGGAAAGGCATTTTGTTTTTGCAAGACAACGCACCCGTTCACACCGCTAATGTTGCGAGGCGTGCTCTGAAGGAAGTTGGTTTTGACGAAATTGACCACCCACCCTACAGCCCAGATCTAGCCCCAAGCGATTATTTTCTATTCAATAATTTGAAGAAAGAGTTGAGGGGAAAGCGATTTAGAAGTGACGAAGAGATGAAGGCGGCTGTACAGGAGCATTTTGAAGGGCAAAATGAAGATTATTTTTTTAATGGCCTAAAAGCACTATAAAAAATGTAAAAAATGCATTGATTTAGGAGGAGACTATATTGAAAAATAAACACGAGTTCATTTGTGTAAATTGTTTTTTTCTATCTTAGGCTTAGAACTTTTCAGACGCCCCTCGTAATCCTTCATTTGTGAACTTAGTAAGGGTAAAGAGGGAAGAAATAAAACTCATTGATTTCATTTTACTTTATACATTTTACTATATATATATAATGATCCTTCTCATGATTCCTCTCATGGCGATGGTGATGATGAGGGTGGTGATGATGGCGGCCATGATAGTGGTAGTGGTTATTGTGTTGGGGATGTGGTTGAGGTAATATACGTATATGAAGCGGGACCCCATGTAATTATGGTTTAAGTCCTATATAATCGAGTTGGTATATATTTCTACCTCTCGATTTATGTACTTTTAAATTTCTACCTTTGCAAATAAATGAAAAAAAAAATGATTATGTGCCAGCAGGGCCCTTTGTTAATTGTAAGTTTACAGACTAAATAAATTACTATTCATGGAGCCTCTTATTTCTACCTTCCAAATAACTTTTAACTACACCCTAGATATAAATAGTTTTTGAGAAATACGCGTTCGAAGATTTTGTCCTTCTAGCAGGGCCCTTTGGTATTTAGTGACTTACATGACCCCAGGTAATTTAAAAAAACAGATAGTTATTTCTACCCTCAGAATAATAAAGTTATTATTCTGAGTTTCTACCTACTGAATCAATTATTACCAACTTGCTAGTGACAGGTTTAGTGATAATACGAGGGGCGTCTGAAAAGTTCTAAGCCTAAGGTATTTCGAGGTTATATATGCGTTTATGATACTGGCCACTAGAAAGGCCATTTAAAAACAAATTATTAAAAAATAACATGTCACGTTTTTATTATTCTGTTTCGAGATATTCAACGGAAAAGTACATCATGTGTGAATTACCAACGAATATTACGAAAATTGAGCACCGTGCTGTAATTAAATTCCTTACAAAAAGTGACAAATCACCGCAGTGTATTTTTGAGGAAATGGCTATTATTTACGGTGATTCTGGGCCTTCTTATGCCACAGTCAAAAAGTGGAGTCGCTTATTTAAACTCGGACGGGAATCGATCGACCCCCGCTCAGGGCGGCCAATATCGGTAGTGACCGAAGAAAACGTAGCAAAAGTCAAAAAGCTGGTATTAGAAGATAGAAGAATTAAGGTTTGGCAAATAGCTGAGGTCTTAGGTATTAGTAAAGAAAGAGTCGGAGAAATTTTACATGAACATTTGTACATGAGTAAAGTCAGTGCTCGTTGGGTACCGAAAATGCTAACGGCCTTCGATAAAGTACGTCGTGTGGAAACTTCTCGGGCGTTTTTAGAATTGTGCGAAGATGATTTAGATGAAGTTTGTTCCCGAATAGTAACTGTTGATGAAACATGGATCAGACAGTATGATCCGGAGTGTAAGTCTGAGTCGATGCAGTGGATTGAAAAGGGTGAAAGGCCGCCGAAGAAATTTAAAGTGCAAAAGTCGGCCTCTAAGTTAATGGCTACGGTATTTTGGGATTGTGATGGCATTCTTTTAATCGATTATTTAGAAAAAGGCTCTACGATAAACGGAACTTATTATGCAAATCTAATAAGACAGGTGCGACAAGCCATAGTTGAGAAAAGGCGGGGTAAACTAAGGAAAGGCATTTTGTTTTTGCAAGACAACGCACCCGTTCACACCGCTAATGTTGCGAGGCGTGCTCTGAAGGAAGTTGGTTTTGACGAAATTGACCACCCACCCTACAGCCCAGATCTAGCCCCAAGCGATTATTTTCTATTCAATAATTTGAAGAAAGAGTTGAGGGGAAAGCGATTTAGAAGTGACGAAGAGATGAAGGCGGCTGTACAGGAGCATTTTGAAGGGCAAAATGAAGATTATTTTTTTAATGGCCTAAAAGCACTATAAAAAATGTAAAAAATGCATTGATTTAGGAGGAGACTATATTGAAAAATAAACACGAGTTCATTTGTGTAAATTGTTTTTTTCTATCTTAGGCTTAGAACTTTTCAGACGCCCCTCGTAATCCTTCATTTGTGAACTTAGTAAGGGTAAAGAGGGAAGAAATAAAACTCATTGATTTCATTTTACTTTATACATTTTACTATATATATATAATGATCCTTCTCATGATTCCTCTCATGGCGATGGTGATGATGAGGGTGGTGATGATGGCGGCCATGATAGTGGTAGTGGTTATTGTGTTGGGGATGTGGTTGAGGTAATATACGTATATGAAGCGGGACCCCATGTAATTATGGTTTAAGTCCTATATAATCGAGTTGGTATATATTTCTACCTCTCGATTTATGTACTTTTAAATTTCTACCTTTGCAAATAAATGAAAAAAAAAATGATTATGTGCCAGCAGGGCCCTTTGTTAATTGTAAGTTTACAGACTAAATAAATTACTATTCATGGAGCCTCTTATTTCTACCTTCCAAATAACTTTTAACTACACCCTAGATATAAATAGTTTTTGAGAAATACGCGTTCGAAGATTTTGTCCTTCTAGCAGGGCCCTTTGGTATTTAGTGACTTACATGACCCCAGGTAATTTAAAAAAACAGATAGTTATTTCTACCCTCAGAATAATAAAGTTATTATTCTGAGTTTCTACCTACTGAATCAATTATTACCAACTTGCTAGTGACAGGTTTAGTGATAATACGAGGGGCGTCTGAAAAGTTCTAAGCCTAAGGTATTTCGAGGTTATATATGCGTTTATGATACTGGCCACTAGAAAGGCCATTTAAAAACAAATTATTAAAAAATAACATGTCACGTTTTTATTATTCTGTTTCGAGATATTCAACGGAAAAGTACATCATGTGTGAATTACCAACGAATATTACGAAAATTGAGCACCGTGCTGTAATTAAATTCCTTACAAAAAGTGACAAATCACCGCAGTGTATTTTTGAGGAAATGGCTATTATTTACGGTGATTCTGGGCCTTCTTATGCCACAGTCAAAAAGTGGAGTCGCTTATTTAAACTCGGACGGGAATCGATCGACCCCCGCTCAGGGCGGCCAATATCGGTAGTGACCGAAGAAAACGTAGCAAAAGTCAAAAAGCTGGTATTAGAAGATAGAAGAATTAAGGTTTGGCAAATAGCTGAGGTCTTAGGTATTAGTAAAGAAAGAGTCGGAGAAATTTTACATGAACATTTGTACATGAGTAAAGTCAGTGCTCGTTGGGTACCGAAAATGCTAACGGCCTTCGATAAAGTACGTCGTGTGGAAACTTCTCGGGCGTTTTTAGAATTGTGCGAAGATGATTTAGATGAAGTTTGTTCCCGAATAGTAACTGTTGATGAAACATGGATCAGACAGTATGATCCGGAGTGTAAGTCTGAGTCGATGCAGTGGATTGAAAAGGGTGAAAGGCCGCCGAAGAAATTTAAAGTGCAAAAGTCGGCCTCTAAGTTAATGGCTACGGTATTTTGGGATTGTGATGGCATTCTTTTAATCGATTATTTAGAAAAAGGCTCTACGATAAACGGAACTTATTATGCAAATCTAATAAGACAGGTGCGACAAGCCATAGTTGAGAAAAGGCGGGGTAAACTAAGGAAAGGCATTTTGTTTTTGCAAGACAACGCACCCGTTCACACCGCTAATGTTGCGAGGCGTGCTCTGAAGGAAGTTGGTTTTGACGAAATTGACCACCCACCCTACAGCCCAGATCTAGCCCCAAGCGATTATTTTCTATTCAATAATTTGAAGAAAGAGTTGAGGGGAAAGCGATTTAGAAGTGACGAAGAGATGAAGGCGGCTGTACAGGAGCATTTTGAAGGGCAAAATGAAGATTATTTTTTTAATGGCCTAAAAGCACTGTAAGTGTAAAAAATGTAAAAAATGCATTGATTTAGGAGGAGACTATACACCGTGAAATTTTAGTGGTTGTTTTCCCGCAACGAAATGATTTTGCCATGGACGTACAATCCGTGTGTAATCTTTTTTTTCATTAATGTTAAGAAATGTCAGATTTGCAAAAGTGTCGAACGAAACTCGAAAATGACCTAACACCAGTAGTAGCACTGCAGTAGTACCTACTTCTTTCAAGTGAATAAAACAAAATAACCTAAAAAGTAGTTCCATTTTTCCTTCATACTTTTACGGGCTTAGGACCGTCATTAACGTTTTACGGGCAGTTTACGGATCTTCAAAAGTAAAAATTACAAGTTTAGATCAAGTTTGAAATGATCAAAAACGTATTTAAGGCGTATTTAAAAAATGGAATCAACTTATTTACAATGATTATTAAATTACCTTACGTAATTTTTAATCGTCCCGTATTTACACTTAAAACTTCCCGATAACGCAATTGTTCGTACTGCAATCCGCCACGTTCAATGCACAATCGGGCACGTTTACTTTGATTGTTTTTCAATGATATTAATGTAACTATCACGTCTAATAACATCGAAAGCGTCCGTTATTCCCGCTATTAACGCATCACAAGTTTCGTATTCCCGCTGGTACACTAGGCGCTTTAGCTCAGACCTCAGACCACAAATAAAAGTCCAACGGAGTTAGGTCCGGGTCTGTCGTAATTAGCCCTGGCGTACAGCGTACAGCTGCACCATCGCGACCTACTCTAAATTTTAATATTCGTAATGTCGATCCATTTTACGGTGATTTGTGAACTCCGCATGCGCAAAACGAGGGTGGATGCGCTTGCGCCTGTCACGGGTCAACTGAAAAGAAGGGTAGCCGGCTACCCGCCGCGTCGGCGCCTTAATCTACTACTGGGAATCCCTGAGAGAGTGAGAGGGGAGTATCCGCGTTGCTCGCTGCGGGAGCGCCTTATTACTGACATGCTACGACTTATTTGTGCCTAATCGTGTTTACTTGTTTTTTCGTTTAATCTGTTTACCTACAACATCGGGAACTGTCGTTTACTTGCAGTTTTAGTGCGTTACTATTGTTTTTCGCAAGTTCGAGTTCAGGGTATTATTTTTGTATTTTTTTTAAAGACAAGTTTTTATTTTTTGAGTTTGTCTATTATAATTCGAAAGTACTACCGATACCAAATCGCCCTGCCGCGGGAAAACAACCACTAAAATTTCACGGTGTATTGAAAAATAAACACGAGTTCATTTGTGTAAATTGTTTTTTTCTATCTTAGGCTTAGAACTTTTCAGACGCCCCTCGTATAATACAATAATATTTTTTATATTTTTTTTTACTTGAAAACCTGTCTCTAGCAAGTTGGTCACAATTGATTCAGTAGGTAGAAATAACCATCTGTTTTTTAAAATTACCTTGGGTCATGTAAGTCACTAAATACCAAAGGGCCCTGCTAGAAGGACAAAATCTTCGAACGCGTATTTCTCAAAAACTATTTATATCTAGGGTGTAGTGAAAAGTTATTTGGAAGGTAGAAATAAGAGGCTCCATGAATAGTAATTCATTTAGTCTGTAAACTTACAATTAACAAAGGGCCCCGCTGGCACAGAATCATTTTTTTTTTCATTAATTTGCAAAGGTAGAAATTTAAAAGTACATAAATCGAGAGGTAGAAATATATACCAACTCGATTATATAGGACTTAAACCATAATTACATGGGGTCCCGCTGCATATACGTATATGTTGAGGTAATGGTCGTGGTGGTAATGTGGTGAGGATGTTGATTTTATGATCATCGTCATCACCATCACCACAAGCATTGTCATCACAATCGTATCATCATTCATCACATGCCCATCACCATCTGAATCAACACCCCCATCATCATACCTAATCACCATCATCGTCATCATAATCGGTATCGTCATCATCATCACCATCATTATTATGATAATCATCTACAACAACACCATCATCATCATCACCAACATCTCCCTCACCACCACCATTTCCAATACCCCCATCACCACCAGTCACCTCCACTCCACCATCATCATCATCACTAACATTGACCACCATCGTCGTCATCATAATCATCACCAATACCACCTTCATCAGAATCAGTCACCACCACCACCATCATCATCACTATCACTACCACCTGTCACCACTTTCATCAACACCATCCCATCACCAGCACCAGTCACCATCATCATCTGAACAATCCAACACCCTCATTACCAACACCTGTCCCCAGCTTCATCATCATCATCACCAGCACCCCTATCACCACCACCGCCACCAGTTACCACCATCATCATCATCGTTACCATCACGATTCCAACTCACTGTCCCTGCGGGGTGAGGTAACTCAATCCGGTGCGGCGGCGGTGAGCGTGTTCACTCTGTATGTATTAATAAGTATCCTGTGCCTGAGGTCTTAGTATTTAAACCGAAGGTTATATGAACCGCAAAGTTAACACTTTCAACACCGGGAACCCGCCTGGTAGGCACTCGTAATGTTTGCTCAGATGCCGGCTAAGCCCGCCAGGCGGGCAGTAGCTATAAACCTACACGCCACGCCAAAGAGCCCGCCTGGCGGGCACACATTGCATCTTCGTCAACACAGGGCTGACACTAAAGGCTGATTTAGACGATGCCAATTTTGAGCCGCCTAAATTACGGCGCCAGTGATTACCGCACAGCCTTAGCACACCTCCGACCGTTTAGACAATGACTATGTTCAGCCGCCTAAATCTCGCCGCCAGTCGTGTTTACACAGTGCTTTTTTTCAGTACCAGTCATTAGTGGCAGCGAGAGACGCGGAGGGGGGGTCACTGGCGCCAAAAAATAGGCCGCCAATAGGTGTCTATTCCGCGCCAGCGCTGGCATGCGGCGAAAAAATGGCGCGGAAAGTGTTTATACGGTGCCTTTTCGAGGCGCCGTAATTTAGGCGTCTCAAAATTGGCATCGTCTAAATCAGCCTTCAGAGGTTTTAAAACTTCTGATTTGTATGTGGTCGAAAAGTAGTAGTTGATTTTTAAATATACAGGCAGTGTGTTTTTACTTTACCTAATGCGATAAAAAAGTCAGAATTCTGATCAGTTGGTTACATTAAATTGCATACACAGGTATGTATCAATAGGAGTTAAGAGCCTAATTTGTGTTTACGAATATTTAGTAGGTATAGGTACACTAAATTAAAAATAACATTTAACGTAGACACAAAAATATGAATAATATCATATTATAAAATGGCACGGCACTGCATCTGCATGGATTATCTTTTATTGTACTACTTATGTACAAACGTACAATGTAGCACTGAAAAGTTATTGTAATTAGTACGTTCATGCACAAGTAATAAAGTCGCAACTTCTTTGACAAAAGCAAGCATTTGCTACCATTATATTACTTAACCTTTGCTGTCTTGGTTAGTCCTTATCTATTAGAAGTTGCCGATTGCGAACCCGTGGTTTTTCCCAAAACTCTCCCCGGACCAAGGACAGGTAAAAAAAAATGCAATTAGAGCCATTCGGTAATTGTTTGTGCTCTGTGCCAGACGTATCGGGTGACCTCTTACGTATTTAGGTGTGATACTTATTGATATTTTGACGACTTTGTAATCGTGTATGTTTTATATGGTTCATAAGGAAATACAAACTTATCTATGCAGCTCGCATAACTGGAAAACTACACGGAAATTTTGTAATGTTTAGGTTTTCTGATGATTTGTTCACCAAACTAATAGAACTCGAAATTTCAAGTTTGTATGTCTGCTAGAAGTAACTTAGAATTCGTATGATCGTGTGTAAATGAGTCAGTGAATCAGTGAGTGACAAAATTAAGGAACTTTGACTGCCAATAATTCCTAAACTACTGGTTCAAATTGAATGTAATTTGGAATATACCTAGGTTATATTATGCCCTCCTGGTCACTAAAAATTCAGTCTTCTACCTTTGTCCACAACCCACAACGAAATAGAGGGGGTTTGAAAATGGTCTGAATGGCTTCGAGAAAAGGATGTTACGGCGTGGCGGCAAGCGCGTTTGCTCGACTTGGCGGGGGCACTGCCGTGCCCCCAGATATGTACACTTTATTTATAATATTACGTTCACGATTGTGAATAGTTTTAGGCAATTTCTTTGGATATTTTTAAATATTTGTCTTTTAAAGGAAGCACCACAAATTACATGTTGACAAACCATCATAACATAAAATTAAAATCATTGCCAGTGTAAGAAATTAGTTCTAGTGAAATTCCGCAATATGGCGCATCCTCATATTATATTTCTGGTCAGGCTTTACAAACTTGAATTTTCTCATGGATATTTTTGTCAGAACTAGACCAAATTTAAATGAAAACACACGTAAAGCATCAGCTTTCAAATACCTACAAAAATAATTATCAAAATCGGTTCACCCAGTCAAGGTACTAAACAAACAAAAAAAAAGAAATACGGTCGAATTCAGAAACCTCCTCCTTTTTATGAAGTCGGTTAAAAATAGCTACAACATACTAACCTAAGAACTTCGATATCGTACGTAAACTTACGTGTAAGTAAGTACGCTGCTTTCGTATCCAAAATCACTTCCCGCTCGCTCGTCTCGTTTTTCTTTAAATATTTATTGATCATGTTGAAAAGTCACTGACACACATTGCTTTTAATGGTTTTGTTCATAATTCACACGAATGCGTAGAAAATAACCGTAATATTATTCTCAATTCAATTCAATTTTTAACTTAATGGCTACTGTCCATTGGGACAATTCTGCCAGTGTCAAGACGTGGCCCAAGTAACCTCAATGGACATGACAAGCCAATAATAATACCAGCACCTCTAGCACAACCGTGACACGCGACTCTTTCTCGCGCGAGAAATGTTACCCATCTCTTTCTTCGCTATACTGTGACTGTGAGATAGTGACGGGTGATGCTATGTTACGCGACAAGAGTCGCGAAGCGTACTTATGCTAGGCGGGCAGGAGGGAACGGGACAACTATTTAAAGAAACCAAACCATTAAGAGAGACAGAGATTTCTTAAGAGTTTCACATTTTTGTGCTGGGCGGATGAATGTCAAATTGACAGACCCTTCCAAACGAAGTAGTCTTTACTTCTTATCAGTGTCAGTCAGTAGTCTTTGCTACTTTTGTACTGCTCTCCAGATTCCAGCTGTCTCTCGTGCAAGTCGGCCGACAGTCACCACAGTACCTCACCGTAGTGTACGCACGTAAATTAAATACCTACCTAAAAACTTATAAAAATGGTAAATTGGACACACGACCTTGAGTCGTTGAATTGTTTTTATTAGATGATCAAACGAACTTACCTGAAGTGAAGTTCGATCTTAATTATCTTGTCTTCGCCGAAGAGATTTATCATTAACCATGTAGTAGTCCTGCTATGCAGCAACCAACCGCACAAGTATTTAGAGTAGAAAGAGAAACAAGTTTGTTGTCTCTCTTACCCTCCGATTCTATCACTATCCAGTGAAGCCTCATTATTTTTAGAGAACTCGAGCAACATTGATCCTTTGGGAAAATAAGTAAGAAGGGATGGGAGGGACCTTAAATCTCTTCGGCGAAGACAAGATAATTAAGATCGAACTTCACTTCAGGTAAGTTCGTTTGATCATCTAATTATCTTGTCTTCTTACCATGTTGCGAGAATTAGCAATAAGGTACTAAGTAGATAATGTAAAGAAAAATAAAATATATATATTGTGATGTATATAGTTTATTCTTATAATCTCACTAGCAAATGTACAACTATATCAGTATATCCATTAAGTAATATTAACTCATTTATATATAAGTACCAACAATTATTGTATAAGACTTGTGTTTGAATCAACAATTGGCCTATTATAAAAATTGGCAAATACAGCTGATTGGCCAGGCCAGACCAACCAGCAGCCCGTCTAATGACATCGACACTTAAACCATCACGAGCAGCGGCAGAAGTTGAAGTGTGCCGTGTACTATGGGCTCCGAATATGCAGGTGTCGATGCCACTAGCCTGCAGAATCTGCTTGATCCATCGCCCTATAGTTTGGGATTTAGCAGCTCTGTGTGGCTTTTTATGTGTTATAAATAAATGATCTTCATTGTTTCCCCTAAACGATGATGTTATCGACAAATATTTTTTTAAAACAGTAGCGGGGCAGATATTAATATTGTGGATATAAGCAGGCAGATTAAATACAGGCTGAGCACGACCAATACCAGAAGTTTTAATTAAGTCTGACACTGTAATAATCACTCGATCGTTATATAATTTTATATTACTTATTTTTATTAATGAAATTGTCTGAGTTCTTTGTCCAGACGCCAAAGCTAATAACATAATTAATTTTTTGGTCAATAGTTCTAAATCATTTGTATTATTTGGAATTGTACTCAAGTAATCTAGAACCTCACTTGGGTTCCAGGCGACATTATACCGAGGGAAAACAGGTTTCAATTTAAAAATTCCTTTAAAAAATCTTTTAACCTTTTCATCTTGACCAATATTATTAGAGAAAATCAATGATATTGCTGATCTATGATTATTAAGGGTCCCATAGGAGGCCCCTGAATGGAAACATTCGGTCAAAAAACTTAGCAGTGAACAAACAGTGATTTGATAAGGAATATGCTTATTAAGATTGCAATAAGCCCACCATTGACGTAAACTACTCGAATATTGAGATTTTGTACTTTGTGCCAATGACGCCAGCATGACATTTGCTGATGCTAACGAAACACCTTGCCTGACGAAGGCCTCCCGGATAACACACTCGCAGCCAGGGAAAGTTGACGGTGGAGCGGGTGTGTTACTCTGAAAGATGAAGAAAGCAGATTCTTATTGGGAGATAATATCAATATATCGCTTACCGAGAGAGCTTTGAATAACGGGTACCATGGCTGAGATGGCCACTGTGGTACTATCACAATACCAGTAGCTTGATCAGTTACAATTTTGTTTAGGACCTTTAAGATCAAGGCAAACGGTGGGAATGCATAAAAGAAAAAAGTACTCCACTCTAACGTAAAAGCATCAATGTTATAAGCGAAAGGATCTCTCTTCCAAGATACATATACGGGACACTTTGCATTTATTCTTGACGCAAAAAGATCAATGTCGGGCTTTCCGAAGGCTTTTACAACCTTTGTGTATGCATACGACCCTAGTTCCCACTCAGTGTCAACGTTTAATTTTCATGATTCACTATCGGCCTCGTTATTTAATGAAGATTTTATGTATGAAGCGAATATGTGAATTTCTCTGTTTTCACACCATTTCCAAATCATGTTTGCTACAGAATTTAGATGTGGGTACTGGACACCTCCATCCGGTTCACGTACGATATCGCTGTGGTATTATCGACGCGTAATAGAATTTCGCAGCAAGTCAAATTTTCAGCAAAAGATTTTAGGCCAAAATATACAGCTAATAATTCTAGATAATTTATATGTTTAGCACCTTCTGATTGAGTCCATAGACCTCCTGTTTTTTCTCCATTACAGGCAGCCCCCCACCCAGTAGTTGACGCGTCAGTAAAAATTTCAATTTTATACCTATGTTGTCTTATAGGACTGACTGAAGATAAAACCTTTTCCTTCCACCAAACTAAATCATCTGCTAACTTATCCGGAACCGTCATGAATGAATCGTAGTTATTATTAGAATTCAATAGTGCCATATATCTAGCTCGTTCTAATGACTTGGTATATAACCAACCATAAGCAATAGCAGGGCATGCGGCGGTAAGCGAACCAAGAAAACGCGCAAAATCTCGCACCCGCAGACTTTTCGTATACAACATATTATTGATACGTTTATACAAACTTTGTCGTTTACAGTCGGGTAATTCCAAAGTCATTGTCTTGGAGTTTAAGACAAAGCCTAAAAATCTGCATGTAGTAGCAGGTATAAGGTTACTTTTCTTGTAATTAATCACAAATCCCAGTCTAGTTAAGCACTCGATCGTGTACTTGACATTTTCTCGACACATATTTTCTGTATCTCCAAATAAACACAAATCATCCAGATAGCGGACGGACTTATAACCACGTGACCTTAAGTGAGTTATGACGGGTAGCAAAATTTTTGTAAAAATGTAAGGGGCCGAGGATAATCCAAATGGTAAAGCATTAAATTGATATAATTGATTATCTACATAAAAACGCAAATATTTTCTGTGGGATGCATGAACAGGTACTAATAGATATGCTTCCTTAAGGTCAATCGTGGCCATGAAACAATCATGTGAAATCAGCCTGGACGCGGTTCGAATATCCTCCATCTTAAAGTGATCAATGTATACAAATGTATTTAACTTTTTAAGATTTATTATAAAACGCATACTGCCGTCACTCTTTGGTATTAAGAAGACATCCGATATAAACTGACCATAAGTGGAAGTACATTTTTCGATAGCCTTGATTTCAATTAAATGTTTCAATTCCTTTTTAATTGCAATAAATTCATCTTTTGAAAATAATCTTTTTGGATATTCGTTCGCAGCTTGCCTAGGTTCTGTAATAAATGGAATCAAATAACCTGAGACAGTATTTATAATGAAACGATCATCAGTAAACAGCCTCCATTCCGGTATAAAATGTCGTAGACGACCTGCATGTACCTGAGCCGGTGAATCTAATTGCGACGTCGATAAGTTGAGCGGTGCGCTTGCGATGGCTGGCGGCTAGTTTTCTTTATGCCCTTAGAGTTGTTGACTAGTTCGCCTAGTTTATCGCCGAACAAAAAGCTGTCCCCTTTTCTATCCTTGAATGTTTCGATGAAAGATTTGTCAATCAGTGGAATAATGACTGATCGACGAGTGTCGGTCTCTGCGAAATGTGAGTCCGCGATGAGTTTGCCCGCATCGTTTAGGGTTGTTACAATCTCCGGTATGTCGGGGTTTTTCTTTAGTAAAACCGTTAAGGCCTTTCCAATAGCCGCGAGAGCTCTGCCAAGCTAATCCTGTTTGCCAAGTAAACGTTTATCGCGAAGACGACACGTCTCCACAAGCATAGCGCTTATCTCCGGGTTTAGAGTAGGAGCCTTCGACATGGGAACGTTCTTCGGAAATAAATATTTTTTGGTCAGCTCTTCTCGCGTTTCTTTCTTTAAGCCATTGATCAGAATTTGTTGAAACCGGTTAGCAATATCCTTTTGCAAATCGTCTCCATATTCGACAGGTTCGTTTTCCACTTCACCAAGAGATTTTAATAGTTCCGGATCAAAAACATCGGCCGATTCCGTAATAGCGGGTTCGTTTCTGTTGCAAGAAACATCAGGGACAGAATTTTCCACCGTTTCGGTATTTCCGTCCGTAGGCACTAGACGTTCTGCAACAATACCATACCAATATGATGGAAAGGAAACAAAAAAATATATATACTAGGTATATACATGTCGAAATTGTCGTAGTGGGCCGCTGAACGGGTTAAAAATAACACTAACTGTATATGTGGGTAGTTCCACATTAGACTAGGATCGGTTGTATATACTTAATTCCGAATTATTTTTATAACGTTGAAGGTTTTAGTTAATAATTACTTAGACAATAATACTGTGTCTTAAAATATATGCCCGAAGAATGCAACGGGATTGAAAAAATATATGTATGGTCAGCCATTTTTCTACCGAAGAATTCAACGGATAGAAAAAAGATGGGAGTGTGTCGCGATTTTCAAATTTCTTCTGATATTTAGTCATAAAAGCCCGAAGAATACAACAGGCATAAATTTATTTTTACCGAAGAATTCAACGGTAAAAACTGACTAAACGTAGACAGGGTAATAATAACCTTCGTTTGGTACGTCTTCGTCTTCACTACTGGAACTGGAGTATATATAATACGGCGACGTTTCGGTTTTGGGTCCTCTTGAAACATTTTTTCGTAATCCTCCATCTCAACCTGGTCCATTTCTCCTCACTGGTTTCCTTACGACGCTTAGACATTTTTCTACACGAGGAACGACGAATATAGGTATTTTTTACTTGTGCAGTCGGTGCGCGCGCACAGACAAGAATGAGGCTTCACTGGATAGTGATAGAATCGGAGGGTAAGAGAGACAACAAACTTGTTTCTCTTTCTACTCTTGTGCGGTTGGTTGCTGCATAGCAGGACTACTACATGGTTAATGATAAATCTCGGAGAAGAAGACAAGATAATTTTAGAATTTTATCAAAATCACCCTATAATCTGTTACTATTATGATGTATAGTGGTCATCCACCAGTCAACTACGCTTTTTCCAGCGTCGTTTAATGACGGTTCTTTCATGGATCACCAAATAGTTTTAATATGCAGCAGCAGCGACAGATATACTTACTTATAGGGTTACCATTTAGGAATTTGAAAAGTCCTGGCAAAAAGCCGGACGTATCGAAAAAAGTCCGGACTTTTTAGTCACCAAAATAGGTAGGCATGGTAGTAGGTAGACGCTCGCATTGCGAGATTTGCGAAGGGGTAGGTGCGGGCGGGGTTTTCTCATTATTCCAACTTATTTGAAAAAAGCCGGACAAATTAAAGGGCCGGACAAAGTCCGGACAAGAGTCGAAAAGTCCGGACAAATCCGGACGTATGGTAACCCTACTTACTTATGATATGGCGTCCATCTCGTACGAGCGTCTATTTTCAACTGATTACTGAGCCAACCGGGAATATAGTGCCGCTCTCGCCAATGCTCGTTGTTCGTCAAAACTTTTGCCTCCCGGCAAACTCCGAGGATGTGGACCCCGCTTTACACCTAACGCCCCTTGGTTTTCAGAGATACCTACATAATTACATTATCATAACTGTTGTTTCCCGACAGGGATATATTGTTTTCGAAAGCATTTTTTTCCAGAATATTAACTTTTCGTTATTCTAAACGTTAATTTTATTGTTCGTAAAGACATCAAAAGATCCTTCGATAGTTTATCTCGGGCTTGTCTAAGAAATCCTTTAGCCACCTTTCGTGCACATCATCAGATTGGTTCGAAAATAACAAATTATTGCATTGTCAACTACACAGACGCAATCTTAGTTTGATACGACAATTATAAGAAGTAAGTAGGTCAAATAATAATCACTTTATTTCTAAGATTTGATTACTTACCACATGATTTTATATGTACTTTTTCTTACTATAGTAAGTAAATTGTTGGCAAAAGCGTGTTAAAAATCATGTCGGCTAATTTTTATGTCAAACGTACATTTGGCAAATACGGGGCAGTGTGAGCAAGCCTATGAAACTTCGTCCATTACCTAGGTCACCGTGTACAAGTGTGGTACAAGCAAGGTAAATAAATGAATAAAAGCGCAAAATTCTAATAAATCGATTTATTACAAAAGTCTATCAGCGACAGCGAGAGCGCGCCGCGGCCGCGGACTGGTCGCCGGCACCGCGCGCCCGCACGTCTGTCCGGCGGCCGGCGCGCCGTCGTGCCGGACAACACGGCCGCCGGCGCCGGACAACACGCCGGACAAGCGCGAGATATCCGTGCCGCGCGGGACCGCGGCGCGCCTTCGCCCTTTACAAAATATTAACAATACGAGGACACAATAGCAAGAACTCGGCTCGCCACTACAGCACTAGAGGTAATGGATACTCGGCGTCGCCCAGGGTCTACCGGCGGCGCAGTTTCCCGTGTGATTGCGATCTCGTCGGCCGAGATGTCGACGAGGTAAACGTACCTTAATACAAAACCACGCTAACAGCGAGGATAATAATATCATCACTCTGATAGAAGTACAGCTAAGCGACTAAAAAATGTCTCCTCCCGGCCACGGGCGAGACGTATCATTGTGTAGTCGAAGCCTCAGAGATCGCACGTACCTATCGTTCAACCCACACAGCTGTAGGCATACACAGGTGTAGGGGAGGTACAATCTGTGGGTCTAGTGAAAGGGGATGTATACGATACGCCACATATAGACCAGAAACAAAATGTTTTCAACTCTGGGGTAAGACAAGAGCTCCTTTGCTCCTGGGTTAAAAAGTCATTCGACGCCTTTTCCGGGGTCGAATGTTAGGGATCCGTTTTTCCTTTTGATGTACTTAAACCCAAAAATTACGAAGTGAGATATTAATATTGTTTAGGTTGATATATGGTCCTAAACTAATTCCTTACTTCTGCGTATCAATTATTAATTACTAACACAACTTAGGCGGAAAGACAAATTATGACAAATGTCTTTTAAATTAATGCAACCAATATGGAACCCCGTTTTTCACTAGACCTACAGAAATAAGAAATAACCACTCGGCGATCCAGACATGGCGGCCGGACGGTCTCCACAGCTTTAAGTGTTACAGTAGTACCTAATACTCGTACTCAGGATGGAGCCAGCCGAGAGCCGGGCGACGCCGTTGATATGTTGACCGCGCGGGTCCTCCGCCGGACACAAGTGTCGGGCCGGCGGCGACTGACGCGCCCTCCTGCCGGACACAGGTGTCGGGCCGGCGGCGACTGACGCGCCCTCCTGCCGGACACAAGTGTCGGGCCGGCGGCGACTGACGCGCCCTCCTGCCGGACACAAGTGCCGGGCCGGTGGCGACTGACGCGCCCTCCTGCCGGACAAAAGTGTCGGGCCGGCGGCGACTGACGCGCCCTCCTGCCGGACACAAGTGTCGGGCCGGTGGCGACTGACGCGCCCTCCTGCCGGACAAAAGTGTCGGGCCGGCGAAGGCGCCGCAGTACTCTAATATCTACGCCGATGCCAGCGGTTAATAAAATGCTTATCTACTAATTATCGTATCGTTAGGTTGGCGCGCGGCGGCGCCGGGTCGGCGCTTCGCTTCATGAGATTTGGTTCCGTTGTCACTTAGCCTACAGAGTTTTCGCTTTATCTAGCAGTTCGTTGATAAATTTCTGAAAAACGAAACGAATGCGTCATTAGAACATAATATAAAACTTTAGTAACCGTTTCTAATCCACAAAAGATATCGGTATGAGTGCGTTTACTTACATGTACATCTTTTTGGGGCTTTTTGGCATCCGCTAGTAACGTCTGCAAAGAAAGATTACTGTTAGTTTTTAGTATTTATCTATTCTACTATATTAGAAATTGATTGTCCGCTGCGGTGTATTTCGGTGCCCTGTCTAGTTACACTGCGTGGCGCGCAGTGTATTAGGATACATACATAGGAATAGGAAGTAGGTACATTCTTAGCGGTCGCAGTGGAAGCCATGAAGCTCAATGCGTGCGATATCGTCCAATCTGCACTACTCACGCCCCACTGAATGTTCACATTAGTGCGGTAGATATACCTCATAATTTTCTGATTGCTGAGAACTTGAATGAGTCTCATGGGTTATGGGTGACAGATATGGGTAAGCGGAAAACAATTATCCATTACTAGGTTGACTTGCACTTGACTATCATTATCTTACACAAATCTTAGGTTTATCCTGCCATGCTAAGGTAAAAGGGGCCCTTTTGCTATGGAGCTCCATGCAAAAACGTCGCCTTGTAGTTTAGCACGGCAGTATCTGCCTCGTGCTAAGAACTTAGAAATTGACTATTCATGAAGGTAATGTAGCAAGCGCGGTTGGCCTGGCCAGCATAAAACCCGCGGTCGCAAAAAGTGACGAAGCCTGGAGCTCATTGGGTCACTTTACATAGTTAAAGGTCTTCGCACATTATAACAACTCAACGGCGACTCGATTCTATGGAAAATATTGAAATTTAAGCCCTATGTCATATTTACTAGGTTTAATTTCAAAAAATGATATTAGTAGTGGACGACGCGTCGGTGCATCGTCGAAATTAAACCTAGTAAATATGACATAGGGCTTAAATTTCAATATTTGGCATAGAATCGAGTCGCCGTTGAGTTGTTATAATGTGCGAAGACCTTTACGCGGTCAGACCGGCGACTCGGCGTCGGCGCCCGCCGCACTCACCGCGAGGTGCGCGCGCCGCAGCTCGTCCGAGTCCATGTCGAGCAGCTCGTCCACGTCCACGTCCACCTCCTGCGCCTGCGCCGCCGCCGCGCCGGCGCCGCTCGCCTCCTTCTGGAACACGACGCGACGCTAACTCAAACATTTGCAAAAAGCTGGTGACTGGCTTACTTAAAATAGGAGTGACGATCATTTGAGAATTGCAGGGAACCTTTTGCTTAAGTTAAGATAATGATATACGGGAGATGGTTCACCGCTTAGGGCCTGGCCACATCACCACGGCACGGCGCCGTCACCGTGGAACTGCGCGGCGTCGTGGATTTTTACGGTGATTTTATTAGCGCTGACACCGCTGACACCGTAAAAATCGACGACGCCGCGCCGTTTCACGGTGACGGCGCCGTGCCGTGGTGATGTAGCCGGGCCCTTAAGATTATTTTTTGAAATTAATACTAGTTACTACTGTTATGTTTATGTGAGACAACTCGAGGCACAACGGCTTACCGGCACATCATAGAGCTTCTGTAGCTCGTCGTAGAGCCACATCTCGACGGCGAGCCGCTTGCGGATGAGCGCCATCTGGTGGCTGCCGTACTTGGCGGTGAGGAACTTCTCGCGGCGCTCCTTGACCTCGCCCTTGTCGCTGAAGTTGACGTGCAGGCCGGTGCGCGCGGGCGAGCGCTCGGGCGGCGGCCGGCCCTGCTCGGGCGGCGGGCGCGCCGCGACGCCGGCCTCCATGCCGCACGGCGCGGCTGTCGCGCCCGCTGCCGTCCTCTGCCACACACAAACAACACACACTCTGTTACTCACTGCTCACTGCTCTACCAGACCCGAATCGAATCGCAATATTGCCTTCCATACGTGATGAAGAAGCGATTAGCCTCGTAAGGCCTGCAGATAAAGCCGGACAGACAATTGTCATATGTTGACTACTAGTACGGTCATAATAATATGTTATTCCAGTTCGAGACAAGCAATAATAGTTACAGTGCACCTGCACACGCACAGTCCACCGTGGCCGGCGACACGCTCACCAGCTGTTGTTTGTTTATTAGGTAATAGGTACAAACACTAACGATGCTTCATTTCATCAACACTTGTGTACTGTTGTGACGTAAGTAATTATGTATATGCGCGAGAAAAAAAATTACATGATATCGTGAAGATTTATGGACATTCGAGTAGGTACCATAAATGAATACAAAACAGATACCTAAATAAAACGCAATGTTTCTGTTTAGCCTTAATGTTGACTGGGAGAGAATGCCTTGTGGCATTAAGTCCGCCATTTGTACTAGTTTGATCTGTGAAATAAAGTTTAAATAAAGAAATAACGAATATATTCATAACGTAATACCATAAAATCAATCTCAAATTATTCCGAAATGGCCTAAAGCCCAACACGATCCTTCGAACCTGATATAGTATAGTTAGGTCGTATGTTGTTTCTCATGTACGAGTCCATCAGGGATGTGCGAGAGAGAAGCGTGAAGTTGAGGACCATAATAATATCTACAGGGCGTCCCAAAAAACTATGGGACATCAAGGGAAAGTACCTTAAATATCGTAGATAGGATATTTTGCTGAAAGAAGACTTTATGTTATTCTTAAAAGTTAGTAATTCTGCATTTAAAGATCTATCCAAATATCATAAAACCTCCATGATGCGTTCAAGAACCGCACATTATGACCACCATAAAAATACCTAGTCTGTTTAGTTAGAACAAATTTCTTATCTGTAAAAATGTTATGTAAGATAAAAATGTGTCACTAGCAAGTTGGTAATAATTGATTCAGTAAGTAGAAATAACCGGCTGTTTTTAGGGTTCCGTACCCAAAGGGTAAAAACGGGACCCTATTACTGAGACTTCGCTGTCCGTCCGTCCGTCCGTCCGTCCGTCCGTCCGTCCGTCCGTCCGTCCGTCCGTCTGTCACCAGGCTGTATCTCAAGAACGGTGATAGCTAGACAGTTGAAATTTTCACAGATGATGTATTTCTATTGCCGCTATAACAACAAATACTAAAAACAAAATAAAATAAATATTTAAGGGGGGCTCCCATACAACAAACTTGTTATAGATTATATATATGTATACGTACGGAACCCTTCATGCGCGAGTTGGACTCGCACTTGCCCAATTTTTTTTTTTTAAATCACCTGGGGTCATGTAAGTCACTAAATACCAAAGGGCCCTGCTAGAAGGACAAAATCTTCGAACGCATATTTCTCAAAATCTATTTATATCTAGGGTGTAGTGAAAAGTTATTTGGAAGGTAGAAATAAGAAGCTCCATGAATAGTAATTCATTAAGTCTGTAAACTTTCAATTAACAAAGGGCCCCGCTGGCACACTAATTTTTTTTACATTAATTTGCAAAGGTACAAATTTTAAAGTACATGAATGAACACAACAGGTAGAAATATATACCAACTCGATTATTTAGGACCTAAACCATTAATACATGGAGTCCCGCTGCATATACGTATATGTTTAGTTCGAAATGAATTGTCAAATTGTAATCAAATTTGACAAATGTCGCACGTAACGTAAGTAAGATTCACATAAACTACTATATTTAAGAATTACGAGTATTTGCTTCGTCTGGGAATCGAACCGACTTAAATGTGAAAAATTCCGGCCAAGTGCGAGTGGAAGGGTTCCGTACCATTATCTATAAGTTTGTTGTATGGGAGTAATGGGAGCCCCCTTAAATATTTATTTTATTTTATTTTTAGTATTTGTTGTTATAGCGGCAATAGAAATACATCTGTGAAAATTTCAACTATCTAGCTATCACCGTTCTTGAGATACACCCTGGTGACAGACGGATGGACGGACGGACGGACAGCGAAGTCTTAGTAATAGCTGGGTCCCGTTTTTACCCTTTGGGTACGGAACCCTAAAAAATCACCCCTATTTTATGATGCCAATCGAAAGAATGGACAAAAAAAGTCTTCCTTAGACGATTGGCGCGAAGGTATTTATTTCTAAAAAATTGGGCAAGTGCGAGTCCGACTCGCGCATGAAGGGTTCCGTACCATAATCTATAGCAAGTTTGTTGTATGGGATGGGTAATATTTATTTTATTTTTAGTATTTGATATTATAGCGGTAATAGAAATACATCATCTGTGAAAATTGCAACTGTCTAGCTATCACCGTTCTTGTGATACGGCCTGGTGACAGACGGACGGGCGGACAGAGAAGTTTCAGTAATAGGGTTCCGTTTTTACCCTTTGGGTACGGAACCCTAAAAAGGGCCTAGTTTCCATACTGCTTTCGCGTATATAAGTACTAATGTAGCGCGCCGCGCAAGCACACTTTATACAGTCTGGCAAAAAAGAGTAGAAATTAAAAAGTGGCAATACTGTAGTGCCGTCCCCTTTTCCTTAGATGGATTAGAAAGGGACGTCACTACGGTATTGCCACTTTTTAATTTCTACTCTATTTTGCCAGACTGTACTGTGGCGTAAGCGCAGGCCGCGCCGCGCCTGCCGCGAGCGATCCCAGGCGAGGATCTACTGCCGCGGACTTGTGCTCGCGCTCTTCTACTCGCTATTTAAAACAAATCAAGAATGGGAATGGCTACATTTCTAAGTAAACAACTTGTACCTAAAAAAATAATTTCGAGCATAGCATTCGTCAATTATTATTGTATGGCATTACTATACTACTCGTAAATATAGCGCTGCGCTGCCAGGCTGCCACACGCCAGCCGCTATATTTACGCGAGGAGCGCAAAATGACGTCAGCGTTACTAAATTTCGAGTAAATTGATATTCCGCGAGCAGAGCTGCTCTGAATAATGTACCAAAGTTATAACAGTAATAGGCCGCGAACGCAATATTAGTTTTCTAGAGTGACGCAACCGGGAGGTGGCCGTTCCGGCCGTGATGGCGTCCGTGTCATTAAATTGAAACTTTGGGTAGTTCTTTCGCCTTCATATCCTAGCTTGATACACCACTCGGGCAGCCGTTGCCGGCGTATGATAGAAATTTAGATTGCAGTTGACTTAGAGCTGTAGAGCACGAGGGTTTCTCTCACGTAATTGTGTTGTGGCGTCGGTCGTGCGCGCGAGCACCGGCCACCGAGTAAGCGAAGCAGACCGCTGCACTCGCGCAGCCAGTGTGCAGTGCATCCTATTGTCGCATCGCATCGCATATGCAACGTGTAGCGCTAGCACTGCGCGTGCGCGGCTTAAGCTTTTATAGGCTACTTCCGTTCCGTTGAACAACAGCTGATTATTCTATACACCGACGTAATTTAGAGTTGGTGTTCCATTTCTTATTTAGTTTCGTGTTGTTATTATTTACGAACCGAATTAGCCAATACAAAATACATATACAAAAGACCATAATTTGATAACGTCCAAGTCAAAGTGAACATCGTGGTCCTTCGAACCGGATAAAATCATCAAATTCAGCATGTGACGAATGTGCTAATGCTACTTATTACTAACATGAATCTGCAAATTGATTCCGTTCCGAGCTAAACAAAGGACATCCGAACGTTTTGCACGTGTAACTTGCATTAGAGTCGTTTGAACTCATCTATTTCCGGCTAGTTGAGTCCAGTCTGCGCAGACTCAAACGTGCAATGCAAGTTTATGCTCGCCACACCGCCGTACCGCTCGTCTAACACCGGAGTCACAACAAAGCTGAAAGGGGCGTTTGTGAAAAGTCGGGAGCGTGTCGGGAGGTGAAGTGTTTGCTGGCTGGCGAAACAAAAGCCGCCCGTGGCCGCCGCGGAGGGCGCTAAAAGCCGTCCCCCCTCCCATCTCCATCCCGCCCCAGCCTATTTATGTTGTCGTCGAGTATTAACGCCTGAAACTATTCCAGACTTTTTCCCTCCTCGCGACCTTAAGTACCGACGTGTATCGTTGTATGTAACTTTATTATGGAACTGTTTACGGCTTTTAAGCGAGTCTCGTCATCTGACGCCGACGCCTCTCAAAATAGGAAACTCCGGGCGCCGCGAGACACGTCGAGCCGCAATCTTCTGCACTATTACAAAAGGTGCGGGAGTGGAGTACCTAACCTACTTATATCGTAGGTACATGTATGAAATGAAAGCCCGTCACACAAAAGCCACGTTTGTCTTCACATCACGTCGCCGGCTGAACGTGTTTCAACTATTTTCCGGACATATATAATTGGAAACACAAACGCAACGAAGGTCCTCGGATACTTTTTCACGACTACAGCGTGCTACATGCTTAATATACCCGAACCCGAACTATGCTCGCAAAAGCGGAAAATTCTCATAATACCTGCCTACCTAACCTACCGAAAATTAATCAAGCGTCAGGAACAACTTGCGGGATAATATAACGTGGAATCATCTCGATTCAAGAGGTAGTGGAAACTATGCAATGCAAATAATGGAATGGAATTCTGCCGCGAGTGAAGCAGCGGACAGGGGTCGCGGGACTCGGGAGCGCCGCGTGTGGGAAAGGTGCCACGCAACTTTACACAGGCGACTCCTAATCCCAACGTCCTTGAGGATCTGGGCGGAGCCTAACGTTATTCCCCCCGCCGACCGTGCGCCCCCGGAACATTACTTCGTTCATAATCTCGTTGAGTGGCGTCCAAGCAGCTTCATACACTCGCATAGTCCGAGCGAGAGTTGAAGATCAACAAACCTTATAATATTTAAAGGCATTGAAAAATCTCGAAGTAAAATAAATCATTTAAACAATGATATAATTATTGCGGATTACTTAATATCTATTTACCCACTACAGTAAAATATTAAAAATATAATGTGTTAAAGCTATTTTCAAAAAAATAAGTGAAATTGGCCATTTGGAAGTCTCGCATCGAAAAATACTTTTTAGTTTCTTTTGTATGTGTAGGTACCTACCAAAAATAGTTAAAATGCCGACAAGATTCTTGATTATACGTGTAAAATCATGCAGTAATAAAAAATATAGTTTTTTAATAAATAAATCATATCGTGACCCAGCGGATGAACCGATATTTTAACATAGTAGTGGAGGCACAGCTTTATCCCCCGGGTCATGCTGCTCTAATGAAAAGATAAACTATAAATAATAGAGCGACAAACTGAACTTTACCGTTGGAAAACGGATTTACGTCCTTTACCTACTTATAAACAGTGATAGTTTTTTATGACTAAATTTTTCTGAGGTTAGATTAACGGCTGTACTACGTAATTGTAAGAAACTTTGTTATAATAAACATCGTAATTTTATATTGAAATTCGTTTATTTTCCTCGCATTCAAAGTGAAAAGTAGGGTGTTTAACGCGAGACTAAACAACCATAATGACACTCGAACTATTAGCCACCCTCGCTTAGCTCGGGTGGCTAAAACATCTCGTGTCATTATGGCTTGTTTTAGTCCCTTGTTGAACAATCTACTATTATATCATATGTCATGTACTGTACTAGTAATAAAATAATAATAATAAAAATGTTTTATTTATCTGCTCACAAAGGATATACAATTTCACAATTACACAGTAGTTACACAGTTGAATGATTGTGTATTCCTTTGTGAGAGACTGGTGTCTGAACTAGGCGTGAGCCTGTATTACAGATCACCAGGCTCTCAACCCGGGAAAACATGGGAGTATACAATTACATACTTTGGCCGGGCACATATATTAACATATCCTTCTAATACAACAAAAAGAAAAGAGAAAAGGAAATAAGCTAAAAGTTTGACATGCAATGGAATTAGTATGCTGATTATTATTTACATAGGTACAGAAATGATAGTTGAACCTAATATTTGCGAATGCTCGAGCTCGTGTATTGTGTCAAGTGAGTAATTGTGTCACTACTTTTAGTAGAAATCTAATAGATCTTCTATCTCATTGTAGGTAAGCGTGAGTAACCAAGTTGTAATTTTGTGCTTGCATTCTCGTTGTGTTAGTGTGTATATGTTGGTTATTCTATTTATTCTGTTGACTACTACTACTTACTAGTAACGCAACGAATGTGAATACTTACGATAAATATTCGTATTCGTAAATTGGCGTTTTACCGAATATTACAATGGTATTCAAACGAACAATACTTGTTCTGCATTACGATATTCATAAAAGTCAAAGTCAAAGTATTTATTTGCTGGAATTACGGTACATAATAGATCTTATAAATTAAACATAAGGATCAGCATAATTCACCAATTTAGTGGCATGCAAATATTTTATAAACACAGAATAATGCATTAACCCCGCAGCAACCAAAACCCTGGATTTCATGACTACAAATTAATTAAAATATTCATTTAATGAGTAAAAACATCTGTCTTTAAGCCAATGCCTAAGTTTTACCAGGAATAATTTGAGTGGCAAAGCTCTTAAATCTAACTAGGGATCCTGTTATATATTTTTCCAGACATCATTAAACAGTTTTTGTTACACTGAGCTGTCTTAGCAATAGGCTGTTTAATCAGAAGCAAATCTCTTTTTCGCAATCTTGGCTGTTGGACTGGCTTTTCAAATAACTGGGGATTATTTCGTACAAACTTGGCATGTTCATAGATATATAAACAAGTTACTGTGAGAATACCGAGTTTTTTAAATAGTGGTCTACAAGATTCCATCGGGCCAACACCACAAATTGCACGAATGCATTTTTTCTGTGCAACGAGTACTTGATTGACAGCAGTTGAGTTTCCCCGAATAATAACCCCGTATCTTAGAATATCTCTTAGGGTTGAATTAATAAAGATCATTAGACGTTATCATACTTAAATA
Source organism: Apotomis capreana (assembly GCA_947623375.1). Lineage (NCBI taxonomy): Eukaryota > Metazoa > Arthropoda > Insecta > Lepidoptera > Tortricidae > Apotomis > Apotomis capreana. The sequence continues at coordinate 245,390 of OX392499.1, forward strand.
TCTGTATTATCAGATTTTTTTTACTAACCGAAATACCTAAGGTACTCTAATATTACACAGAGAAGGGCCCTAAAACCCACACCAAAAGTGTTATTTTCTGGGAATCCTGTCTGGTGTGGGCTCATGACTGAGAATATCTAAGTATCCAAATGTGTCCGGGAATGCTAAGCAATGACAATTTTTTTTATAAGTACTTAAAATTAATAGATACCTAAATACGAAAAAAAAACAGTTGAATTTAATTCTATATAAAAATGAGTGCTTTTTGTTATGTCGCATAGCGTAGTCGTGTGAAAAAACGAACTACACTCTCTTAAAATACACTTCAAACGCACGAAAACAGATCGAACCTCCGCGGGATCCGGTACTATAACAATTTTCCGTAACTAGATGGATCGCGAGAGCAAGTGACACAGCCTTCCCCTTCGACGGTTAGATTTACACTGAGCTCGCAGCCCGGGCACGGCCGCGCTCGCGGAAATTCAGTTTTTTTGATGCTTTATTAGACCGAATTTCCATTTTACTAACTTTTAAACAATACGATTAAAGATCAATGAATTGTCAATGTTCTTGCGAAAGAGCCGTGTAAATATCACTTGTAGTTTAGAAGCCTTAGGGAATTGAAAATTGAAAACGACCCTATTTCAACATTATTTTTTCCATAGTAATTATTGCTTTAAAAAAAAATCCAACTATATTTTTTTAGAAGAAATAGTCAAAAATAACATATAGTTTTTCTGATTTTTCCGTTGGCTAGATTACGAGCCTTAGGACTTTCAAAATCACCATTCCACGTACGGAGTCGCCTTAACTGCGCCCTCGCAAGAACAATGGCTGCGCGGCTTGGACGCACCCGCCCGAGAGCCGCGGCCGCGTGGCCGCGAGCCCGCGACGCGCCGCTGGCTGTGCGGCTGGCGGCTTGTGCTTTCGATTATATAAACATTCTTGAGCAAATCGCGAAAAAAATGCTGCCCTCGCTTCGCGCATTAGCCGCACGCCGCACCGGACTGTATCGCACTTTGGTGCAATTTGAGCGAGAATCTGCGCCGGATTGCTTGGCGCGAGTTGCGCGACGCGCACGCGCACGCTCAGCCGCCCACGACGGAGCACTCCTCACACTAGCACATTGCGGAACCTCCGGCCGTCCTCACGGCGCACAGTGATCCGCGTAGTACAAGCTAGCTAGACAAAAAGGCTTATTGAATTTCCTTGAAATTCTTATCACGTTATGTTAACAACATGTGATCATAAAGAAATACATTAATTATTTTTCATTATAAGTGTCTAATGAGGAGTGATTAGCATGGGAATATAAGGTAAGGCAAAAATTTCATACATTCATTACCAAAATTGCATTCTAGCTGTTCACTTACTGTGCTTGTTTACTAAACCAAGTGATTATTTTATATGATGGCGTTGGAACAAGAAGGTAAGGGCTATTTATTTTCGTTGTTGCCACTGAATTAAACTTAACATGTAATATTTAAAATGTACCTCATTTATAGGAGTTAAACTTTTTACCATCATTTTGAAATTGAATAGTCATGAAAACATATTGCCCCAAGTTGCTCCAATGTAATTTTTTTATATGTTAAGCCTATGCTATTTTAGTTTTAGATAAATGCTGTTTTAACCCTCGGAAATCGTCGCTAATTTTTTTATTATTTTTTTTCCACTTGTCAAGATCGTCGTGTCAAGAATGGATTTTTTCGAAGAATGGCTCAAACATTCCAAAAGAAGCAAAATCGAAGAAATATTTAGTTTTTTATTGTCAAATCATGATTTGAGCGGTCCAACAGGAGATTCCCTGAAGTCCCTAAGAGCGAATATTAGAAGATTCTTAGCGAAATTTAACGAACGATGGGAACTTGCAGGGAAGAAGACAGAATGCTTCCTTTAAAAGTATTCAGAGTAGCTGCAAGGTGCGGAATTTACATTTGAAGTCTTAATAGAACCATCTGTCCCGTCGTCATCTGCAGAAAGCCTACAAGATCCCGGACCTGGTAGACCAAAGAAGGAGTTTTTGGAATCCAGCCTAAAAACAAAGCGGAGAAGAGTCGACGATTTGATTGAGTGCAGGAGCACTGAGGAGCTTATGTACGCTGCTGAAGTATCTGCTCGATGTTCAGAAACATTGCACAGGCTATAGAAAATATCAGCGAACCGAAGTCCACAAAAGCAGAAGAAGACCACAGTGACAAAATGAGCAGCGACGAAGCCTTGGCCTACTACATTGACTCGAAATCCACATCGTCTACATACAAGCTGAGTCGGAAGGTATGCATTCAAAAAAAATCTAAAGTATTTCCATCTATGTGTATAGTGTTGGGAGGTCTAGGAAGACAGGTCCCACGGAAAAAAACAGGAAGTTTACCCGTAGAAGTCTTTGATTTGTTAATTTTCCCTAGCAATATCGTAATCGTAAATAATGTAATTACTAATAGGACTGTTGTCACTGCTGATCATGACTATTCAACAGACGATTCACCTGATGAGATGGATGAGTAATTAGCTAACGATCATTAACTTCATCATCAGGTGAATAGTCTGTAGGTTAGAATAATAAGCTATAAGATTAGAATTAATTGTAAATAATGATAGAATATTTAATTATAAGATTAGAATAATTTGTAAATAGGAATATAGTAATTAGTTAAGCTAAATTATTATTTTTTCCTTGTCATGTAAATAAATTTCACCTGTTTTCATACATATTTTATGACGATTTTTATTTTTTCCACTTAAAACCAGTTTATTGTATAAATATAAATATTAATATAAATGCAAAAAAATATATTTGTCCAGCTAGCTTGTTCTACGCGGATCACTGTGCGGCGCGGCCGAATGAGAATTTGCAGTGTTTTAACAAGTTAGATATGCATATGCCTATTTGAAATATTAACTAAATTGAACAGCCAAAAACTGACAAAAATATCTACCTAGAGTAGAGTACCTATAATAGCTACCTAGTTGTTCGGGCCTTCGGGGCATGGGGGCTTCATCTTCGCTGAATTTGGTAGAAATGGGTCTGGAATTAAATTTTGTAAGACTTGAATTATGTGTGGGACTTACAGGGAACCATAACCACAGCCATCAAGAACCATGCCAAAAACCAACACCAACAAGAGTAGAAGAAAGTGGCAGGCTTGAGGCAATCAAAGCTATTCATGGAAAGAATAAAATCAGGCTGGACCAAGAAACTCAGACATGTAAAAGTGCCCTTGTCTTGTGGCCTACTTGCAGAATAAAGTTCATTATTTCATTATGGAAATATAGTTAAAATATTATCTTTAAAACTACGCAACGGATTTTGATGCGTTTTTTAGGGTTTCGTACCTCAATCAGAAAAAAAGGAACCCTTATAGGATCACTTTGTTGTCCGTCCATCCGTCTGTCTATCTGTCAAGACCCTTCATCTCGAGAACGAGTGGAGGTATCGAGTTGAAAATCAAACTTCTGCGTCACCGTGAAAAAAAAAACAGCAGTTTATGTTGCAAAAAACGTACATTTAGACACACTCAAGGGAATCTTTAGGGTACTTCCCGATAACTTAGAACTATGACAGGCAAGTTATATCGTCACATACAACAAATACTTATAAAAATCTGAAAACTTACATTTGTAATAAAATCATAAAAAATATAGTCCTTTTCATACATCATATTTGGAGAACTCTGTTGCGTTAAGTTTGTATGCGGCGCCATACATTTCAGGTGCACTTAACTCAACCAAGCCAATTAAGATGGGATAAGTGAAAGTTTGTACGGAACCCTCGGTGCGCGAGTCAGACTCGCACTTGGCCGGTTTTTTTTATAGATAGAGTGATTCAAGAGAAAGGTTTATATGTATAATACATGCATAGTTAGGGGGCGAGGGCGCGTTACGGACGACGCGCATGTTTACTAAATGACAGCCATTGTAAGCTCACGTGTTGATAAACCCTCGTATCGGTGATTATGATTATGACTCTTAAGTACATTAGAGTATTTAAACAATTGGTTTGCTAACAACACTGTAGAGACGGTTACTACGGATGGGCTTACTCCGCTCATTAGAAATGCGTTTTTTTAATTAGGAAACAGGCAATGTTTGCTATTTCGTTGGACGTTCAAAAGGGAAATCAAAACTACCTAAGTCTACGGTGATAGGTAAATTCTAAACTGCATAGTCAAATGTTTAGGGCATTAAGATAAATTTTAGGCATAGGCAAATGTCGCACTCGCACCACACGGTGTACTTACCTACTTCCTTTTCGCCGAATTATGTTTCGCAAACGTTTCATTTCGCAAAAGTTTCATTTCGCCAAAAGCATTTTTCACTGAAACTGTAAACTATTTCAGATTGTTGTAAATATCATCCTTTAGATTAGGTTAGGTTTGTTTTATAACAATTCGAAATAGTTTACAGTTTCAGTGAAAAATGCTTTTGGCGAAATGAAACTTTTGCGAAATGAAACGTTTGACGAAACGTAATCCTGCGAAAAGGCAGAGAACCGTATAGAGCCATTTAGTAATATTTATAATGTAAAAACACCGCATATATCCAATATCCAATACCAAATAATAAAAAGTATCGTATTGAAGCCCATGAGTACGGACAAACAAGATGTCATATCCAGGAGCGCTCGATCTGTGTTTCTACGAGCACATGACAACAATGTATCGGGAACAAGTTAGCTGCATTCGCTGCGCGCGTACTTACGTACCGACCGAGCGGCGAATTGAAATCTACCTCCGTAATACAAATGTTTACCTGTATGTTTTTATGAAGTTGACACTTGTTAAGTTTGTTATTAATAATAATTATAATTTGCATGCAATTATTTTTCTATGTTACATTTCTCATGCTAAGTGAATCAAATTCTTATGAGAAATAAATGTCTTAAACCATAAACCATAAACCATATAAAACTCACAACTCTCACAAGCTTGAGTCTTACAGAGTTGCCCACCAAGAGACCACCCTCGGGTGTTGTTGTTGAATCTTTCCCTAGTCTAGTTGGCCACTAAGTAGAAATTTACTAAACACCTATCAATTTTTTTACTGAAAGCATGTGTGCGACGGTTCTCTGCGGTTATATGCGGTGTTTTTACATTATAAATATTACTAAATGGCTCTATACTTCTATTTGAGTTTCTATGTTATGTGTATTAGCTGTTGGTTCTTCTAAAATAAATAAGTAAAGTAAATTTAGCTATTATTTTATGTACGTACGGAACCCTTCGCAGTCGCTCTTGCTTGACAAGTCGCTCACGAATGATTCCTTGTTTGACAGCTAGCCCGAGCCGCGAGCCGCCGACCGCGCTATCTTTTTATTGATCCATAAACAGAGCGCGCCACGGTTAATAATAAATTACCTACCTAATACGGATAAAACACGAGGGTTAATTCACAAAAAGAAAATATGCCCTTTATAAATAAGTACTACAACCAATGTAGCTCTACCCTAGCTACTTTATACTATAATTATGTTATTATTATTAGTTAGTTGCTATTCCTATAACATCTGCTTATTGTTATTGACCTACTATATATCGAACTAAAGTACCGCGTATTGGTTGTCCTACCGGCACCTGCTGTGACGTGTGCGCGAGGCGCAGGCGCGGCGGTATCTTATCAGCAGCTGAGCGCTATCACACGACTCCGGGGAAGGTCGCGGCGTGCACGCGGGCCCCCGGCCTCCCGGCCTCCGGCTGGCCTGCGAGCGCGGTTGGAGTCTGCCAGTTCCTCGTGCGGTTGGAGCGACGGTCCGAGCGGCCTTCGCTGCGGCCGGTGGTCTCGTAATTCGGATCGGATGCTCTCTTCCGACAACAAGCCGTCCTTTAGCTCCACAGGGCCGTCCGTCGGACGTACTAATGAATTACTGCCACTGCCACACTATTAAATGGGTACTTAGTTGGATTGAGCTGCTCAATCCAACTAAGTACCCAGTTAATAGTCCCAATATTCAGTCGTTTCATATTGCTCAATTTGAGCAATATGAAACGACTGAATATTGGGATACACCCGTGTCAAAAAAAGAAATAACGAAGTTTTGCGAAAACGTAAGCAAAAAACTCATTAGTTATTAGGTTAACGATATCTTATTACCTGCGTAGGCACCTTGCGCTAATTAGATAAGCCGTAATCTGATTAATCACCTCTTAGAAAATTAATTAAGTAATTATTTTATTGCATGTTGTGACACCTAGAGACTTTATACATCTCTGGGTATATTTAATATTTTAAATTGATCGTTAAAATTTTATTTTAATATTCCTACCTAACATTCATTTGGAGTATCTATATATCTCCTATACGTGTACGCATGTAATAATTAGTTATAGTTATAACACTAATGTAATGTAATTAATTGTTCTAAGTATTGTTTACGAAAAAATGACTTACTGTTGAGTTTATTTCGGCTTTCTTCTCAACAGCGGTCTCCTCTTGCGAAATGCCGGTAGATTCACAATCTGACTTGTAAAAGTGCCCTTGTGACCTACTTACTGAATAAATTATTTCATTTCATTTCATTTAATTTCATAGAATGAATAACCGATCCCGCGGCGAGCGCGGGCTCCGGAGCGCGGGCCCCGGCGCGCGGCGGCCGCTCGGCAGCCTCCGTCGACACAGCTATCTGTATCTGGGTACTAACTCAACTAACCCTACCGTATGTTGCACACATGCAACCCGACGCTTAAAGGAACGAACTTGTTGATGCTTCGCTATGTTCGTTACGATTCAGGACCCGCTTCGTTTGCTAGCCAGGGAGCGGATACAAATAATGAAATGATATTAGTGAGATATAACTTCGCAAGTCGGTCAATTAGAAGCACCGTTAGTCGGTATTCAAATGAGCGGAGCAGCTAAGGAGGTGGTGAGCGTCACGCGCGGCGGCGGCTCATCTCCTCGTGATCCCACCTCGGCCTCGGCCTGGGAGGCCGCGGTCAGTGCCCCCGGCGCGCGCGCCCGACCGTCCCGCAGCTGCGTCGTCGTCGTCGTGCACGACCAGGGATCCGCGCTGCACACTGTCCTGGCACTACAGATTGTTTACTAGCGAACGGGAGTTATTGACAACGATGAGCACAACACGACGCGAGCGTGCGATCACACGTGCCACTCGGAACACGCGCGCGATGCGACTGCGGTGCCGGTGCGGTGCGCGCGGCGCGGGGCGCGCGGAGGGCGCGGGCGCGGCGGCGGCGCTCAGCTGACGGCCGGTCGGGCGGAATCCTCGAGGAAGCGTTCCGGTGCCGCGGACGCCGCCGCCGCCGCCGGTAGCGCAGCCCCCGCCCTCCGGCAGCGTGGAGCGCCGGCCGCCGCCGCTATCTTATCGGCGGTACCGCGATCCGCGGCATCGCCACTCGATCGCTCCATTAAACAATTTACGATTATTGTGAAGGCTGACTTGCTTGAATCTTGATTTATGTTTTCGATCGAATCGAACCAAATAAGTTTCGATATAGGTAGCCGCAGAGCTATCGCAACCGCGACATTAGTAGGTCATCATAGTCATAGACAGGGTCATCAATGTCATCATGAATTACTTACTCACTTTTCAATCTTTTTAGGGATAATTTCCAGGATGAAAACTATCCTATGTCCTTCCTCGGATCTTAAACTATCTCCATGCCAAATTTCATCAAAATCGATTCAGCGGTATAAGCATGAAGAGGTAACAGACAAACAGACAGACAGACAGACAGACACACTCGCATTTATAATATTAGTATGGATAGTATGGATACTTTATATGTATAATTCAAATAAATTATTCTTTATTTCTCGACTTCGTGTCTCGGGCTCATAAGTACCGGATTTTTGAAAAGCTGGCGTCCTGCGCATATGGTCCCAACACGAAGAGGCCCTACATCCATACTCCATACTATACTATACTTACTATACTTACTAATATTATAAATGCGAAATTGTGTCTGTCTGTGTGTTACCTCTTCACGCTTAAACCGCTGAATCGATTTTGATGAAATTTGGCATGGAGATAGTTTAAGATCCGAGGAAGGACATAGGCTAGTTTTCATCCTGGAAATTATCCCTAAAAAGATTGAAAAGTGAGTAAGTAATTCATGACGACATTGATGACCCTGTAGAAAATGTAATGATTAAACGAAAATTACAATTGCTCTTACATTTGCTTAGGCGCTTTTAATAATCCCTTTTATTAACTAAGGTGATTAGGTGGATACCTTATCTATCGTGTTGTAGGTACGAGGTTGCTTCCATACTTCCAAGTTCCACGCGGACGTAGTCGCGGGCAAAAGCTAGTTTCATTATAATTTAAAAAAAGCTTCTTAAAGAAATCCCTCCACTGTATCTGTATACAATACCTGTACCAGATTTGCTTGTCTAGGTAACGATTTTTTTCTAAATTCTCAGCTACCCAAAGGTTGTCTGGAAAAGATCGCTACTTAGCGATAAGACTCCCTGTTGTTTACGTTTTTCATGTTTTGTATGTGTGCAATAGTGTTTTGAATTTGCATATAAGTACGAGATTCGATTTGACAAATCGTCGGGGACAGTGCAATACTTACCGCGTAAGTAACAAGTGTAGATACGAATCAAAACAAATGCAAAGTACTTATTTTAATGAAATGAGAACTTTATTTACAGCTGTTATTTACGCGGTATTGCACTATCCCCGACGAAATGTCATTGATTCCTTTGTTAAGACTATAAGATTTAAATTATCTCAATGTCAAATCAGTCTAGAAATTATTTTTGAGATGTAAATTGAATTCAGTTTGTTGATATCAAATCAAGGGTGTGTCGGGGTCACGACAGGTACAGGTCCTCTCGGCCCCAGACGCGGGGCCCCGGGCCCGCGGACGCGGGTCGGCGACCGTCTGCGGCCGCGGCCGGCGTCCCGCGGCGTGTCGGCAGCGTGTCGGCGGCGTGTCGTCGGCGTGACATATCCCTCCCACCACCGGCGCCCCGGGCGGCCGCTACCCGGTCAACTAACCGACGTCTTCAATTTTACACCATTCAATTAAGCCGAATTTTTCGTGCCTGCTTCTCAGGGTCATCGACGAAAAATACGAAACAATTTGGAGACACTTAACTCGCGGAATGGGGCCCGCTCGTCAATCACCACCTTTACTGTTAGCGTGATGGCCGCGGCATTAGGTACCTGTCTGGAAGCCTCTCCAATACCCGCCTTTACGTCGCACCTTTAACTATAGTTATGTGTAGGTGTACCTATATTTGTAAAAAAGAGAGTTCGATTAATGTAAAGCTTTTTACATTAGTTACACCAGCAACTAAAGAGTTAAATCGATATATTATTTGGATTTATCCTATGTATTATTTCCTTTCAACCGACTTCAAAAATTAGAAGGTTCTCAATTTGGTTATATTTTATTTACCTGAGTAGGTACTCCGTCATTAACCGATTTGGAAAATTATTCTTTATTTGGTCGAGAGTAGGCATCTCCACACGCGTCACATAACATTGGGTTCCATTAGTGAAGATCTTCATGACGCAATCCATGAATCGAGGGAATCGAGGGAACTTCTCAAATAATATGGGCACATAAAAATAAAATAAGAAATAAAATTTAAACATTTATTTGCCTTTACACAGGCTTCCCGTACCCAAAGGGACCCTATTACTACAGAATAGATAATCTATTACTGAGACTTCGCTGTCTGTCACCAGGCTGTAGGTATCTCAAGAACGGTGATAGCTAGACAGTTGAAATTTTCACAGATGATGTACTTTTATTGCCGCTATAACAACAAATACTAAAAATAAAAATAAAAAATATTTAAGTGGGGCTCCCATACAACAAACTTGTTATAGATTATGGTAAGTACGGAACCCTTCATGCGCGAGGCGGACTCGCACTTGGCCAATTTTATTTATAGTAACTTGTCGTTCAGTTATTCTCGGAAGTATAATTCCTTTTTCTTGAAGTCGGTTATTTTTTTGTATAAGCGTGATTATAGCAAATGAGTGTCTACAGACTGAAAATAAATAGAGCTACACAAATATTGAATAAAAATAAAATAAATTGCCCACGTAAGTAATAGTTGTTTGTTTTGTTTTTCATTTACAGTTTTTCACATTATTTTTTTGTTTTTCATTAATAGTTTAAATGTCATTGTTTTGCACGCGGAAACGGCTCGTGTGTTCGTGTGCTAGTAATAAATATTGTGCCAATAAATAATTAGGTAAAGTGTGAGATGAGGCGGGCGGCGGGTCCGCCGGGCCGGGCCGAGCGGCGGCCGCGCTCCTGCAGCCGAGCGGGCGGGCGTCGCGCGTCGGCCGGCCCTGCTCCTCGTACCTACCGGTAGGTACGAGGAGCAGGGCCGGGGGCGCGGCGGGTCCGCCGGGCCGGGCCGAGCGGCGGCCGCGCTCCTGCAGCCGAGCGGGCGGGCGTCGCGCGTCGGCCGGCCCTGCTCCTCGTACCTACCGGTAGGTACGAGGAGCAGGGCCGGGGGCGCGGCGGGTCCGCCGGGCCGGGCCGAGCGGCGGCCGCGCTCCTGCAGCCGAGCGGGCGGGCGTCGCGCGTCGGCCGGCCCTGCTCCTCGTACCTACCGGTAGGTACGAGGAGCAGGGCCGGGGGCGCGGCGGGTCCGCCGGGCCGGGCCGAGCGGCGGCCGCGCTCCTGCAGCCGAGCGGGCGGGCGTCGCGCGTCGGCCGGCCCTGCTCCTCGTACCTACCGGTAGGTACGAGGAGCAGGGCCGGGGGCGCGGCGGGTCCGCCGGGCCGGGCCGAGCGGCGGCCGCGCTCCTGCAGCCGAGCGGGCGGGCGTCGCGCGTCGGCCGGCCCTGCTCCTCGTACCTACCGGTAGGTACGAGGAGCAGGGCCGGGGGCGCGGCGGGTCCGCCGGGCCGGGCCGAGCGGCGGCCGCGCTCCTGCAGCCGAGCGGGCGGGCGTCGCGCGTCGGCCGGCCCTGCTCCTCGTACCTACCTGACCATACTGCCATTGTTGCCTGTTCCGCGACGACCAGATTTAAAGTTAGGGAAGAAAAAGCGGGTGAATGAATGGGCGGCAGGCCGGGTAGGGGCGGGAACGAGCGGTACTCACGTTGCTCCTGAACTTGAAAAACAGCGACATGAGGGTGCTGCGCGGCGGGCGGAGCCGTCGGGTCAGGCCGGCGTCGCGCCGACACTGTCGCCGCCGCCGCCGCCGTCGCCGCCGCGCCTGCGCGAATATCGACCGGCGCCGCGCACCTCACTACCGCTCCGGGAACGACGCTTCGCTGACGACTCTAGGTTAAGTAAAGTATTGCTGATAAACAATTGGATGAGAGTCGCTCGAGTTTGAAGTTCCTAGTTCGGGTGAACGTTAGATAGTTTTATGGAAACGCGGTGGCTGAAGCGGATCGGCAGCGAGCGCAGCGTGGACGACAGCGCGATGTCTCGGCGCCGGGGCTCGCGAGCGCTGGCGCTGCTGGCGCTGAGCTGGCTGGGCGCGCTGGGCGCGGCGCGGGCGCGCGAGCTGGACCCGGCGGCGTGCGGCGCGCGCTTCGACGTGCAGCGCGACAAGATCATCCGCACCGAGGAGTCGCGCGAGATGGGCGCGCGCTACCTGGCCGAGCTGGACGTGGGCGCGCGCCAGGAGTGCCTGCGGCTGTGCTGCGAGACCGACTCCTGCGACGTCTTCGTCTACGAGGAGAAGGTGAATACCAGTGCTCTTAGCTGTATTTACTGTAATCATGCAGTACCTACATAAAGTTACAAATATGTACGAGGGTGGTTCTACTCACAAGGGAATTTTCCGCGGCTCACCTTATTTTGTATAGTTTTTGTAGGCAAATTATATTGATTTACGATCGAAACTGTACAACTAACTGGTTTCTAGTATGACACATGAAAATTAGCTAAGCCCTAAATATATATCTCTCAAAAATTGTACTTTAAAGTGCCAAATTCTCAGTCTCCAGGCATGTCTCTCGGACGGAATGAAAGCTTAATGGCTGCATCATAACTGCATTTTGAGTATGTACGTAATATTTTCGTTAAAATAGAAATCTATACCTAATATATGTAGTTTCAATGTGTTTGTCTAATTTTACCTTAAATGCGAAACTTATAAATAAAAAGGGCATTATATTTTGTCCCTCGTTTTTTACCTCAGTCTCCTGCTACATCAAAACACGTTAAAATCAGTTTGTTACCACGTCTAGCGCGTTGCTGTTCGGTCTGAGTGAAAGATCGAAGTGAAGATAGCATATAAATGATCACGGTTGTCTCGGTTCGCGGTTGGCTTAGTCGCTACGGCGAGTTGTGTAAGTGAAGTTGTGCTACGGCCAGTCAGCTTATCAGTATCCTGGCCCGTATTTATTTAAAATCCACTGTTTTCTATACACTTTTTTTGCATTCATAGGTCGTAAATTCGTTGCATTAGAGTACAGAACTGCATGATTTCAATATTAAATGTTGCATTGACGTAGTTATTGGCTAAAAACTTACAATAATCTCAGTATCCTGTCCTCAGTCTCCTGGGCCTATATATTGTTTAACCTCTCGTATGCCGTGTCAAAAATTTGCTAATCAACTTGAAACCAACTGATATTTTAACGTAAAGTTGAAATTGTCCTGCGCGGATCCGCGTTGCGGCATACGAGGGGTTAAATGATCATAAATTTGGTATATTTTATTTTTTTGACTGGCCCGTTTGAGATCAGTAAAAGAACGACCTCCGCTAGGCGTTAAGCTACTTTTCTGACCTTAGATGCTAAAAAAATGGTGTGCCGCAAATCACTTCATTTTCGTCCCTCCTGAGTAGAACCACCCACGAGTGAAATAGAACGGTAGAAAATATAAGACATATTCATATCATAATTTCAATATAAATAAGACACTTAAGATGTCCGACATGTAGCTAAAAGAAACATTTAACTTGATGAGAAGTACCTAAACAACAATTAACTCCGCTCCAATCTATGGTGCAAGCTTACCCGGTGGCTGACTGCATCGACCTACATAGTTTATTTACAATACAAATATTAGTTTTAGGTAGGCACTCATATGTAAGTAAATATTTTTTTTTTGACATGTTATTTAGTAAATGGTTCAGGGTTCAGTTTAAATCATTATCATCTCGCTCTGTTGTTAATGAGGCCTGTCTGATTGTTGACAAATTCCGGCATTTACAGACGAAAGCAGGCGTTAATAACTATGCGGCATGGAGAAATTGGGTATATTTAATAATTTGTTTATTTATTATTTAGTTATTATGTCCTTATATCCAATTAATCAAAACAGCAGCAAGAGGATGTTGATGTGTGTCTACATAAAAATACTCAATGCAATGTTTTTAGGGTTCCGTAGCCAAATGGCAAAAAACGGAACCCTTATAGATTCGTTATGTCTGTCCGTCTGTCCGTCTGTCCGTCCGTATGTCACAGCCATTTTTTTCCGAAACTATAAGAGCTATACTGTTGAAACTTGGTAGGTAGATGTATTCTATGAACCGCATTAAGATTTTGATGCAAAAATAAAAAAATAATAATAAATATTGGGGGCTCCCCATACTTAGAACTGAAACTCAAAATTTTTTTTTTCATCAAACACATACGTGTGGGGTATTATAGGTCTTCAAAAATGATATCGAGGTTTCTAAAATATTTTTTTTCTAAACCGAATAGTTTGCGTGACAGACGCTTCCAAAGTGGAAAAAAGTTGGTCCCCCCCCCTCTAACTTCTAAAATAAGAAAATGAAAAATCTAAAAAAAACATATGATGTACATTACTATAAAAACTACCAACGAAAATTGTTTTGAACGAGATCTAGTAAGTAGTTTTTTTTAAATATTTTAATACCTAACTTTGCACCTAATTTATATGGGGCGCTATACATACCAGGTGCAAACTTAACTTAACCACTTAGGGATGGAGTGTTTGTACGGAACCCTCGGTGCGCGAGTCCGACTCGCACTTGGCCGGTTTTTTTTTTATAAAAATACTCGTAGCACCCGCATATAGGTAAGGTAGTCCGTCGTCGGTCGCGGCTCGGTCGAGTCACTCGATGACACACTCGAATCGATACTCGAGCATCCACTCGCGTGAGCTGATCATCGAAAATGCGAAATTGGCTCAACATAATATATGCAATACTAGATAACGTGACAATGACAGTAGATATGCTTCTAAGTATGCACTAAAGATTAGATTACATATATGTACTTATTGATTTATTTCAAGATTAAAATACAAAATAAATTTATCTTAATGACAAAACATGTTATAAACTTCATAATGATCGTAAAAAATATAGTAGGTAGGTAACAATAACAAGATAAATTCAATTATGTGTAGGTATTACAACTACTACTTAGGTATTATACAAGCGAGTTGCTTTGTGGCCTGGTCGCATTCCAAATATTCCAATTAATCATAAAAGTACTATTTAATGATAACCGTTCCCTTGCTTTTGTGCAACTTCTTTTAAGTATTTATTGTGTGTAATATTTATTTGGTACAGAGCCCGGGCAGTTGCTACCTGTTCGCGTGCGGGCCGCCGGAGGACTTCCGCTGCAAGTTCACGGCGCACGGCAACTTCAGCAGCGGCGTGCTGGCCGTGGCGCGCCGCCGCGCCGAGCAGCAGGACCGCGCGCGCCTCGAGCAGCACGAACAGGCGCTGGCCAATCTCAGGTACTGGCGGCGGCGGCGTCTACCGTGTGCCAACCTTAGGTACTGACGGCGGTGACGTCTACCGTGTGCCCGCCGAGCAGCAGGACCGCGCGCGCCTCGAGCAGCACGAACAGGCGCTGGCCAACCTCAGGTACTGGCGGCGGTGACGTCTACCGTGTGCCAACCTTAGGTACTGACGGCGGTGACGTCTACCGTGTGCCCGCCGAGCAGCAGCACCACGCGCGCCTCGAGCAGCACGAACAGGCGCTGGCCAACCTCAGGTACTGGCGGCGGTGACGTCTACCGTGTGCCAACCTTAGGTACTGACGGCGGTGACGTCTACCGTGTGCCCGCCGAGCAGCAGCACCACGCGCGCCTCGAGCAGCACGAACAGGCGCTGGCCAATCTCAGGTACTGGCGGCGGCGGCGTCTACCGTGTGCCAACCTTAGGTACTGACGGCGGTGACGTCTACCGTGTGCCCGCCGAGCAGCAGGACCGCGCGCGCCTCGAGCAGCACGAACAGGCGCTGGCCAATCTCAGGTACTGGCGGCGGCGGCGTCTACCGTGTGCCAACCTTAGGTACTGACGGCGGTGACGTCTACCGTGTGCCCGCCGAGCAGCAGGACCGCGCGCGCCTCTAGCAGCTCGAACAGGCGCTGGCCAATCTCAGGTACTGGCGGCGGCGGCGTCTACCGTGTGCCAACCTTAGGTACTGACGGCGGTGACGTCTACCGTGTGCCCGCCGAGCAGCAGGACCGCGCGCGCGTCGAGCAGCACGAACAGGCGCTTGCCAACCTCAGGTACTGGCGGCGGCGGCGTCTAACGCTGCGCTTTAAACAGTACCAACAGAGGATTCTCAACTCTGTCAGCTTCAAGTCGTACCAGAATACGTTTCCTTTATTTTTAGTTAGAAAACACGAACGTCTCAAGAAGTGTACTTTTTACTTTCGTATTTCCTGGAAAATCCATACTAATATTATAAATGCGAAAGTGTGTGTCTGTCTGTCTGTCTGTCTGTTACCTCTTCACGCTTAAACCGCTGAACCGATTTAGATGAAATTTGGTATATAGATAGTTTCAGTCCTGGGGAAGGACATAGGATACTTTTCATCCCGAATAAATTTAGTGTTCCCGTGGGATGAGCGGGTAACACCGCTGGGCACAGCTAGTAAATTAATAAATAGGTATCGGTTACGGCACTCATGAATTGCAATCACGTGCAATGTAGAAGTTCATTGCAGAAGTTTCTTCTTTACATAATTATGACCGAATGTTGCAGGAGCGCGACCATCTCGACGGCCAGCACGAGCACGTCGACGACGCCGCCGCCGCCGCCGCCGCCGCCGCTGCCCACGCCGGCGCCCGCACCACGGCTGCCTCCACGTGAGTACTCTACATAGCAGTCGCGTAGCGTCCCCAGAATCCGATTCCTGCGTAGATGCTTGCTTATTAGGCCATCACAAGGCATAATTGCTGTCGAATAATTTTAACACACGATTTTAATACACCATTTACTATCAGATATCACTACAGTTGACAGATCTACTGTATACCTTTATGTTATTCACAAGGGTGAGCTTTTTTGGATATTTATCCCCCCTTATCTGACGACGGTCTCAGTTAATTATACGGTTAGGTACATCATAGGCACATACGTACCGTACCTACCATACCTGCGACACCACCTACAAATCCTACACGACCGACCGACCAGGTGGAGGTGATGTGTCCCCTAAGCTTTTCCCGACCGACCGGTTAGGGACATTTTGTTTGTTTAGTTTTGTATCCGTAGGTACATTTAAATATAGTACTAATTAAGTAAATTATTTTTAACTTCTGCAATAGCGCACGGTAGCAGCCCGGCATAATAACCGAGATTGGGGGTTTCTACATCGCCAGTGCTTCACTTCATATTCACAATAATCTCATAAATGGTGTTTAAAATTTGCAACTGAAATAGGTAAACGCATAAAAGTTAAGATTGCGCACCGATCGCGGTGAAAGGTCGCAGTGGCGACGCAAGCGCCGGGCCGGGGTCGGCGGCCCGTGCGCGTACCCCGCACTTGCAGATGGGCTAATTGTTCAGCTCGTTTACTGCGCACTGCCCACGGAGCATTCTAAGTCGTTTTCTTTATCGCGACTAGTGATTACTGCCGGTAGCCCGGGGACAAAGAAAGCCAGTTATGAGTCACACGGCTCTCCGCGAGGCCCAGCTGACTCACCGCCGACGGCGACCTACACAACCAATCTAACGGGATTGATATCTCTAGGTACTAAGTAGGAAAGATAATGTGAATAGTTCAGTAATAATTTGATCGAAAGTAAGCTATTCGCAGCGAATGTGGCCCTGGAGCGTCGTGCGTCACGGTGGCCGCGCGGGCGAGCAGATTGGTTAAGAGCACTGTTTGTTCGGCACTTAGTCATGCCTCAGCTGCGCAGCTCAACCCGCTCGGTGTACACACAACACGTAATCCACTTCACTTTAAATTACCGTGATTATGAAAGCCGATTTTATAGTGGGCGGAATGAAATTGTAAAGGGCTAATGGAATCCAATTGCTAAAACAAATAGACTTAGACCTCTTCCTTTCCTCTCTAGGTAACAATTTTGTAGGAGCCTTGAAGCTTTCTTACACTGGAATGTATAAGTGCCTATTACTTACCTTACTAAGAGTTACTAGGTGCTCTGCAAATCTTCTGAGTCCCGCCGCCGTGAAATAATCCTTTCCCAAGGAATTGCATTGCACACCCTTTACTTTAGCCCCTTCAAAAATGTTGTTACACTCAATTTTATTGAATATCACGTATCCGATCTCTACATTGTTTTTTGTATTATTAGTAACTCCGAAAGGATTTCATGTGAACGATATAATAAGCGAGTCTGGGGCCGGGACTGACGGTGCTAGAGTATCGCGTGTTGACGAGTCCTGTGGTGTTGCAGCGCGGCGCTGCAGCCGCTACCAGTTCGAGTGCCACAGCGGTGGCGAGTGCATCGCCGTGTACAACGCCTGCGACGGCGTGCCGCAGTGCGCCGACGGCAGCGACGAGGCGCCCGAGCTGGGCTGTCCCGCGGCGCCGCCGCCACCGCGCTCCACCGCCGCGCCGGCGCCGCCGCAAGAGCCCCTCCGGCCACAGGTAAGCTGCGCCGGGTACAGTTCCTGCCACGGCGTGCCGCAGTGCGCCGACGGCAGCGACGAGGCGCCCGAGCTGGGCTGTCCCGCGGCGCCGCCGCCACCGCGCTCCACCGCCGCGCCGGCGCCGCCGCAAGAGCCCCTCCGGCCACAGGTAAGCTGCGCCGGGTACAGTTCCTGCCACGGCGTGCCGCAGTGCGCCGACGGCAGCGACGAGGCGCCCGAGCTGGGCTGTCCCGCGGCGCCGCCGCCACCGCGCTCCACCGCCGCGCCGGCGCCGCCGCAAGAGCCCCTCCGGCCACAGGTAAGCTGCGCCGGGTACAGTTCCTGCCACGGCGTGCCGCAGTGCGCCGACGGCAGCGACGAGGCGCCCGAGCTGGGCTGTCCCGCGGCGCCGCCGCCACCGCGCTCCACCGCCGCGCCGGCGCCGCCGCAAGAGCCCCTCCGGCCACAGGTAAGCTGCGCCGGGTACAGTTCCTGCCACGGCGTGCCGCAGAGCGCTGACGAGACGCCTGAGCTAGGGAGCCCTGCGCCGCCGCCGGATCCACAAGTAACGTGCATCTGGACCGACCTTATTCAGATCTATTACCTATACGCTAGGACATAGGTACTTAAAAATACTTTGCTTTATACTGGTAAACACGGTGGGTCAACGTCAACCTCCAGTACAAAGACGTGTGCTGTATAATAGTTTCATTACAGTACATTGACGATATATTAAATAAATCATATAAGCAGTTGGGATTTATATTGCGTGTAGGTAAACCATTTCAGAGAATCTTAACTTATAAGGTGCTATTTAATTGTTACGTGCGTAGTAGACTTGAATTTGCTAGTGCTGTTTGGAACCCTCTTTTTAATATCCACAGTGATAGGATTGAAAAAGTGCAGAAAAAGTTTGTTAGAGCGATTGAGTTTCGTATTGACAATACATATTCAGATTATGACACTGCCATGAAAAAGCATAATATTACTTCCCTGAGTCTTCGGCGTGAGCGTTCTGATGTATTAATTCTTTATAAAATTGTTAATAACATTATTAATGTACCTACTCTACTAGAATCTGTCTCGCTTAGAGTACCGAGACGTTGTGAGCGTGCTTGTCGTAAGAAACCCTTGTTTTGTATTTCCCGTAGCCGGACATCTTACGCGAGAAATAGTTTTGTTAGAAGGGCCTGCAGGTTGTATAACGACAAATTTATACATTTGGATATTCTTGGACAAAGTCTGTATAGTTTCAGAAGGCAAACTTCACAGTGCATCGCAGAATGCGAATAGGTTATATTATTGTATTGTACCTATTTTATTTTGTTTTGCATTGTAATTTGTACAAATAACTTTTTAACTGTGTCAATTGGGTAGATTATTCTAGTTTATAAGATTTATATTCGTTCAGGAAACTGTAAGTCTTCAAAATGAAAAGTTTACTGTATCACCTACAAGTCCTACAACCATGTAAGACTGTTTGTTTCTAATAAAATAAAATAAAATAAAATAAAATAGTTTCATATTCGCTTTTTAAGCTTATAGTCTGTATTGCTATACCTACGCATTACAGTAGCCCTGAATCAGATTTGATTCATTTGATACTTTATAGATATTGTCTTGGCAATAATTATGAAACACTATTCTCGGCCACGCGCTCAACATCCCGCGGGGGTTTCTAAAGAGGCCACTACAATTCAATAAAAAACTGTTAACTTATTGCACACTTCAAATACACAGAAACAGGTCATGAGAGTTAGGTACAAGAAAATACAAGGCTTGGATACTTTACATAGTAACGTAAAATAAATCCACTCGTTCTAATGTAGTTACGACTACTTACTAATTTCCATTTTTTTGCATTGAAATCATTTCTTGATTTATTTCCACTGTAGTTGATGAATGACCCGTGTTTAATAGGAGAGCAATGAGCTGAGGTTACAAGAGAGCGCGGCCGGCGCGGGCGCGGGCGCGGCGGGCGCCGGCGCGGGCGGCGAGCGCTGGCCGCATCGCCTCGCGCAGGCGCAGCCACACCGCTACAACCCCAACGGTATTTATATGTGTAATTATATATACCTAATGCTATGTTTATTTATAATTTTATTTTAATATTCTATAATTTTCATGATACCTATTCGTGATTTCCACCAAATACCTAAAAATGCTTAATTTTTATTTTTGCCAACGTATGTGTCTATGAAATTCGGGCGCTTTGGACGCTGCTGGAATGAGTTGAGATCGAGAATGCTAAGGGAGAGCTGGGCTTGACAACGTGTGCTGGTCGGTTCACAGATGCGGGCAACGGGCCACATATCTTCAGCCACAAGGGCGGGCTGCTGCAGGAGCCGGTGGAGGGCGGCGCACCCTTTCTGGAGCCGCAGCCCGCCTGGCCGCGCGCGCCCTGGCCGCAGCCGCAGCCCGGTAACTATCCTGTGTCCAGCAGGGAGCACCCTCCTGACCGCAGCCGCAGCCCGCCTGGCCGCGCGCGCCCTGGCCGCAGCCGCAGCCCGGTAACTATCCTGTGTCCAGCAGGGAGCACCCTCCTGACCGCAGCCGCAGCCCGCCTGGCCGCGCGCGCCCTGGCCGCAGCCGCAGCCCGGTAACTATCCTGTGTCCAGCAGGGAGCACCCTCCTGACCGCAGCCGCAGCCCGCCTGGCCGCGCGCGCCCTGGCCGCAGCCGCAGCCCGGTAACTATCCTGTGTCCAGCAGGGAGCACCCTCCTGACCGCAGCCGCAGCCCGCCTGGCCGCGCGCGCCCTGGCCGCAGCCGCAGCCCGGTAACTATCCTGTGTCCAGCAGGGAGCACCCTTCCTGACCGCAGCTGTAGCCCGGTAACTATCCTGTGTCCAGCAGGGAGCACCCTCCTGACCGCAGCCGCAGCCCGGTAACTATCCTGTGTCCAGCAGGGAGCACCCTCCTGACCGCAGCCGCAGCCCGGTAACGCCCTTCCTGGAGCCGCAGCCCGTGTGTGGCCTGTCCTGGCGCGGTCTGAGGATGCCCACGATACTGCGTCACCAGCACAATGACATATTCATATACTAAGACACCTTCGGCTTAGAAAGTAAGGGATTGTTTATCATTTGTCTGTAATACGATGTTTAAACCTGCCTTACGCGACCAACGACCATGATGAATCATTATTATGCCTCGCAAGTCACCCCGACTGTCATTTTTGACGAGATGAGATACAAATATATAATGCCTCCGGTGTGTTTAGGACGGTCACGCTTCTACTACCCTTGGGAATCCATTGCCTATCTAGAGTGAGAATTCTTTTGTACCTACTCTCTGTAATAACTAAAATGTCACCTTATATTTTTCCGGACGTTTCCGACGGTTATGTTTGGAAAATATGAAAGAAACCGTTTCTGTTTAGAATGAAGCGAAAAAGCTACAAGACGTTACCGCTTTAATAAAAATAAAACGCTTCTGTTGCAGTGATGGACTCTGGCTGGGGCGGTTACGCGCGGCTGGACTGGCCGGAGCCCGACCCGCGCCGCGCCTGGCCCGTGCCGCAGCCGAGACCTGAACCGGTACCTACACCACTATTTATTTTACTAATAAGTTTTCTTAAGTGGCGGCAAAGGGAGCAAGTGCAGTATAGAGTTCTTAAAGAAGAGGGTCAAAAACAACGCGGGGTGTGTGCGTTTATGGGCTACAGTAACTTCTCACTAACAGACCGAGGTCTGATGATGATGATGAGATGAGGTCGAGACCTCATCGAACGCAGTCATCGCGTATCGCGGCCGCGGGTGTGTAGATGCTAAACGGTCTCGGTATCTACTTGCAGGACATCCCGGTGTACATCCCGTCGAAGACGATGCCGGAGCTGCCGCTGTACGGCGCGGGCGGGCACACGCTGCGCGACGCGCCCAAGAAGGGGCCGCCGCCCGCCCAGCCGCGGCCCGCGCCCGCCCTAAGCGGCGCCGACACGCCGCCTAAACAGGAGGTACGAGCTTCGTCAACTCATTTTTCACGTTTCTCTTTAACAGAGAGCCTTCGCCTCACGCGTACCCGAGCCGTGTCAACTATCAAGATATATCAGTATTGTGACATCCGCGACAAACCTCACGCTGTGGGACGAGTCGGTCACAAAAGCGAGCAAATCTGCTTTTGGCTTTGAGAATAACCTTACCTGCTAGGGTCAAAGTGTATGTTCATGATAATTTATTTATTTTATTAGATTTTCTTAACTAAAATAGTTTATTGGGTGTTGCAGGTAGCACCGGTAGTACTCCCCGTGCACACGTCGGACGAGACGGCACACAGTGCCACAATTGGCGCGGCGAGCGGGGTGACAGGCGGGGCGACAGGCGGGGCGACGAGCGGCGCGGGCGCGGGCGCGGACATCGAGGTGCCACGCGCGGCGGGCGCGGGGGCGGGGGCGGGGGCGGCGGCTGCGCACGCGCCGCACTTCCTGCGCGACGAGCGCGACGGGCTCAGCGACCACCCGCCCGCCGCCGTGCTGCTGCTCGTGCTCGGTGCGTCACACCCACACCATTCACGCGACCTCATACAATCTCTTCAAATGTTTATCGTATCATTGCTCGCAGTCTGTCGCTAAATTCAGGCGTATCAAAATGTACTAATTTATCTATTATTTATTACTACGAACATTACAATACTCTTATATGTATACTAAAACAAAACATACTAATGTTAAAATACTTAAACGGGTTTACTCATGTCGTGGAAGTCGAATAACGCTCGACATGTTTCGAATCGGTACGCGATTCATCATCAGGAGAGACGATCAGTCGCGGCGGCGGCCAATCGAACACTGCGGGCACGCGCCCTGTCCGCGCGGCTGCTCGACGCGGGTGTCACCGGCGGAGGCGCAAAACTACCCTCATCATCACGCACAATGCCAATTGTCGGGTTGCACACAACACTCACTACGTCATTTGCTAAGGTCTCGTCCACACTAACCACCGATGTAGTATCCAAAACCACCCATGTAGTAGTTTTGCGCCTCCGCCGGTGACACCCGCGTCGAGCAGCCGCGCGGACAGGGCGCATGCCCGCAGTGTTCGATTGGCCGCCGCCGCGACTGATCGTCTCTCCTGATGATGAATCGCGTACCGATTCGAAACATGTCGAGCGTTATTCGACTTCTACGACGTGAGTAAACCCGTTTAAGTATTTTAATATGTCTGAGACTCACGATAGTTTTCTATGTAAAACATACTAATGGTTTACCCTACGTAGCGGGCAGAAAATCCCACTTACGGCCCCAGTAACCAGCCTTAGTAACTACTTACGCGACTGTGACATGGTATGGCAGATTGGCAGCACATTAAAGTGTCCTGGCGCGCTCGGTGGCGTACCGCAGCTTCGTATGGCGTGTCGTATAGTGGTGGTGTTTGTGCGCAGGCGTGCTGATGACGGCGGCGATGGCGGTGCTGGCGGGCTGCCGCGCGCGCGCGGCGCGGCGGCGGCTGCGGCGCGGCAAGTCGCCGTTCGCGCACGACGCCGACTACCTCGTCAACGGCATGTACCTGTAGGTGACCTGTAGGTGACCTGTAGGTGACCTGTAGGTGACCTGTAGGCGGCCGCGCCGGCGACGCCGTGTGGGACGCTCTCGAGAAGTGATAATATATCTATAACGTATACAATGTTCGAGCCGTATCAATTTTGCAGTAGGTAGGTACCTGAGTGAGTAGTTTAGATTTTCGATATAAATACCTACCGATTGTTCCGAGTCTGTGCTTCGTCGACAGAACTGTCAAATTTTATTTTGCAGTCGGAATAGCTAGGTAGGTAGGGTATCATTTTATTGCAAATGTTACAAGTTCCGATATCAATTGTTATAACGAATTAAATGATAAGAATTGTTCATCGTGTTGCAGTGATTGGAAGTCGGCGGTTGCAGCTAATTTCCGAACTAGGTCCTACAATACAATAAATGTATAATTTGTTTATATTATATTAGTTATAAGGACTTATCAAGTAATTTTTAGCACTATAATTCCTAAAATTATCAAAAATCAGCTGTAGGTAAAGCAGAGAGCGTCAAGCAAGGGTCCCAGGATATAACACCATTACACCATCATTTTTGAACCATAAAATGGTGCAAATGACAAATTTTTATTATAATTTGTTTTACCTACTGATTCACCCAGGCGTGTTCCTCAAGTATGGTACAGTCAGCAGCAAAAGTTGCTGCTCACGCAACGCACGGTGCTCAGAATGATAATACACAGACTCTACTAGACTCTTTATCTAGAGAAAAAGGATTATAGATCACAGCGAGGCGAGCATGTTACAATGCTTAGCTACTTGTGCTGCCGACTGTACGCGACACACTTATTGTACATAGTTCACTAAGAAGCCAGAGGTCGCGAACTAGTGGAAGACCGCGGGTGCTCTTCTTTGTTCGGTTCTTCATATTTCCCTAGTTCTTGAAGAGTGTTCGGGTTCAGTTTCCAAATAAATATTATAGACCTGTTTGCAACGAGTTTCATTTCATTTTCGATACCGGTTATAATTATAAGTACCTACTTAAGCACCTACAGATTAAAGCACTGTAAATGAGCAAGTAATCAAACATCGCAAAAAGGGCTTTCTGGGTGGTTACTAACTTATATGATGTACAGTTTCGAGTGCATGTACCTAATCAAATAAAAGAACCGTCAAGTGGGAGTCGGACGCGTGCACCGAGGGTTCCGTACAAATACTTCCAATCTTAACTAACCGGGATAAGTTAAGTTTGCACCTGTTACCTATGTATGGCGCCGCAAAAAAAAAATTCTGTTTTTAGGGTTCCGTATTCAACTAGGAACCCTTATAGTTTCGCCATGTCCGTCTGTCTGTCTGTCCGTCCGCGGAAACCTCAAAGGTATGAGTATAATGTCTGACCTATGTATCACGCCGTCAAAACGGTAAAAATGTTTTTTCTGTGGTATACCTCCCGTACACCTAAAGTTTATTTTTCATTCCAACACTAGTGTGTGGGGTGTCGTTGAATAGGTCTTTTAAAAACAATAGGGGTCTCCGAACATTATAATTTCTGATAAAGTCAGCACATTTGTACCTAAATATTCGCTCCGGAAATCCAAAAAATAGCGCGCCCCCCTTTAACTTTTCAACCACGGGTCAAAAAATTATGGAAAAATTCTTAAAAATTAGGTCTTATAAGCACTTTCAATGAAAACTATATTGAATAATATCAGTCGAGCTGTTTTGAGTTATCGCAAAAATTCATAATTTTCTTTAAAATGACGTAGATAGGTGCCGCACTTATGCTGTCCTTATACTTCGAACGTTAGACATATTAGTTAAGTGCCATACTGTATTAAATCATTCCGCTCAATCTGAAGTTTTCGAGAAGCTAATAAGTAATTACAGTTACTTTGGCGTTTACGTTTACATTTTATAGAGCTTGAAATCTTACTCGTTATTTAAACCTCGGGCTTAAAACCGCTGTTTTAAGCCCGTCTATTGTGAAGGATGGGCAACTACGGAACTTACACTGAGCGTGGCCCGACATGCTCTTGGCCGGCTTTTTAGTATTTGTATAGCGGCAACAGAAATACATCATCTGTAAAAATTTCAACTAGCTGTCACGGTTCATGAGATAAAGTCTGACGGACAGACAAACAGGCGGACAGGGAGTCTTAGTAATGGGGCCCCGTTTTACCCTTTGGGTACGGAACCCTAAAAACCTGAACTCCTCGGCTTTGGATTTTCCTAATACCTAAGAGGAGCACTTTTACCCCACCGACCAACTAGCATGCACAACTAGTTGTGCGGTTGGGAATGCCAATCTGACATACTTCCCAACCGCACAACTAAGTAGTTGTGCACATGCTAGTTGGTCGGTGGGGAAGAAGTGAAGAGGAGCGCGTAATTCTATTAATTATCATATTTTTTTACAAGTTTGACTGCAGCATCAAAAACTTTTTTCGAAATAACGGGAGTTGCGAAATAAGACACGTTAGTTTGATCAACATTTTATTGTATTCACCAGCCGCGTCACGCGCGGACGTCAACATCGAGCAACAATAAGTATAGTGATATGATATGTACTAGGGCTCTCGGTCGTGTCCGGGTTTCGTGTACCCGTTTCCGTGTACCCGTTTCTCTGTTACACGGAAACGGGTTTCTGGCCCGTTTGGAACGTGTAATAAAGACTCGTGTAATTAAGACCCGTGTACCCGTGTACCCGTGTACACGGATCTCAATGACACGCGGGTCCGACCCGCCGTCGACGTGTTGTGGCCATCTTACGGTTATTCTTTTAAAAGCTATGGAGTGAGAAATGGAGTATAATAATCAGGGATCGTACTTTTTCTAGCATTTTTGGTGCAATTACGTCAAATGACACGACAGCGACTTTAGTTTGTCGACGTGTATAATAGAATTGACGTTTAAATTTATGTAATATGACGTTATCGTTAAAAATAAAACGATATTTTTTACTTTATCAGTTATTAAAATTGTGTAAATTCCTCTAATTTTTCGGAGGGCATAAATATAATCTGATATAAGGATTTATTGCAACTGTGTTAGATATTTCCTCATATGTATAATAAATTAATCCTTCATTGTATTATGCATATTGGGTTGGGCTTAACATGTTCTGAGAATATTTTCTGTTTTTGCGATTTGTTTAATACGCTAATTTATTTATTTTTTGTTGCTTAATTTTATTAAATGAAAGCGGCCTCTCCTTCAACTTTAACGAATAAAAGGTCTTCCAGGCCTAATGTCAAAACAACTTGTAAGTATTATCAGTAAAATTGTCGCAGTTAATTTATGACGATAAACAATAGGTATTGTCGTTATCTGCAAGTGCAGCTGCAGTGCAACCCTAATCCTATTTATATCTAATCTTAAAAAAAGTCGCCATAGCAGGTAACGTAAGAAGGTAGGTAGGTATGACAACTTTTTGCACCTAACACCATAATGTTACATCCATTATGCAAGGTGTTAGGTATTAATCAGTACCAGAGATGGGCAAAATGTAATCGACTAACAACTAACGATTAAAATTAACAGAATTAATTGTGATTGACGATTGAAAACGACGACTGATCAATCTTAGTTGTATAGAGTGCAACTAATTTAGTTGCCGATTGATTTCGGACAACTAAACTTTGTGATCGACTAATTAGTTAGACTATTTTTCCACGACTAATGTTAGAAGCAAATTGAACGAAAAACTTGGTATGTCTATGTTAATGTAATGTAATGTAGGTATGTCTATGTAAGCTATAAAATGGATTAGTAAAGTAGGTATATTTTTTTCCTCCTTCATAGGTACATCGTTCTCTTTCTTATTTTTTACCTAGGGTCCGTGCCCTTAAACCTTTACCTATATTTGCTGTAATAATCGTAAGAGCATCGTAATAAGTAATAATCACCTAGAATCTAAAATGACAGAACCTAGAATCTAGAATATAATATAATATGACCTAGATACCTCAAAACATCTATGAGTATGAATTTATGAAGCATGAGCCTTACATGGAATAGCCTGATCGATCAATTCGCTGCCGCTCCAATATATATATTGGCAATAGCGCTAATAAATAAAATATGTCATGTTGATATATTTAAATGTAGAATGACGCAAGGAAAATGTACAATAATTAATGCTGAGATTTCTTTACAAAGAGGTTTAAATATTGTAAATGACCACACGGTGAAAACAAAATAGACCGCAACAAAATAGATAATAAACAACATGCAGATGTTTAATTCAATAGAACGTGTTATTTTTAGAAGATTCGTCGGCACTTGCACCAAAATGCAACAAACAACTTCCAGGTAAGTAGGATTATCCCATTGTTTTGTCGCCGCGTGACACTAAACAGAGTTGTACTAATGACACAGACAGCAAAATATTGATAGTATCTATGTCTATAATTTACTCAGTATCGTATAGGACTTTACAATACTCGTTAGAACTAGTACTTTAAGTATCAAAATATGAATAGAGCACCAAGTACTATATTGTTTGCGATTTATATTGTTAATATGGCCCACAATATTGCATTGTCATTCAAGCGTTACAAATTAAACTTGAATATATACATAATTTTAGCTCAATCGGTTGAAGATATCTGCTTCAAAATAAGTTGCAAGATTCTACCCAAACCAACATAGATACAAGTGATACAACATACGAGTACCTACAATGTACAAGTACGTACCTACTCGTAGTTACATATTGCAAGTTAAATAAAAATACAAAAACGAGCGACTGCGTAATTTTAATATTGATTTAATCGTGAAATTTAGTCGATTGAAACTAAAACTAATTCAATTGTTAGTCGAAGATTCTCACAACTAATTTAATCGCAACTAAATTATTCGCGATAAAAAATTACGAATGATATTTTTAATCGATTGATTGGTTAACTAAAAAATTAATCGATTAATGCCCATCTCTGATCAGTACCCTAATAGTAATTATAAAAAAGCAGAAAAAAAGATTTTATATGACGTTATTCGATATTTTTTCCTCCGTACGTAATAATATAAAATCAGTTTTTCATTCAATAATGAACAAATTATCCGTTTCATTTCAACTTCAACTCAAATAATAACTGGTTCGGGCGGGTCGCTCAGACGTGTATTCAATACCCGAGTGAAGGCGCGAACCGCGGATCCGGATCCAAACTTAGAAACGTTTCCTAGAGGACACGTTTCCTAGCGGGTCCGTGTCGACCCGTTTCCAAAGGAAACGTTTCCTAGCCGGTTCGTGTAGATCGGGTTGTTAGTACCGCCGGTGTTAAGGACCCGTGTACACGTTTCCGCGTGTAACACGGATACCGGGAGCCCTAATATGTACCTACGACGCGCAGGCACCGGGACGGCGGCGCTCACATGAGGCACAAGTATACCTACCGGCGGCGGCAGGTGCTAGCTCTATCTATATGTCAGACACGAGTACAGTGAGTATAATCAATAAAGAATAGCTTAACTAACACCAAATCGTCAATAACAATAAATTGATTGATCATTTGGGATCGTTGCGTTTGCGAGTGTTGGCATTCTTTATTCACTATCTCGATAATTATTCTCAACTCGGCTCAATTGTTCTGACGCGGAAGTAACGTGGTGCCCCGGCGGCGCCCGCCGCTCGTGCTACATCGGACAACTAACGGAACACATTCGGGAGCATTAACAAAACTACATGTACACAACACTGTAGGTATGTAAGTTAATTATGTATCCGCTCTTTTGTAAATCTGTTGATGAATAAATAAGGCATTTATAGACTTCGCTCAAGTGAGGTGTCGCGTAACAGCCAGATCTGAACTTGAGTGCGAGTGGCGTTGAGCGCAGTCTAACAATTAGTATGGTACAAATTACAATGAGCCTTGAATGCGTCACAGATTTCAGATCCAAGATTTTCCTCTTGTCGCCCGGACGTTAGGTGTACATAATACATTTTTGCCGTCTTTCCCTGGTCAGAAACTGACATTATGTTCAATATTAAACGTCATTTACAGCTCTGGGTGACGACATTCGGCAACACAAGTTACAAACCGATTATAATATTTAGTCTTACAAATACAGACAGCCTATCTACTTGACTACGTAGGCTCTCGGGAATCGTTCCTCGGGCTCGTTTACATTATACATATAAATATCTACAATAAACATTTAAACAAAATGTGTCGTAATATATAAGTATATAATTCGTTCAATCTCAACACGTGAAAACTACAAAATCATGTCAACATCAAAGAGCCCTCTCGAAGGGCTGCAATCGAGTCACACGCACACGACACGAGTACCAGTCGGACACCATCGACTAGACATCGAACAGAATTGACAAGTCTTACACTGGGATATCCCGCGCAGCCGGGCGGGCGCGGCCGCGCGGCAAGGCACTGCGGCGGAGGCGACACGCCGTCTACAATACAATTGTGGAATAATATTGCACAGTCATATTGACACTTTCAAGTCCTGTCCTTACAAAAGCAATTATATTGTGACCTAATTAACTTAGCAGCGACTCACACTGTACCTAGCTCGATCCTTACTGTCCTTACATACCCGGCAAGTGGTGATATTACAATTACACAATTGTATAATAAACGAGCGTGGCGCCTGGATACATGCGATGGAGCGCATCTCGACCGGCTCGATTACTGAACTGACCGCTTAGGGAGCGCGCCCGCCGGACACGCGCCGGACACGCGGCGCGCGCGCTACCCTCTCCAGCGGAGGAGCAAATGACACGCGCACGCTAAAAAATAGTTCCCGAATCGCCCCGCCCGAGACACGCTGGCAAATCGTCAAATGATAGGGTATTTTGGTCAGAATGATAACTTTTCCATTAAACACTTTATCCTTCACACTAGCTTAAAAATGCGTAATTTACAACGTACCTACCTACGTGGAAACATTTAATTTAACAATTTTGGAATGTATTTGTATCAGCAAAGTGTTTTCCGGAAAAGTAAATTATTCTGAACAAGCCGCTAATCACCGCTTACAGATAATAGTAACCTTAGTACATAGGAATTCAAACGTATACTATTACAAAGTACGTATTACATGATAACTATACCTACATAGAGACTCCACTCAGTCGGTCGCTAAGCTTGCGCCTCGGTGTGCGACGTCGCGTACACACGAGGTACTCAGTTAACTTTACCGGGTTATAATTAAGTTAAGGCCATTGCTGTAGTTTTATTTTAAACCGGCGAAATACCCTGCGCATGTCTGGTAGCACGTTCACACGAAATCGATATCTTGTCTTTTTTCCACTTGTTAACTAGCAACGCAAAATTAAATAATACCATAAGCATCTGTATCGCGACGGGAACAGAGAAGATGTCCACAAAGTCATACTATTTCAGAGAAGAAAATATGAATGTATTTTTTTTTCGAACAAATTCAAAAAAAAATCAAAACAAACGTGGAAGGTACGTTGTTATAGTAAAAAAATCACAACCGTAGTGGACGGGAAGTTGTAGAAAATGCGAAACGATTTACAAATATCTGATTATGGCCATTCACTGAAATCCTCAAAAAGTAAAGTAAAAAAAGACAGTTCAGCCACAATAGCGGAATCCGTCCAGTTCCAGTCACGAGGACGCGACGAGAAGTGGATGCGCTACGATTACATTAAATTAAAAAATGGGTTGGAAATTGTGTACCTAATTAAAAATGGTCTCTGACAAAATTTACAATAATATTTGAGTAGGTAGGTAGTATAGGTACTACCTAAGTAGGTAGGGCAATGAATTATTTAATAAAATTAAAAAAAGGCTGATTATTCGTATTAATTGTATAAATTGTTGGTAAAAAGCATTTCATATACGTAATTTCTCCTTCACTCGCATTTATATAAACTGTATAAATTCGATTGATATTTTTATGAATACATTGACGGCAAGAAGCGTAAACGCTGTAAACGCCAATGAATTCCCTTGGCGTTTACAGCGTTAACGCTTATTGCCGTCGATATGTATACATTATATGTATAATTTTAATAATTAACAAAGTAAAACGGATTCGTCAACATTAAATAATAGTAAATTTCTCAAACATGCAATGATCTGTTGTCATAAAGTGCGTTGTAACAGGCTTTGAAGTATCACGTTTCGGGCGAAAAAAAACGAGAGAACTGTAAAGGAATTTCATATAAAATTGAAGGCCTAGCCAATCTAGACATTTATTACAGATTTAAAAAAAATTGTACCTAGTTTAGTTTAAAGTTATAATTAAAAGTTACCTACTTATGTATCTTAATAAAGTTGTGTATAACTTTTAAGGCTGTATTTTTTATAAATATCTATTATTGATTTTATATATTTTTAAAACTGCAAACATAGCTTAGTTGTTTTTTTTTATTATTTGCGTATCTAGTTACGTAACGCTTGTTTTCTTTTCTGTAAATGGCTGAACGCTGTGATATGTCAGCGATTGATATTGAAACAAAGGAAGATTGCTTTTCAGGCGATGCGCCCGAAATATTGGTTGAAATATCATTACATACTCCCTTCGAGTCGACCTCCTCCCGACTGCACGTGAGACTTCTGAGCCTATTACGTGGAACACAATGTTATATATTATATTTCATAGCCTATTTGAGAAAATGGTATGTATAGTTTATGACACATACACTACACACACACGGTTACTCTAAGTCGGAGCGACACACGTCGCGTTACAAGCGCAGGCGCACACTCGGCCTCGCGCCCTCGGGCGGGGCCGCCCTGGGGCGGGGCGCGGGTCACAGCAGGCGGGTGTCGGCACGCAGCGGCGCGTGCTGCTGCAGCTGGCAGTTCTCGCGATAGAGGTCGGCCACCAGCGCGTCGGCGGCCTGCAGGCGCGCGAGCAGGCGCGCGGCGGCGCGCTCGGCGTGCGCGGCGCGCGCGCGCAGCGTCAGCGTCTCCGCCGCCGCCGCGCGCCGCGCACGCGCCGCCAGCGCCGCGCATGCGCAGCCGCCCGCCTGAGGGGGACGTACGGTGAGGTGGAGGCGTGATATACGGCGAAAGGGAATTTTACAGAAGGGACATTTTGCGAGAAGGTACTTATGAACTGAACTCCGGCAAATGTTCGAAGCCGAGTCGGTTTACTACATCTTTGGTTCGACTAAGTCGGTTCGTACACTGGACGGTTTGACACAATCCTACACTGACCTGCGGGTGGTGCTGCGGAGCGCGGCGCGCGTCCTTGCCCCCCCGCTCCCCCGCGGCCGCCTCGCCCCCGCCGCCCCCCGCGACCCCCGCGCCGGCGGACACGCAGCGCTGCGTCGCTGCCGCCTCTTTCTCTGAAACATACACGGCCGGCATACTCCATTATGTTTTCAATAAAAGCAGCAATAGCTTGGAGTGTGAGTGAGCCAGAGTGTAAAAATAGGTACCGGTGTGAGTCAGTGTGTAAAAATAGGTACCGGTGTGAGCCAATGTGTAAAAAGAGGTACCAGTGTGAGCCAGTGTGTAACAATAGGTACCGGTGTGAGTGTGAGCCAGTGTGTAACAATAGGTACCGGTGTGAGCCAGTGTGTAACAATAGGTACCGGTGTGAGTGTGAGCCAGTGTGTAACAATAGGTACCGGTGTGAGCCAGTGTGTAACAATAGGTACCGGTGTGAGTGTGAGCCAGTGTGTAACAATAGGTACCGGTGTGAGCCAGTGTGTAACAATAGGTACCGGTGTGAGCCAGTGTGTAACAATAGGTACCGGTGTGAGTGTGAGCCAGTGTGTAATAATAGGTACCGGTGTGAGTGTGAGCCAGTGTGTAACAATAGGTACCGGTGTGAGCCAGTGTGTAACAATAGGTACCGGTGTGAGTGTGAGCCAGTGTGTAACAATAGGTACCGGTGTGAGCCAGTGTGTAACAATAGGTACCGGTGTGAGTGTGAGCCAGTGTGTAACAATAGGTACCGGTGTGAGCCAGTGTGTAACAATAGGTACCGGTGTGAGTGTGAGCCAGTGTGTAACAATAGGTACCGGTGTGAGCCAGTGTGTAACAATAGGTACCGGTGTGAGCCAGTGTGTAACAATAGGTACCGGTGTGAGTGTGAGCCAGTGTGTAACAATAGGTACCGGTGTGAGCCAGTGTGTAACAATAGGTACCGGTGTGAGCCAGTGTGTAACAATAGGTACCGGTGTGAGTGTGAGCCAGTGTGTAACAATAGGTACCGGTGTGAGCCAGTGTGTAACAATAGGTACCGGTGTGAGTGTGAGCCAGTGTGTAACAATAGGTACCGGTGTGAGCCAGTGTGTAACAATAGGTACCGGTGTGAGTGTGAGCCAGTGTGTAACAATAGGTACCGGTGTGAGCCAGTGTGTAACAATAGGTACCGGTGTGAGTGTGAGCCAGTGTGTAACAATAGGTACCGGTGTGAGCCAGTGTGTAACAATAGGTACCGGTGTGAGCCAGTGTGTAACAATAGGTACCGGTGTGAGTGTGAGCCAGTGTGTAACAATAGGTACCGGTGTGAGCCAGTGTGTAACAATAGGTACCGGTGTGAGTGTGAGCCAGTGTGTAACAATAGGTACCGGTGTGAGCCAGTGTGTAACAATAGGTACCGGTGTGAGTGTGAGCCAGTGTGTAACAATAGGTACCGGTGTGAGCCAGTGTGTAACAATAGGTACCGGTGTGAGCGTGGGCGCCGGCGCGCTGGTCGCCGTCGGACGCAGGCCGCGGCACCAGCGACGTTTTCTAAAAAAACAAATATTATTTGATAATATTATTTATGTAAAGATCTTAAGCAAAATTTACCACTTTGCTGCTAACTATAATGACAGGATATTGGTAAGTATAAAAATGGAAACAATTTTCGTCCTTATGGTAAGCAATAAAGTGGACAAGTGGAGTGAAAACGTACACACATATACATAATTATTTACACACTAACAATACCAACATATTTAAAGAATTTCAATATAAAGGCGGTCGTTCAAATGTAATAACATGAAAGCGGGAGAAATGGTACAATACGGAGCTATTTTCTTTATTTTCGGAGCGAATATTTACAAAACTGCTGACTTTATCAAAAAATTATGTTTCGAGACCCCTATTATTTTTAAAAGACCTATTCAATGACACGCCACACACTAGTGTTGAAACGAAAAAAAAATTCAACCCCGCTTTAGGTACGGGAGGTACCCGAAAAAAATTTTTTTTTTTTAGTTTTTATTCTACCGTTTTGTCGGCGTGATACATACACATACTCATACCAAATTTCAGCTTTCTAGTACTAATGATCACGGAGCTAAGCCGCGGACGGACGGACAGACGGACAGACGGACAGACGGACATGGCGAAACTATAAGGGTTCCTAGTTGACTACGGAACCCTAAAAAGCACGCTACTTTTCACTGATTGGTTGAAATTACTTGTCAAAAAATTTAACCAATCAAGAGGCACCCGCCATGACCATCGCGATCATGTTTTTTTTAATAGGTCAGTTTTAGTTGAACGAAAAAGGTTACATCAAAAATAAAAATTTATAGTGGGGAATGTCGATAAAAGTAAAAAAATGATTTTCTGTGTTTTGCTCGTATAAAAAGTATTGTATGCAATAGTGACACAATTAGGTCTTAAAATCTCGTACCTTACTTAGGCCACTCGGCAAGCCTCGTGACCTAAACGCGGTACTCGACTTTAAGAACCCTCATTGTGCAACGATTGCATAAAATACAAATAAAATATAATTGATTGTCAATATTGGCCACCTCCGTATCGGGTAGCTTATATGGTAGTTACGCACGCTCCGCGGACAGTGGACAGTGGACACGCACCTGCGCACAGGAGCAGGCGGGCCGCTCGTCCCGCTGCGCGCGCGCCGCCGCCGCCGCCGCCGCCGCCTCGTCCCGCGCCGCCGCCGCCGCCGCCAGCGCGCGCGCCGCCTCCGCCTTGTACAAGGAGAACTCCTGCAAACATGCGCACAGCTCACCACTGGGAATGTGCCGCGGACCTAATGGGCCTAATACGGATACAAATAAAACAGGCACACATCGGGATATATAGGTATGACGCATTTTTTTTTTCATTTCTAAACTTCACTGTGTTTCTATATGGTTTATTTTCCCGTAGACTCTATTTAAACTGGTTAACTATATTACACCTTACTGTTTACACTGGTTTTCACTGGTTCTTTTGGAATTGCCTAGACAAATCACCTGTGACAAGTCATAAAATTAGGAAAAATCTCAATAGCGCGTTTCAGCAGATCCCTTGAGCGGATCAGTGACATCTGTGATACTGATTAGATTAACAATACTTTGACACTAATTAAAAATATCACACAAATATGGTACTACTTATGCCCTCTAGTATATAATAGAACACTAAAAGGTAGATGGAAACATATACCACCGGAGGCATCTATGGTAAAATAGCATAATTATAAAATACTTCGCTCGCTCGCTAGGATCGCAGTTCAACCTAACACTCAACTCAACTCGAACAATTATGACATCGTACAATTTATGCCAAAAAAAAAATATGGGCAGCAATTTTATACGTAAAGTGTTATGACCTTATGACAATCGATATTATGACACTAGTTGTTATGCGACTAGAGGGTTGCCCGTCCGCGATTTCTTTTCGATTGTGCAACGGAATGAGATGATGTTTCTTACCCATATTGACATAATAGACCGGGAGATAGTGACACAATTTTCTTGGTCATATAAACATCTGATTATAAGTCAAGATTGCCGCCACCTAGATATTTGAAATTTTGTATTTATATTCGTTGAACCTCAAACTTACAGGAAAAATTAGTGCCATACTGTTACAAATCGTTCAAAATACGAATAAAATCTTACAATTAAAAAAAAATATTATACACATTCGCCACCTCCCACAGGTATGGCATTATCACACTTCTATTTATCATCATTCAGGAGCTGTTGAAAAATAAAATTAGGGTGGTACAAATCGTTTGGCGAAAAAAAAAAATTGCTGATTTTCAGTGGTATGGCGGCCATTTAGAACCGTCGGAAAAGTATGGCATAGTGATTTTCGTAAATGGCTGCACGACGATGATTAACTGTGCAAAAGTTAGCCTGGTACAAATGGTTGAATTGTGTTTTTTTAATTAACGCATTCGCGTCGTTATGGCGGGCTGTAAGTCACACCGGAGAAGTATGGCATGACACTACCGCCTACATGTTTTTTATGGGCTATCGGAAAATACTAACATTTTTGTGGTACAAATCGTTTGACACTCGTAATTTATCCGACGAGTTCGACTAACGGTCACGCGATTGGGCCGCCGGTACCAGCGCTATGACCATCATTTTTCTTTTTGTCATTGCGTACTAAGACCCCTGAAGAACCGCCATACTGTTACAAATGACCAAGAAAATTGTGTCACTATCTCCCGGTCTATAATTCATCGTCACGTAAGGAGTGTTTAATTTATAACAGAGGTATTTGACGAATCTTTTCTGGACGCGTTCTATTCAGTCGATGTAAGTATTATAACATGGATTCCAAATTGGAGATGCATACTCAAGTTTGCTTCTTAGATATGTACAAAAAAATTTGATAGTTTTTACTCGGGTAAAATTTAATGAGTTACGCATAATGAATCCTAATGATTTGGTGGCGCTAGCAACAATATTATTGATGTGGGTATCAAACAGAAGCTTACTGTCGTGTGTGACACCGAGCTCTTTCATAGCTGTTACCTTTTTCAGTAACTGGTCCCTTAGTTTATATGCAGTTGGTATTGGACAACGCTGTCTGTGTTATGGACACTAGACGACGATAAACATACTTATATACATAGTATACTTAAAAACTAACTATAACCTAGTAACAAATATTATTCATGTTCATCACACAAATATTTGTCCTTTCCGGGATTCCAGACCCAGGACTGCCGGGTCAGTAGGCAGCTGCACTGCCGCTGCGCCAAACGCGTCATCGGGAGTTGGGCGATTAATTTGCCCCAGGGCTAGTGTTGGGGGTTAGCTACGTACCGTCGCCGCTCGTGGCTCACCTGTGCCAGCTGCTCGTGCTGCGCCTCCAGCTCGCTCTCCAGCAGCGCGGGCAGCTGCGGCCGGAACTGCGCCTCGTACTCCGCCACGCGGCGCAGCAGCTCGCCGAGCCGCTCGTGGCTCACCTGTGCCAGCTGCTCGTGCTGCGCCTCCAGCTCGCTCTCCAGCAGCGCGGGCAGCTGCGGCCGGAACTGCGCCTCGTACTCCGCCACGCGGCGCAGCAGCTCGCCGAGCCGCTCGTGGCTCACCTGTGCCAGCTGCTCGTGCTGCGCCTCCAGCTCGCTCTCCAGCAGCGCGGGCAGCTGCGGCCGGAACTGCGCCTCGTACTCCGCCACGCGGCGCAGCAGCTCGCCGAGCCGCTCGTGGCTCACCTGTGCCAGCTGCTCGTGCTGCGCCTCCAGCTCGCTCTCCAGCAGCGCGGGCAGCTGCGGCCGGAACTGCGCCTCGTACTCCGCCACGCGGCGCAGCAGCTCGCCGAGCCGCTCGTGGCTCACCTGTGCCAGCTGCTCGTGCTGCGCCTCCAGCTCGCTCTCCAGCAGCGCGGGCAGCTGCGGCCGGAACTGCGCCTCGTACTCCGCCACGCGGCGCAGCAGCTCGCCGAGCCGCTCGTGGCTCACCTGTGCCAGCTGCTCGTGCTGCGCCTCCAGCTCGCTCTCCAGCAGCGCGGGCAGCTGCGGCCGGAACTGCGCCTCGTACTCCGCCACGCGGCGCAGCAGCTCGCCGAGCCGCTCGTGGCTCACCTGTGCCAGCTGCTCGTGCTGCGCCTCCAGCTCGCTCTCCAGCAGCGCGGGCAGCTGCGGCCGGAACTGCGCCTCGTACTCCGCCACGCGGCGCAGCAGCTCGCCGAGCCGCTCGTGGCTCACCTGTGCCAGCTGCTCGTGCTGCGCCTCCAGCTCGCTCTCCAGCAGCGCGGGCAGCTGCGGCCGGAACTGCGCCTCGTACTCCGCCACGCGGCGCAGCAGCTCGCCGAGCCGCTCGTGGCTCACCTGTGCCAGCTGCTCGTGCTGCGCCTCCAGCTCGCTCTCCAGCAGCGCGGGCAGCTGCGGCCGGAACTGCGCCTCGTACTCCGCCACGCGGCGCAGCAGCTCGCCGAGCCGCTCGTGGCTCACCTGTGCCAGCTGCTCGTGCTGCGCCTCCAGCTCGCTCTCCAGCAGCGCGGGCAGCTGCGGCCGGAACTGCGCCTCGTACTCCGCCACGCGGCGCAGCAGCTCGCCGAGCCGCTCGTGGCTCACCTGTGCCAGCTGCTCGTGCTGCGCCTCCAGCTCGCTCTCCAGCAGCGCGGGCAGCTGCGGCCGGAACTGCGCCTCGTACTCCGCCACGCGGCGCAGCAGCTCGCCGAGCCGCTCGTGGCTCACCTGTGCCAGCTGCTCGTGCTGCGCCTCCAGCTCGCTCTCCAGCAGCGCGGGCAGCTGCGGCCGGAACTGCGCCTCGTACTCCGCCACGCGGCGCAGCAGCTCGCCGAGCCGCTCGTGGCTCACCTGTGCCAGCTGCTCGTGCTGCGCCTCCAGCTCGCTCTCCAGCAGCGCGGGCAGCTGCGGCCGGAACTGCGCCTCGTACTCCGCCACGCGGCGCAGCAGCTCGCCGAGCCGCTCGTGGCTCACCTGTGCCAGCTGCTCGTGCTGCGCCTCCAGCTCGCTCTCCAGCAGCGCGGGCAGCTGCGGCCGGAACTGCGCCTCGTACTCCGCCACGCGGCGCAGCAGCTCGCCGAGCCGCTCATGGCTCACCTGTGCCAGCTGCTCGTGCTGCGCCTCCAGCTCGCTCTCCAGCAGCGCGGGCAGCTGCGGCCGGAACTGCGCCTCGTACTCCGCCACGCGGCGCAGCAGCTCGCCGAGCCGCTCGTGGCTCACCTGTGCCAGCTGCTCGTGCTGCGCCTCCAGCTCGCTCTCCAGCAGCGCGGGCAGCTGCGGCCGGAACTGCGCCTCGTACTCCGCCACGCGGCGCAGCAGCTCGCCGAGCCGCTCGTCGCCGGCCGCCGCCTCGTCGGCCGCCAGCGCGCGCTCCTCCGCCAGCTTGCCCGCCCAGTACTCCTCGCAGCGCTCGTACTCCTCCCGCAGCGCCTCCAGGCTGCTCTCCAGCTCGCTAGAACACCACGTCATATACGTTCAATATAAATTATAATCTTATACGTCGATCTATGAAATAAGTACAAAATTCGTTCTTCGTTGAGAGCACGAACCGCGGGAGCCCGCCACGTATGTAGGCAATGGGTGACGTTAACATTTTTCTTTCATAATTAACATTTGTGTCAATATTTAAAAATGAAAATGTGATATTTCCACATCGCAAAAACAGTATCGATAAAAAAATTCTATTAAACAAAAATCTTGGAACTATACGGGTACTAATCCTAAGATCGAGGCACGTGTTAATAGTAACACAGTAAAGAGCACTCACGTAACCAAGTTGTTTAGGTCATTTTTCTCGAGCTGGTGTTTCCGCTGCAGCTCGTCGAGGCGCGCCTGCGCGTCGTCGGGCGCGGGGTCGGTCTGCGCGGCGGCGGCGTCGCCCGGCGACGACGAGCTCGCCTGGAACAGGCCGCGCTTCTTCAACCATACGTCTTGCTATTGCAGGCACTCGGGAGGCCATGCGATTAGCATTATATAAATGTAATCAGGAGCAGCGGCGCGCTAAATCTTGGTTTTGACCGTCCGACTAATTGTCGATAGTTTTTTTTTGAGCTACAATCACAGACCACCCCCACTAGACGGAGCATGTAAGGCGACCCGCGCGCACCAACGATATGGTACGGCAGAACATTAAAGTATCAACACGGCGGCCACCGTTTAGTTGCGTTCATGTTTATGAGGTCTCTCTACACCACTTAACACTACAATTTACCATGTTATTTATTTAATTTCTATTTTCGTTGACGTACGCATGGATCATAAACAAGGACGCAACTTAAACGGTGGCCGCCGTGTTGATACCTTAATGTTCTGCCGTACCATATCGTTGGTGCGCGCGGGTCGCCTTACATGCTCCGTCTAGTGGGGGTTGTCTGTGGCTACAATGGAAGAGATAAACACGGATAGTCCGTACAAAACATATTCGCCAGACTATATTATTCGTCACAACGGACTAATCGTGTCTATATTTTTTTGCAGCTGACTGTACCAAACACTATTCTCCGGTCGATTGTATCGGTACAATTTTATAGGGCCATGCAACAGGGTCTGAGAAAAAAAAATGTGTAAGTAAAAATAGTGTGCTGCTGTGGCATGATTGGGATGGGATGAACTAAATCAACGATTTTTTGCTAACTATATTTCTACCAGCGTTTATTGTTTCTCGCTAACACATAATCATTTGTTATCTAATTTCGTAAGTACGTAATTTATTAGTTTAGAATTGGCAATCAAAATATTTATTTGTATAATTTAATAAAAAAAAAATACGCGAAACTGGACCGTGCGGTGCGTGCGGAGCATCGGGATTATTCGAAATGTTGTGCATAGCGAGAGGACGTGCCACGGGTGGGGTAGGAAGGTGCGCTTCGAGGTGACTACTTCAATGCTTACGTCGATTCGATCGGGAGCGAGCAGGGCGTCGTCGAGGTCGCCGTCGGTCTCGTCGCGCCACGAGGCGGCGGCGGCGGGCGGCGGCGCCTGCTCGGGCGCGCGCGCCTCCAGCCCCGCCTGCAGCTCGTCGGCGCGGTCCCGCAGCCGCGCGTTGTCGGCGCGCAGCTCCGCCAGCTGCCGCTCCAGCGCCTCCGCAGCCGCGCGGTGCCGCTCCGCCGAGCGCTCCGCCCGCGCCTCCGTCTCGCGCACCTCGTCCTCGGCGCGCACTCGCTCGCGCTCCGCGGCCGCGGCTCGCTCGTCCGCCGCGCTCGCGCGCCGCTCCAACTGCTCGGTGGTGAGTCGCAGGGCCGCTAGCTCCGTGCGCAGGCGCGCCTCCGCGTCACCGCGTCGCGCCAGCTCCGTCTCGAGTTCGGTACGGATGAGCGCGGCGCGCTCGCGCTCCGCGGCCCGATCCTCGGCCTGGGCGCGCGTGGCCTCCGCGTGTCGCGCCTCCAGTTGGCGCAGCGCCGCCTGCCGCTCGGCCTCGAGACGCGCGTGGTTCTCGTCGACGTCCTGCGCGAGTAGGCGCGCGCGCCGGTTGGCTTCGGTGAGATCGGCGCGCAGCTTGTCGCGCTCGGCGGCGGCGGCGGCGGCGCGCGCTCGGGCGCGGTGCTGTCGAAGGCGGCTGAGCGCGAGCGCCGCCTGCTGCAGCAGCGGGCGCGCGTCCAGCCGCTCGTCGCGCGGGGGCGGCAGCGCGCGCAGCTCCTCGTCCAGCGCGCGCTCCAGCTCGGGCGGGTTGAGCGTGGCAGCCGTGAAGCCGAGTTCGGCGAGTAGGCGCCGCGGCCGCCGCACGCCGGCGCGCTCCCAGGCCTCGGCGACGACCTCGCCGGCCAGCGCGCCCTCCGCATCGGCCTCGTCGGTGTCGAGCGCGGGCGCCGGCGCCGCGCCGGGCGAGGCGGGGCCCTCGCTCGCGGACGCGAGGGAGGTGAGCGCGGCGTTAAGACGGTCGAAGAACTCCCCGACGGTGGTCTCCTCGGTGGGCGACTCCTCGAAAATGCGCTCGACGAGCCGCGGATCGATGGAGTCCATGCGCAGGTCCCGGCACAGCGCGACGGCCTGTGCGCGGTCGATGCGGCGGTCATGGTCGAGGCGCTCGTCGACGCGGGCCTCCATGGCGGAGGCGCTGCGCTTGTAGCGCATGCGGGGGCGACGGGCGGCGTCGGAGTCGGCGTCGAGGCGCGAGGTGGAGGCGGCGCGCGGCGCGGCGGGCTCGTCGGCGCCGCGCACGGGCCGCGAGCGCCGGCCGTACTTCTTGGAGCCGAACACGAACTTGGGCGCGACCTCGCGGCCGGAGGAGTCGTCGTCGCTGTGCGCCGGCTCGGGCGCGGGCTCGGCGGGCGGGGGCGCGGGCTCGGGCTCTGCGGGCGCGCTGGCGCCCAGCACGCTGAGCAGCCCGTTGCGGAAGGTGGCGAAGGTGACTCGCTCGGCGCGACGCTCGAACAGCGAGTCGACGAGCGCGGCGCCGCGGGCCTCGAGCTGCAACGCGTCACACAGTTGCAGCACGGCCGCTCGGTCGAGCGCCTCCTCGTTATCTACGTCGAACGTTTTGAACACTGTGTACAGCTGTTTTTCGTAGTGATTCATGCAGGCGTCGTCCATCGCTACTGGCCGCACTCGACGATCGACAGATGCATAACGTCTAATGTAGGGAAGCTCGCGATAATTCAATTTGCATTCTTCTTAACAGTAAAATAAATTAGGAACGACATAATTATTGCTATCAATTCCGTCACGTTCCCATCGCAGTAATGTCAAATGTCACGATGACATATTTATCGTCGACGTTGACAATAAATGTACATTTACAAATGTAGTTATACTTTATACAACCTCATAACAATTTTGTAACATCTATAAACTGTGGACTATTTCATTCTTTGAAACTTCAATTATTTGCATTTTAATCGTCTTTTATCTGGTCAGGGTCAACGCGCATATCGATTAAGGAGAAATCAAAACAAGGTCAAATCGTCGAGGCGACCCTCGTAAACAGAAGCTACGGTTCATCCCACGCAAACGTATATTGCGTAACTAATTTGCAGAGAAAAGATTTAATCTTTGACTAAGAAATAGATTAGTATTAGAGGTAATTAATATTATCGAGTATCATGAACATTGTTAGTGGTCATTAGTCTGATGGACGATAGCCATAACAAAATGACATTTTGATAAATGTTACGTGAAACGAAATGAAGTAAATTACGTGTGGTGATCTGTCAGATCAGATCTGTGATCTGTTTTTGTTGTCGAATT
Source organism: Apotomis capreana (assembly GCA_947623375.1). Lineage (NCBI taxonomy): Eukaryota > Metazoa > Arthropoda > Insecta > Lepidoptera > Tortricidae > Apotomis > Apotomis capreana. The sequence goes on from OX392499.1 coordinate 288,325, forward strand.
GAATTGAATTTATTTTATCAGCTCTTCACAGTGTGTAAAACGTTATCAGTATTATTTTTGTTTTGTTTTTTTACTTATCAATTACACCCAGTCATATGGCGACATACAAGTGAGCATTTACCAGTATGGAGAAGCATACATTTCATCAAAACTTCACGGAGTCGGAGGGCGACCTCGTCGAGCTAATAAAGTTCAAAGGCAGACCGCGGTCTGATGGCCCACGCAGAAGGGTTTTATGGCTGACGCTGGCGGCGGGGCTGGTGCTAAGCGCCGCGCTGCTGGGCGCGTGGGTGACGCTGCGCGGGCGCGCGTCGCTGACGGTGACGGCCCGCGCCGCGCCCGTGTTGGTGTGCTACTACGACATGCCACGGGACGCGCGCTCGCTGCAGCCGGCTGCCGTGCCGCCGCACCTCTGCACCCACATCAACGTGGCCTTCGCGCGCGTGCTCAACAAGACCCTCCACCTCGACGCGCCGCAGCTGGCCTCGCTCCGCCAGGTCGTGCTGCTCAAGAAGACCAATCCCAATCTGAAGGTGCTGGTCTCCGTCGGGGGCGCCGGCGCGGACGGGTTCTCCGAGATGGTGGCCGACCACGCGTCTCGCAAGGTATTCATCCGATCCATCAAGATCCTCCTCCGGAACTTTACCTTGGACGGGATAGATTTAGACTGGGAATTTCCGTCTGGGCGTCGACAGAAGCAACACTTTTCGCAGCTGCTTCGAGAGATAAGAGCCGAATATATTAGAGAGAAACGTAACTACTTACTGACTGTTGCGGTGGTAGCGGACGAACTGATGGCAGAGACAGCATATGACTTCGACCAGCTGAACTTGTACACAGACTTTGTGAACGTAATGACATATGACTACCATTTTTACACACGAATGACACCTTTCACAGGCTTCAACTCGCCACTGTTTGCTGAACCAGGCCAGCGGCTCTTCATGGCGACGCTGAACATCAACTACACCATGCACATGTACCTCGACAAGGGGTTGGACCGGGACAAGCTCGTGGTGGGGATTCCGACATACGGGCACTCGTTCCGACTCGTGAACCCGCGCAACGTTTCGCCTGGCAGCCCGGCGGCCGGGCCCGGCGCCCTGGGCGCGGGCGGCTTCGTCACGTACCCGGACGTGTGCCGGTTCATGCGGCGGCCGGGCGCGGCGCGCGCGCGCGACGCCGCCGCCGCCGTGCCCTACGCGCACCGCCAAGCCGAGTGGCTGTCCTTCGACGACGAGGAGAGCGTGGCGCGCAAGGCGAGCTTCGCGGCGCGGCTCGGCCTGCGCGGCGCCATGGTGTACTCGCTGAACGCGGACGACTTCGACGGCGGCGCCTGCGCGGCCCGCCGCTTCCCGCTCGTGGACGCCGTACGGCGCGCGCTGGCGCCCGCCCGGGACGAGGCGAGGCCGGCGATCTAGACCCCCGCGCCCGTCGACTTCGCTCCGTTACCTGTCTCTTCCTGGCCACGTAGGTGATCTTGTACATCGCACTGGATTTCATAGTGCGGCGGCCTGCGGGCCGGGCGCGAGTGGCGCGGCGCGGCGCGCGGAGCGCCCACGCGGGCCCGGAGTCGCCAGGGTCGCGGCCGCGGAGCCGCGAGCGCGCACGTCCACGGCGGCGAGCGCGCGTGGCGCCGCGATCATTGCGCCGACTTATTAACTTTTACGTCTGAAAAAAATGAGAATGTCGGTAGCCTTACTGTTCCGTTTGCTGCAAATATTTCCGGTCGAGCGCGTGCGCACGCGCGGCCGACGCGCATCGCCGCAAGCGTTATGTTAATCGCTTACACTTAAGTAGAGAAATTGTTTTGAACCATTGTTAACTGTTATATAACATTTATTTTTGTTAATAATCTAGGTTTTTACACAGCATTATTTTAGTCCGATTATAGACGAAAAAACGTAATATATTCTATGTATTCATGAAATATAATTCCGTAATAATTCCGTTTACCTCAAATATATCACTGTTACTAATTAAATAGCTTGGTATTACGTCCAGCGCCGACGATTGTGTTCTAAGTAAAGTAAATGTATAGTCAAAACCAAATTTTAAATTATAAACACGTGTCTTCCTTAACCTCGACATTGGCGGAATCATCGATGGTATCGATGAAGCCATAAACACAAAAATTTAATTGAAAGCAATAAAATAGTAGTTATACAAATTCTGTACCTAGTGTACCCGTTATCATTGCACCAGATGTATTGTTCGCTACCATTCTGGCATTTAGAAATGATGAAAATATGTGATTCAGTCTGTTATATACTATGGGTGCCATATTATGTATAAAATTGTTTATTAATCTAATGGTTCTTGAACATTTACCAAATGTCCAAAGATATTGTATTATGCATGCCAAACCCACATATGCTAATCCGTAATCCTACGTGTCAGGGTATGGTGCTGTGACGCGGCGCCGGTCGGCATTGGGCCGCGGCGGCGGCGGCGTGGGCGCAGACTCGAGGCACGATCACTTCTAAACATTCCAAATAATTATTGCATTTTAAGTTATCTGTGATTTTATGAAATTACAACTGCCTTTTATATTACAGGAAGGGTATAATATTTATTAGTAAAAGAAAATAATATATAACCCGATAACGATGACACCAAAACAATGTACAATTTATTGTAATTAATTATATGTATAAATAAATATTTTGTATACCTACCAATATGTCTTTAACTAAGTATAAAAGGAATGATGATGGAATAATGGAGATGAAATAATTGATTCTTTATATTTGAAAATAATTACTCACTGCCATTAGGGGGAGCATAAGCGGGCAAAGAAAGACTCTGGACAACCACCTATTCAAAATGGTCTAAAATCTGAGTGATTCCCATTTGTTCCATGGAACTGTGACGTCATGGTATAAAATAGGATTTATTTTGCCAAATTGTTCCATAGAACTACATACTAGCTTTTCACCCCGGTTTACTTGCCAGTGACGCACTGGAACAAAATAATACTACTCTTTTCCCATGCTGTTCCATTATGAAACAAAATAGTAATTAGTTTTCCCAAGTTGTTCTATAGAACTTCATACTAGAATATTACCCGACTTCACTACTATGCAGGCGACCTTATCACACCTCAGGCGAAGTAATAATTTCACTTATCTAATCTGTTTTACAATAAATTTTGTAACTTCAAAAAATAAAAGTTTTGTTCGTAGAAATATTTTTTAATGAAAGATTAGTCTACTTTATTATGTGTTTTACTATCATATTTAAAATAAAAAGGAAACTAAGACATCATTTCATTGATTATATGAAAATAAATGTTGGGTCCTTGCTTTGAGTATCTACTACAGTCTGGAGTCTACACAGACTTGTCATGACTCAGAATGGTATTTATGACTTCACACCAAAATGTTTGCGGGGGGATGCTCATCAACAATTTATGTAAATGTAGTGGCTCTGTTAAATAAGAACAAGCTTCCCAAGGTTCTGTCCTGCAAAAAAATACGTTTTCATAATTACTACAGCTTTTCTCTAACTCACACAACAAATCATCATCATCATCATCATCTCAGCCATAGGACGTCCACTGCTGAACATAGGCCTCCCCTTTGGACTTCCATATATACCGGTTGGAAGCGACCTGCATCCAGCGCCTTCCGGCGACCTTTATAAGGTCATCTGTCCATCTTGTAGGTGGACGTCCTACGCTGCGCTTGCTGGTCCGAGGTCTCCACTCGAGCACTTTTCGGCCCCATCGGCCATCTGCTCTGCGTGCTATATGGCCTGCCCATTGCCACTTCAACTTACTAATCCGGTGAGCTATATCGGTCACTTTAGTTCGTCTACGGATTTCCTCATTTCTGATTCGATCACGTAGAGACACCCCGAGCATAGCCCTCTCCATTGCTCGTTGAGCGACTTTGAGCTTTGAGATGAGGCCGATAGTGAAAGACCACGTTTCGGTGCCGTAAGTCATCACTGGTAACACACATTGGTTGAAGACTTTCGTCTTGAGGCACTGAGGTATGTCGGACGAAAAGACATTGCGTAGTTTCCCGAACGCTGCCCAGCCGAGTTGGATTCGGCGGTTGACCTCTTTCTCGAAGTTGGACCTACCTAATTGGACCACTTGTCCTAGGTAGATGTATGAGTCAACAACTTCGAGTACCGAGTTTTCAACAGAGACTGGGATGGGCACAACCTTGGCATTTGACATGAGTTTCGTCTTGTCCATGTTCATTTTTAAGCCCACCCGTTGAGAAACTCGATTGAGGTCATCGAGCATCATGCTGAGTTCCTCCATCGACTTTGCCATGACTACGATGTCGTCGGCAAACCGAAGGTGAGTGATGTATTCGCCATTGATGTTGATGCCAAGTCCTTGCCATTCCAGGAGCTTGAAGGCGTCTTCCATAACGGCCGTAAACAGTTTCGGGGATATAACGTCCCCCTGTCTTACGCCTCTTCTCAATGGAATGGCCTTTGTGCTCTACTCCTGAACTCGGACCGACATGTTGGCGTTACTATACAAACACTTCAATGTACCGATAGTCAATATGGCATCGCTGAAGTGACTCGAGCACCGCCCATGTTTCCACCGAATCGAAGGCTTTCTCATAGTCCACAAACGCTAAGCATAATGGCAAGTTATACTCTTCAGTCTTCTGTATAACTTGCCGCAGCGTATGTATGTGGTCTATGGTACTATAGCTTCTTCGGAAACCGGCTTGTTCGGGACGCTGGAAGTCATCAAGTCTATGTTCGAGACGGTTCGTGATGACCCTTGAAAACAACTTATAAACATGGCTTAGAAGCGTGATGGGCCTGTAGTTCTTCAATAGGCTGTTATCACCTTTCTTGAAGAACAGTACCACCTCGCCTCTATTCCATGCTTCAGGCGTTTTGCCCTCGGAAAAGACGGAATTAAAGAGCTTCTGGAGGACCTTAAGTACCGGTGTTCCACCCGCTCTCAGAAGCTCTGAGGTGATTCCGTCTTCGCCCGGCGCCTTGTTGTTCTTAAGCTTCTTCAGGGCCATCCTAATCTCGTACAGACTGATGTCCGGGATGTCTTCGGTATAATGTCGGGACAGCTTGGCTCTTGGATCACCTACCAAGCTGTCAACGGGCTTTGCGACTGAAGTGTATAACTGACCATAGAACCTCTCGATCTCGCCTAGAACCTCTGCTTTGGTCGACGCTATGCTGCCATCTTCCCGTTTCAGCTTGGTCAGCTGGCTTTGTCCAATAGACTTGTCCTTTGCGAACACTTTGGAGCCTTTGTTCTGCTCAATGGTCTCTTTAACACGGTTCGTATTAAAGAGCCGTAGATCATGTCGCAAGGACTTCGATATACGTCTATTAAGCTGCCTATATTGACCTCGCGTCATCGGGAGACTGCAACTGTAGCGAGCGTCGTTCAGCCATGAGGTTTAAGGTTCGATCAGACAATTTCTGAGGTCTATCTTTACGGCGGGGTCTGAAAAACTTAGACCCTACCGCGTGGACAGTTTCCACTAGCCCGTCGTTGATCTCGTCCACTGAGACAAAGTTCTCCAGACAAGCGAAGCGGTTGGAGAGCTCGAGTTGAAAGCTCTCGGGGTTTGAATATGGGCCCGAGTAGGTCGGAGCGTAGACTTCATCAGACTGGACCTTTCCAGTTTAACATTGATATTCAGTGTGCCTCTTACGATTCGATGATCACTGCCGGTCTTTACCCTATTGATCACAGACACATCACTGAAAATCCGTTTCTTGTCGGTCATGATGAAGTCAATCTCGTTTCTCGTGGAACCATCGGGACTTATCCAGGTCCATTTCCTGTGAGGCGGCTTCTGGAAGAAAGAGTTCATCATGAAGAGTTCCTCTTTCTCTAGAAAGTCGGCCAGCCTCTGTCCCCTAGGGTTCCGTTGCCCGTATCCAAATTGCCCCACTCTCAACTCATCACCGCTGTTCTTGCCCACCTTTGCATTGAAGACACAACAAATAAGAAATAATAATTGCCTCATAATTGAGAATTAGTTCTTCTGGTTGAGAGTCCATTTTACAACAATGTCATGATATGTTCAAGACTAATCAAAATCACAAAGACTAATCTAACTGACAGTGTTTTGAGTGGCCAGTTAATGGTGATAAGGTAAAGCATTTATTAGAATTACACCCCGTTATCTACTGCTCAGTTTGGGGGCAAATAGTGATGTTGCTTCACATTATTAGTCGATTCATATTTATCTATAAATGGTTGTTTATCAAAATAAAATTCTTATTTTGTGAATGCTCTAGACAGCGTTAGACGACTTATAATTCAGTTAATAAAGGAGTTTGACCTTACAAACGGTCCGGTAGTTTTGAATTTTTTATATGTTGTCTAGGATAGTTAGTCAGTGTTTAAAATGCAAAATGCACAATCCCCCCCCCCCCCCCCCCCCCCTCCGCGCCCGCCGCCATATTGAAAAAACCGGCACATTCTTCATATTTTTGCTCATATCTTAGCATTTTAGCTAGAAGAAAGCTGTGACAATGTTATAGAAAGATAAATTTACTACATTCTCCATTTTGTATTTTGTTTCTAGGACAGATAGTTACGGAGATATGCACATTTAAAAAAACGTAAAAAATCGCAATTTCCAATTCAAAAACAAACTTCTGGATTATATCTTCGTTTAGGAGCATTTGAGCTAGAACAGTGCTTGGGCAATATTGTAGAGGATTAAATTTGCTATAATTTACATTTCAGATTTTGTTTCTAGGACAGATAATCACGGAGATATGTAAAAAATAAAGTCACATTTTCCGAAAATGTATGTATAAATGGACATGAGTTTTATAAGCAATTATATTTCCAACATGTTTTAATTTGTCCTAGACTAGTCCGTAACTGAATGACAGCGTTGTAAACCAAGAATTTTTTGAAATTTCTTTAAATTCGATTTTTCCAGTTTTGTTAATGTGCATATCTCCGTAACTAACCGTCCTTGAAACAAAATTTGAAATGTAAATTATAGTAAATTGAATTCTCTACAATATTGCTCAAGCACTGTTCTAGCTAAAATGCTCCTAAACGAAGATATAATCCAGAAGTTTGTTTTTGAGTTGGAAATTGCGATTTTTTACGTTTTTTTAAATGTGCATATCTCCGTAACTATCTGTCCTAGAAACAAAATATAAAATGGAGAATGTAGTAAATTTATCCTTCTATAACATTGTCAAAGCTTTCTTCTAGCTAAAATGCTCCTAAAGGAAGATATGAGCATAAATATGAAGAACGTGCCGGTTTTCTTAATATGGCGGCGGGCGCGGAGGGGGGGGGGATTGTGCATTTTGCATTTTAAACACTGACTAACCATCCTAGATAACATATAAAAAATTCAAAACTACCGGACCGTTTGTAAGGTCACACATAGTACTTTAGTCTCTATTCACCGAATTATTATTAGCTTTCGGAGAAATGATGTTTCTGTCGAAAGTTGTTATACAAAATGAATTTATGAGTATCAATTTTATGCAACATATTAGTGAACCATTGATGAGTATCGTCAATATTGCAGGGAGATGAACGCAAAAATTGAAATAATGAGAATTCATCGTGGAGATGGTACTATGCGTTGTAAACAAAAGTTGCAGTTTTTGCCAGTTACATCCGTCGAGGTCGAAAAATCATTTTCTTTTTTGAAATGGTATTTCACAAGCAAGCAACGAAGTTTGACGTCATCCAATATGGAAAAAATATTGTTAATTTATTATGAAATGTATAATAAATAATAAATAAATAAAAGTTTTTTATATCATAACAATTTTTAAAAAACACTATAGAGGTCTGTTAAGTATGAATCAGATCTATTTATATGTTATTAAGTGAGTAAATCAACTTAATTTTTTATCGATATTGATTATCGCGACTGCCCCGTCACTTGCCCCCAAACTGAGCAGTAGATAACGGGGTGTAATTAGAATACATTCTAACCTGTCAGTTCCATGGAACAATTTTAAAAATCAAGTTTGCCATGTGTTCTATAGAACAACTCTACAATACTGCCATATGAGTTTGTTCCACAGTATTCTAGTTCTATAGAACAAATAATATTTGGCAATCTTTTAAGTTCTATGGAACAATTAAAAGTTAAAATATCACTTACTTCTATGACGTCACAGTTCCATGGAACAAATGGGAATCACTCCTCGCGGCGGCATACAGTCAACAAAGAGGCGGCGCCAACTGGCCTCGTATTAAGATGACTTTCAAATTTCGGGAGGTACCATACGGCTACTTTTTCAGCGATGCAGTAGCAACAAGGTCACGAAACAGTCGCTGGTCATATATATCTGGTACCTACACTAAACCCGATGCACTACCGCCACTATCACCATTCAGCATCGAAACGCGACATCGTAATCTTATTAAAATTTTCGTGAGACATATTTAATTATTGTATTAAGCAGTTTATATTATACAAACGTGAAATTGTAAGGAACGGCCCGCCATGTTTCGAACTCTTGTGGAGCTCTTCATCAGGACTTGCTACCCGTACAGCGGTGTGACGAAGTTGCAGTCCCTGATAAAATTCCACTCGTGTTCGAAACATGTCCGGCCGTTACGATACAGTCGTGATGCAGATTTCTATCAGACGTGAACCCGTATGGGCCTGGGCACATCACCACGGCACGGCGCCGCGCCGTGGATTTTTACGGTGGTTTTATATACGCTGACACCGTAAAAATCCACGGCGCGGCGCCGTGCCGTGGTGATGTGCCCAGGCCCTATCGATGCTGTATCGCGATAGTGGCGAAGGAGAATCGTGATAACGTGTGCGAGGTAGGTATGTGACCAGCGACAGCATCGCTGCAGTCTCCCTATGCTATGCTACCTCTCTTACTCGCAGTGTAGGGCATAGCGAATAGGTGTCCAGCTTATTTTCTCTTGCATGGCACTGGGCATGGCGATGGCGTCTCGATACAGGGTCGAAAGCGTGAAATGACGACGGTTTAAATAAAAAACTTGGTTAAAAATAGGAAGCTCTTTAATATGGCACTACCTTACAGTACCTACACGATAGTTTAAAACTATAATATTCGTAGAAGGCAACAACTCGCCGCGGCGCCGGCCCCGCGGTCGCCCGGACGCCAGGACTCCACGACCCTCGCGACCACGACCACGTGCTGGCAGTATACAACGAGGAGAACTCCATTACCCAATTGTATATTGTGCAAGAACATGCTATGCATTTCAAGGTCAAGCAATCAATCTCCTGGGTGCTGTAGGACATGGACCCGTCGTCTCTCCAGAAGATAGAACAGAGCGGCGGCGGCGCTGACGCCGACTGCACTGTATCGCCGCGCTTACAACTAAGCTCAAACTGTTACTTGTACTAGATATGCTGTATTATTCCACCACGATCTATTCGAGTTCTCTGTACTTTATAATATTGTTTATGTATGCTTGTGCAATAGTTAGATTCTCCATATTTTCAAATGTAAAGATATCACAATATAATCTGTGCAGATATAAATTCCAATTGACTACATACAATCCAATATTATAAATTGTATGTTAACTGGCTTAAAATATCTATTTAAACTCAAAAGCCACAAACAAATTTAAATACAATGAAACCAAGTATAGCCAATTCAGTTTAAATTATGTCAATCTATAAGCTTCTGAGTATTTTCTTACAATAAAAAATAGGCAAGTGCGAGTCCGACTCGCGCATAAAGGGTTCCGTACCATAATCTATAACAAGTTTGTTGTATAGGAGCCCCCCTTAAATATTTATTTTATTTTTAGTATTTGTTGTTATAGCGGCAATAGAAATACATCATCTGTGAAAATTTCACCTGTCTAGCTATCACCGTTTTTGAGATACAGCCTAGTGACAGACAGACAGACGGACGGACAGCAAAGTTTCAGTCATTGGGTCCCGTTTTTACCCTTTGGGTACGGAACCCTAAAAATGCACACCCGCAAAAAACATGTTCAGTAAAAAGGAAATAAATTTAATACTACTGTACCACTAATTGTAAAAGCAATTAAGACACTTAAAAAACGAACGAACTAATTACAATACAAAAGAGAGCTAATCTGAGAAGCTTTTTGTGTTAAATGCAAGTTCAGGAGAAAGCGTGGGTTAGTCAGAGATTGCTAACACTACCATCCTAACAAAAATATCCTAGATCCTACAGTGATACATTAATGTAGAATATTGTCCAGTGTAAAATTACTACTCAATACTAATTTTCGGACTGAAATGGGTTCTAAGATATGTACTTGTTGCCAGTGTGTCGACTTAAACTTGACAAGGCTATTTCCATCTAGGAATGTGCTCGGAGACCTCCTACCAGCGAGCCAAACCGGTCTCCATCCTCCCTCATCCTCTAAAATTACCATACTAGCTAACATTGTAGATTTCACACAAATTGTAAATTCATTCATATCACAAACTATAGGTATATAGTAACTATATACTTCTCTATGTCATATATAATAGTTGAGTATCTAAGTTATAGGATATGGCAACTTATATAACAACTTATTGTCTAATGGAATAGTCTAAACCTAGTGGCACCAGCAGACACTGCTGCAGCGTCTCATGTGACCAACCAGCCGCATGGACGTGATGCGAGATGGCACAGTACTCGGCCCCAATAACACAGCTTTGTGGGCCTTGTTTCTAATTTCTATGCATAATTACTTAGTGACATGTGTCTGGCTCATCACATGAAATCACAACACATTACCAAAAAACAACTCCCACAACAGGATAATTTGACTCATTCTGTACTCCTTCACGGGAGCATTGCCTCGCTCTGCAGAATCAGCGGCTAAAAGCTAATGACAAAGTTATCATAAATTCTAGTAAGTAAAAATTATAACAGGACGGCTCAGTCAACTTCACACATGATATACTATAGAAGCAGCAACTCTCGCAATTGATATGTGTCACTACCACACTCCTCGCAATATCCATTCAGACATCAGGCTGAGTTCAATAACAAGTGAAGAGAACGTTCGGGCTGTCTCGATGTCGGCTAGTGTGCGGAGCGCTTCGGGAGTGCGGGTGCGACGGGAGTGCAGATGCGGCGCGGGCGCGTTACGTCTGCAGCCAGTGGAACATGAGGCTGTGCACCGTGGAGTAGTCCAGCTCAGCATTGGGCGACGCCAGCAGCTCGCGCAGGCTGAGCGCGGGCGGCGGCGCGGGCGCCGGACCCGACGCGCCGGGCTGCTCGCAGCTGGCCGCCGAATGAGCCGAGTTGTCGTCCGACGCGCAGTCCGAGTAGCCGGGCTCGTACGACAGGTCGCACAGCGTGGGGGGCTCGTCACAGTCGCTGGGCTCGTCGTCGGGCGCGGGTCGCGGCTTGCCCCATGCGGCCGACGCGTCCTCGGCGCCGCCGCCGCCCTCATGCTGGCGGCGCGCGTTCTTGAGCGCGCGGTAACGGCGCGAGCGCTCGCGCTGCAGCCGCCGCTTGCGCTCGTCGGCGCGCTCTAGTTCCTCGGGTGTCTTCTTGGAGGAGCTCTTTCCGAAGAAGTATCTCATGAACGACTCGTCGCAATTCCGCTTGGACAGGTAGCTAGCCATCAGTTTGTAGTAGTATTGGTTGTCCATCTCTTCGTGTGTCTTTTAATATTTCGATTCTCGTTTAATGTTAAAATAACCCAGATAATCTGGAAATTGCGAAACAAAAATAATGAGAACGCGACTGTCGCCAACGTGACGTCATTGACATTTCGTTTTGTTTTATTTAAATCGCGTTTCGTTTTATCCTTACTTCAATATTAGATTTTCAATAACATCTTGAAATATAATACTCATACATCAATAGTAACAAAAGTAGTAGGTAGATTCACAATGATCTTTATTAACGATAATTCATTTGTTCATATTTATTTATGTTATCTTTCACTGTCACAGTACGTTAATAATACGTCATATTAAGTATTGTACGGTTTGCGTTTAGTTCATCATTAACATTTTATTTGAAGGAGGAGCAATATCTTATATAGAAAAAGAGTACCTATCGGCAACTTCTTCGTATCTTACTTATACGATATGCTTTTTAGGGTTCCGTACCCAAAGGGTAAAAACGGGACCCTATTACTGAGACTTCGCTGTCCGTCCGTCCGTCCGTCTGTCACCAGGCTGTATCTCAAGAACGGCGATATCTAGATAGTTGAAATTTTCGCAGATGATGTATTTCTATTGCTGCTATACAAACACTAAAAATAAAATAAAATAAATATTTAAGGGGGTCTCCCATACAACAAACGGGATTGGTTGCGTTAACTTTGCACCTCATTTGTATGGAGCGCTATACATACCAGGTGCAAACTTAACTTAACCACTCAAGGATGGAAAGTGTTTGTACGGAACTCTCGGTGCGCGAGTCCGACTCGCACTTGACCGGTTTTCTAAGAATGTTCACTTTAGAGCGTTTTTTTATACAAGGCACAGACGAGTTTTTTCGTAGTAAATGCGAATGAGTGTGGAGTGCATTATGATTTATGATTTTATTTTGATAATCGCTTTTTGAAGCCTTATATCGTCACAAGCTTAAAAAAAAAATCTGCTGAGATCTCTTTTTGGTGGGGGTTTGTGCTGTGTACCTACCCATCGGTTATTAACTTATTAAAGAGATATGAATATTATTAATATTTCTGTACAAAGATCTCCGAGAAAAGGTAGGTGCCCCACTTGTTTTTTGTTCGTCATGGCGGGGGCACTACGGTGTCCCCAGATACACAAAAAAGCCCACCAAAATGAGTACCAAAGTATACTTGTTGAATTTCACTCATGTATCACGAGATGATGGCAAGAAATAAAAGGCAGCGCATATTGGGTGTGGTTTGTTTATTGAGCATCAGAAGACGGCGATGTCGGTGCGCTTGACGGCGGCCAGCCCGTCGTCCCACGTGAGCATGGCGGCGAACGACAGGTACAGCGCCGCCGCCGACAGCAGGTGCCACAGGTCGTGCGAGTCGTAGAACTCCAGGATCTGTGCGACAAGTCGGCCTGATATTAAACCCGTGCGCCCGGCGAGGACTTCTGACTGTGCGAAGTCGCATAGAACGCTCGTTCTCGATAAGACTTAATGCCAGTCTCATCAACCACATTTCACGGGCCGGCTACAGTTATAAATAAAATAACCATAATAAGTTCTCAAGAGAGTCTCTCATCATCAGAGAGTTCTCAAGAGACTCATGTCTTATTCTTTAATGTGGGTACACACCACAATTTTTATATTAAACCATTGACATTGAAATGAGTTGCCTCGGCTAAGGTGTAAATAAAACCTTTCAAATTGCTTTCAAATAAACAATGCAAAGATCGAAACAAAGCATAAGGGAGAATTCTAAAGGTTGCTTGGGAGTTACGGTGGCTTAAAGGTTAACGCGCTGGACCGGCAATCCAGAGGTTATACCGGGTTCGATTCCCGGTGTTTTCCACCAGGTAACTCATTTAAATTTTTCTTTGAGCATTGATCTTTGTATCAATGGTTTAATATAATATTTTCCTCCCGTTCGAAACAAGTGATGTTTAAATACTGATGTGTAGTTACCATGCACTCGTGGTTCTTGTGCCGCGACTGCGCGGGCGGCGCCGACCAGTCGGTGGAGCCCGACATGAAGAAGTACAGCGCCGGCGCCCACGCCGCCACCGCGCCGCACAGGTAGCACCACGCGTACCTGCGCGCACACACACACACACACACACACACACACACACCGCCAGTGAGCACAGGGAGTTGATTATAGTTCGATGCCCATTTCTTAAGCGAATCCCATTAGCTTTGTACCCGATGAACAATACTCATTATCTGTATTGTTAACTGTGGCCACAGATGCCACTTCGAAATGTAAGGCGTTATAAGTGCAAATTACTTTTACACTAAATTAGTCTTTAAGTCAAACGAAATAAGGTTTACTCCTAAACAAAGAGAACACAGATGTTGGTCACTTCGTAAGTGAAAGAGCAGTGAAGTTCCTATCGATGCTTATAATGACAATGAAGTGACCAACATCTCTGTTCTCTTTTTTTAAGAGTAAACCTTATTTCGTTTGACTTAAAGACTAATTTAGTGTAAAAGTAATTTGCACTTATAACGCCTTACATTTTGAAGTGGCAGTTGTGGCGCCAGCTAACAATACAGATAATGAGTATTGTTCATCGGGTACAAAGCTAAGTGGATTCGCTCAAGCAAAAGGATTATTTCTATACACTAAACAACTATGATAAGGCCGCCAACACCAGTTTACACCACGCCTTTCCTGACCCATGCCAGTTATCAAAGTTGCCTGATATTTATCGGGGTAACGTCATTCTCAACCGATCTGGCACGACCCACAGATTCGCTCTTCCTCAACTCTCGACCATTTCCTCTCTATCGCTCTAGTCTCCACCGAGCCAAAGGGTGTTAACCTTGTATCTCCTATAATGTAAAACACACAAAAGAGGTATTTTAATCAGGATTAAAAAAAAAATTCAGCGCCGCTGGTGATCCTCTTGTATGTTTTGTTAATATAAGCGACGGTTATACTTGTGCTCGCGAGCTAGCCTGTGCTAGTGAAGTACCTAGACGGGCGCGAGACGTACCAGCGCGGGCGCTCGCCGTGCATGAGCTTCATGGTGAGGTAGAACAGCATGTACAGCAGCGTGTTGGCCAGCAGCACGTTCAGCAGGTGCGACGCGAAGTCCGCTGCTTGCGTGAACAACCTGCACACAATAGTACTGTACAACAAGAGTGAAAAAGCTATTTTACCCGAAACGATCATATAGTCATGGCCGACACACAATATTTTTCTATTAGTTTAAAAAAAAGACATTACTCGTACTCTTTGCACCAGAGCATAAAAAGCACTTTATGCAGCCTTTTCTCGACATAAAGGAAAACATATTTTATTACTAGAAGCTACTTTGTCCGTGGAGGAGCAAAAAGGCAATTAACATGGACACGATCAAGGCCAGGACACAAGTATATTTTGATAAAAATTACTCGTACCTATAAAGCGCCATTTCACGCGCCGTAACCGCCCGGTAACGCGGCCACTTCAGCTAGGTACTTCATTACAAATGGAATACGATCGTAGCATAGGTATCAAAGTTCTCTTTGGACATTTTAAAGTGAGTGAAAGTGCAGTAGTGGTACCCGTAGATGGCGAAGGCCCAGTTGACGGCGTTGGCGATGAGCAGCAGCACGAGCCGCGCCGCGTACAGCGGGCGCGCGCGCGCAGACCGCGCCGGCAGCGCGCGCAGCCCGCGCGCCGCCACCCACAGGCTCTGCTTCTCTAAGGGGACACAACACCATGAGCAGCAGCACGAGCCGCGCCGCGTACAGCGGGCGCGCGCGCGCAGACCGCGCCGCCACCCACAGGCTCTGCTTCTCTAAGGGGACACAACACCATGAGCAGCAGCACGAGCCGCGCCGCGTACAGCGGGCGCGCGCGCGCAGACCGCGCCGCCACCCACAGGCTCTGCTTCTCTAAGGGGACACAACACCATGAGCAGCAGCACGAGCCGCGCCGCGTACAGCGGGCGCGCGCGCGCAGACCGCGCGCCGCCACCCACAGGCTCTGCTTCTCTAAGGGGACACAACACCATGAGCAGCAGCACGAGCCGCGCCGCGTACAGCGGGCGCGCGCGCGCAGACCGCGCGCCGCCACCCACAGGCTCTGCTTCTCTAAGGGGACACAACACCATGAGCAGCAGCACGAGCCGCGCCGCGTACAGCGCCGCGCGCGCGCAGACCGCGCCGCCACCCACAGGCTCTGCTTCTCTAAGGGGACACAACACCATGAGCAGCAGCACGAGCCGCGCCGCGTACAGCGGGCGCGCGCGCGCAGACCGCGCGCCGCCACCCACAGGCTCTGCTTCTCTAAGGGGACACAACACCATGAGCAGCAGCACGAGCCGCGCCGCGTACAGCGGGCGCGCGCGCGCAGACCGCGCCGCCACCCACAGGCTCTGCTTCTCTAAGGGGACACAACACCATGAGCAGCAGCACGAGCCGCGCCGCGTACAGCGGGCGCGCGCGCGCAGACCGCGCGCCGCCACCCACAGGCTCTGCTTCTCTAAGGGGACACAACACCATGAGCAGCAGCACGAGCCGCGCCGCGTACAGCGGGCGCGCGCGCGCAGACCGCGCCGCCACCCACAGGCTCTGCTTCTCTAAGGGGACACAACACCATGAGCAGCAGCACGAGCCGCGCCGCGTACAGCGGGCGCGCGCGCGCAGACCGCGTCGCCACCCACAGGCTCTGCTTCTCTAAGGGGACACAACACCATGAGCAGCAGCACGAGTCGCGCCGCGTACAGCGGGCGCGCGCGCGCAGACCGCGCCGCCACCCACAGGCTCTGCTTCTCTAAGGGGACACAACACCATGAGCAGCAGCACGAGCCGCGCCGCGTACAGCGGGCGCGCGCGCGCAGACCGCGCCGCCACCCACAGGCTCTGCTTCTCTAAGGGGACACAACACCATGAGCAGCAGCACGAGTCGCGCCGCGTACAGCGGGCGCGCGCGCGCAGACCGCGCCGCCACCCACAGGCTCTGCTTCTCTAAGGGGACACAACACCATGAGCAGCAGCACGAGCCGCGCCGCGTACAGCGGGCGCGCGCGCGCAGACCGCGCCGCCACCCACAGGCTCTGCTTCTCTAAGGGGACACAACACCATGAGCAGCAGCACGAGCCGCGCCGCGTACAGCGGGCGCGCGCGCGCAGACCGCGCCGCCACCCACAGGCTCTGCTTCTCTAAGGGGACACAACACCATGAGCAGCAGCACGAGCCGCGCCGCGTACAGCGGGCGCGCGCGCGCAGACCGCGCCGCCACCCACAGGCTCTGCTTCTCTAAGGGGACACAACACCATGAGCAGCAGCACGAGCCGCGCCGCGTACAGCGGGCGCGCGCGCGCAGACCGCGCCGCCACCCACAGGCTCTGCTTCTCTAAGGGGACACAACACCATGAGCAGCAGCACGAGCCGCGCCGCGTACAGCGGGCGCGCGCGCACAGACCGCGCCGCCACCCACAGGCTCTGCTTCTCTAAGGGGACACAACACCATGAGCAGCAGCACGAGCCGCGCCGCGTACAGCGGGCGCGCGCGCGCAGACCGCGCCGCCACCCACAGGCTCTGCTTCTCTAAGGGGACACAACACCATGAGCAGCAGCACGAGCCGCGCCGCGTACAGCGGGCGCGCGCGCGCAGACCGCGCCGCCACCCACAGGCTCTGCTTCTCTAAGGGGACACAACACCATGAGCAGCAGCACGAGCCGCGCCGCGTACAGCGGGCGCGCGCGCGCAGACCGCGCCGCCACCCACAGGCTCTGCTTCTCTAAGGGGACACAACACCATGAGCAGCAGCACGAGCCGCGCCGCGTACAGCGGGCGCGCGCGCGCAGACCGCGCCGCCACCCACAGGCTCTGCTTCTCTAAGGGGACACAACACCATGAGCAGCAGCACGAGCCGCGCCGCGTACAGCGGGCGCGCGCGCGCAGACCGCGCCGCCACCCACAGGCTCTGCTTCTCTAAGGGGACACAACACCATGAGCAGCAGCACGAGCCGCGCCGCGTACAGCGGGCGCGCGCGCGCAGACCGCGCCGCCACCCACAGGCTCTGCTTCTCTAAGGGGAACACCGGTGCTTGCTCAGGCTGGACCAGGTTGGGCTCACTTCATCTTATTCAAACGTTCGTGAGACATATTTCATTATTGTAGGTATTTAGCGGTAGCAGTCCCTGATGAAGAGCTCCATTCGAGTTCGAACATGTCGGGCCGTTCCTGACAGTTTCACGTGAGTGTAAAGCACTTTATTTATTATTTATTAGGAGAACCAACAGCTACAAACAATACATTTTTCTTAGAAATAGTTAATGGAAAGCCAATTACAGGTTCCCACCGATAGTGACATTATATACAAAAATAAATTGCTCGCACAATGCACAACATCGCAACTACCTGTGACTACAAACTAAGAGCCTGTCCAGATGGAGCGTTTTACGCGCGAGGGCACTCGCGCGTAGACACTCGCGCGTACCCGAGGTACTAGAGCTACTGCACCCCGTCCAGATGCTCTCGCGCGTTTCAAACCTCGCGCGTAAAACGCGTGCAATACGCCGGACTCTCGACTCGCTCGTTTTACGCGCGAGCTCCGCGCGAGTCGAGATACTCTGGCACCATTGGAGCGTTCAGTAGTATTTGCGAGTCAGTAGCGAGTGCGCGTATTTTGTCCGCCGCACATCGCGCGTAGTAACGCGCATAAAACGCGGCATCTGGATGCAACATGAAATCGAAAGCGCGCGAGTGCCCTCGCGCGTAAAACCCTCCATCTGGACAGGCTCTTAGTGTAATAGAAGTAATTTAAATAAAACAACTAATTTAATCAATGCACCAGACAACAAATTCGGTTAAAGCACGCTCACTTAAAAAAATCGTTCGTCATCTTACGCCTTACAGCCGGGATATTACTGTTGAAGATGTCGATACCCAGCTCTTTTGCTACTTTATTAAGACTTTTACCAGCACGCAACAGAAAACTATTTTTCCTATAGTTACGCGAGGAAAAGGGAACTGACTGATGATGACTGAACTGACTGAGATATGAACACTTAATTACAATAATTGTGCTCACTTGTTGCGAAACTATGGCTTCATGCGGCTTCTCTCTCCACAAGTAAGCATACAAGTAAATACTGCAAACTACCACTAAGGCCACCCTCCCTGGGCCTGCCAGCCTGGCTGCGGCGGCCGGTCGAATATATAAAACGATGTATGGGACTCCGCGCAAGAGGCAGCCATTCAAATATATGGAAGTTCGTTCCCATATATTTAAACGGCTGTGCAACCAAGCTGTCTCATACGCGGGGGGGCTAATTTGCATAATCTCGCTCGTAAATGACTACATCTGCGGGCGACGATGTCGACTACTCACCGAGACGGAACTGGCCCACGTAGTAGATACGCAGCGACAGCAGCAGCACGGCGAACACGTGGAGGACCGTGGCCGCGCCCCAGAACAGCGCGCCGCCGCCCAGCACGCCCCACACCACTGCGGAGACAACCTCAAATTAATCATCGTCACTTTATAATGTCACCTGCTATTATTTGATGTTAACTTGTTTCATTAAACCACTCCTTATGTAACAGTTGCATAAACTGCAATTACGGTCGAAAATTAAATACCTCAAGCCATATTTTTGAAACTTGTAAAGTCAAAGTTAGAAGCCTAGGCTTGACCTGGGATCTGATAACTTTCTTTACAGCGAAAACGTTACGACCTTTAGAATCTTGGCCGCCAATTTGACATGAAAAGCTACCCCTTACCGATCGCGATGAGCACGGCCAGCACGCCGAAGGTGGCGTGCGCGCGCGCGTTGACGTCGGGGTGGCGCGCCTGGTAGATCTTCACCATGCTCAGCACCGCCAGCACGTACATGAACGCCACGTCTGGAACATTCCGGAACTGCTTCACAACGTGCCGACGGATGGGATCACACAAGGATTTTTAAAAACGTGGGAGCAGCTCCGTCCGGTAGCAATCGAAGAAATGTTTATGATTCCGAGTATGGGGAAGATGTGTTTGACTATAGATTCAAGGTTTAAAGATGAGTATGAAAGTCTATATACTGGATTGACGTTCGCATCGTACTCTGATGCGCCCACCATGGCTCATCGTGAGTGATGTGATACCGCGTCAAGCTGTGTGTGATGGTAAGGTTAGCCCCACTGCACGCACACATACGCACCGAACTGGAAGTTGAGTCCGTTGGGGCAGACGTGGTAGCTGGCGGACAGCAGCGCTACCACCATCATGCCGGCGCCCAGCGCCGACAGCAGCCCGTAGTGCGCCGGGATGCCGTACTCCTGCAACAGGTACCCAGAATTCACGACACTCTAGGTCAGCCGCGGCCGACTGACCGACTTGATTCGACCCAAGATCTACTGTTTACTCACCAAACCCTGTGAGATCGATCTACTAATGAAATTTTATTTTACTGCGAAGGGTTTAAATTGAATTTTTTACCTTGACCGGTCTAATAGCCGCGATCGGATGCTTGGCTGCCCCTAAATACATTTAATCGGAAAATGATAAATCCTGTTTACAAAAAAAATATCAATAGTTTTATCTTCGTCTTTTCTATATTTTTAAATTTAACCAGTTCGTCGTATTGCCCTATAAGCGGACGTATTGCCCAGCAAAATTGCCAAACAAGGTTTTGGCTTTACTGTTACTAAATGCAGGAGAAAAGGCACCTCGCCCAGGTCAGCATAGGCTCGCGCGAAACTTTATGTGCCAATGAGACCAAGAATAAGTGCTCTTTGACAGCAAAGGGGCAGGCTGATGGTCTGTCCGCGTGTACGTGTAGGACCAGGTGTATAGGACACGCACCTCGTGCCGGGGCGCGGCGGCGCGGCGCAGGCGCCGGGCGCGCACCTGCAGCAGCAGCAGCGCGCCCAGCACCAGGTGTATAGGACACGCACCTCGTGCCGGGGCGCGGCGGCGCGGCGCAGGCGCCGGGCGCGCACCTGCAGCAGCAGCAGCGCGCCCAGCACCAGGTGTATAGGACACGCACCTCGTGCCGGGGCGCGGCGGCGCGGCGCAGGCGCCGGGCGCGCACCTGCAGCAGCAGCAGCGCGCCCAGCACCAGGTGTATAGGACACGCACCTCGTGCCGGGGCGCGGCGGCGCGGCGCAGGCGCCGGGCGCGCACCTGCAGCAGCAGCAGCGCGCCCAGCACCAGGTGTATAGGACACGCACCTCGTGCCGGGGCGCGGCGGCGCGGCGCAGGCGCCGGGCGCGCACCTGCAGCAGCAGCAGCGCGCCCAGCACCAGGTGTATAGGACACGCACCTCGTGCCGGGGCGCGGCGGCGCGGCGCAGGCGCCGGGCGCGCACCTGCAGCAGCAGCAGCGCGCCCAGCACCAGGTGTATAGGACACGCACCTCGTGCCGGGGCGCGGCGGCGCGGCACAGGCGCCGGGCGCGCACCTGCAGCAGCAGCAGCGCGCCCAGCACCAGGTGTATAGGACACGCACCTCGTGCCGGGGCGCGGCGGCGCGGCGCAGGCGCCGGGCGCGCACCTGCAGCAGCAGCAGCGCGCCCAGCACCAGGTGTATAGGACACGCACCTCGTGCCGGGGCGCGGCGGCGCGGCGCAGGCGCCGGGCGCGCACCTGCAGCAGCAGCAGCGCGCCCAGCACCAGGTGTATAGGACACGCACCTCGTGCCGGGGCGCGGCGGCGCGGCGCAGGCGCCGGGCGCGCACCTGCAGCAGCAGCAGCGCGCCCAGCACCAGGTGTATAGGACACGCACCTCGTGCCGGGGCGCGGCGGCGCGGCGCAGGCGCCGGGCGCGCACCTGCAGCAGCAGCAGCGCGCCCAGCACCAGGTGTATAGGACACGCACCTCGTGCCGGGGCGCGGCGGCGCGGCGCAGGCGCCGAGCGCGCACCTGCAGCAGCAGCAGCGCGCCCAGCACCAGGTGTATAGGACACGCACCTCGTGCCGGGGCGCGGCGGCGCGGCGCAGGCGCCGGGCGCGCACCTGCAGCAGCAGCAGCGCGCCCAGCACCAGGTGTATAGGACACGCACCTCGTGCCGGGGCGCGGCGGCGCGGCGCAGACGCCGGGCGCGCACCTGCAGCAGCAGCAGCGCGCCCAGCACCAGGTGTATAGGACACGCACCTCGTGCCGGGGCGCGGCGGCGCGGCGCAGGCGCCGGGCGCGCACCTGCAGCAGCAGCAGCGCGCCCAGCACCAGGTGTATAGGACACGCACCTCGTGCCGGGGCGCGGCGGCGCGGCGCAGGCGCCGGGCGCGCACCTGCAGCAGCAGCAGCGCGCCCAGCACCAGGTGTATAGGACACGCACCTCGTGCCGGGGCGCGGCGGCGCGGCGCAGGCGCCGGGCGCGCACCTGCAGCAGCAGCAGCGCGCCCAGCACCAGGTGTATAGGACACGCACCTCGTGCCGGGGCGCGGCGGCGCGGCGCAGGCGCCGGGCGCGCACCTGCAGCAGCAGCAGCGCGCCCAGCACCAGGTGTATAGGACACGCACCTCGTGCCGGGGCGCGGCGGCGCGGCGCAGGCGCCGGGCGCGCACCTGCAGCAGCAGCAGCGCGCCCAGCACCAGGTGTATAGGACACGCACCTCGTGCCGGGGCGCGGCGGCGCGGCGCAGGCGCCGGGCGCGCACCTGCAGCAGCAGCAGCGCGCCCAGCACCAGGTGTATAGGACACGCACCTCGTGCCGGGGCGCGGCGGCGCGGCGCAGGCGCCGGGCGCGCACCTGCAGCAGCAGCAGCGCGCCCAGCACCCCCAAGTAGCAAAACACTCCTGTAAGACCCGCTATATAAGATTTACCAACGGCAAGTTGCTAGAATAACACCTATCCATAAAAAAGGTGAAGTAGCGGAAATCTCTAACTATCGGCCAGTATCAATTCTACCAGCTGCAGGTAAGGTTTTTGAATCAATTGTCCAAAAGAAAATATACTGGCATGTTAGGGAGCAACTTCATCCAGCACAACACGGATTTCTGCCTCGCAAGTCAACAACGAGCAACCTAGTGGGCTATGTTAACGATATCGCTGAAATATTAGATAAGTCAGGTGAGGTGCATGCAATTTATACCGACTTCAGCAAGGCCTTCGACCTAATCGATCATGACATCCTCATCAAAAAAATTGAGCACATGGGCATACACGGTTCTTTACTTCGGTGGTGTGAGTCATATCTGCGGAATCGAACTCAATTGGTTGCTTTACGTGGTTTCAAGTCTGAAGCATTAGACGTCCCCTCAGGTGTCCCACAGGGATCGCATATCGGGCCACTATTTTTCTTGATTTATATAGACGATCTGGCCAAAATAATATCGAGTAACTTTAAGATGTACGCCGATGACTTAAAGTTGTACCAAATAATAAATTCGAACGCTGATAGAAGTCTCTTGCAAGAAGATATCGATAAAGTGTCAAATTGGTGCAACCAAAACAATATGGTCTTAAATAGCTCGAAATGTTACCACATAAAGTTCACTCGAAAAAGGCATCCAGAGCCTACCACATATAAACTCGAAGGAATCCCACTGGCTGAAGTCACTAGCATACGTGACCTTGGAGTCACAATTGATGGTGCTCTCAGCTTTCGAGAACATATAGACGCAGTTGTTAAAAAAGCATCACAACTCTCCGGATTTGTGACTAGACAGACTAAATCTTTCAAAGACCCGAAAGTCGTGATACCAGTATACAATTGCTTAGTTAGGAGTATCCTTGAATATTGTTCAGTAGTGTGGAGTCCTGGCTATCAGGTACATTCCGATCGCATCGAACGTATACAACGACGATTTCTATACCATCTAGCCTTTGTTCAGAGGAAATGTAAAATGTTGTCATCATATGAAGCCAGACTTGAAAACTATAAAATGGAATCACTGTCAAGGAGACGTAAAATCTGTGACGTCATGTTCCTTTACAAAATATTACACGGTCTAGTCGACAGCCCAGAGTTTCTCGAGAACATTAAGATGGTTGTCCCTCGCGCAGGCAGTCGTCTGTGCAACAGAAAAGCTTTCTCCCTACCGCAATGTCGAACCAATATAGGCAAACATTCGCCTCTGTATAGGATGATTTCATCGTATAGTAGTATTAAGCACATAGATATATTTTCATGTTCTACAGCCTCATTTAAAAGTAAGCTTAAACTTAGTTTATTATAGTTTTTCTTTTAAGGACTTTTGTACCTATAGTTTTTAAATTCAAACTTAATTTAATAGTGTATTTAGTATTTAGTATTGTTTAAAACACTCTTGAACTGTTTTCTTTATTTAAGCATGCTGTGTCTACTATTTTAGGGTGTACAAAAATGTAACCGATACATCATAAATTATGTTATGATAATTTTGTATTATCCAATTTGTGGACCATAAATAAAAAAAAAAAAAAAAAAAAAAAAAAAAAAAATTTAACATCTTATAGCCGTTCTATAGCCGTCTTGTCTATGACCATTATCTCGAATTGTCTTGTAGGAGTCTTATAAAGGTTATAAATTTGACCAACTATCTTATAACAACATTGTACATGACTATTTGAGGTGCAAGAGCCATCAATCCTATAACTTAGTCTCTCTAACTTCTATAGGATAACTTTA
Organism: Apotomis capreana; assembly: GCA_947623375.1. NCBI lineage: Eukaryota > Metazoa > Arthropoda > Insecta > Lepidoptera > Tortricidae > Apotomis > Apotomis capreana. The sequence goes on from OX392499.1 coordinate 312,413, forward strand.
TAAGTGTCTTATAAGCCATACAGGCTTATAAGCACACTTTATAAAACTGTTACCAATGTGTCTAGAATAGTCTTATAAACGCATTTAGTAAAATGTTTACTCCTTTTACCGTTTTACTTCTTTCTTTCATAGGATGTATAATCCTATAAGTGCCATAGAAAATGTTGGTATACGGTATAGGCAGGCTTATAAGCGCGTTTTATAAAACTGTTACCAGTGTGTATAGTTTGGTCCTATAAACACATTTAGTAAAATGTTCACTTCTATTACCGTCTTACTTCTTTCTTTTATAGGATGTATAATCCTATAACTGTTATAGAAAAAGTCACTATAGGATAACAATTTATAGGACTGATTTAACCCGGTCGCTGCTTTTAAAAGATTATTGGCACTAAACTAGCATATTATATGATTGCTATAAGTAAGTTTTACTTATAAGCGTCTTGAACTTGCTGTTAATAGTCGAATGTCAGCCATCCACGAAGACGAAGAGTGGTACGGGTGAAATCCGTGATGGTTCCGTACCATAAAAATGCCTGTGAAGATGATAGTTTTAATAATGAAGATAATTTAGAAATGTATGGTGCTAGTCTTACCTTTTGACCTAAATTCAATAAAGTCACTATATGTATAATTTAATTTCCGTGCAAATCTCCATTTACAATTAGCTGGAAAGAATATACTTGTTGGTGGTACGGTTGACATTTTGTTTACGTATATTTATTTGTACGTTATACAACGCACATCTTTAGTACCAGTTATAAAAAAAAATACAACCAAATAGAGAACCTCCTCTATTTTGAAGTCGCTTGAAATATTACCCTGAATATTCAATAGTGTATAATTCAAATTGATATCCTATCAATTTCATCACGGTTCACTTTAGTCAAAAAGAACCCTAAAGATAAAAATGGCGATGTTAATTATTTTCTATAATAGCATGACATAGAACAAATGGTTTTATAAAGGTCCTGGCGCGTGCAATTAAAGTGCATCCGATCCGCCATAAGCGCAATGGCTACTTTGTTCATATAATTATCGAAAAAATAAACAATTGTATAATATTTAATATTAAACTGTTCACGAGGGGCATGAAAACAAGCTTTCTAGCGTAATGTAAATTATCAATAAAATTAATTTCGCCAGCAAAGTATCTGGGCATACTTCTCTAAATAACATTTTAAGTTTAACACTTAATCACATTTTGGAAACATGATATGGTCAATACTTACACTTTTCCATGTTTTACTTCATTTTTATTATGACACATCACTTGGCACGAAGTAAAAACAAACGAATTCATCATGCCCTATAGCGCTATTCCCGCTGGCCACAAAAGGATCAATTACTCCAGTAATGGCATGCGCCAGATCGTTATAGGACTAATTGTGCTTATTAAGTGCGTTTTCCGGAGACTTATAGGAGCATTTTATCTTGTAAGTGCACGTAACAAGATGTTTTAAAAATTGAATTGCACTCTACTGGACTATTATAAAACTACTATAAGACGGAATTGCACTATAAAATGGGCCTAAACACGGTTTTGTAGTAGTTTATTGGAGCTCTATAGGACTAATAAAAACATGGTCCTAGAACGTTTACACGACGAAATTTTGCTACTTGGGCCAGGTGTATAGGACACGCACCTCGTGCCGGGGCGCGGCGGCGCGGCGCAGGCGCCGGGCGCGCACCTGCAGCAGCAGCAGCGCGCCCAGCACCAGGTGTATAGGACACGCACCTCGTGCCGGGGCGCGGCGGCGCGGCGCAGGCGCCGGGCGCGCACCTGCAGCAGCAGCAGCGCGCCCAGCACCAGGTGTATAGGACACGCACCTCGTGCCGGGGCGCGGCGGCGCGGCGCAGGCGCCGGGCGCGCACCTGCAGCAGCAGCAGCGCGCCCAGCACCAGGTGTATAGGACACGCACCTCGTGCCGGGGCGCGGCGGCGCGGCGCAGGCGCCGGGCGCGCACCTGCAGCAGCAGCAGCGCGCCCAGCACCAGGTGTATAGGACACGCACCTCGTGCCGGGGCGCGGCGGCGCGGCGCAGGCGCCGGGCGCGCACCTGCAGCAGCAGCAGCGCGCCCAGCACCAGGTGTATAGGACACGCACCTCGTGCCGGGGCGCGGCGGCGCGGCGCAGGCGCCGGGCGCGCACCTGCAGCAGCAGCAGCGCGCCCAGCACCAGGTGTATAGGACACGCACCTCGTGCCGGGGCGCGGCGGCGCGGCGCAGGCGCCGGGCGCGCACCTGCAGCAGCAGCAGCGCGCCCAGCACCAGGTGTATAGGACACGCACCTCGTGCCGGGGCGCGGCGGCGCGGCGCAGGCGCCGGGCGCGCACCTGCAGCAGCAGCAGCGCGCCCAGCACCAGGTGTATAGGACACGCACCTCGTGCCGGGGCGCGGCGGCGCGGCGCAGGCGCCGGGCGCGCACCTGCAGCAGCAGCAGCGCGCCCAGCACCAGGTGTATAGGACACGCACCTCGTGCCGGGGCGCGGCGGCGCGGCGCAGGCGCCGGGCGCGCACCTGCAGCAGCAGCAGCGCGCCCAGCACCAGGTGTATAGGACACGCACCTCGTGCCGGGGCGCGGCGGCGCGGCGCAGGCGCCGGGCGCGCACCTGCAGCAGCAGCAGCGCGCCCAGCACCAGGTGTATAGGACACGCACCTCGTGCCGGGGCGCGGCGGCGCGGCGCAGGCGCCGGGCGCGCACCTGCAGCAGCAGCAGCGCGCCCAGCACCAGGTGTATAGGACACGCACCTCGTGCCGGGGCGCGGCGGCGCGGCGCAGGCGCCGGGCGCGCACCTGCAGCAGCAGCAGCGCGCCCAGCACCAGGTGTATAGGACACGCACCTCGTGCCGGGGCGCGGCGGCGCGGCGCAGGCGCCGGGCGCGCACCTGCAGCAGCAGCAGCGCGCCCAGCACCAGGTGTATAGGACACGCACCTCGTGCCGGGGCGCGGCGGCGCGGCGCAGGCGCCGGGCGCGCACCTGCAGCAGCAGCAGCGCGCCCAGCACCAGGTGTATAGGACACGCACCTCGTGCCGGGGCGCGGCGCAGGCGCCGGGCGCGCACCTGCAGCAGCAGCAGCGCGCCCAGCACCAGGTGTATAGGACACGCACCTCGTGCCGGGGCGCGGCGGCGCGGCGCAGGCGCCGGGCGCGCACCTGCAGCAGCAGCAGCGCGCCCAGCACCAGGTGTATAGGACACGCACCTCGTGCCGGGGCGCGGCGGCGCGGCGCAGGCGCCGGGCGCGCACCTGCAGCAGCAGCAGCGCGCCCAGCACCAGGTGTATAGGACACGCACCTCGTGCCGGGGCGCGGCGGCGCGGCGCAGGCGCCGGGCGCGCACCTGCAGCAGCAGCAGCGCGCCCAGCACCAGGTGTATAGGACACGCACCTCGTGCCGGGGCGCGGCGGCGCGGCGCAGGCGCCGGGCGCGCACCTGCAGCAGCAGCAGCGCGCCCAGCACCAGGTGTATAGGACACGCACCTCGTGCCGGGGCGCGGCGGCGCGGCGCAGGCGCCGGGCGCGCACCTGCAGCAGCAGCAGCGCGCCCAGCACCAGGTGTATAGGACACGCACCTCGTGCCGGGGCGCGGCGGCGCGGCGCAGGCGCCGGGCGCGCACCTGCAGCAGCAGCAGCGCGCCCAGCACCAGGTAGCCGAAGTTGGAGAACACGTGGTTGAAGTCCGCGAGCGCGCCCAGCGGGTGCGCGCACAGGAAGTTGTAGTAGCAGATGTCCAGCGAGCCCGACACGTTCATCAACTGAGAAATTTATCGTTATAGAATAGATTAGCTAAAGCCGCCCGTACGTGTCTAGCTGTGTGCGAATGAAACAAACGAGATGTGGTGCGCGTGTGCGAGCGGGCGGGTTTTGTAACTCTTGCGATGCATGCTAGTGACAAAGTGACAGGTACGGGTACGGGGCCGACAGGGCCCGGCTCACCATCTGGAAGGCGGCCACGAACTGCACGACGGGCAGCGCGTAGAAGACGGCGACGGTGTAGAGCGTGTGCAGGTAGCGGTCGGAGCGCGCGCGCAGCACGCGGGCGCGGCGCCGCGCCAGCGCCGCCAGCCGCAGCTGCGCCGGCAGCCCGAACGGCCGCTCCGCCTCCGACAGCGGCCGCGCGCCGCCCACCGGGCCTGCGCCGTCCGGCTACAGAATAACTAACTAGTATTAATATAACTGGAAGAAATCCCTTACAGGGATAAGTTCGCCTTTGTAGGGGAGACCGGGTACGAAAGTCACATTTTATTTCTTTTGCATTTTTAGTACTATTGTTTTTAGTTAGGGATGATAAAAGATAATTTAATGGATAGTGTATTTATTTGAGTTTAAAAATATGTCAATACTTTTTCACTAACATTATGTACGGAGGAAATATTTTTATTTTTATGAAAAAAGAGAAATATGACTTTTAACCCCGTGTCAGGGATGGTTGTCACAGGTGCTGGGGTACGTAATCACATAGTAAAATAAGAGGGATATACAATAATACACACATTTATATCAAACGAACTTTTTTCTTGTTGAAGATAAAAATGTTTTATGTAAGTTGCTGTTACGGAAAATAACGAAATATTCGTAATGGAAGGCTTCAAGGATAAACTGTAAGTGTATACGTATTTCTGCTGTGTGCCGCCGTATTAATAATGCGCGTTGTTACTTATTTTTTTTTTTTTTTTTTTTATTTTTTTTTATTTTATTTATTTAGGAGAACCAACAGCTTTAACAATTTTGAGTAAACTTAAATATAATAGAAAGCAGGGAAGCCAATTACAGGATCTCACGGATAGAAACAATTTAACTAATCTTAAATTAAAGTGCGACACTCATCACTTCACATCATCTCACCTTGTATAGAAAAAGTATATAAAAAAAAGAAGAAAATGGTAAACAATACACTACACTACACGAGCTCTAAAAATGGCAACGTATATTTTAAGCCCAGGCGGGTGAACGACTATGTAACACGTCTAGTTAAGCACCTTGTCACCAAACTTTGTCTCACAGAAGGAATTTTACAGTTAAATATGTCGATATCCAGTTCCTTCGTTAAATTGTTCACGTCTTCGTTAACTATTTTGTCTGTAATTGGATGATGCAGATTTAAGAGATATGGGAGGAAAATGCCGTTTAGAACGAAGGGGAGTATTGAATGAGAGGTTCTCAAGCAACTCAGGGCAATCAGTGACGCCGCTTGTAATGTTAAGAATAAAGGTTATATCAGCTATCTCACGTCGTTTTTGTAGAGGAATTAGGTGATGTTTCTTACATATATCAGTGTAGCTAAATGTACTATAATTAGATTTAAGTTTAAAACACAAGTACTTTAGAAATTTTTGCTGGACACGCTCTATTCTGTCGATGTATTTGCTATAACAAGGATTCCATACTTGCGAAGCGTATTCCAGTTTACTTCTCACATAGGAGCAGTAGAGAACTTTTAACGTTTTCGCTTGAGTAAAGTGAGTCGAGTTACGCATTATGAAGCCTAGCGCCTTAAAAGCACCGCCGACGATACTGTCTATATGCCTGTCAAAAATGAGTTTAGAATCATGTACAACACCGAGGTCTCATTTGCGTGACCTTTTCCAGCGGCTGGCCTTTCAATGCGTAAGAAGTAGAAATTAAGTTGTGCTTGCGAGAAAAAGTCATTGCATAGCATTTAGATGGGTTCAATTCCAACTTATTAAGCCGGCAATACTCATCGAGGCGACTGAGGTCTGCCTGCAGTAATAGTGCGTCATGGTTAGATTTTATCCTTAAATAAATTTTCATGTCATCAGCGAAACAAAGAAGTTTAGAGTGAATAAAACATTTACTTATATCATTAACAAACACGTTGAATAACAGAGGTCCGAGCAGAGACCCTTGCGGGACCCCACTGGGAACTGTAACCCACCCTGATATATAATTATTTATGACGACTGCCTGAGATCTATTTTCTATGTAGGACGAGAACCACCTTAACAGATCGCCACTTATTCCCATATTGTACAATTTTGAAATCAGTATACCGTGATCAATTTTATCGAACGCCTTGCTATAGTCCGTATAAATGACGTCCACTTGACAGCCAGTATCCATAGCTTTAGTAATATATTCATTTAATAATACAAGATTAGATACCGTGGACCTACGCTGAAGGAAACCGTGTTGATTGAGACTGAAAGAATTCTTTAAGGCTTCATAAACTTGTCCGTTAACAATTTTTTCTAATAATTTAGATATAATACATAGTTTAGAAATAGGTCTATAGTTGGTAACATCATTTTTGGGTCCTTTTTTATGTACCGGAGTAACATAGGCTGATTTCCACAACGATGGTAAGGAACATTCGGAGATGCTTATATGTTTCATATACGGTGTCTATCTGTGAGTTCCTGTAATTGGCTCTGTAATTCTATTTAAGTTTTCTTTTTATATGTCATAATTAGCTGTTGGTTCTCCTTGAATAAAAAAAAAAAAAAAAGAAGTCATTAATAAAAAAAATCTCAAAAACATTTTTTTTCAGCTAGTAACTTATATAAACTTAAATTATGTATGTAAGTCACTGTGACCAGGAAAGTAACGAAATACGTACTTATTCATAATTAATAAAAACACCCAAAAACTAAATTCGCTTTCAGCTAATAAGGTGAACACGTGACTACCAGCCCCCGTCGTCGACCTGAGACAACCTGCCCCAAAACACGTTTTAGAAAATAATCTTACAAAATAAATTCAAATGAATGTTTCCACTAAAAACCTTATAACAATATGATTATACACAAGTTCAACTTGAACAATACACGAAGAAGCATATTAATATGCAAAATAAAAGTGTACCTACGACATTTAACACAGATGCACAAAAAATACTTTTACTGGCGGAAAAAAGTAAACGAATGTGGCTCCGTCACAACATACCGGAGCCGACTGAGGTAAAGTACGGAGGGGGGTTTATCTATCGCGATCCTTTGACACCGGTCGGTAAACTGATTCGTGCCTTTAGTTGTCAGTTATGGCCGCTGTGACAACCAACCCGTGTGACTTCCATACCCGGTCTCCCCTACATATCATTAGTTTAATGTCCTTGCTATGTACATATGTATATTTTAATGTACAATAAAGAGTTTACATACATTACATACATACATACATACATACATACATTAACATATGACATCAGCCAGAGTATCCGATTCCCTAGTTACAGGCTTACACTATACATGACCTACCTGACTAGCGACCTGTCCGTTAGAGTCGGCCGGCGCGGCGCCCGGCGACTCGGTGGAGAGTGTGGCGGCCGACCGCAGCACCGCAGGCGGAGACCCGGCCGGCGTCGAGCTGGCCGCCGGGGCCTCGGGGGTCAGTGCGGACACGGTGGTCGCGGAGGTCACGGAGGTCGCGTTGGTCACGGGGGTCGCGGCCCCGTTCGCGGCGCGCGAGGCGGTGCTGGTCGGCTCCTCGTCCGACTCCGTATCGCTGTTGTCGCTGCTGTCGAACGTCGCCGCTGGAACCACATCCGAATACGATATTTATTTGTATAGCTGTGTTATAGCTCTGCATTTATGAGGGGATTGGAGATGCGTACTCACTGGAGTCCCGGCGGCGCGCGGCGGAGGCGGCCGTGACGATCGCGTCGGTCTGCGACGGCTGTCCATCGGTTTCTGCAAAAAATACATGACTACTTAGGTACTTTGAATACGAATACTGAAATAAATATAGTAGTTAGCTACTAAAATATAGTTCCAAAACCAACACCAAAGAGAATTATTATTGAATAAATATCGAAGCTTAGAAATGGATGACTATTGGTGACTCACCTGTGGGCGCCAGCACGGCCAAGGAGCCGATGCGGCGCGCCAGCGGCGCCCAGCGCCGCGCCGCCACCAGCGCGCCGAACAACGCGTAGAACACCAGGAACAGCGCGATCGTCACCGCCCCCGCCACCGCGTACTGGCCCCGGGACAGCGCCGCCTGCGCACACGAGGGGGAAACTAGACCATACATTTATTATAGATAAAAACGATTGATAGCCAACTCCTCACCTTCACAGTGAAGGTGATCTCCTTGGAGGTGGGCGGGCGCAGGTCGTCGCCGCGCTCGCCCCACACGGCGGCCTGCAGCAGCCAGTCCTGCGCCGGCGCCGCCGCGCCGCGACACGGCGCCTGCTCCGCGCGCACTATGCCCACCACCAGGAACCCGAATGGATACGTTGTGCGCTGCAAAACACAAGTTCACTGTATCACAGTTATATCACATCAAGTTTCTTTTTCGAATCGACCATTCCTTTTCTTCTTGTATAATGCACTACAGAAAAATAAACCTTCCTAAATAAATCTACGCGTCTTCTAGATTATTAACATCAATCATCAGACCTTGCTTGATATTGAACTGCCAAGATTTCAAGATTCTGGCGACAGACAGCTGAGGTTCTTGTTTGTTAATGTAATAAGCACGAGCTTCGTGTATACCTATTCGGGCGTAAATGAGAAAAAGGTACACACCGACAGCTGCACCCCTCCGGAGCGCTCCACGGTCATCCGCAGCCCGACCGTCTCTATGGACTCCATCGTCTGAACGATCGGACACTGGAAAATAAAATATGACCATTTATTAGTGTCTAAAGTTAAACAAATCGATTGCATTTTAATACAATCCATGCTACCTGATACACAGTCATGTTTAGCGAGTAAATACGTAGCGAAATTGTCTGAGTAATGAAACCGTTCGGTACTTTTAACCGAAGGCAGGCACTGACCGTGTAGTTCTGCACGGAGACGGTGGCGCACGCCTCGTCCTCGGCGCTCACCACGAGCCGCGCCTGCTGCTGCGCCTCCGTCCAGCGGTACAGCGCCACGCGCGGCGCCGTCTGCACATTACACCATTCAACTTATTTAACAAGGAATTCACCATATTAACAATACTTATGGAAGGGAACGTGTAAAAAAAGAATATACTTTTCACTTCTCCCGCTCAAAAAGTAGTTACGTCATTTTAAGTTCGCAAAGCGGGGCTAAAATAGTAGGTACATTTAGCCCCTAGGGTTTAAAAGGAAACCATATAATCCCATACAAATTTCTATGACACTGAAAAAAAAAACTTGTTACCGGCCAGCTACATACTATTTATAAATAAAATAAATCAACCTGCAACCTGATCAGATCGACCCAATTAAAAAAATAAACTAAAAAGTTTTTATTTACAATGTACTGGAATATTAACTGAAATTTTATTTTAGCACGTTTTATAATCAACGAAAAGAAATTTAATCTAAAATATTTCATCTTGGCTAAGAATATTAAATGATAAAATAAAATAAATTTATTTCAGTCGTTTTTTTTTCAGTCGAAGTGAAAAGCAGAGTGTTTAACACGGGGCTACAAGCCATTATGACACTCAGATATATTTGGCCTCGCTCACTTCGTTCGCTCGTCCAAATAATTACCTCGTGTCATATAATGGCTTGTTTTAGCCCCTTGTCAAACAATCTACTATTCCATACCTAATCAGTAATCACTACTACTAAACCATGTTGGTACCTGCGTGACGAGGAAGGTGTTGTGCGTGTTGAAGTTGAGCACGAAGTCGCGCGCGGGGTCGGCGCGCAGCGTGACGTGCACGGAGGTCGCGCACGTCGAGCCCACGTGCAGCGTGAACTGCCCGCGCGCCGCGCCGCCGCCGCCCGACCCGTCTGCACGAACAGAGAAGAGAAGCTGGCACATCTTTGAAAGATTATTCAAGAAAAGATCGAGAAATTATGAAGCGAATACTTCGAGTGAAGGAATTCCAGCGCTGGCTCTAGGATAAATATAACAAGTGTCGCGATCACACTACGCGCCATAAAACTTCGGTTTTTTTTATGGCGGCATTTAAAAAGGCGCGTGTAAATCTCGCTCCACCCTGATCTCTTCGGACGACGGTGGTGCGGTCGTATGTATACTAACCACACTGCTCGGAGGGCTCGGGGCTGCCGCCTGCGTCGTCGGGGCACAGCGTGCGCGTCAGCTCGTACAGCAGCCGCTGCTCGTGATAGTAGGGCAGCTGCCACGTCGTCGCACCTGGAATACCCACGACAAACGTAAAAAAACACGATAAGTAGTTTTCACCTGCAATCCACGTCGGTATTTTGCAACATGCGTTTCAAAAACATATCACAAGCCAGGCTACCTAAGATTAACGTAGCGTGACAGACGGGATTGAAGAAGTTAAGAAGTGTCAAGTGTATTCAGTCGCAGACCAAACTCCAGGATACCGACCAGAGCGCTGGCGCGCGGTGAGCAGCACGGGGCGGGTGACGTCGCCCGCCGTCGCCATCGCCGACAGCCGTATTGGCCATTGAAGTTGCTGCTCGTTCTGGAACCACACAATATTCTATGTAATACCGTGACGGCGGCGAATTATGTAATTATTATGCTTTCTATGGGCGTTGCTACTCAACTATATTTGTTTGTATCTAATGTAGCTCGCTTAGTAGTATTCGTGTAGTATTCCGCTTATCGATATATACTTACTTAATTTGTATTCAACCAGTAGATATATAAAAGTTACTATGCTATTGCTCTCTCTACTATTGCCATCAGATGATGCTTTTGCATAGCATCATCCATACAAGATTAGGTATGTACCTATATCCGCTATGTTATTTCTGTTATGCGTAGCGATAGTAATGTCTGTACCTACTTAGCTAGCAATAGATTAAATTCGCAAAGCATGACTCAAAATAGTTCAGAGGATATGGTACCTATAAGGATTAACGTAGTAGAGTTCTAGGAACTAACGCCTACGACGAACGACGACGAAACTAGATAACTCTGGCACGTGTGATAAGATAGTAAGGTAGGTACTTGCGCCAAAGATGGCCCAGTTCTTAAGATAGCCCACTTCAAAATTGTATGGTTATAATCGTTCGAACGGATTCAAATTTCGCGCCCATGTTCGGTTAGTACAATGTAGTATGTGGGTGTGTAATGATCGATATAAAAATAAATGGTATAAGTATGTTGGATATAACAACATTTGATATAATTTCACAGGGTATAATCACTCATTTTATATAGGTAATAAACGTTTTTGGTATAAGTAATTTTAAAATATCTATTTACGTTTCTAATTGAACTTTTGGTTTAAGTTTTTTTTGTGGGGGGCTCCACCCCCCTATTTCTCTATACCCATATACGTTATGCCATTTGAACGTTAGATAAAATAAACGTTATACCATAAATTCATTAGAAGAAATAGGTATGCATTATACTTAAAGAATGTCATATTTAATGTTATTCGATAAAATGATCAGTATATGAATCAATATTAATTATATCAAATGTTAATATATTAAGTGTTGTTATAACATTCAATAATTATATCAAATTAGCGTTATAGCGACTGAAGTTATATCAAAAATTGTTATAGCCATCGTTACGCACCCATAGTAGGTATGTAACTCATCATACAATGACAAAAATATAGAAATACACGTTAGTGTGCCAGTGCCAATAGTAGCGTGCTATGCTCACCTGCGGGACAAACTCGACGAGGTACTCCGCGGAGCGGTTGACGACCAGCGTCCGCGGCTGCTCGTACTGCAGCCTGTAACAACCCGTACTCGAGTGGTGGCGGACGTAGTTGCGATGGCCAATCTAGGGCTTACTTTTTCTTCAAGAGCAATATAGGAAATAAGCTAATGTCTGATTAAGCAAGTCGGTGGGAAAACGGACTGGCCGCCACAAACAAATCTGTAAGTGCTCAAACTTAGTTGAGGATTTACCATTATGAGTATCCTCAGTCAACCTAATTCTCGTTCGCTCACTATGACTCGTTTTCAAAGGTATTTTATTTGTATGTATCTTAATGTTAAGTACCTATCGACTCTATTGTCAAGTAAGCTAAGATATCCAGAAAAAACGATTCGTTGGACGGTGACACAAAAGTTGTCTAATAAACAAAATGCTTCTGCCGGTTCATCGTAATCTGATATCGCGCGGAGCGCCGCGTTATCTAAACAGGACAGTTTTATTTATTACACGCTACAATTAATTCAAATTTCACTCGATTTAACGTCCGACCCGGGTCAGACCAGAAGGAGTACTCACCGGATCACCTCGACGACGATTTCGTCTTGAGCGCGCACGCACACACACACAAAAAAGCACACGATTCTAAACACTAACATTGTAACTTAACCTTACTAACTAGAATACTGGTGTGCTCGGAATCACCCACTCATCACTATCGGCCGGCTCGCTTTTGCAATGTATTTATAGTGTAGTAGATACACTACACCACTGGAGCAGCGAGGAGTACATGTGGACGCGAAGTGCGCGGCGGTTCCGCGAGTGGGTTATCGGCGATAGGCAGGTTATCAGCGCTGATATCCGCATTGATTCACCGAATTTGGGCGCGGCGGCCGCCGCTGGCCAGACCAGACTTGCCGCCGGCGCCCACACCCGCGTTCAGATCCGTGGGGAAATAGCAACCGAACAGAACTTTGAAACCTGTTTGTTGAGTTTGAAACTTCTTTTAGATCTGTTTCTTCCACTCTTTAATTTTGTTTTCGATTAATGTGGTTGTACAGTTTGTTAACGAAACACGATAGTTGTACTGTAAAGGACACCAGAGACGTCGTATCGTAGTGCGTAATGGTCCTCATAAGAAAGCCAGATTCTCAACTACAACAGCGAGGTGAATTTTTCAGCGACGTGGACCGTCTTTCCGGTGGTTGCTGTCCGAATTTCCCGGTTAGGTAGTATTTCTTTGGAAATTATTAACTGACTACGTGTTGACATGAGCTTAATTTACCTAATAATAAGTATGCATGAGACGGAGATGGCGCGATGATCTAGACGCATTCATCAATAATTGTCCCGAAACAGCTAGTGACAAAAATGAGTAGGTAACCATCTGTTTGTGTTTCTATTTCTTTCTTGTTGAGGTGTGCAATATTCTATCTAACTTGAATTTTGCGTGAATGTCATTGATAAGTCAAAATCATTTAATTTGCTTAATAATCCATCAATCCTGGTCGAAGAGAAAACATATTTCACAGATATACAAGTCCGATCCGTAGACGCCAGCGACAGCCTGTATAAGTACGTGACGACGCTGTCGATGTCGCCTGCACGCGGAACTTGTTTTGTACAGTGCGACACAAAAGAGTAGAAAATAAATGAGGGCGCCACTTCCTTCGCAACTGCCACATTTTTGACGTAAAGTGCTTGAATATGGTAACAATTTTGTATGAAAAATTGTAGTTCCTTTATCATCCGTTTTCTACTCTTTTGTGTCGCACTGTAGATAACCACACAGACGAGGCGGCCCGACAGCCGGGCCACGCCGCTAGACGCGAGCGGCTCACGCCCGGGCGCCGGCGAGTGCTTACGAATGACGAGCACGAGGTGTGCGGACGGAAGGAAAGATCTTTCACATATCGTCGATCCGATTTAGTCGGGTAGCCATTTATCATTCGAATCTTATTTTCGACGCGTTAAAAACACAACGCGTCGGGTGTAAAACAGGAAGTGAAAATAAAACTGAAGAACAACATTAGAAAATAATTTATTGAGTAGCACTCGCATACACTCGTAAGACGTAACAGCAACAGATGAGCCTGGGCTAGCGGGGCTGCGCCGGCGGCTCGGGCTGCGGCGGCGGCGGCGGCAGGCGCGAGTAGCGCAGCCCGAGCTCGTCCGCCGCCGCCGCGATGGCCGCCAGCGCCGCGTCCAGCTGCGCGCGCGTGTGCGCCGCCGACAGGCAGAACCTGCAAGTGTACACGCACTCTTTGTATTCAGATATCATGACACTCGAACATATTTAGATTACAGAATGCTGAGTCGTCGATCACATATGCAATTTCGAAGAAATTTGTCGATCGCCGCTCGCGCCGAACTACGGGCTCGAGACGACTTCGTCCACAATCCTTTTGCGGCGTGGCGGGACGGCCACCTCGCCGAAGGAGTACACATCACACGAGCCGCGCACTGACCGTATGCGCGCCTTGTGCAGCGGCGTGGCGGGGAAGCCGCGCCGCGAGCCGCTCGACACGGGCAGCCATCAGTACACATCACACGAGCCGCGCACTGACCGTATGCGCGCCTTGTGCAGCGGCGTGGCGGGGAAGCCGCGCCGCGAGCCGCTCGACACGGGCAGCCATCAGTACACATCACACGAGCCGCGCACTGACCGTATGCGCGCCTTGTGCAGCGGCGTGGCGGGGAAGCCGCGCCGCGAGCCGCTCGACACGGGCAGCCATCAGTACACATCACACGAGCCGCGCACTGACCGTATGCGCGCCTTGTGCAGCGGCGTGGCGGGGAAGCCGCGCCGCGAGCCGCTCGACACGGGCAGCCATCAGTACACATCACACGAGCCGCGCACTGACCGTATGCGCGCCTTGTGCAGCGGCGTGGCGGGGAAGCCGCGCCGCGAGCCGCTCGACACGGGCAGCCATCAGTACACATCACACGAGCCGCGCACTGACCGTATGCGCGCCTTGTGCAGCGGCGTGGCGGGGAAGCCGCGCCGCGAGCCGCTCGACACGGGCAGCCATCAGTACACATCACACGAGCCGCGCACTGACCGTATGCGCGCCTTGTGCAGCGGCGTGGCGGGGAAGCCGCGCCGCGAGCCGCTCGACACGGGCAGCCATCAGTACACATCACACGAGCCGCGCACTGACCGTATGCGCGCCTTGTGCAGCGGCGTGGCGGGGAAGCCGCGCCGCGAGCCGCTCGACACGGGCAGCCATCAGTACACATCACACGAGCCGCGCACTGACCGTATGCGCGCCTTGTGCAGCGGCGTGGCGGGGAAGCCGCGCCGCGAGCCGCTCGACACGGGCAGCCATCAGTACACATCACACGAGCCGCGCACTGACCGTATGCGCGCCTTGTGCAGCGGCGTGGCGGGGAAGCCGCGCCGCGAGCCGCTCGACACGGGCAGCCATCAGTACACATCACACGAGCCGCGCACTGACCGTATGCGCGCCTTGTGCAGCGGCGTGGCGGGGAAGCCGCGCCGCGAGCCGCTCGACACGGGCAGCCATCAGTACACATCACACGAGCCGCGCACTGACCGTATGCGCGCCTTGTGCAGCGGCGTGGCGGGGAAGCCGCGCCGCGAGCCGCTCGACACGGGCAGCCATCAGTACACATCACACGAGCCGCGCACTGACCGTATGCGCGCCTTGTGCAGCGGCGTGGCGGGGAAGCCGCGCCGCGAGCCGCTCGACACGGGCAGCCATCAGTACACATCACACGAGCCGCGCACTGACCGTATGCGCGCCTTGTGCAGCGGCGTGGCGGGGAAGCCGCGCCGCGAGCCGCTCGACACGGGCAGCCATCAGTACACATCACACGAGCCGCGCACTGACCGTATGCGCGCCTTGTGCAGCGGCGTGGCGGGGAAGCCGCGCCGCGAGCCGCTCGACACGGGCAGCCATCAGTACACATCACACGAGCCGCGCACTGACCGTATGCGCGCCTTGTGCAGCGGCGTGGCGGGGAAGCCGCGCCGCGAGCCGCTCGACACGGGCAGCCATCAGTACACATCACACGAGCCGCGCACTGACCGTATGCGCGCCTTGTGCAGCGGCGTGGCGGGGAAGCCGCGCCGCGAGCCGCTCGACACGGGCAGCCATCAGTACACATCACACGAGCCGCGCACTGACCGTATGCGCGCCTTGTGCAGCGGCGTGGCGGGGAAGCCGCGCCGCGAGCCGCTCGACACGGGCAGCCATCAGTACACATCACACGAGCCGCGCACTGACCGTATGCGCGCCTTGTGCAGCGGCGTGGCGGGGAAGCCGCGCCGCGAGCCGCTCGACACGGGCAGCCATCAGTACACATCACACGAGCCGCGCACTGACCGTATGCGCGCCTTGTGCAGCGGCGTGGCGGGGAAGCCGCGCCGCGAGCCGCTCGACACGGGCAGCCATCAGTACACATCACACGAGCCGCGCACTGACCGTATGCGCGCCTTGTGCAGCGGCGTGGCGGGGAAGCCGCGCCGCGAGCCGCTCGACACGGGCAGCCATCAGTACACATCACACGAGCCGCGCACTGACCGTATGCGCGCCTTGTGCAGCGGCGTGGCGGGGAAGCCGCGCCGCGAGCCGCTCGACACGGGCAGCCATCAGTACACATCACACGAGCCGCGCACTGACCGTATGCGCGCCTTGTGCAGCGGCGTGGCGGGGAAGCCGCGCCGCGAGCCGCTCGACACGGGCAGCCATCAGTACACATCACACGAGCCGCGCACTGACCGTATGCGCGCCTTGTGCAGCGGCGTGGCGGGGAAGCCGCGCCGCGAGCCGCTCGACACGGGCAGCCATCAGTACACATCACACGAGCCGCGCACTGACCGTATGCGCGCCTTGTGCAGCGGCGTGGCGGGGAAGCCGCGCCGCGAGCCGCTCGACACGGGCAGCCATCAGTACACATCACACGAGCCGCGCACTGACCGTATGCGCGCCTTGTGCAGCGGCGTGGCGGGGAAGCCGCGCCGCGAGCCGCTCGACACGGGCAGCCATCAGTACACATCACACGAGCCGCGCACTGACCGTATGCGCGCCTTGTGCAGCGGCGTGGCGGGGAAGCCGACGCCGACGGCCGCCACGCCGCGCGCCGTGAGCCGCTCCACGCAGGCCGCCATCTTGCTGAACGAGTACACCATCATCGGCACCACCGGCGAGTTCGGGTGCCCGTACGTCACCACGCCCATCTCGCGCAACCTGCAACAACGGATATCGATATATTACTCCCATTCGGATCTCCCCGAGTGAACTCGTGACGAACGGCCCTGTCCTGACCTGTCCCGGAAGTATCTGGTGTTGTCCCGGAGCGCGGCGACGCGCGCGCGGCCGCTGGGCGCGCGCAGGTCCCGCAGCGCGGCCAGCACCTGCGCGCACACCGGCGGCGCCATGCTGTGCGCGTACGCCCCCGCGTGCCCGTGCAAGCGCACCCAGTTCACCAGCGCCGCCGAGCCTGCCGGACACAACCGATCATCGTCTCATCGTTTGAATCACCTACGGCTGAGCGAGGGCAAAGTTTGATGGCGCCTTTACGTCTTCTAGATCTACCGACGGTAACCGCTAAGACTATCGAATACACGTTTCTGTGTTTACAGCACTTTGAATATCGAACTTATGGTAAAAATCGGAGGTAAGATAGACTCACCGGCGATGTATCCGCCGGAGGCGCGGAAGCTCTTGGTGAAGGTGCCCATGAGCACGTCGATGTCCCGGGCCGGCACTTGGCACGCGTCCGCGGCGCCGCGGCCCCGCTCGCCCAGCGCGCCCACCGAGTGCGCCTCGTCCAGGTACAGCTGCAGCCCCAGCCGCCGCTTGAGCGCCACCGCGGCCCGCAGCGCCGCCACCGAGCCCTCCATGCTGTACACGCCCTCCATCACGATGACGATCTTGCTCCAGCGGCCCTCGGCGCGCGCCTGGCGGGCCAGCCGCTCCAGGTGGCGCGCGTCGTTGTGCCGGAACACGCGCACCGCCACGCGCGCCAGCCGCAGCCCCAGGATGAGGCTGGCGTGGTTGTTCTCGTCGCTCAGCACCAGCGCGCCCGGCGGCAGCAGCCCCGGCAGCATCAGCGAGTTCGTCGCGAACCCCATGCCCACCACCACCGCCGCCTGATCATTAACACTGCTCTCAAATGAAGCTTAAGATGACGTCCGACAGGATTTAAATGGTCCCGATCAAAGTTTTCAAAAATAAATAAAAATAAATAATTGTACACCGAGGAAGGAGCCCCGGCGTTGATTAAAAGATTTCAAAGTAAATGGCGAAGCACGAACGTATGTATGGTACGAGTCCCCGAGACAAAGTTTGCATGACGTACGGACCTCGACGCCGAGGAAGTCGGCGAGCTCGGTCTCGAGCTGGCGGTGCAGCGCGCAGGAGCCGAGCTCGGCGCGCGCGGAGCCCAGCGCCAGCCCGTAGCGCCGCGCCGCCGCCGCCACGTCGCCCGCGCCGCCGCGGTAGCCCAGGTAGTTGTACGAGCCCAGGTTCACGCACTTCAGCTCGCGCCCCGTGAACCTGCAACAGTTCACCGCACCGGCTTAAACTCCTGACTTCAAATTTGACAACGCTTGAATCAAACGGCAAATTATGAATGCAGGCAGGTAGGAGGTTAAATACGCGTTACTGACCTAAGCTCAGCACGAAGAAAAATGCTGGAGGCAAAAGTGCCCTATCGGGCATCCTCGCAATTTTGAATAGCTAGGGAATGGATTATTTGCGAGTCGCACTTAATCCATTCCCTACCTATTTTCGCGTTTCACTTTTTGACCAAACATCTGTCTGTAAGTACTCTGAATATTACCTATTACATTTATTATAGGTAGAGGTTCCTACTATTTCTAAACAATGGAGTTTTTTTGCGGCTTTTTTTCTGCTCAGATGTCATATAACAGTTGCTCTACATAGTTTACGCTGGAATACCTGAAGGTACAAACAACTAAGCCGAGCTGTAGGTGGTATAGGTCTCCTTGAGCATGGTTCGACCTCCGGGCGGAGCTCCGGGTGAAGCAGTGGACCCTGCGGGGGCGGAGGCGGTACCTGAAGCTCCAGTTGTAGTCGTCGGTGGCGCGCTCCTTGAGCGTGATCTCGGCCTCCGGCGTGGAGCACACGGGCCGGTTGAAGCAGTGGACCCTGCGGGGGCGGAGGCGGTACCTGAAGCTCCAGTTGTAGTCGTCGGTGGCGCGCTCCTTGAGCGTGATCTCGGCCTCCGGCGTGGAGCACACGGGCCGGTTGAAGCAGTGCCGCACGCGCCGGTACACGTAGCGCGAAAAGAACTGGTCGAACGGGTTGTACAGCGGCGCGTAGCCCTACAAATACAAGTTACACATCACTGGTACGGTGTTTCTAGTAGAAACTTTCTACTATACTACTGGTATATGTCAAATTGCATAATGAAATCGTCAGCTACTGTTGATGCTGCCTGTACCGTACTAGGTACTTCGGCTATGTCCGCGTTCGTTCATATGGTCCCACCGGAAGACCAGCGCTGGCTCTTGGGCTAGCATCATGCTGAGGTGGGACCTTTTCGTGGCACAGCCATAGTACTTAATATAGTTGCTTATTGTTTTATTTCATTTATCATTTTTGTCACTATTTGTAATTATGTTCTATGGTCACGTCACGAATAAATGTATATCTTTCTTTCTTTCATTTAGATAACGCCTTCGTTACTCTTCGTAGGGAGAGACGAATGACCAAGAAAACCTATTTGGTATAGTCATATTCATCGGACAAGACATTTCAAAATCCAGACAAGGCGATGTAACCAAAATCCCAATTCGATTGAAAGATTTAGAAAAATAAAATAAGTGCCTCGTCGCTCTGGCAAGTCATTAAGTTGCGATCCAAACATCTTCACAAACTTGCATATTAATTTAGGATCAATGGATCAAAGCATCGCTAATTGTGTCCGCCGCATAACCTGCAGAAAGTATTAGGCATTATTGACGATTACACGGAGAACAAAGCCGTAGGAACTCCTTATCGTCTCCAATCGGGAGTCAGCCGTGTCTCGTGACTCACGGCTTATCGCCGCTATCGGCGATCGATTCACCCAACCTAAGCGCCTCGTGTGGTATCGTTATCTATGAGCATACCTGTGCTAACTCGGGGCACCTGCTAGGGACTTGATATCGATAAAAAAGGTGTCGATATATATTAATACATATATGCTCATTGAAAATTCTCGATTAATATAAATATCTCTAGGTTCGGTATCATGTCTAATAAAGTGGATATTTTCATCTAGACTGAAATTTTTAATACCGAAAAATATGGAAAAAATATTGATTGTATACATATTAGGGTGTTGCTTATATGGCGAAAAAAGGAAAAAAACTGAAATCTTAAAGTCTCACCCCCCCATTTTGTTCTACGACCCCTATTAACGGATGCTAGTTTTTTGGTTTTTTGTAAACCAATTTTAGGGGTCGCTACCAGCTGTCAAAGTTTTGGAAAAACAATAAAAACATGTTCAAATAAACAAATATAATTATAATTTAAACAAATATATTTATAATATAATTTACATACATTCTTATTAAAATTAATTAAAATTATGATAAGTAAGTAAAAGAAAATTAAAATTTCAATTTTTATGACACTGAAGTAGATTTTTTCGCATTAGGGTGCAGTGCACTCTAAACTCGACCGATTGCTTATCTTAACGCGGCCTGCCGGGGGGCGAGGGGTGTGTATCGATCAAGGGGGATTCCCAAGCAATCGACAAACGATATAGAATTATAGAAGTAAAATAAATATAAAATAGTGACTGCCAAGCTTGTCATATTGAAACCTAAATTATGTTTTTTCCAAAACTTTATCAAGCGGTAGCGACCTCTAAAATTGATTTAAGAAAAAAAAAACTAGCATCCGTTAATCAGGGTACTAGAACATAATGGCGGGGTGAGACAATGACTTTTTGAAAGTTAATTTTTAAGCAACACCCTAATACATATGTATATATATATGAAAGCTATTTTAAAATAAACGTATAAATTACACGTTTTAATTTGTCTATGGTTTTTTTTTATGAATAAAAAAAAATAGTAACGTTGAATAACATTTAGATGTTGACAGTTACCTATATCGATATATTTTTTGTCGATAAAATATTTTGCTACATCACTTTGGTATTTGTGCCCCGAGTTAGCACAAGTATGTCTATGAGTTAACTATTGGCTCGCTCGACTTCCAATATAGTAGCCACCATCAATCCGAATCGATTCAATTGGCTCCACGCCGCGCGCACTCAACTTCATTAAAACTTACTATCATTCATTGTGAACACTTTTAAGGTCGAGTCTGCGTGTATCTTCAATTTGGAGTCTAAACTCTACACGAACAAGTACTAACACTTGAGTTTTTGATGATTAAAATTATAATACAAATAGCGAAAGATGTAATACGTATATTACGTATATCTATGGCATGTCAGATAATATTCATAATAAATCCACACAACATATTAAGATGAAATAAAAAAAATATGGTGCCTTGCTAAACTTTTAAGCTCATGATTTCATTATTAACAATGTCGGAGTCAACCAAACCAGGCGTGTAGCCTTTACAAAGACTAAATGAGACCTTGGTGAAAAAACATAGCTAGTAGTTAGCAACCGTCACACATACTTATGATTAGAAATTAAGTCACAGGCATTTAAGCAATGCTCACAGAACCGAGTGATATTTTTAGAAGCATGTTTTAGTCGTATTATTATCTGAAATGGACTTAATTTCCGAGCATTTCTCAAAAAGTTTGAACACAATTAAGACAGAAAATTAAAGTCCAATATAATCTTCCTATTTTGTTACCAATTATTTTAGTAACTTTATATCAATGTTATGGATATGTTCGATAATTAAGGTTTTGTTGTTCTGTAACTTTTTAATAATATATAATCTGATATCAATGTATTGCTAATCACAAAGTAATTTGGTAATCAAATAGGAAAATTATATTGGACTTTAATTAGGGTTCCGTACCCAAAGGGTAAAAACGGGACCCTATTACTGAGACTTCGCTGTCCGTCCGCCCGTCCGTCCGTCCGTCCGTCCGTCTGTCACCAGGCTGTATCTCAAGAACGGTGATAGCTAGGCAGTTGAAATTTTCACAGATGATGTATTTCTATTGCCGCTAAAACAACAAATACTAAAAATAAAATAAAATAAATATTTAAGGGGGGCTCCCATACAACAAACTTGTTTTATGGTACGGAACCCTTCATGCGCGAGCCGGACTCGCACTTGCCCAATTTTTTTTTTGTCTTAATTGTGTACAAACTTTTTGTAAATGCTCTTCCACGTTTTTGAGTATTCATTGTGATCAATGGCTGCATTTGGTTCCACAGAACGGATGTCGTTTTAGGATATGCGAGTAGGTCCGTTGATAAGGATTTCAATGACGTTCTTCTGTCACTAGATTGCGAGATTTGCGAGTGATACACACATGGCTTTAGTATAAATAAAACTCGCAAAATATTGTCATTTGTTCTTATCTACGGACATCACACTCAAGTGTGATCAACTGATTATGATCAACGACACATTTTGCTTAATTTAATTTATAAACAAGTTTCTGTCAAATATTTAATTTTATAGTGACAAGCTTTTATTGCTGACTGAACATTTATCATAACGTCCATTAAATAATCATACAGACTATTCTAATGAGCTCAGTTAGTTTAGAGATCCAGACCCTATGACTGCCACCGGCCACAGCATATATCTTTCCGCGACTTCGTTTGTCGCGCGAGACAGCATCTCCTGTCTTTCTCGCACGGTATTGAAAGGAAGGTGACAGGTAGTATTTGTGGCGTGTCAAAGTTATACTAGAGGTACAGCTCCATCGTTCCATTCCATATCAGTGTATTGTCATAGAAAATTTCAGCTCAATGCGTGCCCGGCAAGTGGGTCAAAGTCAAAATTAACTTTCAAGATGTGATTGCAAACGACAGACATCGAATGGTTAAAGTATTGTGGAGTAGTCTGAGACAACAATAGCCCAAACCAGCCTGCCTTAATAGGAGTATGCAAATCTGCGACGTCACGAGCCTTCGTGTTCGTGTCTGAAGTGAGCCTACTAGCAGCGGCGCAGAAACACCCTCAACCTGTGCCGATGACGACTCGACCATGCGACACGGCCGAACTGGCAGAGCTTGTAATTACCGCAATGATTTCCATAGAAAATCCTAAACGAGCTTGTTAAGCAACGACGCTAGCGTAATTACCATAAAACCTCCGGCGTTTGAGCACCCTCTTATTACAGCTTGCTTAGAGGCTTCTTTGATGCCACACCACTAGTAAGTATTTATGAGTCTCTGTTCTTTATCTCTTTAGTACCTAAATATAGTTTTTCAATTGTATGTTTTTGTATAATAATATTAATAATCTACTGCAATTTAAGGTGGTGTTTCGTTATACGTAGTTCCCGAAGGATTTGTTTAACAATATTGACGCGGAAAAGGCCGTTTCCGATTAAGGGAAGAAAATATGCCCTTTCGTGCAAGGGTGCTCAACTGAAGAACTAATAACGTTGACCAAGGTTTTTTGTTAGTGTGAGTCTGGGACTATATAGAGCTTGGTCTATATGTATGAAACCATAAACACGAAGTAGAAAAATGACGAAGTTTAAAAGACATATGATTTTAATTGTATAAATAAGTAATTATTGATTTTACTTGCCTTTTATAAATATTTATTTATTTTATTTTTCATATCAAAATGTTGAATAAAGTGTGATAAGTACTTAAGATTTTTTTTCCTCTATGGCTGTCACTTCTAGCTGCGTAATCTATGCTAGATATTTAAACATCAACGGAAATGTCAACGCAACCTGTCAGAGTACTCTCTTGTAAAAATCTTGAATTATACGTTGATACTACTGTTACGGTAAAATCCAAAATTTTCGAAAATGTCTGTTGATAAATACCGCAAGTGCTCTAAATATGGAATTACTCCACATATGGACAACCGGAAAGTATTTCATCGGTTTCCCAAACCGGGCAAAACCAACATCTTAAGGTAAGATACCATTCATGTATGTACTTATTTTTCATAATGACATAATTCTAAATTAATATTATAAGATAAGATCGTGCCCTCAGAATAAATATACAGCATTAATCTTATTAATACTCATAATATTGAGAAAAAAATACTGCTTACACACGCAAAAAATGTTAGGAACGGAATGTTTCGTGTGGTGTTCGTCCTCTCCTCAGGGTTCCTTCCTGGCATTTTTTACGTGCGTTTAAGCAGCTTTGCTCAATTTTACGCAATTATTGATGTTATGTGTCGTTCCAAAAGTATTTTACGGATTTTTTGTTTTAGGTGTAAACCATATATACTGTTGGCCAGAACAGAAATCCTGGTCAATAGTCTCTTGAAGTTGCATTCCAGTCACAAAGTTTTGTGCTGGAGACACTTCGGGGACTCCTGTTTTGTTGACTCCGCTAAAAGTTACTCCGCTAGAAGTTGCACCATGCATTCTATTCCGGGAAAGAGGGAATATGTCATCAAATTGATGAAGGGAGATGAAAAGTCACGCTGATGAAATTGAAAAGGTAACCATCGCATTCTTTTCAGACATTAAATTATTTTGTCTGTAGAGAGCTCACTGGTGTTAGCAAATGTGGGTAGTGTGAATGAAAATCAATATTTATAGAAAGGGTAGAAATCAAAGTCATATATAAAATGTAATCATCATATATTTAACATTATTTCATGAAATTAATACTAATTACTTTCTGTTTGTGTGTCTGTACCTTTTCTATAAAATAATAAATTTAAACTAGTTACTTTAAAACGTGAATTATAATGTTATTAATGTATTTTTACGATGGCAACATTAGTTGTCTTTGGTATTTCATGGTGATTTAAAAACTGAATTTCATTCGTTACTGGTCTTCGATGTAATACTCATGCTGGTGTAGAATAAACCTTTTAAATAGAAGTTGAGTTATTCCTTAGTCCTGTGGTTCCTGAAGTACGGATAGCTTACACTTCAGAATTGTGGGATCCCAGATGTACAGCCCACGTCGCCGGGAATCGAGGTATTGCACAATCACAACAAAAAGGTCAGTGATTTATACTTTTGTGTGATTGGCGATTTCGTGTCTACTTTAGCATATTGGTGCCGTGAAAAGGGAAGTGATATACGCGAAATTATCGTTATTTGTAGATTAACCGTTTTTTTTACTTCCGGACGTTTCCGTTGCGGGTGTGTTGTGGAATTTCATTTTAAAACCGCGTAACGGAATTATTATGTAACATAATCCATCTGTAATGATTAATATATGCAGGAGTATGTATGTTTGGCGTGTCTGAGTATAATTTATGGACTGGAATAGTTATTTTTGAATGTTGTTTATAAGGGGAAGTCATATTATGTGAAAATCAATTAAAATCGTAAATGAATTTGACTTTGCGTTACAAATGAATGTTTGAGATAATGTCATGATGATAAATTATTTATTATTGGTGTGTTATAAACAAATGATTGGAAAAATATTTCACATAGCGTTGTAAGTTGTAAAAAACATTTGGAATCGCTAACCATGGGATCACATAGATCGTCGCGATCACGTACTCGTAAACGGCGATCATCAAAATATCGTCGTCGATATTCTTATTCTTCAGACCGTGATACGTATAGGAGATCTCGTAGTTTCTCTCGCTCACCACGTTATCGTAGCCGTCGACGATATCATCGACATAGATATTCAGATTCTTCATACCGAAGCGTGTCTAGGTCAACATTAAGTAGTTCATCCTACTCGCCACCGCGCAGGCGACATAAAAAACAAAAGAAAAATGATCTTCACAAAAGTAAACAGACGCATACTGCCTCATCCAGACAAGCGGGTGAATTTAGTGTAGGGCCTAAAAGTTACACTCCACCGTTACCCGCAAATCAAAATTCTACCAATGATCACGTACCTGAAATTCAGGCTGTAAACATTGCTCAAGCTAGTCAACCAAGTACAAGTAATATCCCAGTGAGTAATTTACTACCGGGTAATGCTTACACCGCTCACGTTAACGTAGTTCCTGAGTTTGACCCTAATGATGGTGCGCAAAATATCGAATGTTGGATACATAAAGTGAATGAGTGCTCTCAAATATATTCATGGACGGATACGCAAACATGTCACTATGCACTGACCAAGCTCGCTGGCTTTGCGAAGCGTTGGTACCAAGGACTACCATCGCTTTTGTACACTTGGCCTCAATGGGTAGAAAAATTAAAATTAGCATTCCCCTCGACGGAAAATTATGGCGATCTCCTTCAGAGAATGCTCAATGTTCGTTGTAAAGTTGGACAACCATTGGACGTGTATTATTACGAAAAAATGATAATGATAAATAAATGTGACATACCAGGCCGCAAAGCTGTAGGATGTTTGGTTCATGGCATAGATGACAAATTTGTTAAAATGAGTGCAAATTCGTGCCGTTTTGATGAACCGGAACAATTATTTTCCTATTTAAGAACCTTATCACAAAACGATAGTTATTTGATGTCTCAAAAACGCAATAAACCATGGAACAAAGATCAGAAACAGACTCAAAACGACACGAATGTAGGTACAGAACCAACTAAACCAGGAATAGTATGCTATAACTGTGGAGAGGCTGGGCACATTCGATCTAAATGTAACAAACCTATGAAAAAGTGTAATATTTGTCGTAGGGTGGGCCATATGGCTAATGAGTGCCGTAATAGGGTAGCTTTAGGGTCAGCGTCTAGTCCTAATGAAACTGGCTTATTACAACTCACTGCTCCACCAACTGACAAAGACGTTAGACGTGTTGAAGCTTGCAATACTAGTGGACCTCATATTCAATCGTCAGTAGTTGAAAGCGAAAAATATTACAAGGAAGTTAAACTTGAGGGCATAGTTACACGCGCTTTTGTTGATTTAGGCAGCTCATGCACTTTAATCGGAGAAAGCTTTGCCAAACAAATATTCGGTAGTTGGGAACATCCTGATAAACTTCCAAATTTGAGAGGATTCGGTAATTCGACCGTCCAACCTTTGGGACGTGTAAATGCCCAAGCAGCACATTAGTGAATTTTGCAGCTTATCTTATAGCTTTAACACTTTCGCAACCAGATATAAAATTTAACCCTACCCCAGAAACCGAGAGCCCGCTAGGTGGGTAGCTTTTTAAGCAAAAATACGTGACCGGCATCTGAGCAAAGATTACGAGTGCCTACCAGGCGGGTTCCTGGTAGCGAAAGTGTTAAGTTCTAAATGAGTGGTTTAACAGTGTTTGATACAACTTATAGCTTTAAACACCACTCAAAACTGTATATGAGTTCATCCTATCACTTGTAGTTGCATAGGAACGTTTTTTGTTTCTACTTTATTACTTATGGTGGGATAAAGTCGATTTTGCTACTTAAAGTTGCATGCAGGTTCAAATTGTCACTCAATAAGAAGCAATAGTGCTATATAAGGCCTTAAAATCACTTATAAGCAACTTTTACATATAAGTGGGAACATACCCTTATTTGGAACTAAAAGTTCCAAATGACTAGTACAATAGCGAATTATATCACCAATAGTGGCTAAAGGGATAATTTTACGGCTCTTTTGGAACCAAAAAATATTGCAACTTTAAGGCCTAAGAAGTACCTTATTGCCACTCCAACGCATAAATAGGTGTCAGTAGGAGGTTCTTGGAACCAAAAGCAGTTATTTTCACTTATTTCGAACCACTAACGAACTAAAAGTTCTATTATTGTTCCTATTTGCGCCTTGTCAAAATATATTTAATAGTCTTGCTTGTTTAATACTCTACAAAAGAGCAAATAATTACTATTGGTTATATCATTCACTGCTTTGCCACTCGCAAGATACAAATAAGTGATTATTTGACTTGATAGTTCCAAATAAGGAACAAATAAGTGAAAATAAACACTGTAGGATCTTTTTTAGGGTTCCGTAGTCAACTAGGAACCCTTATAGTTTCGCCATGTCCGTCTGTCCGTCTGTCCGTCCGCGGCTTAGCTCCGTGATCATAAGTGCTAGAAAGCTGAAGTTTGGTATGTGTATGTATCACGCCGACATAACGGTAAAATAAAAACTAAAAAAATAACTTTTTTTCGGGTACCTCCCATACACCTAATGTGGGGGTGATTTTTTTTTTCGTTCTAACACTAGCGTGTGGGGTGTCGTTGAATAGGTCTTTTAAAAACAATAGGGGCCTTCAAAGATCATTTTTTGATAAAGTCAGCAGTTTTGTAAATATTCGCTCGGTAAATCCAAAAAATAGTGTCCCCCCCCTCTAACTTCTCAACCACGGGTCAAAAAATTATGGAAAAATTCATGAAAATAAGGCCCTATTAGTACTTTCAATGAAAACTATATTGAATAAAATCGGTCGAGCCGTTTTTGAGTTATCGCAAAAATTCATAATTTTCTTTTAAATGACGTAAGTGCCCCGCGGTGTTCTTATACTTCGAACGTTACACATATTAGTTAAGTGCCATACTGCATTAAAACATTTCGCTCAATCTGGTGCGTATAATCGATAACTTCTAGAAGGTAATAAGTAATTACAGTTACTTTGGCGTTTACGACCTTTTATAGAGCTTGAAATCTTTCTCGTAATTTAAATTCGATTTTATTGTCTATTGTGAAGGATGGCCAACTACGGAACCCTACACTGAGCGTGGCCCGACATGCTCTTGGACGGTTTTTGTTTCGCCATGTTTACAAATGGAAGCCTATGAAAATTGATTATTTTAACCAGAATTTTATCACACTGACGCATAATCACAGACTTTTGATAGTTGTGACGATGTTACTTTAACATTGTACGTAACCTACAATCATTAGGTCAGGTTTTTAACAGTTTTATTTCTTATCAGTATCTATTCCTTATTTAATTTAGCACTCTCTTTTTTAATATTCCTGATCAAATGAAGGGCGCGTCGAAATTTACAAAGAAAACATACTATAGTTTCACAGTAAAAAAAAAATCGCAAGAATTTCGTGCTTATTTCGATGCTTGTATAACGTAAAGTTTTAATCACTCATCAAACAGACATATAAATCCAAAATGAATATGGCAGATCACGTATTACTTCAATTTGACAGTTGCCTCGCCACTCAAAGATAATTTTGGCGACTCATTTATCACTCATTGACCGAACTGAAATGTTTTCATTCGTTCACTGCGCATAACTTTTACCCTTAGTTCTAATTGCCACTTAAGGCTATTGTGAGATCTCTTATGGACGCATAACTTTCACCCATAGTTCTAATTTCCACTTAAGGTTATTGTGAGATCTCTTATGGATTCTATTTAGCACCAAAAATAGGCTGCAATTTTTCTCCTTTTGGTTCTATACTGGTGGCATAAGGGTTCTTGCCACCTATATAGCACTTAGTCATGGTGGTAAATTTCACTTAAGCATCTAATTAGATATGATATACGAGCTATTTAGACCCAATTGTGCTACTTGGGTGGTACTCTAAGCGTAGATGATGTAGAAAACCAGGTTGACTTTGTTGTCGTGTCTGATCACTTTTTGCCAAGCAATATTATGATAGGTCAAACATTTACGGAACTACCCGGTATCGTGATTATAAAAACCGCAAAAGAATTGACATTCTATAGAGCTCCGGGTGAGGAATGTAATGAACTCAAAAATAAATTTGCTTTAAGTACAGTTACAGACATAGCTATTGCAGCGAGTTCTACCTCACCTATTGAAGTGACTACTACATCAGAAAATTTCACTGGGTCTCTTTACATTCCTGCTACATTTTGTAGTGCGCTACACAAAGATTACATTGTCTTACCTGGGCTGTATAGGTTTAATAACAGCCAAGGTTTTGTTATGATCACAAACGTAGCGGACACAGATTTAAACTTAAATAAAGATCAGGTATTAGCTAGGGGGAGCAGTTATGAGGAAATCAATGAACCATCGGTTAGATTAACTACAGTTACAGTTGAAAATAAGCAAGAATTGCCAATAGACGATATCGTTATAGGTACACAGCTCAATGAAACAGAACGTGAAACATTTCATTCGCTCTTGTCAAAGTATCGCGATTGCTTCGCACTAGACTTGTCCGAGCTAGGTAAAACTGATTTAACTGAAATGATTATTCGGCTTAAAGATGACAATCCCGTAGTCTACAACCCGTACCGTATGTCTCTTAAAGAGAAAGAGCAACTGTCTGTTATTATAGAAGATCTTCTCAAGAATGGCATTATTAGGGAGAGTTCATCGTCCTACGCCAGCCCCGTGCTGTTAGTCAGCAAGAAGAATGGTCAAAAGCGTTTATGCGTAGATTATCGCGCGTTGAACCGGAAAACTTTAAAAGATAAGTATCCGTTGCCTCGCATTGAGGACAAATTAGATTGCCTGGGAGGTAACAAGTTCTTTACCAGTCTTGACTTAGCCAGCGGATACTATCAAGTGCCAGTTTCTGAGAACAGTAAGCATCTGACAGCGTTTGTCACGCCGGACGGCCTCTATGAATTCAATAGAATGCCGTTTGGCTTGGCAAATGCTCCAAGTGTTTTTCAGCGTGCGATAAACTCGATGGTTAATGGCGTTGGACAAAAACTAGTACTCGCGTACATGGATGACCTTTTAGTTCCGTCAAAATCAATCCAAGAAGGTCTAGAGAAGCTTGAAAAAGTATTTATCATGCTTCGGAATGCTAAACTCACGTTGAACCTAAAGAAATGTGTATTTTTCCAAAGGAAAATTGAATATCTCGGTTACGAAATTTCTATGGAAGGTATCAGGCCTGGATCATTTAAAATCGACGCTGTCAAGAAGTTTCCCACTCCAAAGAATGTGCATGAAGTTCGTCAATTCGTTGGACTGGCGAGCTATTTCCGCAAATTTGTACGTAACTTTTCTGTAATAGCTAGACCTCTAACTGTTCTCACTAAGGAAAATGAGCCCTGGCGGTTTGAAGACGAGCAGTTAGCAGCATTCAATAAATTGAAAGATATATTGAGTAGCAGACCAGTTTTAGCACTGTATGAACCTCAAGCGCGGTTAGAGGTTCATACAGATGCAAGCAAAATGGGCCTCGGTGCCATTTTGTTGCAAGACGCTGGTCGGGGACTCCAGCCCATAGCGTTTTATAGTCGTCAAACCTCTCCTGAAGAGCAAAAATTTCACGCGTACGAGTTGGAGACCCTTGCCGTGATAACTGCACTAAATCGATTTAGAGTCTATTTGCTTGGTTGTTCGTTCAAACTAGTTACAGACTGCAATGCAATTCGTAGTACTATGACTAAGAAAGACTTAATTCCTAGAGTCGCGAGGTGGTGGATTGCCATGCAAGAATTTGATTTTGCTATAGAGTATCGAGCGGGCACAAAAATGACTCACGTTGATGCCCTAAGTCGGAATCCTATAGAAGCAGAGAATCCACCATGCCGCGATGATGACTGCTATGTTTTCCACATCAACCCTGCAGATTCAAACACTGCTACCGATGATAAATGGTTACAAACGATTCAACAATCGGACCCGGAATTGCAAAGAATTGTACAGATTTTAAAAGATCCTGAAACTAACACAATGATAGACATTAAAAATAATTTTGTGTATAAAAATGATAGACTGTATCGCGTAGTTAAAAAGAACGAAGACGTGACGTTACTGTGGGTCGTTCCAAAGTCAGTTAGGTGGCAAATACTTAAAAGTCATCACGATGACGTCGGGCACTTTGGTTATGAGAAAACATATGAAAGAATTCGTAAGGTGTACTGGTTTAAAAAGATGCGGCGGTTTGTAAAAAAATATTGTAATGCGTGCTTACAATGTGCTTATAACAAAGTGCCCGGCGGTCCGAAAGAAGGAATGCTCCACCCGATTCAAAAACCGGATCGACCATTTCACACCCTACATGCAGATCATTGTGGACCGTTTCCTGTAAGTAAAAAACGAAATTCATACATACTCGCGATAATAGACTCTTTCACTAAATTTATCTTCATAAAACCCGTTAAAAACTGCAAAACGACCACCACTATAAACGTCTTTGAAGAGTATTTCAGCCTATTTGCCGTACCAAGACGTCTAATTACGGACAGAGGAACTAGTTTTACTAGTAAATCTTTTAAAAAATATATAAATGATAAAGGATCAGTCCATATATTAAACGCGGTTGCTAGCCCTCGCGCAAATGGACAAATTGAGCGCTACAATAGATCTATTGTAGATGCACTTACGTCAATGAATCATGGTAAACCCGATAATGAGTGGGACATTAGTGTGCCAAAAGTTCAATGGGGTCTTAACAACACCATTAACAAAGCCACTAACCAAACACCGGCTCAGTTATTATTTAGTCTGAGCCCCGTAGGTAGTTCGGATGGGGCAATGAACGCGATTGTTTCTGAAGCTCAGGAGTACGAGGACCCTGACGTAATCAGGGCTGAGGCTAGTGAAAAGATGCGCCAAGACCAAGTAAAACAAAAAGAACGCTTCGACAGTAAGAGAAAACGTCCACATGTTTATAGTGTTGGAGACCTTGTACGTATTGAGAGGGAAATTAGTAATCCATCAGGGCAAAGTAGGAAATTGCAGCCTAAGTGTAGCGGTCCTTATAAAATTACCAAAGTTTTAGGTAATGATCGGTATGAGGTGGAAGACACGCCCATCACTAAAAAGGATGGTAAACCTTTGTATAGATCGGTATTCGCAGTCGATAAGATTCACCCGTGGTTGGTTTTTGCGAACGATCCCATGGAGAGTGATTCTGAAGCAGACAGTATTTGAATTTAACATAAAGAAAATTAATATTTAACAATAAGACAATGATTTCAAACGTATGTTCAATTATATTTAAGTAACGGCGTGTTTATTTTGTAGTTACTAGCCCTGTGTGGCGTTAATAGCCCTTGGTGGCGTTACTAGCCCTTAGTGGCGTTACTAGCCCTTGTGGCGTTACTAGCCCTTAGTGGCGTTATTAGCCCCTAGTGGCGTTACTAGCCCTTAGTGGCGTTATTAGCCCCTAGTGGCGTTATAGCCCCTAGTGGCGTTACTAGCCCTGCGTGGCGTTATAGCCCTTAGTGGCGTTATTAGCCCTGCGTGGCGTTAGTAGCCCTGCGTGGCGTTATTAGCCCTGCGTGGCGTTGTTGAATGTTCCTAACATGTTGTAGCGCAGATAGCGTTTTTGTATTAAAACTTCGGTTGGGGGTTATGATTGCCTTTAATGTTTTCCAAATGATTAACGACTGATTTGAAACACAGATGTTAGTAGCGATATATATAATGAGAATTTTAATTGTTTTTCTTGTACGCAAATCTTGTCATTATTTAATAAACTAACGCGAGGACGCGTAAGAGGTCAGAAAAGGCCGAATGTTAGCAAATGTGGGTAGTGTGAATGAAAATCAATATTTATAGAAAGGGTAGAAATCAAAGTCATATATAAAATGTAATCATCATATATTTAACATTATTTCATGAAATTAATACTAATTACTTTCTGTTTGTGTGTCTGTACCTTTTCTATAAAATAATAAATTTAAACTAGTTACTTTAAAACGTGAATTATAATGTTATTAATGTATTTTTACGATGGCAACATTAGTTGTCTTTGGTATTTCATGGTGATTTAAAAACTGAATTTCATTCGTTACTGGTCTTCGATGTAATACTCATGCTGGTGTAGAATAAACCTTTTAAATAGAAGTTGAGTTATTCCTTAGTCCTGTGGTTCCTGAAGTACGGATAGCTTACACTGGATACCTATTAATGATTGTCCTATTCTACTTTAATAGTATACATGAGAAAGTGTGTGGCAATTTTTGGATGTTTGTTATTGTTAGACGATTTTTATGACAGAACTCATCCCTTTGGGGAAATGGAGGGGTTAAATTTGAATTTACTGTGTCAGCGCGGTCACTTCTCTTGGTTGAAGTATTATTATATTTTCTAATTTACTATTTGCTATTAAATTTTATTAGGTATTTAATTAGTCCCTTATGGCGACTAACGAGTATGACGCGAACATATTTATGAGTAAAAGCAAATTATATATTATTTGAACAAAAACATACTTACATATTTACGATATGAAATTGTATTTCTGATATCAGCTGAACGAGTTACTGAAAAACCCAAATCACGATATGTATGCTTATAAAATATTTAAAAAGTTCCCTCGAGATCTTCTTAATGTCAGGATTGGATGCTCACATGCTGGCAATCGGCACAATTAAACAAACAAACCCAATCGGTCCATTCATTTCCAAACAAAACCAAAACACATCTTCAACTAGAACTAAGAACTTCCTGCATTTCGTAGCGATTAAACATTATAAAATTGTTTAAATTATAGAGTATCGACAATCTGGATGACGCCCATGAAACGACACAAGTGCTACCACCAGAGCAAGTTCCATCGTCTTCTAAGCATCAGGTGAGCATTTATACTCGTTATTTATATAAATGGACATTATTAAGAACAATCATTTACCGAACAGACATCCTCCTCAATTTGTTATCGATTAAAAATGCAATTTTTTTCCTAATTACAGAGTATAGGGTAACTGGTTGACGCCATGGACACTTCACAGGCGCCACGGCCACGACTGGAGCAAGTTCCATCGACTTCTGAGCATCAGGTTAGATAATTAAATTAAGTCTATAATTTTTCAAGCTTTTATTTAACTTGCATTGTATGTATGTATGTATGTAAGTATGTTTGTTCGGGTGGAATCTTGCAACTCTATTTTGAAGCAGATATCGTCAACCGATTGAGCTGAAATTTTGCATACTTACTTAACTTTGATGACAATACGATAATATGATACCATGGGGCTGATTTGATGATGGAGACGGAAGGTGGCCATAGGAACTCAATAATAGAAAAAGCAATCCTACCGAGTTTGGGCTCTTTAGAATCATCTAAGTGAGCATTTGATGGATATCCAAGATAGATGAGAAAAGTACAGTCGGCTATAAAAGCTTGTCACTAAAATGAAATTTTTGATAGAAACTTATTACATTACTGTATGTATCTATCGATCTCTAAATTTTGCTTAGTTGTCTATGATCCAAGAAATGTGATCATTGATCATACATGCTCGATAATTTATATTACTTCGTTTTTAAAGTTTTTTAGCCATAGTCCTTTTTAGGGTTCCGTACCCAAAGGGTAAAAACGGGACCCTATTACTGAGACTTCGCTGTCCGTCCGTCCGTCCGTCTGTCACCAGGCTGTATCTCAAGAACGGTGATAGCTAGACAGTTGAAATTTTCACAGATGATGTATTTCTATTGCCGCTATAACAACAAATACTAAAAATAAAATAAAATAAATATTTAAGGGGGGCTCCCATACAACAAACTTGTTATAGATTATATATATGTATAGGTACGGAACCCTTTATGCGCGAGTCGGGCTCGCACTTGCCCAATTTTTTTCTGCCTTGTATGGGCATTGTACGGTAACCTAACCTTCGAATCCTGTCCGAACCATGAAATTTTTAAATTTTCGCTTCATTTGTAAACATTTAGTTTACGTTAGCAGACGTTACTGCTTTAATTAAAATAAGTGTTCGGAGAGCATCTAAGATACAAGTGAATACATGACTGTATCCATACTAATATTGTAAATGCGAAAGTGTGTCTGTCTGT
Source organism: Apotomis capreana (assembly GCA_947623375.1). Lineage (NCBI taxonomy): Eukaryota > Metazoa > Arthropoda > Insecta > Lepidoptera > Tortricidae > Apotomis > Apotomis capreana. The sequence goes on from OX392499.1 coordinate 347,549, forward strand.
CTGTCTGTCTGTCTGTCCGTCTGTCTGTCTGTCTGTCTGTCTGTCTGTCTGTCTGTCTGTCTGTTACCTCTTCACGCTTAAACCGCTGAACCGATTTAGATGAAATTTGGTATATAGATAGTTTCAGTCCCGGGGAAGGACATAGGATACTTTTCATCCCGAATAAATGTAGTGTTCCCGTGGGATGAGCGGGTAACACCGCGGGGCACAGCTAGTATTATATAACTTAACTACCATACGAGTAAATACAATGATACATATATTTATATACTATACGACGTATATCCATATTAATATTATAAATGCGAAAGTGTGTCTGTTACCTCTTCACGCTTAAACTGCTGAACCGACTTAGATGAAATTTGGTATGGAGATAGTTTGAGACCCGGGAAAGGACATAGGATACTTTTCATCCCGAATAAATTTAGTGTTCCCGGGGATGAGCGGGTAACACCGCGGGGCACAGCTAGTTATATATAATATTCATATAATAATAAATACGATGAAATGTCTACTGCATTTATTGAATTTTATTTTATAATGTGTTTTAAATTACATTACAGATGAACTTCCATCCGAAGCCCATGCTACGTCTAACCATGCTCAATAAATTTGATGCGTTGTTTGACTCCCTAAATGCTGACAGCCCAGACCTGCGTGGAGGAAAGAAGTACTCCACTTACATGTCGCAGCCCACATTTAGATTTATTTAAGCGAATGAAAGAGTTTGTTCGGGGACTTAAATTTAAAGAAATACGGTCACCTCCGCCATCACCAGCAGGTTGGATACGCACAATGAATGCGGTAGAGAGACTGTGGAATAATGTAAACGCAATGGACGTTAGCAGCATTTCTATAATATCAAACATTGATCATATAAAAAAAACTGTTTTTACATAGTGGTCAAGCGATATATTGCCCTTAAGAATAGAGAATTTGCTGGAGAATATCGCGAAAAATCATTGCAGAAGAAAATGACTATTTAAAAAAAATATTAGGTGTTGTTTATGTGTGTCAAAACCAGTATTTGTAATAGGATAATATAATAATTATAATTGTTATAATTATTTGTGCAACAAGAGAGCAAATTTGTTTTTTGTTGCGGGTGCTGGTTTTGAGTCCTTAGTAAGAATCCTTAGTGTAACCATGTGTAACGAGGGACTCAACAGCACAAGATGCAAAAAACTTTGCTCTCGTGTAGCACACACAACCTCATCGCCTCAACAGCGAGAACAAATTCGTTTTTTTTGGACTTGTTCTTTCAACCATTAAAGTGTAGGTATGATTATAGTCTTTGTTGCTGATTTCAATGATATTATAAATAAAAAAATAGATAAATGCTAATAAAAAGGAATAACAATATAATATAATTGAAATTATACATTCCAACACTGCCGTACCAGTCTATCACAACCACCACGGTTGTCATTAGGAATTAGATCAAAATAATAATAATTTTGGCCGGGTGTATTGGAACGTGTTCTTATTCGAGATTGGATTCGAAACATGAATATCGAATTGATTTATGTTTTTATCACTCTCTTTTATATATAAAAATGAGTGCTGTGAAGTTAGAATGATTCGAATTTTATAGTTAACCTAAGGCTGAGAAATGACAATTCGTGGCCAAATATTGAAAAAGAAAAGTTACTTTGTGCTCTCGCTCGTCACAAAATAGCATTTCGTTTACTGTTATCTCGGAGCAAAATCATAATGTTTGCTGATGTGCTGGTAAATTTATTTTAACTCGTGATAAAATTTTCGGAAACGAGGAATAATTATTAGAGATTTCTCACGAAACGTTTAATGAAATTATTGGGACAATATACAGGTATATTGTCCCAATAATTACATTAAAGGGAGAGGGTCGATTGCAAAAAAAAAATGTACATAGTTAAGGGCTTTAATCAAAATAAAACTTAATTGATTCCTTTATGTGACGAAAGTTACCCATACATTTTGTATGACTAACTTTCGTCACACAAAGGAAGCGACCGTGATTTTTTGTTAACTTAGTTTTTAACTATGTACAATTTTTTGCAATCGACCCGTAAATAGATTCATCATCAAATGTAGAAGTGCACAATATCCTAAAAAGCGTTAGATACTCAGCAAATAATGTTACATGGAAGGGATCGCTAGTCGATAATACCGCCTGTTGTTTACCTCTGTAGGGCTAGCATATCTTGCTGCGACTTCGCTTGTCGATCTCGCACGGTATCGAAAGGAAAATTACAGATAGTATTTGTCGCGCGACAAAAGAGTCGCGTGTCCAAGTTATGCTGGACGTTTTGCTTGTTATTTTATTGTTTCTCATGATGTATATTATTTTATTCTGTATTCAAGGTGTGCAATCGGAATTTATAATCTGCAATACTTCATATTATTCTTCTTTCTTTGAGTAAAGAATGTAGATTTCATCTTGATTTAGTTTTATTTCACATACAAATGAATGATTACAATTAACGTTAATTCCAGAGTTGTGAGGGAAACCTGCAGTTCCAAATACTTAACTTACTGATGTTAAGTATGACATTATTATTATTAACAATGGTTTCTTGACATATCAGTTAAGTATTTGGACAAATAAGGCGTTACTTTGCGTAAATCCATATTAGTTAAAACAATAATATTGCTTTGCTAATCCGCGATATAATAACATGTACATGTCGATAAGTGCCAACTTACTTGTTTGCGTATTTTTTCATGCAATCATGCATTTAATGGTCCCACCATTATGCATTAAAATACACAAATAAGTATATAAAGGTAAGCACGAATTGACTGGCACGTTATTATATCGCGGATTAACAAAGCAATATTATTGTTTTGATTATTCAAGTTTCCCGCGTATATTGAACTGTCACTTTCTGACTGATGACACCTATTTCCGGTTCCGGTTTTGAGTTTTTACTGGGCTAACGTTGAGGCGCTGTAGGACTCATATACGTGTACGGGTGTGCGTGTGTGAGTATGTCGCATTTGCTTGTATGGCAGTTAGCGTTCTTCTCCTTGTGAGTATTATATTCCTTGCTTTCGTGATAATGGACAGATTTTCTTTTCTACAGTCAGTTACGTCTAGTAGAGTAACTGTGTCAAGTTTGGTTAAAAAATTCTTTGTGGTTCCGCAGAAAAAAAATAAAAACGGAAATAATGAAATATGGTTTTTCTCCAAAACTATTTAACTTTAATGTACTATTATTTTTTAATTCTGTAAAGCTTAGTCAAGTTCATGTTTTAAGTGAAAATGGTATCTCTATATCTAACGATTATGTAAAAAAATAGGTAAGTCAAAATTTTAATATATATATTTTTTTACTTTTGTGAGAGATACCACTCTAATTGACATTTCTAAATAAGCCTTAGTTAACGTCTTGTAACACATATTAATTTGATGGACAAAATCGGAAAGCAACTGTGTCAAAATGAAATAAATAACTGGGCTGGAATTCATTACTATTTAATTAGGAAACTACTCTAACACTGCTAAATAACCAAAACATAGTATCCTCTTTACAAATAAACAAGATTTGACAGTTACAGTGACATTTGCTAGAAAATGTCACCTTTTTAGTTACGTAATGAAAAAAAATACACTTATTCTAATCCTCATCGCTATCTTCATTGACAGTAACGTGAATTCCGTGATTCAAAAAAAGTCCGCTTAAAGTTTCAGCAGGCCGAACGATTTTGGACAAATATCTTGCGTGCGACAAATAATAAACAATAGCAACAATGTGTGAAAAACACCCTACTGTTCGCATTCCGTTGGCACATTCACAATAATGCCGCCTTATGGATCCAACACCAATGCTGTTTGGGACATATTCGATAAAGCATCTGTAAAGATTTTTTGAAATATGGCGAGATTGGACTTTCTGTTTCAGTATATTAGAATTTTCCTTCACATATTCCAAATTCAACGAACCATCTTCATTAAATATTTCTGATAGATACGAAATCGCTACTTATATCATTGCGAGGTGATATAATGATGTAGGTTTCTTTCTTAATATTTTTTTGATTGCATTCGCTTTAGAATTCATTTTGTAAAGACGAGTTATCTTTCTAATGTCCCTGAAATGTCACGTTACATTTAAAAAAACAATTCATCTTTATTACTGTCATAATATGTATTTATTTTAATTTCGGTAGAAAGAGGATTATTGCGTGGCGAAAAAAGAATAGTTTGTAATTACAATTTCAAGATATTGAAGTCATACCCGAAAAGTCTTTTAAATTCCATTTTACAGTTAGTGTCCGATTAAAACCTTTAAATTGATAATCTGGTATAATGTTAAGTAAAGCTTATATACCAAATAGCAAAAATGATTAATATATGCATAGTTTTTATGTTATTAGAAAAATAATGACATTTTCAATAACAATAAAAGGCAAATGTCACTAACTGTCAAATCTTGTTCATTTGTAAAGAGGATGTATGCTTCGGTTATTTGGAAGTGTTAGAATAGCTTACTAATAAAATGTAATAAAATCCAACCCAGTTATTAAATTTATTTTATTTTGACACAGTTGCTTTCCGATTTTATACATCAAATTAATATGTGTTACAGGACGTTAACTAAGGCTTATTTAGAAATGTCAATTAGAGTGGTATCTCTCACAAAAGTAAAAAAATATATATATTAAAATTTTGACTTACCTATTTTTTACATAATCGTTAGATATAGAGATACCATTTTCACTTAAAACATGAACTTGACTAAGGTTTACAGAATGAAAAAATAATAGTACATTAAAGTTAAATAGTTTTGGAGAAAAACCATATTTCATTATTTCCGTTTTTATTTTTTTTCTGCGGAACCGCGAATAATTTTTCAACCAAACTTGACACAGTTACTCTACTAAACGTAACTGACTGTAGAAAATAAAACCAAGTCATAATATTAAAGGGCATTTTTGCTTCCCTTAATCGGAAACGGCCTTTAGTATAACAGATAATAATGATCTTGTGACTCTTGTGAGGATGTGCGGAGCGGTGAGGGCAGTGTGACGTCACGCTGCGGCGCGCCTGTCGCCTGTAACCTAGTTTCCACGAGAGACCTGTGCGGTCGATACCTCGGGGAAACCGCGCGCCCGCCCGCCAATCATCAATCGCTACCAAGGATTTGGATACTTTTGTATACTTATTGTTTGAGATCGGATTTAGTATTGTAAAAATAAAAATTCCCAAGGACAACAGAACTATGTTAATCATCACAACGCTACACAAAATTTGAGAGAATAGGTACCTACTCGTATTTAGTACAGTACAAGTAAAACCGCGGAGAAAAATATACTTCGACGGACGGACTTTCGAGGCGACTAAAAGCCAATTTGTAAGATACAGTCGGGTGGTTCGAAATATTTGACAACTTGCCGGTTTTAACCGCTGACATTTCAATTAACAGATTCTTTCAATCGTAGTGGGTAAATACCCGCGAATAATAGGTATTTACCCAGGAGAATCCATCTCTATAATAATCGCGGCAGGACGCCTGAGTCATGACTTGATGTCACAAGGGAAGCGAATTTTACTGTACAATGCGAATTGTTCGTTCTTAATACGAACGCTACTGGTCGTGGGAAGCGGCAGGGCTGTGTCGAGCACACGGATATCGGACCTATTCGCCAGTTCAGCGTCGAAGTCGTCTATAACATAGTGTGATGTGACCAAAATATGACAGCGTTTTTCTGGTCAGCAGTATACTCCACGTCCATCGTGGAGACTACTTCCCTAAGAACAGATTGCAAATAGGCTAGTTTGAGCGGGCTCTATGAATACCTCGCCACTTGTTCACACGCGGCGCCACTCCTCCTTAAGGAGTGCTTGCTGCTCTGCGCTCGTGCAGCAAGCACGGAAGATCCGATTAAACGGTTGATCGGGGAGAATGATAATATTTCGCAATCAATGGTTTGTCAAAGTTGTACATTTCAGTAAACTAATATGTATATTTTTAGACCAGATCTCTAATAGGTAGTTTAGTTGTAATAATTCTAAAAGAAGAGTCAAAATTACATCTAACTCGAACGAACTCAATGCTAATACATTTGCTGAATTACACAGTTTCATACGTGGAATCAATACTGGAAATATAGCAAGCAATAAAACAGTGTCGCAACATTGTCGCAACTGCGGCGGGCGCTCGCTGAAATATGAGCTTAGCTGAGCAAGCTAAATCTATCTACATCCGATTATACTGCAAAGCTTAGTGAATCTTGCTCCAGCGTGCCCAAGGACATTTTAAAGACAACTGTACATTTTTGACTTCTACGTATGTGTCTCGGATACAAAATTGTTTTAAAAACTACACACTACAACTACTACGCAGATACAAATACGTAAATATCAATCCATCATAATAAATCAACAGAAATACCTGATGAGGCAAGGCATACAGATAAATATATCGATACGATAGAGCAGGCAAGCGTATTTCCCTCACGACACGAGTGTTGGTCGAGCGAGTAAACCAGATTACCTCGCCAGGAACTTGCTTTACGTCAGACTGTCCAGTACAGAGGGACTATCTTTCTATGAGCGGGATATACGTATATGTAGGGTGGAACATCATTAAATTATATAGGTAAGTACCTAAACAGTAAGGGCAGGTATCAGTATCCTTGCCGACACGCGAAACTGGCTTTTAGGAGACCAAGATTTTCTCAAGTTCTGTTATCAGTATACTACAGAAAATGTTATTGCTAATTTTGCTATCAAGGATAAAACGCTCTTTGTAAGTGGTATCCAGGCTGCGCAAGCGACTGTGTCAGGCGGAGCGGGCGTCGTTAGCGGCAGCTAATAGAGTGTGAGCGCTCGGTTAGACGCAATTAAGCAGCGCTCGCGACACTGCCGCCCTATATACGAGTACCTGAGAGACTGACTGAACAGAACTCACGCAGAAAAAAGTCGGTCAAGTGCGTGTCGATTGACGGAACCCTAAAAATTTAACATAACGTACCTATTAATATTTCATAAGAACTATATTCTTAACAGACGCAATATAATTATATAATAGAATTATAGAACGCAATGGATTCTTTATTGAAATGAAAAGGAGGAAGGTAAAATAAAATGAATATGTTTTATCCTAAGTAAATAATAATGTTTTATCCTGTAACTCCAGACAGTGCGCTAGATTTGAGAGATTATAATGTAAACCGTTTGCAAACTTCTCAGGGTCGCCTGCACTTATCATATAGATTGCTATTACAATTGCGGCTGCATGCATTGTTATAATAATCTTAATATTACAGAGTCGGTGCGAGAGTCCTACTTATATGTAATTTCATAATTTTTTGGTTCATTGACAACCGATACATTATTACGTTGCGGTCAGCCGCAAAGGATAATAAACTCAAGAGCGACTCAAGAGTCAAGAGTGAGGCGACGTCTGTCAATGGTGACAATCATCCTGTAATGATCACATTGCAGCAATGTTTGAAAAGCGACGTTGCCCAACCGGCCTATTTACGCCCGCACAGCCGCGCATGGAATTGTATTATAGCACGCTAACATTAGCGTTGTTTGCTGACCATAAGTTAGTGTTTCTTTATTTATTCAATACAGTCAAGTATGAAACTGTCTTATTTTAGTGACTAAGATCACCAGAAATCCACGATGCTATGTCCATCTGGAAGAGCTCATTCGAGAACAGGAATTGAATCTTATGCAGATATTAGTCAAACGAGACTCGGACGTAACTCGCTGATGCTTATCGCGGCACGATACCGAATTATTGCCTTTTATCTGCTGACACACTTATCGTAATCGACAGAAGAGCACAAGCGCATTAATCCATAAGATATAATACATATAGCACTAATAGCAGTCAGCCGATGAAGTCGTTCGACCAATGTGCATCCGTCAATATCCGACACGTATTTGAGTGTTTTATCTGTAGTGCGATAGGCATACAGGTATTTCGAGCAGAGCTGTAGGTTTCCATTAAGGTGTACGTCGCCTGTCGTAGGGTGTGCGTTACCTCCGTGTTTACAATATTTTCCAACCTACCTCCAGTCAAGTAGATACAAGACAATAACAGTAGGCAGTCCTACTGGTATTGTCTTGTCTAATTTGTGAAGAATGTATGTAAGGCGATGTTCATTGGGTTTGTCCTTTAAACCTTGAATAGTTTTTATGTATCTACGTGTTAGAACTAAAACAAAACGACTTGATGTTAGAATCCTGAGATAGATTAAAACAGAAAGGATCTATCTCAGTTCGTGGAATTCAGTTCTTCCATCAACAGGATCAATTCGTTTGCTCAGATATATTTGATAGAATAAAACACCTACTAGTATGTGTAGGTACCTAGGAGTAGTAGAGTTAAGTGATAGAAAATAACTAGCATTTAGAATGATTGACGGAAGAAATCAGACAGAATTAATTAATATTAAGTGTAGCGACAAAGAAATGTTATTTATATTAAAACTAATCGTCTACAATATAATTAATAAGTATACGAGTATGTATCTCATGTGCGAAGCCTTTGTTTCTAAGGATACAACCGGAACGCCTGCTATTGGTGGTGATGGATGAATATTATATTATAATAATTGTCAAGCCTAAAAACGCTATATCTATGCTATGCCCCGTGGGAAATTCTCACTAATATTTGGCAAAGCAAAGTTGAGAATGATAGACATCTGTCTCCCGCCGGTGGCGACTGCTTGTTAAGGTAGCGGAGGAAGATGAGCGGGTGAGTGGCGTGAGGAGTGTCGTCAGCAGCGAGCGCGTCTGGGCGAGTCCTGGGTAGCGGGGCTAGTGCGCGCGAGCTCACCTCTCTGTTGCGTTCGGTGGCGACCTTCGGCGGGAACAGCAGCTGGTTGAGGTAGCTGAGGAAGATGAGCAGGTAGAAGCTGAGTTGCGTGAGCAGCGCCGTCAGCAGCGAGCACTTCTCGAAGGATTCCTGCGTCTCCTCCAGCGTGCTCCAGTCCAGCGGCGGGATGGGCGGCGCGCGCGCACTCTGTACACAAACGGAGGAAACGTTACAGTTGTCTTTTTAATTTACTGTTTGAAGCATAGGGACAATGTTTGAAAATATTTTGATGCTTAATAATAATAAAATACATGTGAAAGGTGTAACTGTAAGCTCCGATTTTGGCGACCGCGCCGCGCGTGTCGCCGCACAGTGGTTCCAAATCACGAAAAGTGGGACATTGCCTTTTTCACTATTAAAAAAATTGCATTCGATAGGGAATTTGATTTAAAAAGAATAATGTTCTTTGCAATTTTTGACAAAAACTTTTAAAGCGGTAAAAAAAAAATATGGAATAATAACTAGTACTTTTTTCTCAAAAACAAAAAATAATATATTTAACAAATTTTAATATATGAAAATAAAAAAATAATACTATCCAGGCATATTTTTTGTTTTGCAAACAAGCTGCGGCAGCAGAAATGCTGAGCAATTGAATTTTGATTATTATAATAGTATGAGTTCTTTGATTAATGTATGTATCTTGTTAGTTCGCATACAACGAACATATATCCCTCAAATCGAACAGATATTCATTAGTTTCATCTTTCCAACCAAATACTATGGTATTTTTTAACCTTGCCTGTCAATATGGTTCTTAGCTATGTTTGGTGGAAATAAAATAGTATCTAAGTAGCAGTAGTTATATTGGAAGCAATACAACCAAGTCAATCGAGTTTGTACAACAAGACGCGAAGGCTTAATGAATGCACACAAGTAGCTTGCGCTATCGGTTCGCGCGTCGCTTGGTGAATGAAGCCCGATTCATGGCGGAATTGGGCCGCGACCACGAGACGAGGCACGAGGTTCATTTCTTAGCAGTTAGCACTTAGCATGGCAACCAATGTGGGTACTCTAGTTTGTTCGTAATCAAATCAAGCAATTCCTGTGCTAATTCTTCGGGTAAGGGTTCTTTGTATTGGTAGGTGTTTGTTTAATAAGTTCATCTTATATTCTAAAACTATGAGAAAGGTGATAAGTTCCTATAAGTACTTTAGAGTTATCTGTGAACAGACAGGTCTTGACTTGAATAGAATAGAATAGAAATGTTTGAAAATTCTTATGGAGAGTTATGATAATCAAGAAAGTATAAAAACTTCAAGTATCTTTCTAGAAATACTACATATGCACATATCAACAATTATCAATAGCTTAATCAATTATGTTTATGCTACCATTAACACTTTCAGGACCAGCAACCCGCCTGGTGGGCGCTCGTAACTTTTGCTCGGCTGCCGGCCCAGCTCGCCTGGCGGATTGTACTATAAAAGCGCCCTCCTGGCGGGATCTGTCGGCGTCTGGGGTGGGGTTGCGCCACTTGCGCCCACCTAGCGGGCTCTGTCGGTTTCTGGGGTATTTTTTTTTGGTTGTCCTTCAAAGTGTTTGATACAAGTAATTTAATAAACGTCTCAACAAGCAGTTCTTAAAAAAAAAATTAACATGTAAATGTCTGCCAAAAAATAAATTAACATCTTTTTTATTTATTAGATAGATGACATGACATGATTAGGTAGATGACAAATGAGGAATAAAATGTTGGTGTAACTTGTCAGCACAAGCTCATAATTCATCAACAATAGTTAAAGTAAGTTGACAACAAAGAAATGTGAAAAAAACTGAACCTGAACAATCCAATAATGGTCAACAAAATCTAGTCTTATGCTTGCTTTGCGCGGCCTTAAGGTGGCGTGAATCCTTTTTTTACTGTACTGTTGTCAGAAGATTTTACATTTTGCTGCGTGCAGTATGAAAGGAGGATCCAGCCAAATCCGCCAATCTGGCAACCTAGGTAGGAAATCATCACTCTTCAATGGAGCGTGCCTCGCCCCCCCCCCTCCACCGGCGCGTGGCGTGATTGTTCTCCGCCAATGGTGCGCAGGCGCCGCACGAAGTGCTTATCTGTCACGCTACACTACTATTGCTACACCTTCAAATCAATAACTGCACAAGTATGTTATAAAAATATTGAACTTCCTCAACCAAAGCCTAAGCCTCTACCAACTTCGAGATAATGCTACAATTTCTAAACAAGTGTCTCCCTTGAATGTAATTAGCATTGCAGGAATATACAGGGGATTTACTATAATGTGGATTATGAGAATGTTAAAATTCTCTTCTTTACATAGAAAACATGTCACAAAATGATGAATTGATGATTTATGAGTTTCTCAAAAAGTTGTCCACTTTCTTGAAAAGGAATTGTCCCTTCATGAAAAATGTTTATAAAAATATTTCCTGACGCAATTTTAATACAAAAAGTAAGTACCTAATTTTATAATTTAATAAACGACAGATGAAGCTTGTTGCTGATAAACATTTATGTGTGATTTTGACGATGGTTGCTACGGATGCTCATTTTGTATTTATGACGAAACCTGTGCTGTGGATTATAATATTTGGATGCATGCATGACAGTTTATTAAATAAAATTTAAACTGAATTTAATAAACTGGTTCAATCATTTTTTTTACTTTGGAGACTTAATATAATGAGTTAAATGGATTGTTTTGATGTAAGTATATAAAAAAAAGAATGCCACACAAAATTTCGTGACGTTTTCTTGACGTCAAGAAATTTTAAACTTTTTCTTTTCAGGAAAGTGGACAACTTTTTGAGAAACACTTATGCATAAGCATATAAAATGTTAACTATCAATTAAAAAGTATTTATTTTTCAAATCGACGGTGCGTTTAAATTCTTAACTTTACAAACTTCAGTAGTATTCAATTGCCTGGCCATGCTCGTCTTAGCAAAAAACTACATACACTGAAAGTACTGACATCTATTCAAACACATAAGACACAATAATGAAGTGTTTACTGTGTAATTTAGCTGGCTGCTGCTTTTTGTGAACCTTAAAAACAGCAAGAGTTAAAGACACCAGTATCTTTGAGAACTTCTTCTAACTTAATATTATCCAAGTGTTGTCAATATTATAAAAGCAAGTTTGCCAGTGTGTATGTTTGTTACTTTTTCATGCAAAACGGCTAGACAGATTGGCATGGGATTTGGAACAGTGATAATTTATACCCTAGCTCATAAGACATAAGCATAAGCTATATATTAACATAAGTATGGTAGTCTGAACAACTACTTATTTATATACTTTTTTCTATAGTAGTGCTATGCTCACCAAACATCAATTTGCATTTTTTACTTTGAAAGAATGGTGTTTCAAACCTAGTATGCGCGAGCCCATGTTTGTTAACAGGTTAGTACATTTCTCTTCAGAAGCCCTTTCATGAACCAGTCGGTCCTACCGGCATCCACAACTTCTGATGAATTAGGTCATATTTGACCTACATCTAAATAAATATGATATCAAAATCTAACAAAAGTCTAGGATACATTAAAAGTATTTAGTAGAAGAAAATTGTTAGAGCAAAAGACATTTATCATCCATCAATCATGCTAAAATTATAAAGGGGAAAGTTTGTGAGTGTTTGTATGTTTGTTACTTCTTCTCATTCGAATGGCTGAACCAATTTTAATAAAATTCCATATGTAGGTAGCTGACACCCTGGATTAACACACAGGTTACTTATTATTGGTTAAACCTAGCAGCTAGTATTGAATAAAAATAAATTGGCAAATGTTATTAACAGAGGTCGGCGTGGGTGAGCTGTTTTCAGCTGTTTGCATAACATGGACATACCTTGTCATGCCCTTGCCCCACGTGCCCCATAAAAGAATGAAATGATTTTATTTAGGCTGCCATTCTGCTTTGAGCTATAAAAATAATAATATTAGAACCTACGGAACGTGATTAATCTATTTTGTACAGCTTTCTGCTTAAGTGGAAAAACAGTTTTAACGAGTATTAAAGCAAACTTCCTTCGATAATATATTATCCATATGATACTATGAAGGTTAATCAAGTGAATATCAAACCTCTTAAGATAGGCAATAAATCTGTTATAAACTGGTCTTCACCTGCTTCTGTCAGTCAGAATTTAGAAGACGTCATCTCGTCGTCTATCTCTCTCTCATGACGTCGTCATCGTCTAACCCAGACTTGTTTTTTTTAGAGAGTATGTCAAAAATCTTTCGGAAGCTTCAGATGTGGACAGCATTCTAATGTACAATTTATCTCCACTCACTTCGTTCAGTGGATGTAGAAAGATCTTTTTCTATCTATAAATGAATATTAAACCCAATGCGAAACTCGATAAAAATTTAAAATATAAAAAAACTAATAGTCATTTATTACAATAGCACAGAAAATTTACAATAAATAAAAAGCTTCATGTTCAATTTGTAATGTATTTTCATTTTAGTTTAATACTTTCAGTGTTGTCTTTTTCATATTAATATCTACCAGACACAACTATATGACATTAATGACGTAAAATAGCTCACCCACGCCGACCTCTGGTTATTAATGATTTTAAATAAAAAGTAACCTAAACTATTATTCAGAAATCATCTCTATATCAAAAATTATTTATTATTTATATATAATATCTAGAAAAGTTTTAAGACAGTTTTAAAGACCAAAGTACATTGACATTGCATGATTTAAAGCATAGATGGTTTAGTTCTGAACATGATTGCCGTTATTTATTAGTGACAATAGTCATTGGAATGTCTCACGCTCGAGTGGTTATCATCGTGGGGCAGTTCCACCCACCAACACGAGCACGCGCGCCCTGAGGCCGGCTGAGATAACTCCAAACTTTTCCAATTATAAGTCGTCTTAAGACTACGAGTCCATCGGCTCAAGAGCCCCGGTATCCGTGCAAGCGCACGAATGCGGCTAGGACTCAGGACTCAGGAGACTAAGAAAATTTCTCTGAAACAGTTACGAACGAGGTTAAATTAGTGACACATTGTAAACACTCACCTCATGCTCATGCCGATTAGAGTTCGTGTATCCATTTCTATGGTTATTTGTTTTTTCACTAACACTAGATTCCTTTCCGTTACATTGCAGTGTTTTCTTTAACGGGTCCGACTCGCTAGAGCTGACACAACCGTTCGCAGCCGTCGCCGCCATCCTTGTGGACGGACACCGCAAACTTCGGCTTCAACAACAATAATTTGCAGCGATGTTTTAGCTTTATGATCAAGTGTCGGATACTTCGCCTCCATCTCCAGCTTTAATTTACTCTGTACCGCCTTGGTACCGCCTGAGCGCTAAGAGCGCTTTATTTATACGCGATATGTGACAGAAAACGCTTCCATTCCATAGCCTGTTTTATCGACTGGGCACGCCCATGCCCAATCCAATAGTCAAAACTGACGTTGACACTGACAAGTGACAGCTGCCGTAAGCCGTTGCAGAAGCGTTTTATTGTTTTTAACTAAGAACTGACCACCCTATTTTTCATAGGAAGTTGTTTGGAAGCATTAGTTGCTTGTTATTGAGTTTAAATGAGTTTTTGATTCGTATCTTTGTAAAAAGTAAAAGTCCTATAAATTAATTTCCATTGGTAAAGGTAGGTGGGTTATCAGTAAAAAACGTGTCAAAGCTTGCGTTCGTATATCAAATTAATTTGCTACTATATAGCAATAATATGCTTTGCACACCAAATTCCAATAAAATAATTATTATTAATTATATTAATGAATAATATAATTAAAAACGAATTCCCTTCTTGGAATGTAGTATTATTTCAACTACACGAATTTAAAAACTTGGTTTTTAATCCATGACGGTATTCTGAACGTACCCTAATCAATTTTCGAATTGTCAAATGAGCTCGGTCGGTAAAGCAGAAAGTCTGAAACTGGAAGTCGATAATTTTGCATTTTCCTGCATTGAGTTCGCCAACGTTAAAAGATACACATAGTTCGTAGAAAATTTAGACAAAAAAAAAAACTAATAAATATATAAATTTTAAACGTCTGGAAAATACTTTTTGAAAGCGCGATCGCACCGGCAAAGAGGGCGGGCTCGGCGTATCGGCGGGGTCGGCGATGAGTAATACCGCTCGTCGTGCGGAGTGACGTCGCGTAGCACCCCACACGGCCGCGAGCGAGCGAGCCTCAGTCCTCCGGCGCCCGGCGCCCCCACGACACGGAAATCCACTCGCACAACACACTAGTTCTTCCACCCCGCCCTAGCGCCCACACCCAGCTTCCCCGACCTCTTTCCTCACACACTAGAATGGACGGCACGGACGATCTCCTCGGAGGCTTCGGCAGCGGCGACCAGATGCCGGCGGCGCCGCCGCTGGCGCCCATGAAGCGCGAGCAGGACTCGACTGACGACTTCGAGCACCTGGACCGCGAGGGTCGCCGCGAGGAGGGCGAGTCGCCGCGCCACGCGCCTGCTCATCTCGCCACGCAGAACTTCCTCGACATGGAGCGCGACGAGTTCGCGGACCCCTCGCCGCGCGCGCCCTCCGCCGCCGACAAACTGGCCGACCAGCTCGCCGACAAGTTCACCGACAGCGAGTCTGACGCCGACACGGCCGGCGAGTCGCCGCTGCATCGGCCCGCGCCGCCCGCGCCCGCGCCTGCACCCGCTGCCGCGCCCGCTCCTGTGCCCGTGCCCGACCACACGCACGTGCTGGCGCCCGCGCCCGTATCCGCGCCGCAGCCCGCGCCGACACCATCGGTCGAGGTGCTGCAGCCCGAGCCGGTCGCCCCGCCCAAGCCAGCGGAGCCCGCGCCCGCCCCAAAGCCGGCTCCCGCGCCCGAGCCGCCCAAGCCGGCCGCCGCGCCGCCCAAACCCGCCGCCGAGCCCCCTAAGCCCGCCGCGGAGCCCTCCCGCACGCCCATCGCGCACGTCATCGAGGCCGAAGTCATCTTCTGCCAGATGGGACTCGGTAAGACTATATCTTTATTCATTAATCTAATTTGCGACATGTTTACCAGAATCGTCGGATTGCCCGCTATATAAGTAACATAAGTACTGCATCGGGGAGCTTTGTTCTTCAGATTAGTCACGCGTCTCGAAAATGTTTTGTAACAGAACGGCCGCGTGTTTAATATTCAGAATTTGTTAGTTTAGCTCTATTTGCATCTCATGATTTCATCGTCGGTTTTCGCCTGGTTCCGCTCCGGACTGCACGCGCAGGTTTTTGTGCAGCGCTCCGGAACCGCGCGGCCCAAGGTCCCGCGACAAAGCCTCGACTTAGAGACTCTGAGCAAAAACTCGTAGGCGCGTGATGAATCACGGGTCATTAGGTTTTTTTCACGACAAAAACTTCAGTATTATCGTTGGGGGGCGCCGGCGCGGGCGGGGGAGGGGTTTGCGGAGGTGGCGGAGCGGCAAGAGCGTTGACCGCTGCAGCGCGGATAACGGCGCGCGCTGAAGCGCCGCCGCCGCGCTGCAGCCGGAAAGAAAGGACGTCCGCCAGCCGGCACCCGGCGTCGCCGCACACGGAACCACCAATATCGCCGCATCGATTGGGCAAACTTCCCCGATCACGGTCGTAACTCGTCGCCAGGCTGATGGTCGTACAGTACATACACCGGCGACGCGAAAATCGATGCGCTTGTTACCCGTGACCGCGCGACCGGCGCGGTGCTGACTCACGGACACATTTGTGGTTGCCATAACTATTTTTTATTGATTTCCTCCAGAAATTGACGAAGTTGTTTATTCGGTCTCAATACTTAATATGTCGCTCCTAGTCCTCGTTGGTGCAAACTGCAAACAAGACTAACTGAATCCACGCAAATCTGCCATTTATATCGTTCACGGGTTAAAATGTTGGTATTGCCGGCTTTTACAATATTGGATATGGATGGCAAAGACCGGACGGACTTACGTGGTTCCGTGATGCACAGAGCATTCTGATGTTTGTGGGATGCAGCGCGCGTCAGCACTTTTGCTGAGTCCCATTTTGAAACAACTGAGATTGGAGGTTTCAGCGATGGAAACAACCGCTAAGTTTAAATACGAAATCGTACATTCCCACGTAGCAAACATGCTATATATAAGAGCTTATTCAGCCCTCGCACAGCTGAAATAAGTCGTATAAGGGCTGTATAAGCCGTTATGCAGCCTGGGTGCTTGGGAATGTACGGTCGCTGTGGAAACGGCTGGACTGGACTATGTGGCAATGAGGCTCGCGAGCTTTTCAGGGATTTAGGGCGGCGATTGAGAGAAAGAGGGGCGACGATCCTCGCTCTGGATCATGGTTGGTTCAGTAAGTCTCCGTTGCCATTCAGCGGGGCAATCCTGCTAGCGGACCGAACATGGCGCTGAGGGGGGATTCAATAGATTGATATTACCTTGACGAAGCGTATCGCCGAATTTACTTTGTCATTTCCTACTTCTGACGAAGTTTGTTGTGTAGCGGATTATCTTTTTTTCTCAATATGTTTTATTAAAAATGGCTACTTTGTAAATCTTTATCATCAGTTCATCATGGAGTTATCTAAATCATAGAAAAACTATTGACATATTGTGGGGACTTGTTCTACATATAACTGGACTCGATTTCGATTTCATTCCTTAATAAGTTTGGCATTTTGTGAACTTACGTTGGTTGTATTTATTTTTATTATTATTTATCAACCCCTGATGAAATAACAGGGTTGTTGTCATTCTACCTATTTATAAAGCATCCATTTCTTTCTGACATTAAGTTTGCCAGAAGGTACTATACCTTAAATACGTAAAGCGTATTTGGAGATTGAACTCATTTGAAAACTGTGTCCAAAAACCTGAATTCAGCGCATCGCAGAAATGCGGCGTTCGGCTGTTATCGTCAATTTGCCGGGAGAGCAAGATAGCGCACTATCTTATCTGTCGAAAGTGGCCGTGAGCCAATAATGTGAAAGTCCCGAGCGACATCGGCAAATATTCGCACTCGCCGATTCATACTGTCGCGTGCAACGCGCGTAATGATGTTACATCGCCTCCCGGCTGAAACATTCAGATTTAGTAGACACTACAGAAGTAAAAACGCCAAAGTTATAAATCATGCCCGCACACGTCAGATGGCTCGCCGGCAGCAGTAAAAGAGCGAGCGATAGCGGCCGATGCGTTGATGTATTATGTATTGCATGATCATCGGAGTTCCATAGATAGGGTACGGGGCAGTGGTGGTGCGGCGGTGGCGGGATGGGAGGGTGCCAGTGCCACCATCGCTATTTATAGCAGCGGTCGCTCGGCGCGGGCGCGGGCGCGCGCGGCTCACAAGCGCGCGAATCGCCGTCGCGCTCACGTCGGACACCCGCACTGCCGACCCATGCAGCCTCGCGGACGCGCACGCACCTCCCAGTACCGAGCCGAGTGACTCACGAGGACCATTGCCTTTTGTGTGATATTGTTGTGATTAATCAAAATGGGATCCGATGACATCACTCGTGAGTATCGCGATTTCCTTCCAGATGTCTCTGGTATTCGGTGCTGAGCGCGACCGCAATTTTTCCGGCGTTCACGAGCGCAGCCCATGATCAGCCGGCACGTTGAGCGGCTTATGATTCGGAATTTTCGTTTTACTTTGAATGATAGCTTGCAAATTTAATTATTTAATCAAGTTCACTGTACATTATACTTGAGTTACTAAATGTCATTGCTAACCTATAGATCTGTCCCTAAAATTTGGCGATGCTGAATTGCTTGTAGCTACTTTTGATAACAACAATTTCCGCGTTGAATGTTTTCCACCTAGCCGCGTCTACTCTAGAGCTCGGTCTTGGCTAGCTTGAGTACCATTATCTGCAATTATCTGTCATTGATCAAGTGCCATTGGGCGTCGCTAAGGCGCATCCACGACAACTGGCGGTGTTTAAAGCCGTCGTTCTATTTATGTCTCGCATTATATGCACTGTATGCGAATAAAAATTCCGCCCGTCGTAGGAGTATAGATTTATAGATATAGGTATGTGTGCCGTTCCGCTACGTCAGCAGACCTCGAAACACCGGTGACCTAATTCCGGGCCCTTCAAAACAGCGACGCAGTAGCGACCAGCACCCTCGGCGCCTCCGGCCCTCTCGAGTCGCGATGAGCAGCGATAATGACGCAGCACAAACGCAACAAAGGGTGGATTGGAGACGTTTAGTATCTTCGATGCAATCGTTGTTTTTTACGGCTAGTCCGTGGAAAAAGGGGGAACGCTAATTGGTGTGGAATTAGCATGCATCTAATTGATATTACCTCGAAATGCTCTGAAAATTTACCTAACTACACACACAACACACAGTTACTTAATAGGTCAAAAGTTTAACAGTTCGGTTCAACCATGTTTGGAAAGTATCTGTTACTACATTTTGCATAGGTAATTATTGAAGTATTCCCTAAGGAAATCAATAAGCTGGAGTTAATTGACATCACGATGCATTATTGAGTAGCAGCGCGCGGTACGTCTAAGCTGGGTTTTCCGGAAAGCCTAGACGGGTTGGTTGTAACGAGCTGGGGTGGCGCGGGGTGAAGTCTGGATCGATACCGCGCGGCCGACGCGTACCTACCGCCTGCGACTCGAGCCTTACTGACGGGACGCTCTCCAATGTTGGTCACATTCACATGCACTTCCAGATAGAAACCTGCATAAAATATCAATCAACTCTATAAACTCGCTGGCAGGCGGCAACAATGCTAAACATTTCAGGCGCGCGAGGATTTCACCCTTTTAGACAGTTTTCGTGGACAATGGATTCCATTCTTCGCGCCCGCGAGCATTGTTAACAGAGAAAGTCAATTTCGGCAGAACGACCCGCAAACGCCGGTTGATCGAACAACCGTGTCGCCTTCTGAAAGATTTGCTTTTCATGCTCTTTGTCACTGACTGCGAGCTAACTAGGTCAGATGGTTTTGCCATGAAAAGTAGGTCTCTCTTCCAATACAGTCGTGTTATCGGGTATCTGGTATTATCAGATGTCTCGTGCGCGCTGTAGGGACACATGTTTGCGGTGTATGATGTAGTTAGTATAGGACAGGCGGATGGATGCGCGTCCCAGTTGTAGGTAATCGATGAGGCGGCGAACCGCGCCGAGGCCTGTGCACTTGCCGGTTGCTGCACTTGAAATATTTATTTTACACGACGTATACGCCGTGACACACTTACTTTTCCTTATTAACCACTACGCTTTTCGCTATAAAGTGGTTCGGTGTACCTAATCTGTCATTCTTCGCCCCATGTTACTCGTACATGTATTTTTATTACCTTACCCGTCAAAAATGGAGCAGGTTTTCAGTTCGACGGGGCTCTTTGCGTTTTATTTTTTATTTTTATTATGTTACGTTATTTATTAGTCGAAAAGGGCTGAACTGAAGCTATACGTTAATTTAGGTTTTGTTTGAACGAGTAGGTATACTTTCTAGTTGGTCCCATTGTATACAGGGTGTCCCAGAAGTACCACGTCACAGTGACACCGCAGGTAGGTCAGCTCAAGAGGAACCCAACCAACCTAACATGACCTCAGTAAAAGTTGCACGGTTTTCGAGTTATTACCGAAATAAAAACTGTTGAGAATTTTCCCCTTTGTATTTACATTTTTAGTACCAGCATCGACACGGAAAGCTCTTAATGACAGTTTTTTGTGTGTATCAAATCATGAATAGCTAATTCAGAAGTATAAAGTGTTAATTTGTCAGTAACTATTGTAAAATGCTGAAGAAAACTTGATTAATCTTGATTTAATTTGTCACGAAAACACGAATTTCAACTTTGACCATCTGCCATGTTTTTTTTTTATTAGAAACGAAAGAAACAAATAACGTCAATAAATTAGGCATGCTATGCAGATGCAGATTCAAAAATGGTATAACACATGTATCTTACTGCGATAACATTAGGTATTCTTATCACTTTAGCGATGCCCTATCGAGCCAACTTAAAACTTGAACTCCGAAAGCAGTCACTGTTATGTGCTACAAAGATGCTGTGTACAGCAATGACTCTTCTGTTATCTGATCCGATTATTTTGCCGATACTTTTTATACGAGCAAAACACAGAAAAACATTGTTTACTTTAATCTTCATTCCCACTATGAATGTTTATTTTTGATGTAACCTTTTTCGTTCAACTAAAACTGACCTATTAAAAAAACATGATCGCGATGGTCATGGCGAGTGCCTCGTAATTGGTAACATTTTTTGACATCTAATTTCAACCAATCAGTGAACAGCAGAGGCTTTTTTTTTAAATCAAATATGCTGATGTTTTCTCTTTTTGAATTTGTTAGAGTTGAGTAGAGAGGTCTTGTGAATGTTAAAGTTCTGTAGCGGGTACCATAGAGTACCTATAGAATTTTGGTACAGGATTAAAAAGTGCGTTATTGTGATTTTGTCTAGTGTAATTATAACTAATTGACAGATTGAAGTACGCGAGTATAAAAAAACATAATTTAAATAACAATAATATTTTTAAGCACAGGGCAAAGTGCGACTTAACGATTGAGATGTGATGTAGGTGCCACGCCGATGACATGTTCGGCTGAGCTCACGCCAGTAGTGCCTACTTACGACATGACTCACTCCTATTCTATGTAAATATACCTGTAGTGCAATATTGATGTGATTATGTTTAGGAAATTTCCGAATTTCGTGAAAAATTAACCCAATAAGATCACTTGTAACATTATTGTTTTAGGTGTTTTGGAAAACGTTAACTTGCATTACGTACTGATTTTGCATTAGACCTGAAAAATCGTAACAAAAACCAAGGATTTTATTACTATAATATACCTAGGCCATAACCGAAAGTTACTTCGCATTTAAATGCTTCATTGATGAGTATAATTAATTAATTGTAGTTAGTAGGTATATTGAGAATTGCAGTCTCTGGTACCAGGTAGGCTTAAGCTTATACATAGGTATTATAAAAGTCTCAACAGTTTCCGCGATTATCACCTTTATTTCAAGCCTCACATATTTAGCGACTTGATTGAAGGTTGGAGACAGTCGCCAAATCAAAACAGAATGCAAATAAATAGATTTCCGTCGAAGATCGACAGGCTTCCGCGACGCCTTTGAGTGCAGCACGTCTCGCATAATTGCAACACGCGACTCTGTCGCGCGACAAATACAACCTGTCATTTTCCTTTCAATACCGTGAGAGCAAGACAGTTGATGCCGAGTCGCGCGACAAGCGAACTCGCGGGAAGATATGCTATTAGCCCTGCAGTATTGTGTGCAGTGCAGTATTTAATAGCGGGAGCGTCGCGGAGCCGCCGACGACAGACGGACGGGTGGCTGCTGGCTGGGGGCTGAGCGTCGCGACGTGCAGGTGCCGTGACGTCACCGGCTATTATTACATCTCGCCACTCCTACCTGGAGTGTTATTCATTTGCCGCCGTTTGTCGCGTTTCAAACCCCTTTATAATTTAAACCTTTGAAGTAAAGAAATCGAACATCTAAATATGCGTCCGTAATGCAAATTGTCTGACTTAAAGAATCGAAATCCATAAGAGAAACTCCCATTAGCGGTAATGAGCCCTAGCAGTGCTGCCACTGAACTGGGGACTTTGTGCATACGATAGGCGTTGTTTTTGCACGGAACATCGTACTCCATAGAGAGAGTTAGTCAGTTATCTGTCATAATCTGAGGTCATAATGATCCTACTACGTAGATACAACCCGTGACAGGACGCAGGGTAGGGTACCTGTGAAGAGTTACATATTGTAACTCAAATCATCATCATATATAGACGAATAAAGTTCTGTGCATCTGTGTAGTTTTTTTGTATTTATCTCATGACAATTTTAAGTGATTGATTACAATCAGTGCTCGGTTTCCCGGAACGTTCAAAAATTCGGAATTTTGTTGTGTAACCAATTAATTTTAAACTTCATCAAGAATCACTAGATCGTTGTCAAATGCTTGCCTATAAAACAGAGATTCCAAGAAGCATATTTTTACCCCGAATTGATTGTAAAAATAAAAGTAATCGTCCTTGCTGCGTGAAATCTATACGTTGAAATAGCTCCGTGATTGACAAATTGACATAACGATTGATAGACAACGCCCAACTACAAACATTAGGAGACTAAATTTGGGACACATGTTTTTTTTAAAGTGGATGATGGCTGTGGATCTTCCGTATGGGGTAACCGTGGTCAAGTTTGTTCAATAAAGCTAAACAATAAACTTTCACACAACTCGCGGAGCGGATGACGTGTGATATTTCTAAAAATGATCCTTTAGCAAATTTCATAGCCTGGATCTTTTTTAATTCTTATGAAAGTTTCCAGATTGTTAACGTATTTATTTGTTCTTCTTTTATGCGACCATTCAGTACTCGTAATTTTTTGCTCAGAAAGGTGCGGAAATTGCAGTTACGATGAATAACAAAATCCTACTTTGTAACCCTGAAGTAGGGTGCGTAATCCCGCGAGACTCGCGAGAGAAATGCAAAACGTGCTTGCCATGCAGGCCAAAGCTAGTTTGTTGTTATTGGAATGAATCATGTTGCGGGTGGAAAGACGCAAACTTGCGTGTTTGGCGTGGTGGAGCGTGAGCACGCGGCAGTCGGCCCGGCGCCCGCGACTGACTCACCGGCACAACTCACCCTACACGCACTGCCATATTGGCATGATTTTATTTCGACATACCAGCATACATCATTCTGCCATGATATAACACTCACAGACACGACCACTAATCAGAAGGCTGAAGATTTGTCCTCACCACTTTGACAAAGATTTATTATTGCCTTTGGTTATTCTGGCTCTCATACTCCCCAAACCGGGGCATGACATGACATAGTCAAAAGGGTTGTTCTGGTCTGGTGATGGTCAGGCTCTACGCTTGCATGTTCGGGTAATGGCTAAATCTCGCGTGTTTTCCTCGTTAGCATACTACGCCTCTTGCTTTGCTCTTTTTGTTAATTTCATAACACAAGGAAAAGGCGAAGTAGACCATGACAGGAATACAATTTAGTAAACTTCCGTTCATATTATGTTATTGTTTTCCTTCATTAGGGCTTGTACCCAAGAAGTTATGTTTCTTTGTACTTTAACTACCTCCTTACTAGTCTGGCTCAGAGACCCAAAGAGAATCTTGGCCTCTGGCAGAAGAGAACGTCATTTTTCTCTCTTTTGCGCCTTTGCCCGCCATTTAGGGATGTTTGTGCTTTAACGGTGTAGGAACACCTACATAATTTTATGCCGTGGTGAACTTAGTGTCAATTTGTTCATCGATAGGTCTATCCCATGACACCATCATAACATTCCAAGACATTTCGAAACGATTGTTTCCTATCAACTAGAAGGAAACCTCTTTATCTCCACTTCGTTGGACCTTTGTTTACATTGCAGCTTAACCTTAAACTGCTGGGTACATTTGCAAATTCCTACCAGGCCTTGATTGTTTTAAATCAGCCTACAATTGAGAAAAGCACGTGTCTGCTACAAATGTTACGTATATTGTACTGTGTGTACCTAGGTACATTACTATTCAAACTCCCGACGACGACGTCGCTATTCACAGTCATATAACCTACTTCGTTCAACTCTGCACGTGACAATTAGCTTCTTAACTTGGAATTTCCGTCGTGGTCGACTAAGATTTCTTTTAGGACACATATAAAAGGATTGTCCGGGTTTCATTTTTATTAATATGATGTAAATATCATGGAATGAACCAGTCTAACTGCGAAACAAGGCTTAAAGTTAGTATAGAATAGAATAGAATAGAAAAAGCTTTATTCAAGATAACACATCATTACAATTACAATATTACGCACCTAAGTATTAAAGACAGAGTACAAGAGATGTGCATCCGTAATGGTATAGTAACGGCAATAATACAGATCAAACGCAGTATTTTACCAACAGTAGAGAATTCACTGTAGGTATCAGTCGAGAAACGTCTCCGCTGATATTATGCAACAGATAATCCTTGAGTAGGTACCTGTGTGTGCGCGGTAGACGATTAAGTAAAGCTGCATAATGCCGCTGAGGGACGTCGCCAAGGTTGGCTGACTCATAACCAGTGTGCTGGCGTCAGATACCTAAAGACAAGGTCGACCTACACGCGGAGTCTGTGGACATGTCTCGTGGTCGCGGCGAGGCAGCGGGCTTGCAATTCCTGAATTGACTTGTAGGGCCAGTATCGAAAATTCTGGAAGTTCTGATACTGCCCCTGCTAAACATTTCCGGATTTGCAAGCCCTGGACAGGCTTCAGGGAGTGCGGAGAACCGCCGGTGCAGATATAGTTGGCGATGTAGGGACGCTTTTAGATGCACCGGGTCAACTAGTCAAGTCAGGGACACTTGGATGAATTGTCTCGTTATCTCCGGGCGGCGCCCGACCCCTGACTCGTCGGCCATTAAACTCGCTATCGCTGCAATTTGACAATTGGTCTACGAACCGGCTCGTTAAGCGCTGCATTATCTTCGACTTTGTTTAGTCCTAATACTTATCTTGCTATACTTGCTAAGACATAAATGATCAACGACCTGTAAATATGCCATGCCGGTAAGTTTAGCATATGTAATAATTGTAAGTGCACGCTTCCCTACTAACTGATGTTTCGCTCCTAACACCTGTTACTGGTGCATGCTTGGCGGTGGCGGCCGGGCCGGCGGGCGGTGTTGTCGGTGGTGGACGGCGCTGCTGCTGCGGAGGGCTGGGGTGGGCGCGGGGCGCATGCGCGGGCGGGGCGCGGCGGCGGCGCGCCAGTATCGACGCGAGAGTCGGGCGCGGCGCGCGTGTTTTCCCGCCTGCACGCCACACGCGCGTGTTACGTAAAGTGCGACCATGGCGGACTCCGGGCCCACCCTGTGCTCCGTGCTCAACCCCCGTAAGTGTCCGCCGGCCCGCTTCGCTCGCTCGCCTCACTGTCGCGACTAACCCGCTAACGCGCAGCCTTCTCTTGCAGATGCTTGGTTCGACCCGCAGAGGCTGCACCCCGAAGGTGAGTCGTCCACGACGGAGGGCAGAAATACGCTTAGGTCGGCGACGGGCCAAGTGGGGCGCCGCGCCGCTCGAGGCAGGGCCGCGGCCCGGGCGCGGCGGCTCCCGGCCGCGCTGCACTCTGACCCGCCGCCCGCCGGCACCGGTGTTGTGAGCGCGGTGTTGACAGTGACAGCCCGAAGGCGCAGCCCGGGCCCGACCTCCTCCCGCATCCCATTCATCATATCGCACGCGTTCCACGCCGTCGCAGCGGCTGACCGATATAACCTCGCGTGTCACTCCGACGTGCCCGACCTCATTCAAACACTTGCGATTATCATTCAATGCTCCGCTTGTCACGGTGACGGTTATAACTAAAATCACATTCCCGCATCGTTCGTCGTTGAACCCGATACTGACGTGAAGCATGGCATTATCCGTGTTACAGTCGGTTCCGTGAAATGATTGGGGATCATTAAACCTTGGCCATTATCTGCCAAATGTTGGCGCTCAAAAATGTCACTATCCGGTATTCATCGTCGGCGGGCGCAACAACCTCAGTCCGAGTATTTATATCTTCCCTAAAGGAGCGAAGGACGGTCGTCTCCGCAATGCGGAACCGGGCTCCTGCCCGGGCCGGCGACGGAACGCACACTGTTTTGTATCCTTGAAACACATCGCAAAAATTCCTTTGATAATTTTTGTTTCGAAATTATTGCCCAATGTAGTTCGCGCAGGCGCGCTCGCGTCTCGCAAACTTCAGCTCTGCCAAGATCAAATTAGACTAATTTCGCACTGACATTGATGCCTAAACAATACAAACTGCCGCGATCGATCGCCGTTCAAAGATGTGAGCTCAATTAAAGAATAGGTGGCGGTTAGCGTGCAATTAGCGAGGGCCCGTAGGGCTCGGATCGTGAATCAGGTCGGGCCGTGGAGCCCACGCACACAGGACAATGGGTTCCGCTTGCGTCTGTCGTTTTAATTGAATGTCTATCGTTGCATGACCTGCATGTTACTGTATACTCGACTCACGGTGGTGGTAGTGGTGGTGGCGTACCCGGTCCTCATCCAGAGCTACAGTTCCACTCGCGTAGCCCGGCGGCGGCGGTTGCCAACCCGCGGCTCGGGTTTAAGCTATTGTATTGACTAATGCGATTCTCTTTAATACCCGACACTTACACGTATCGTAGTTGGGTCTAATTAAATTAGAAACGAATGTGTTGTGATGTCATGTCGGTCATGTCGGCCAGGGGCGCGCGGTCGCGAACGAGCAAACATGTAGTTTAGCACGCGTACTTATAAGTAGGAGTGCATTTGTGCAGAGCGCGTCGTTTCCGCGTGTTGTTGTACTCGTGCCTGCCGTCGGCAGCCGGCGCGCCGCGACACCCGAGCCCGGCCCGGAGGCCGACGCTACCTTATCCCATCCAGTTTTGATCGACCGTTTCATTCCCTTCTCGCTCTGAAGATAGAATATAGTAGTTTATGTGACTGCACATAATGAAGGGTATTAAACACGAGTGTGGGTTTATGAAACGAGCCGAAGGCAAGTTTCATATTAACATCACACGAGTGTTTTAATGCCTAATTATGTACAGTTACATACACTACTTTATCTAGCCACATATCATAAGCCTCCATGATGCATTCAGGAGTCGCACATTATGACAAAATATTACCCGGTAATGGCGGTAATGAAGTTTTCTGTCTGTCATAGTTTAGTTATATTTTAAATTCAGACAAACTAGAGTCGGCCCAACTATCATATCGTTCGATATCTTACTTACGTGCGACATTTGTCAAATTTGATTGCAAATTGACAATTAATTTCGAACTAAACGTCATCTCGACTGATATTAGAATAGAGGTCAAATCGAATTTCTTTGTTTTTCAGAGATGTTCGAAATTTGAATAATAGTACATTACTGCAGAGGCCGCGAAATAGGGGATTATATGGCCGGTCGGTAGTAATAGATCATCCATCCATCTAGACTCTAGTATCTCTAGATTCTAGAGATACGAGGCCGACAATCCCTGTTCGCGCCGAGGCTTGTATAGTGCTTTTCTCAAATAAATCCAAGGAAATAATACAAATGTTCAACTTATATATTCATATAAAAACAAATTTATTTCAAATTTAATAATAAAAAACTAATTTTTGCCACCAAATGTTAAGATGATTCTATTTATTAAAAAATGACAACACCTTATTAATAAGATATTGTTATATTTTTAAAAATAAACGTGATTCCTTGTTTATTTTATTGAATATCTGTTTTAATCTAATTGAATAATCTAGTTAAATATAAGAAATATTTTTTAATGGCAGTATGCCATAGATTATCAATAAAAGAAATAAACCCCACTGAAACAAAAGACAAATCTCTTTGTTGGCCACGGCCAATAATGTTGTATGAAATTCCTTTATTGACCTCTAATTTGAAATTAGAACGAATCTTCAACAATTGCTATACAGAGACGTATTTCGCGTTCTATTACCACGATCATAAGAACGACATTTCCTTGGATGTTTGAGAAAATAATATTATCGAAATCGATGTTATTATTTAGCAATAATAACATTTTTACATATAAGAAATTTAGTTCTAACAAAACAGACAATTTTTATGGTGGTCATAATGTGCGATTCTTGAACGCATCATGGAAGGTTTATGATATTTGGATAGATAAAATACGCGATTACGCGCAATAACAATGCTTAAATAACACGAAATTTACGTTTGTAATGCGTAGAAGACTATACCCTCATTCGCTATCATTTGATCGGCTATTCATTCAGTGATGGCTCATGATGGTACAAACGCGAGGCAGGAAACAAAGTTAATATGTATGAGTATAAAGTGACTGTGATGCATCACTTTAGAATTGTCCAAAGGTCATAATTGACATCATATTTCAAGTATTTCAACCCAAAGTCAGCATTTAAAGTCCTAAGGACATCTGACAGATGTGTGATTTTGGGTTGTCTTGGGCATTAGGTTACTTAATTAGTTGTTAGGTGAGAAGCAGGTGAGTCGGTTCCCGTGTCCGTCGTGAGATTGAAAAACATGTTATAACCCGGATCTTCTAAGTTTACACCTTGGTTACATGCTAAGCCTTAGACACCAGTGCAAACCTCATTCAACCGGGTTATATCTGTGGTTAAGTGCCTGGCCGCGACCTGTCGGCAGGACACGGCGGCTCCACGTGCGCGCCGCGGCCGCCTGACACGTCGAAGTGTGACGTTTTTATCGCGATTCCTGCCCGTGGGATCCGATAACCGCGGCATGTGCTCTCGTACACACTTACTTGTGTCGAAATACGCTCTTGTAACTCATCATGTGGCAACTCTCTGGGAACTACTTAGGTTTGTGGACATATCATGAATCACATTATGTTATCCGTAAATATTGTGACCGATAATGATTTGTGTCTTCTTTGCATCAAGTAAAAAACTCTATTTAATCGCTTAGCGAATTTTTGAGATAAATGTATGTAGACTAGTCGATGATAGAAGCACCATCCTGTAGTAGTTTTTCCAGAGGCATGTTGACTTAAATTAATATTTCATTATTTTATTACACTGCTTGTCACTTCGGCAAATCGTGGTGGTCCTGGACCAAAGACAATTTGTGTCGTGTATTTTCTTCAAAGATATTATTCCTTTGCAATATCGTTAAAATTGATATTTAGCAGGCTATTTCTTTAAATATTGCCTTTTTAAATTTTTTAGGATTCTTACTGGACTTATAGGATCATCGACACTTAATGTCAATGGAATCAAAATGTATAGACCTAGAACCTATGGGATTTGGCAAGTAAAATACATTTGTAATGAAATGAATTGTAAAATAAAAATCCTGAACTATTTATATTATGTAGCTACAAATTTGTACGGAACCCTCGGTAGGTGAGTCCGACTCGCACTTGTCCGGTTTTTTCTTATCTTAAATAGTCGCCATGTCAACTATAGCGGTACGCTCCCCGCGTACTGTAAATATCTGATAATTGAGTAAATACTACTGTAAAGAGCTATTTGCCGCTTAATTATCGCCAGGAGAATTATGTGACCTATCTAGGCGAGAGGCGGCTGATTAGAAGTTAATTGACGATAATTACCGAGGAGTCGGCCGACGCAATCGTGTCTGTCGTGAAAGGTTCACACCGCCATCGCCACACGGTGCAGTGTCATTTTCTAAATTTAGCCCCTGATTGCAAGTGAATAAATAAATTATTATTATTGTTTCTCATTTTTTGAGTCTCGGGCTCATACGTCCCGGTCTTTTGGAAGGCTTGCGTGGGGATATGGATCCAACACGTAGAGGCCCCTTGGAGAAATTTATTACTATTATTATTATTATTATTGCAGCTCATAATCAAGTTTGATGTTGTCTCTGACGATTGTTTGTTGTGTGCTGATGTAATTGGCCTTGATAAAGACCTTGTCTTCGAGCGATACAAATTGTTTTTGTACTCGAAACTTAATTGCCTTGTTTCTGGCTACTTTGTGTCCATCAATAAGTTCGAATAAGTAGGTAATTATAAGTACTCATTTACTTAAGCGAATTGCCAATGCCACGATTTAGTTTCACGTTTGAGATGCAGCAAATGATAACGTAACTATAGTATTGTTTGTTGGTTTGTCATCGTCATCATACGTAAATTTTTATGACATTCGCGGAAAAAGAACTGTAGACGTGATAATTGCGGTGTTTATTGGAATCCCCCATGTTTGGTTTAGATAGGTTAGTGGGAAGTTTGCACAAGTCTTCACGCTAGTTTCTGAAAGTTCGCATAGTCGCGGAGTCCCGTTCGGAAGAGCCGGCATATAATTATAGCGCGAGGACGGCGCTGTCGCCATTGTGTTTCTATTCGTAATGAATTTGTTTTAAATGTGTAGCGAGTCGGCTGGTAACCGGCGTGCCCGCTCGCTCCACCTGACGCATATCCGCCGGCTCGAAGACTCAATACGGCATAGACGTTATACATTGCACTCCGTTGCTCCTGTAATTTTATTTCCGGTTTTTATTTAAATCCTTAAAGTATTTTTACTTTAGTAGTGGCTGTATTTTATTATTTTCTAATAACTAGGTGCTGATGTTGACGAAGCCTGTTGCGATTATTATTTGCATTGTCATTATAAATAGGTACCTACTTATAAAAAAATAGCTAGGTATTTATTTACACAACGGCATGCTTTTTTGTAGCTACAAACAAATTACGTTTAAATTGATGACTTGATGAGTGTACAATGAAATGTATTGCATAATTAGTAATATTAGTAATACGTCTATTGTTGTTCGGTGTCCGATACGCTGAACGGAGTATCGTATTCGTATCATATTAACCATTAACAACACAATCAGTATCGTTGTCATTTTGAAGGATTTTTAAAAATAGACAAATTATTGTGAGATTTTATAAATTTTTATTTTATTTATTTATTAAAAAATTGTTGCACAATACAAGGAAAGACAAATAGCGGCTTAATGCCAAGCATTCCCTACCAGTCGCTCATGGAGCCAAACAGAAACTAATTTTTATTAAACACAATACAAGTAGATTGGAAACTAAGCCAAGTCATTGAAAGATGATATTTTTTAGGTAATGCAATACTGTTTACATGTATTGTTAAAACTGTTACAAGTGAATGGAGCAAAGAGTATTATTATTTGTCCTCCCTTGTCAAAAAGCTGTTTGTTGAGTTGATTCATCCAATCCATTGATTCCACCTCTTTCATATCGTAATACAGAAGCTTCAGTTGAAACACTTGTAAGTCTAATTTTTTGTACTTATACCCATTCGCTTATTCTTTCTCGTGTCCTTCATTAATGAAGTCGTTCCCGCTCCTGAAACGTTTCAAAGGATTCGTCGAGGAGCTGTTTCCATGTCGCACTATCTTCGACTTTTCTTAAGACTTTCGATATTTTTCTATTCCGTGGTGTGACCTGGTTTTCATTCGCGTAGTCTTTTACCAGCTATTACTCATTCAATTTGAAAACATATTGCGCATATTGACTGGAGCTTTCCGTCGGCGCGGGAGCAGCGGCGGTGCAGCGTTCACTTTCTTACGACGTGCGGATTATGCGGCAGCGTTGCGTGGACGGCGAGGCTCCGTCGCGGCAGGCGCGTGTGCACACCCGTAAACAAAGGAAAGTAGTCGTGATCGTGATTACTGCAGTGATTATACATTGATCACTCAATGTATAATCGGCTTTAGCTTCATTGCCCCCACTATGTTCCCTGATAGTTTTCCTTCAAGCAGAGTGGAACCAGTGACATATCAGTTTTGCAGTAGATGTATAACAAAAATCAAGTGTCGTGACGTAGGATAGAGAGCCAAGACATACCGCACTCGTAGGTTGGGTTTGGGTGACAGAGTAGCACACACCCTGGTATTTTGACTCGATTATTTGACGACGCGTTTGGCTCGGTTTGTAGACACCTGCCTACTGAGTCGGCGGTCCCGGGTTCTAATCCCGGCCGGGGCAAATATTTGTTCTTGGGTCATGGATGTTATCTATATATGTATTTATTTATGTATATCGTCGTCTAGTACCCATAGTACAAGCTTTGCTTAGTTTGGGACTAGGTCGATTTGTGTATGATTGTCCCTTAATATTTATTTATTTATACTACGTATTTTGATTATGGTTTAGGGCGGTTGAGGTTTACTTCCCCGCTTGAAAATTAAGTACCTACATCTTGTTTCTTATTCCTACACACCCTATTTCACTGTATTTGGTTAGTTAGGCCGTGTCCGGCACTCGGAGAGAGACTGATTCCTCTTGGAGTACAGCATCCACTTTCCTTGCGCTAGGTCAGTGTCTGAGGGCCGGGCGCGACTGGTTTCAAACCGCGATGAGTGCGCAAAAAGTGGCTCCCATGTTGCTGGTTCATTTCCGAGGACAGCTACAAAGAAATGTCACAAAAACCATATCGTTAGATAGTTGTTTGCGTTGTAATACAAACGTACTGAGTGCGGTAATTAATACTTAGTAATCTGGGTGCGACGCGTTGCGTAGGTGTCACGGATGGGCGCCGCCGACCGCACTGCGTAAACTCTCTTTTCACACTTTTTGTTCAATCAACAAAACTCCTTTTTCTCACTGGTAGAATAATATAAGTATGTATATGCCAACGGCGCCTACTCTATCTTATGCTGCAATGATAGTTTCCGAATGAACTGCCTTGCCTTTACATTTACATCTACACCTTTCTAATGTCAACATAACATAATAGACTATAGGCACTCGGTAGTTAGTCTACTCATGCGGGCATTCAGATTCGTAAATTCGTATTAACAAAAAAGCATAGTAATTTGTTGTACCATACACTTCATTGCCTGTTTGCTTGTCTGAATATGTATAGAAGTATAATTTATACTCTAGTTTCAAATCACAATTCGTGCATTTCATTTCTTATTTAATGCAAGGACAACAATACTAACGGCATTCTAATTAAACGGTATGAAATGAATCCTACAATGGCTGGCGACACAAAACCAGTGCAGGCTATTGTTCGCGACCTGGACCGTTAGCCGCTGCCGCTGGTTAAAACGCTTACCTAAATTAATGAGACAATGTTATTATTCTCATCGTTGAAACTTTCACCGTGGATCTAAATTAAACCTTAACGAAAAGGCTAGAAGGATGAGTACGCTTTGAAGGATCATTAAATGCTAAAAACGGGGTTTCTTTATTTGGCGTTAGGCGGGGAGGCATAGGTATCTGTGCCCGATTGTTGCAGCACTTAGTGATCTCTTTGTGTGGCATTAACCAATTGGATTTCCAATAAAAGCAATTCGGTAAGAAGTGCGTCTGAGTGCGGTCTGGGGAGGCGTCGACCGACGGCCGCGCCGCGCCTGCGTGTTGCTCTTGGCAATGCTCGCTGCGCGCTTTGCTATTGAAGTTCGACAGTCAGTTGCTATCAGAATATCCTGAAGCCATAATTAATATAAATGTATATAATACATTGAGTTTGTCTTCATTTCCGTCGACTCGAATCAAAACATATAGCCGGCTTTAAAATATTCCAGCCATAATTAAGGCGTTAGACTGTGGAGTGGAATTCTTGTTTTCGCTGACAATACTTGAGAATCGTTCTTCCTCATGAATATTCACAGATGTGATGTGGATAGTGCAGTTTCAGCGAGCCGGCCGGTGCCGTGGAATGGCGCGGCCTTTCACTCACTTATCGAAAGCTCTGTTACACTTTAAACTTTTACTTTCACTTTAACCGGTTCAGATCAGACCCTGGATGGAAAACTTTTGGGTTGCACTGCAATCGAAAATGATTGACAGTAATGATTGCGATGCGCTTTTACTCATACATCTGCATGTGTATTGTGTCGTGGATAATTTACGACGATGCAGTATTCCGCTTTACGGCCTCAGCACGCAAATACGTGTCGAAACGAAAGTAAAGCCGTCATTATGTTTTAGTCATAGGGTGGCCATGATAATTGCATGAAAGAAGTGTTCCGACTAGGCAACGATTTCTCGGTTTGAGATAAGTGTTATCTCATGAAAATATTATAGAGAATCATAAACGAAAATAACTTTACGTTTATTCAGTTTTACGCGTGTCAAGCAGGATATTGTCCAATCTTATACAAGAGTTGATTGCATTTTCAAACGCTAATATAAGTTTATACCGATCTACATAATAGTTCAGATATGTAGGAGTACTTGTGATTATGAATGTATTAATTTGGCTACCTATGTCTCAAAACACATATAGCCACATTAACTTAATTCAATCGTATCGGAGTCGTTGACCGGGCCTGAGACCGTTTTAGCGTCTGAGTCACCGTTTTCAATATTCCATTCCAATCGATCTACCAGACGCCGATTTTATCGATACTTCAAAGCTAATGCAATTTTAAGTCGACTAATGGAGACGTCCGAAACATCGGGCCAAAAATAGTTCAAGTCGTTTATTCGAGAGCGATTACGGGTCGATCTTGCAACGTATCGCGAAATAAAAGAAAGGTCGCGATAAGGCCTCGTAGTGATCGTCGACGGGGTTGCCGTGTTGGTGGTGTCAGTAGCGCGGCGCGGCGGTGACGTGTGTCCGCGTGGCGGCGCTGCGCGGGCGCCGCGCGCCGTGTACCGCGCACGTGCGCTCGCTCACTCCGCCGCCATGGTGCGTTCCAAGCAGTCGCCCCGGCACGCCGCTCAATACGACGACCTCCCGCCCCGCGGACCAGGTACTCCACCACACATTATCATCACATAACATTCGCGCTGTCGCTCCTCTGCTCCCGGCCCCGGGTCCCGCGGGACGTGCGCGGCGGCTGTCGACGTGTCGCGAGCGACATACTGTACTGACAGCGGGTCCCGCTCCGCCGCCGATACCGCCACGACATTCCTTTTATCTTATCATATAAAGATGCACTCGAGAGTGAACGTGTTCGTGTAAGTTGTGTTTTATAATTTTTTGACGCCTGCACTGTATCTTGTCGCGTATTCCGACCGTAGCCTAGTTCCACGCAGAGGTTAACGTAGTGGTTCAATGAGTGTCGCTTAGTGATCCCACCGTGCGAAGGCTCTGCCACGATTTTGTTTTCCCCAATATTGTGTTGCTGAGCAGTTTTCCCGCTGCTCTTTCTCCCTGATTTGCGGTTTCATTTGGTTTCCTGAGAGCTTGAATTAAGTTGTGTGTGTATTTACTTGTTGCTGTTTTGTTATTCTGGAGTTGTGAGTAGCGAGACGGGCTGCGCGGGCCTGCAGGACCGGTCCGGGGTTATTCACCGCAGCCCCGCGCGGGCGCGGGCTCTCGGCATTTGACCCAGTGGGTGTGCGCTCGCACGATTCTACATTATAAACTTTGTGTCGGGATTTTCCTCGAACTTTGTCAACAAAGTTGCAGTGTATTTGTAGCTGAAACTTCAAATATATACCTACTTTCTGCTTACAAAGTTAGCTGAAATATAACAGTGATGACAGCGAGGTAATCCCGGCGCATTCTTAGAACTTCCAATAGGACTTGGTTGTTTTAGTTTGAAGTCGGCATCGAGCCCTGCTTCGATCGACACCCACGGGTGCCGTCACAGCTTATTAACATGCGAAAAGCGTGGGGCTGGGCTGAGACGCGACTTGCACTGAACTTTTTTAGGTACATTTTGTTTTTGATATTTAATATTCGAGTGATTCATTTATTTATTTTCCAATTTCTATCTTCGGTATATTAAAATGAATACGTAGTTGGTATAGAATTTCATTATTGGGTTGTTGAAATAAACGTTTGTTGTAGAATTTGTGTAATAATATCATTCAATGCTAGCTCTGAGTGTGTAGATCGTCGTTACTTATATTAGTTGATCGTACCACGAAAAGTTAAGCGCAGTAGCTAGCAGCCTCTCAGCTTTGCCCTGTATACTTCCAATTTCTTTTTTGTTGTTGTTTGAACTTCACATTGATTTTGAACTGCTGTACCTACTCCCCAGTTTAGTATTCATACTTAGTTAATATCGTGTTATTCATGATTGAAGGGTGAGACACGAATGAACGAGTTATGATAAGAGTGTGTAAGGTAATGTAATGTGTGATGTTGCTTGCAGTGGAAGCGCTAATATACTGGCGCAACGCGGCGCGGTCGGGCGCGGCGCTGGGCGCGGGGCTGGCGCTGCTGCTGGCGCTGGCGAGCTGCTCGGTGGTGTCGGTGGCGGCCTACGTGTCGCTGCTGGCGCTCTCCGCCGCCGTCGCCTTCCGCATCTACAAGAACGTGCTCCAGGCCGTGCAGAAGACCAATGAGGGACATCCCTTCAAGTGAGTGCCGCGACAATCAAACAATCTCAGTCGGCTCGTCTGAACTCGCAAAAACGGCTCAAAGTGATCTACGCACGTCTCTTAAGACAATAAGGCATACAGATCATTTTGATATGTTCTGCGTTTATTTTGCTGCTTATCGTACTGACAATGTTATTGACTGACCGAGAGAAAGGCACATCTTTGAGCCTTTCGACGCATAAGACCACAAACGCGAAATACCAACCCGAGGTTTTTTGGCGTTTTGCGGATTTATAAAAATGAAAACGCTAAATACCAACTACGTAAAATGCCACAAACGCAAAACACCAACCGGACGTTTTGTGGTGTTTTGAGGCCTTATTATTTTTTTGTTGTGGATACACACCTATTATTTATTTCGTATTTATTCAAAAAGTATAGATATGGTATTATTATTCTTTTTGTTTCTCGTCTCATAGAGTCTCGGGCTCATACGTCCCGGTCTTTTGAAAGGCTTGCTTGGGGATATGGATCCAACACGTAGAGGCCCCTTGGAGAAGTTGGCTGTGGCTGTAGCCCTGCTGGGACCCATTCCTGATCATATCAATAAGATGATACATCCATGAACAGGTCCCATCAGGTGATTGAACTATTGCATTGATATGGAAAAGAAAAAACCGGGTAAAATGGAGTATGGGTAGACTCTTTATTTGGGCTATTGCAATAGTAAAATCGGGTGACACCGTAACCATCAGTGCGACTATTACCTATGGCGGGTGGTGACTCGCCCTTCAGTAGGTGAGCCCCGTAATGCCATCGTGCCGATGGCCGAAAGCAACACGAGCGTGAGGGTGAGGGGGTGTCGAGAGGTGTGCTGCGCTTTCTCCGAAGTTGCAATGCTCTTTAACACTTCCACCCCTGGAGCATATAGCTCTAACGCTCCTCTCTGGGCGGCCAAATGAAGGCAAGCCAGAGCTGAGAGTCCTACGGGTCCTCTTGGGTTTCCACTCCGGCCGATGAAGGCACACCGGAGACGAGGACCCTGACCGACTCTCTGGAGATCTCGGGTCCGTGGGATCGTCACTCCTCAACAGCTCGCCACAAGCTGCCCTGGGGGCTTTTTATTATTATAGTATTATTTTTCATATATATGGTATTTAGCGTGATTGGTATTTTACTTAAATTCATGTTGGCGTTATGCGTAGTTGGTGTTTTGCGTAGTTGGTATTTTGCTAAAGTGTTTTTTTGCGTAGAGTTGGTATTTCGCGTTTGTGGTCTTATGCGTCGAAAGGTCTTTGAGAATGAAGTGCAACAACAACATTATGTATGGAAATTTATACTATTCTAATATATTCGTGCGCTCGTCAGCCGGTTAATCAGATTTGTTAGTTATGTTGTTGAGATATTCATGAGAAATCCAAATACCACTTACAAATGTTTAGTATGCTTCTAAAAAAAACACTGTGACATGAAATTGCCATAATAATTGTCCCAATTATTAAGATTCCACAATCGACTGATATAATTATTGCCTTACTAGCTACTATCTAACAGGTACTTAGTAAGTACATGTTTTTAGCTTCTTTGCAATATACGCAGATAATCTGAGATTTTTGTCCTTAAAAGTTTACTCTGTTGAATTACCTCTATGTAAAAATCACAAGGATTGTTTTAGAATTTTGCATTTATATCGTTATACATTAATAACGAAATATATACCTAACATAGAATGCTGGCAGACCCGAGATGCGTGGCCGTCCGGTGCGCGCGTAAGCGTGAAAAAGAAACTCGATAGGGTCCCCTTACTCTTGATACCTACTATATTACTTTCGGCAAGTAACTTTTCTCAAACATGCAATGAAATATTGTCTTTGCGTTCCTTATAATAGGCTCGGAAGTATCGGTTTTTGGGCGCAACAACTCGAGAGGACTGTAAAGGGATTTCATACTGCTTTTCAGGCCTAGGCCTGCAAAGTAACTTTTTTTTTGTTTCAACAACAAGGTCATTCACACAGCTGGCTGGTTTGACAAAAAGCAGGTTTTGTTTTTAAAGGTTGGTTGGTAGACACTTGTGGAAAAAACAAAATCAAGATGGCGACTTTTTTTTTTCAAAATTTCAAATTGGTGCTAGGCGGCTAAAACTCGGTATCAAGGGGCTCTCGGGGCTC
Source organism: Apotomis capreana (assembly GCA_947623375.1). Lineage (NCBI taxonomy): Eukaryota > Metazoa > Arthropoda > Insecta > Lepidoptera > Tortricidae > Apotomis > Apotomis capreana. The sequence goes on from OX392499.1 coordinate 386,173, forward strand.
AAAAATATGAATCTGAAATCTTGTCCGAAAATTCGGTCAAATTCGGAAAATATCGAAAAAAAAAACGATTTGTATGGAGAAAATTTCAAATTGGTCCTAGGAGGCTGAAATTCGGTATCCGGGAGTTTTTGGGGCTCCTGAGTCAGAATCTGAAATCGGATTTTTTAAATTCGGTCAAATTCGGTATCGGGGGGCTTTCGGGGCTCAAAAATATGAATCTGAAATCTTGTCCGAAAATTCGGTCAAATTCGGAAAATGACGAAAAAAGACGATTTGTATGGAGAAAATTTCAAATTGGTCCTAGGAGGCTGAAATTCGGTATCCGGGGGTTTTTGGGGCTCCTGAGTCAGAATCTGAAATCGGATTTTTTAAATTCGGTCAAATTCGGTATCGGGGGGGCTCTCGGGGCTCAAAAATATGAATCTGAAATCTTGTCCAAAAATTCGGTCAAATTCGGAAAATATCGAAAAAAAAAACGATGTATGGAGAAAATTTCAAATGGGTCCTAGGAGGCTGAAATTCGGTATCCGGGGGTTTTTGGGGCTCCTGAGTCAGAATCTGAAATCTGATTTTTAAAATTCGGTCAAATTCGGAAAATATCGGACAAACAATATTAAGTGTTATTCTTTGAAGTATATTTTTTTATTTCATTGTATGTTTGAGAAAAGCACTATACATGCCTCGTCGTGAAAACGGATTCCCGGCCTCGTATCACTATCCGGCCTCGCTCGCACGCTCGCTCGGCCGTATATACCTACTTGGCCGGAAATCCTCATTTTCCCGGCCTCTGATGTAATGTACTATTACCGTAACGATCCGGGGCACTGAGATCGTGTTACAGGCTGGCATTTTATTTAGTCATATTTGCCGAATTGGGTTATTTTGTCTATCTTTATAAATTATGTACTTACATATGTAGTTAAGTTAGCCCACACCTAAAACATTTTTCATTTTAGCAGCTCTGCGCTCATTTTTAAAATGGCGATGACGTGGATTATTAGTCAATTAACCAGCAGGCACAATCAGAGAGGTATTGTGTTAAAGCCACGAGGCCCGGTGGTCCAAGTGAGTGCCCAAACCTGTGGTGCACCTGTGTTTGCGCAGCGCGCGCGGCTCAAGGCTTCGCTGGTCGGTTATTTTAAACTGTTTATTGAATACTTACGCACTGACGCGTGATTTTTGAGCTCCCTTTAGAAATTCAGATAAACAAACCTAATTATATTTACGAGTTGGTACGTAGCGACCGGATTTTCCATTACAGGATGGTTTAGTTAGGAGATTGTTGCTACTGTCTAAAAGATAGCCGAAACCCAAATAGAAATAATAAAAGGTCAAGTAATACTTACCTCAGAATATCAGAAAAGGTCCGTCAGTCAAGAATTCAATCCGGCGCGAGGATTTGGAGCCCATTTGCGCAGTAATCTGTCACCGGAGTTCACCACACTATGGTGGATCCCGGGGTCCCGTGTGGTGGTTCTGGTGACGAGTGTCCTTGACCGTGAGGGCGCGATATCGCGACGATAAGCGCGGGGAAGCCGTCTGACTCCGACGTAACAACTCCGACGCAATAGTCAACCATTAAACATTCAGACGCTTGCGAGGTCAGACAAAACAAAAAATGTAGCCTCAAATGTATTCTTGTCCTACCTTTTATACATATTTAAGTGGCATTTGGCAGGTTCGAATTTAGAGACCTACTCTATTGGAAAGCGGTATAAATATGGTCGCCCGAGAAGGGTGTAAAGCTGTCGCTGTGGGACGGGGTAGCCGCGGAAAGGTCAGCGCGCAGCTGCGGGTTCGAGCGATCTGCACATTTCTAACCGCAAGGATATCGTTGAAAACGTCGAGTTTCTCTTTGAGAATTGCCACACCCAGATGTTTTTGACATCACGGTCGACGACAGCCAAGTGACTGACATCATCAGCCGAAAGACGTCCACCGCCGGACAAAGTCGTTCCCCAAAGTTCTCATAGGATCTCAGAGGAACGCGAACGGGATTAATCCCAAAGGAGACGAGGGACTGCGAAACAAATAGCGTTTCGAAAGTTGTAATTTTTTTTATGAGGAGGCCTTAGGCCAGCTGTTCTCTTTAAGCGTGAGCACCGCATAGTGGTATAATGGTGCGTGTGGTGTGTTTGTTTGCAGATTCCTGCTGGAGCAGGACATCAGCGTGCCCTGTGAGCGCGCGCAGGCGCTGGCCGCCGCCGCCACCGCGCACCTCAACGCCGCCGTCTGCGAGCTGCGCCGGTCTGTAATACTTTACATACATAGATTATATTCAATGTTTACATACTACCGCGCACTGCACTATGTAGCTGCTCACTAGAGGTCGCTTCAATACCTGACGTGCACGTGATGTCATGTACCATCTGTAAATCCGTGACTTCATTTCTACCCACGGTCCTCCTTTTACGCACTTCGATTTTATTGAACAACTGACTAAAGCGATGACTCGATTGAAGGGCGGGTGTTATTATACGATTGAATGGCTAATATCCTGGTTTTGGAAAGTTCTGCTGATCTACCGCGGTAGAGAGCTTCTAGGACTTACTTAGCACAAATTAGCCCGACGGATAGAGCTTAATAAGAGTTTATATTGTTTGCACTATAAAAATTGTGATAGTGAAATTTTTGGTATTATCGAAATTGGAAACTGTCAAATATTGGTTTAATTACACGTGTATCACTTGTGAATTGTGCATGTAAATGATAGTTTGTGTCAGTAACCGTGTTGGTGTTCCTGTTGCAGACTGTTCCTGGTGGAGGACCTGGTGGACTCGCTGAAGTTCGGCGTGCTGCTGTGGTGCCTCACGTACGTGGGCGCGTGCTTCAACGGCATCACGCTCATCATCCTCGGTCAGTAGCCCCCCCCCCTCCCCTCCTCGCTGCTCGCGCCGGCAGGACTCCACTTCATTCTGCCTTCATTACTTGCACTATTGTTCGAAATAAAATTGTCCGAAATGAGCTGCAGTGGCGATGCGTCAATTAAAGTAGATCCGAATCTGCTTAGCCGCCAATTTAAAAAAGATGCCATTAGAGTAAAAGTTTATCAAATTATTAGACAGTGGGGCACTGCCGCGCCATTTCTGGGCTTCTGCTGTAGGAAGGGGACTCTTCCGTTCAAAAGAAGCAAAGAAGAAGAAGAAGGGGACTTCCGTTCGTAGGGAATGAATTTCTTTATCCTGCCGGTATACCATTCGTCCGCACGACCTTCACCATGCCCAACGTGGATTCTAATTAATGGAACCCTGTGTATATGCAGCCGTCATGTAGCTATAATTTACTAAACCAGCGAGCTATCCCTGGTTCTTTAGACACTTATCAATTGAGCAGTCTTAATAATCAATCGCTGCTTTACTCATGTGAGTATTTGTAGACTAGGTAGTAAGTACTACGGTTACATCTGTTTATAAAATCCGTTCTGCCTGGCGTGTAACATGGTGATAACCGCGCGATAACGTGAGTCAGGTTATTTCGCGCGCTGGATCATGATACTAGCGTCACGGCACGCCGTAATAGCATCTTCGAGAGTAGAGACATTACTGACTTTTACGTTCGCAGAGGAATTATTTTAACCCCTGTTTCTTCCCGCGTTTATGACTACCAATAGCTCATCTACTCAGTGAGCTTTGACCTCCGACACGATTTGCTTCGATTACGCGTAGTGTCGGGCCCGTTAACGCCTCGGCCACCACTTTGGCGGCGACCGGCGACCATAAGTGGGAGCGGAAAGTCCGATCGCGGGTGTCTCGTTCGGTCACTGCCGCTGGCCACCTAAGTCGTGGCCAGGCCATAACGACTTGAAGGTCGCGCCAGTTTGCTCTATTACGCCGCTGGAAAGATACCTAGGCCTTGGTTCTATTTAACCAGTTAACCAGTTTCGACATGTGCTTGTTATGGATAGTAATCAGTGTCGGTGTGTAACGATCTTGTCGCGTGGCGTGTTGCAGGCTGGATAGCGCTGTTCACGTTGCCGAAGGCGTACGAGATGAACAAGGCGCAGGTGGACGCCAACCTCGAGCTGGCGCGCGCCAAGATCAACGAGATCTCCGCCAAGTGAGTGCACGCTACACCACACCACACTACACTACACTACGCTACACCACACTACACTACACTACACTACACTACACCACACTACACTACACCACACTACACTCGCTGTACACTACAGTGTTGACACAGTAGACTACTCACTGTTTATTGGCGGCGCGTGGAGTTTTTAGCCGCTCAGAATCCTGACACTCTGAGCCGCTAAAGCCACGCGCCCACAGGCCAGTTAAATATCACCAACAACTACAAGACAAGCACGAATTCCGCAGTACTAGTATGTTATCTTCAGTGTGTTATCAATTTTTAAACTGTTTTATTATCAAATAATCTGTCGCGTTTCATCATCATCATAAATTTAAGAGCTCCCTTCCTTGTCGATGGAGCAATTTCCATGCATCTCGTTCTTGAGCCTTTTCCTTGACAGGCAATCAATAAATTACACTGTAGTACAGTCAAGTTCATTTACATCTACACACTTACGAGAACAAAAATATCTGAACACGATTTTATGCTCCTGACAATCGTGTTCAGATATTTTTGTTCTCGTAAGTGTGTAGATGTAAATGAACTCGACTGTACCCGTCACTTTTTAATACGTAGCAGTGTGACGTAGTAACAAATTCCTTATCATTCGTCTATCGTGTGACAAACGTCACCATCATAGGCCGTAGAAGTCACCAAAGCTCTGATCATCGCATTCAGTCCACTCGCCATGTTCCGGCTGTGTGGACTCTCAGTCACCGCTTGAGTAGACTTTCATATTCCTACTTTATTTTTGGTTCTGAGTGCCGTCACTAATAAGTACTTTGTATGATCCGCAGAGTGCGAGCAGCGGTCCCGCTCGGCAGGAAGTCCGAGAGCGAGAAGGACAAGTAGAGAGGAGGAGACAGGAGGAAGAGGGAGGAGAGTGTCGGAGAGAGCGAGAGGCACAGACAGATCTTTCATTAGCGCCGGAGTACTTCACTCTTTGTTATATTTATTATGTACTATTAAATAAAGATAACTACTTTACGTGTAAAGCTTTATGAGACGAGTCATGCGGAGATTATTGTATTTGCTTTTTGAAATTTTAAATTAAAATAACTGTCGAACCAGTTGGCGTTTCAATTACTCTCATACATCGCTGGCCGATGTCACAGAGGGCTGTGTTACGTCGCCAAATTGATTCGTTAACAGTGAAGGAGTCTGTAATGTTGAGCCAGCGATGTACACCCCAGGCCAAAAATATGGACACTAGCTTATATTACAATATAAAGCTGTGATTTCCTTACGGAATAAAGTACAAGATTACACAATAAATATGATTATATTATAAATATTTTGAAAGTCAATGACGCAAATTCTGCTCATGAAAATTGCCAGTGCAACATTTTGTAGAAAGACAATAAAAAAAGCCGACGTGCACTTTGTCCCGGAGTTAGGTGAGTATATATATATATATATATATATATATTTACAATATGCAGATGTTTTAATAGTGGATGTTCTATTTTTTTATCTTTTTCACTTCTCCTGCTCAAAAAGTACGTCGTTTTAAGTTCGCAAAGCGGGGCTAAAATAGTACATTTAGCCCCTAGGGTTTAAAAGGAAACCATATAATCCCATACCAATTTCTATGACACTGAAAAAAAAATCTTGTTACCGGCCAGCTACATACTATTTACAAATAAAATAAACCAACGTGCAACCTGATCAGATTAACCCAATTAAAAAAATAAACCAAAAAGTTTTTATTTACAATGTACTGGAATATGAACTGAAATTTTAGAGTGGCTAGCCAAATAATGTTGACAGATATTTCCTTGTGGTATTACCAATTGTCTATGATTTTAAACAATTTAGTAGGTAGGCCCTCTATAAATAATTTTGATACTTTATGTACTAGTTCTAACATTCCGATCGATTGAAATTTGGCATAGTACTTATGTAATTTTTATGGAGACGGATTAATATGGTATTATCGAGATAGGTCTTATTTACACTACGTTTAATTTTCGCGTTGTAAATGGTTAGAAAGTGTAAACATTATGCGTTTGTCGTTGAGTGTACTGTACATAGTGGTAGATATTATGTGACCTGACTATGAGTGCACCTAAACATATATTTACCTTATTTCTTTATACCTGACGTGTGTATAGAAAATCAAAAATACGTTCTAGTATCAAAACTATAATTCCTACTACACAAAGTGTGACCAGCCGCAGAATTTTTAAATTTCCCGCCAAAACTTTGAGTAATATTGTAATATTTCATTAGCCAGACTATATTTTAGCACGTTTTATAATCAAAATTTAATCTTAAACATTTTATCTTGGCTAAGAAAATTAAATGATAAAATAAATTAAATGTTATTCCATTCTTATATTTTTCTGATCACACCGCGACTAGACCTGCTACCACTTAAAAAAAAATACGCGCGAATCTTCAATAAAAATAACACCAATGCCAACATAAATTTACCAGGAAAGGCTGTAATATTAAATATAAAAAATTGCTCAAATTGTAATTTTAATTTATCTTAAAATAAATTATTTTAATTTTTAAGGTTTTTATTTTTTTCAGTCGAAGTGAAAAGCAGAGTGTTCAACACGGGGCTACAAGCCATTATGACACTCAGATATATTTGACCTCGCTCACTTCGTTCGCTCGTCCAAATAATTACCTCGTGTCACAATGGCTTGTTTTAGCCCCTTGTCAAACAATCTACTATTGGAGGTGGCCTTGGTTACTAACATTTACACAAGGAATAATTATTGGAAACTTTAAATATCAAAAGAATAAACTTTGTTTCCATACTTTTGGCCTGGGGTGTATGTCGTCGTTTTCCGATAGCTTTTTTTCTAAGGCTAACTAAAAAGTTCCGTTGTGCGACAAAAATTAACGACACAATATTGAACCTCAAAACAGTACCATAAGGTACATTATTCGATGGTTACTTTGTCGTCGTACAATCGAAAACTTGATGCAAATTTTTATTAAATGAGTTAAGGTAGCAAACTTTTTGGTCTTCACCCATATAATGTGATGGAAGACAAACAGTTGAATAAATTATTTAGAATCATAGCTACGTACACGCTTCGACATTATAATCGTTTAAGGCAAAAAACGTACCCAAAATCAGTTGAGTAATATTATAGGAAAATTGCTAACAGACATAAACACGAATAACGTCCAACCCCAGACGACGGCTTGACTTCTTTTCCGTCCGTTGTCGATGCAAAAAAAGTAATCAAAATCGGTTCAACCATTCATGGGCTACGATCCCCCAAGCAGATCAAAGAGTATGTAATCACTACGTGAAGCAGATATACAAGGTAGTTAGTAGTAAGGACATCTATTGACACATCTGTTGATTTATAGGAACATATGTGTGAATAGATGGCGTTACTAGCTTCGGTCATTCTCTGTACAGTAATATGGATTTGAAAATGAACGACTATATTGTATAACCCTACATATAGACTTCTTGTTACGCACTCAGAATTCAGAAAACTTCGGGAGGAAGTGAAGTTGTCTCTTTACTATGCTTTGGTGGAGTCCAAATTACGCTATAGCATCAAATTCTGGGGAAACAGCTCTATCTGTACAACATTAATTCTGCCTTAGTAGCCCAGAAAGGGACGATGAGCGTAATAGTTACATTAGACGATATCGTGTAAGGCCTATATTTCTTAGAGATCCTTAGAGTCCAGTTTGTACATTCACGTGGTTCTTTGCGATTTAGTAAAATATCTTAGCCGCATAGAAACGCCAGAAGAAAGACAACAGCGCCTAGCAACAAGGAGAAAATACTTGCCGGTGTCATTACTTTTATGGCCATTTGACAATAACACACTATAAATCTTAAAGACAACACGTGGGATATAAATGAAACTATGGCATTAATAGTTATTGTCAACGTTGTATATTTTATTATATATATAAAACTTAATAAGTACTATTATATTAAATGTATGGAACAATTAATAATACTTAATAACAATTGATGTATTATGGGATACTTCATACTTTGGGTAACCATAACTACCAGTTACAAGATTCAATAAAAATAAAATGGGTTCACTTGGATGGTTTCATTAACCAATGTTCAAGACTAAAAGACCCTGCTAAATACACGGCGTGAGCTGTCAGAATGCAATTTATTTATTACGCGATCCATTAAATAAGAACCTCTCAGTTTTCACCCAATCCGAATCGCAATCTGTGAGATCACGGATTGTACTATGCACATTACATGGCCAATGACGCCTGGGGATGTCCGAAGGTTTGTCAACTAAAAAATATTCACAATATAAATTACATAACTGATATTTCTAGTGTAAGTAGCCAAAAAAAACATTCGAATTAAGTGGTAAAACAATTTAAAAACCTTAAACCTACACTAACCTAACTCTAGCCAAGGTCTGTCATTGTCAGTAGCCATATATTTTGCATAGCACACAAGTATAATATATGAGCAATAAATATCGAAATTTTACATACTTACAACATTAATTTACTAAATAGGCTATTACATTTTATCCAGTGTGTCAAATGTTTTGAAAACTTCTTCGTCGTTCTCGTTTATTCGCGAGCTTTCCTGATAAAATACGATCAGGAAGTGGGAGTGTAAGTACATGTCCAATACTGGGTAAGTAGGTACTTTGGATTTTAACAAAGTGAATAACTGCTTCAGGAAACTAAATACCTATGTATTTTTAAGATCGTATTTTATTACAAAACATCATCGCTAGAACGAAGAAGGCACAACTAAACTTTTTATGAAATCGAATGCACATTCTGAATAAGATGATTTGCTTTCATCATCATCATTCAGTCATGTAAAATTGTTAGTTATGCCATGTTTTGTTACAGTGGAAGATTTACAGAAATAACGGAACGACATTTTACAAAGCTTCAATAAATTTATACACACAGTAAAATAACAAAAATAAATAACAAAATGAGCCAATAAGTCATTCAGTAGAACATTTGGTATGTATTCGCTTTTAGGTACATGTCACAGCCTACTACATTTGTGTGGTATTTTAAATTATTACCAGTTACAATTTAAAACTAAAAATATGCATATTTCCCGACCCAAACTATGTCACTATTTCTTGGCTTTGCTTGCAATTAATTGATGCGAAGCCATATGAAACCCATATGAAGTAGTTATTAATAAATTTTCCTAAACTTTTTTTCTTTAAGTTAAAGGCCACACAAAATCATTGACACATGCGTACATTTTTGTTTTAAACGCGAAGACCTACTTTCACATGTGAAATCTATCAGTCGCAAAGCACACACAAATAGGTACGTATGTAAACATAAATTCATAGTCATAACAAGCGAACGCACACGGTTGTGGCGCCACTGCACGTGAGGCGAGGACGGAGCTGCAGTTGGAATGGGAGCAGCTCCATTATACGCAGGAGACCAATTCCAGAGTAGGTACCTGAATGAACCTGACTCTAAAACGATCAGCGAAGTTTTTTCAAAGATTAGACCTCGATTATCACTCGTAAGTGATAAGTCAGTCGCATCCAAAGCCAACAAAATATGTACTTGTTCTATCGTCAAATGACTGAGCTTCAGGTTTTTCCTCTTAGGTAATCCTCGCCTCACGATCAGGACCCACTCGTCACACTACAGTCTATTTTGATATCACTGTTATCAATAAGTCCTAATTCTTACCTCGTCTAATGTAAGTACCTACGAAAATAACTATGTAGTTCAATGTTCCTTTTTTTCTATGCGGCACTAAGTTTGGTTCAATCGCGTGAGCGTCATTAGTATTTTTTATCGAACCACGAACACAATACGGAGGAACTATCTCAGACATCTCGGGAGCCGCTGTAGATGTTTATATCTTGCAGTCCCGTGCGTGACCTTCGATGCCCAGCCGAACGGTGCCACGATGTGCCCGCTTGCGATTTTGGTCCCGGTCTAGTAATATGTGCGTCGCTCCAGGATCTATGTCGTGCGTCGCCGGCACCGCCCTAGTGATGCCACTGGGGCTAGTGATTGACGGCGGTCGCACGCGTGGTGTGGCGGCGGTCGCTAGTGGAGCGGCGGGCAGGCGGGCGGCTGCGTGAAGATGTGCGCGTGGTTGACGAGCACGTAGAGCAGCGCGGAGCCGAGCGCCGAGCCGAGCTGCGTGGCCGCGCCCGCCGCGCGCATGCCGCGCGCGCCGCCGCGCCGCGCCCAGCCGTACACCCACATGCGCGCGTACGACACCGCGCCCGACACCAGCGTCCACGACACTATCTGCAACCGACAAGACACACCATCAGCGAACCTCCCACGTGCGACTGCACACGATATACATTTTTGGTACATCACAATTGGAGTTTGTTTAATGGAGACTCGAAAACTATTGCTCGATAATCAGGGGTTTGTTTGTATATAAAAGTTCGTATACATGGTTCGTGTATAGCTTGTATACGAGTATATAAGTTGCAAGTGTGCATAAATAAAAGAGAGATGGGTTGTTCTGTTTCTCAGTCCAGTTTTGTTAAGCTCCACGAACACATGCTTAAACTTCTATACAGCTAATAATGGAAAGTGAAGGAACTCACCACTAAAACGGCACCTCCCGCGTGGTGCATGAGCGGCGGCGCGGGGCTGAGCAGCGCCGTGGCCAGGATGTAGGCGAGCGGCAGCGCCGCCGCCGCCAGCAGCGCGCTCAGCACGCGCGGCGCCAGCGGGGCCAGCCACACGCCGGCCAGGCAGGCCGCCGGGTTCGCCATCGCGCCCAGCGTCACCGACAGGTGGTACGCCAGGTTGCCGTACGGTATGCACGAGTACGACTGTATGGACGGCAGCACGCCGTTGGACAGCGCGTTGAGCACGCCCATCAGCGTCAGCACGCCCAGCCAGCGCCCGCCCAGCAGCGCCACCGGCTCCGACGTCGCCTCGTCGTCTTTCGCGGCCGCCGCCGGCTCCACGCGCTCCGACGCGAACCCACCGTACCGGTCTACCGCGATGAAGCTGGCCAGACTGGTCGCCGACAGCGCCGACAGTATTACCAAGAACACGGTCGAATCGAACCGCGGCGGCGGGTACACCGGCTGAAGTGCGGTGCCCTCGTCGTTAAGAACGCAATTCGGCTCGCCGCCGACGCCCTGTATGAGCGCCAGGATGGCCGGCAGGAAGCCGCTGAGCCCTTCTCCCACGAGGTACGTGGCCAGGTACACGTCGCGGAAGTGGCGCAGGTACGGGTAGAACAGCACGGAGCTGGTGCAGCCGACGAGCGCCGCGAAGAACGTAAGAATGAGGTAGGCGAGCGAGCGGTCCACGCCGCCGAGCGGCGTCGTGCGCTCGTAGAGCAAGGCGTTGAGCAGCAGCGCCAGCGTGCCGACCGTCAGCAGCCCGCAGATGTAGGGCGAGTCGGAGGCGCGCGGCCGCAGCCGCCGCAGCAGCGCGTACAGCACCAGGCCGAGGTTGGCGAGCTGCACGGCCAGCACCATGTACGAGGGCAGCGCCCAGCCTTCGGGCAGGCGCTCCACGAGCAGCGGCAGCTGCACGTACAGCCCGTTGACGCCGAGCCACGTGCCGAGCCCCCAGCCCACCAGCAGCACGTCCAGTGTCACGCGCCGCTGCACGCCCCACATCGTGCTGCGCTCGCTGTCCGAACCTTGCAGACACGGCGCGCTCTCGCGGTCCTCGTTCAACCTGCAACACGCCGCGTCCGCGTTGAGACTACGATCGGTAGACGACACGAGTGATCGCAACAACAAACGAGCAGAAGAGAAGCGGCATCAGTGGCCGCGAGCGGCGCGACACTGGTCGACGCGAAAGGAATAATACAAGTGGTCACGGTTTAATCTCGAGCGAGTGTGTAAGGCCGCGTGCGCACAAAAGCCGATCGCGCTGCGACTGCATGCAAAGGGAATGACAATTGCTTGACATTCAATTTAATCAGGCCCGTCCATTGATAACAGTTGAACTCCTATCGGTTGATTGAAATTTAATATAATGAAAAGTATTATAATGTGTAGATAACTGGGAAATATCAGATAATCCAATTATAATATGCAGGTAAATAATGGAAAGTCACACAAGAGCGAATATTCTGGGGCCCTGGCATGAAATGTAATTATATAGAGAACGAAAGCAGCTAGTAGCTCTTCGTTTACAAAGTCATTACTGAAAACAATTACTTAATTGAAGTCGTGTGCCGCCAAATAATCCTCTCTGAGAGCATTATTTATCTAGGTACCTACTAGAAATACTTAGATTCGATATTTCCCCATATTCTATTCGAAGAGTTCCCTCGACTTCTCCAAGATTACGAGCAATTTGGGAAACATAAATAAAGGTTCGCGGTCGAGGAACGAAGGCCGAAATATTTGCTCTCAAGTCTAACTTATTAACAGATAATAGATACCTACTGCGGTAGATATATTACCGTATATACAAAATTTACTATTTCATTTACGGTTTGCTCGGTTTGCTATTCGTTCCATGACTATTTGTTTGATAGTATATACCTACTGAATGATAAAATTATGCATAAATTTACTCCCAATCTCAACCACGAGCTTTCATTCCATGCACAATTTTGAGAGCTCCTGGACGACAAAGCTGTATTCGGTACAACATTCTGAATAATCTGCGTTTCTGGGCCTATTTATTGACCGAGCGAGCGAAGGTCGCCGTTTCAGCTTGGCCAGATATTCCTTCGTAAGTCCGGATGTCCGGCTGGTCTCGCGTAGAGACCGCATTTCTCAACCAATTCTCATGAAATTTTGTGAGTAGGTTTGATAAGTATACCGATTTTTACTGTAGATTCGGTTTTTAATTTTTTTTTTAAATGGTGGAGTTTTAAAAACGAAAAAAAAATTTTTGGTTTACCTACAACTCACAGAGCCACAAGTGTAGTTGATTTATTTGATATATGACTGTAGTTTATTCAACTAAAAACTGAGCCTGGCGTCGTACTGCAACAAGTTAAACTTGCCGAAGAAAGCGACCAGTCGTCCGCCGCCTAACAATTGCGACAGTTAGGAGCCGCCGTGTTCGGTTCGGCGTCACTAAAATAAAATAGGGAGCACGGGAGCATGAGAACCGTGGACGACGCGCTTTGTGTTCCGAGCGGCGTGCCAGAGGTTTTGTGTTGCAAATTTGTGTGATTGATTGATGAATTTGATGATCTAAGAATTCTAAGACAATACATACGTCAGTATACTTAAATTAAACTTTGATGTTTTAATTACAACAGTCCGATTATTTATGATTCAATGTTGTATCTATGTACACTCGATTTACTGTAAAGTACCTATAAGTAATATGTGTATTGTATTAATTTACCTAATTTTTAAGAGGCCTTATTCCTTTTAATTTTTTTTCTTATTATGACATTTATATTGATAGTTTCAACCAAGTTTTGAAGTCAATAATACTTTTCCACGAGTTCTAGTTAGTAACATCGCTATTTTCATGCTTTCATTGCGTGCAGTCGATAATAAATTAAAAAACTAATATCTTAAGACACGTTTGATCATAGAGAAAACTGTCTAAAACAATCAGCATTTTAAAGGGAATAAGGCCTCTTAAGTGGATAATAGTACCTACATATTTAGTGGTTTTGCCTCGGCCAGGAAGTGAGATTTTCCCCCCGCGTAGCGGCACAGGAAATCCCACTCACGGCCTAGCGTGACGTAATAGTAAATATGATTTGCTGGTAAACAAGGGTTTACATGCTAGAAAATCGGGCGGTAAATCGTAGGTAAATTACGCCCTAGGGCGGTAAGTAATTTTTGTCACTCTAAGGCTTTACATGGTGGAAAACCGGGCGGTAAGTCGTATATTAGGCCCTAGGGCGGTAAGTAATTTTGGTATTGACTAATATTTATTACTTTTGTTTTATTTCCTCCGAAGTGTGATGAAAAACGTCGTACGTGACTGGTGATAAAGGAATTCCAAACTCGTGTCTTAAAGCCTCGTTTCTAATAGACACTCGTTTGTAATTCCTCGTTTACCACCCTTGTTACGTAATGTACTAATAAATATATAAGTGGTCCATACACACGTATGTATTCACTTAATTCAAACACTACTACAGTACAGTAGGTATAAACATATTTTTTTCAATAACCTACACATATTAACATTATGTTTTATTATCCAGTTTTTCAAACGAACTGAATTTTCTCAATTAATATTCAAAATCCGAAAGTGATTCTATATCTGTCTGTTAACTCCTTACGCATAAACCGCTGAAACGATTTGAATGAAAATTGGGATGGAGATAGTTGGTGTCCCGGGGAAGAACTTAGGATAGCTTAAAACACTTACATTAATTATATGAAAACAAAAATTATGCAATTTAGACCCTATCAAAAAAAACCATTGGACATTAACATCACTTTCAACGGAATAACACTGGAATGTGTAGACACATTTACCCTCCTCGGATTGGTTATCGATAAACACATAAACTGGAAATCACATGTAAAAAAAATAAAAACAAACTTTCTCAATTTGTGTACACATTAAGAGAATTGAAGGGACAACAAGTTTTCAATGCGCCTTAACTGTTTATTACAAACTTAAACTTCACCAAGCAAGTCCAAACGTCTAAACATGATGGAGTCAAAATATATATGTAATAAAATAGCTGTGTTGCCCACGACTTCGTCCGCGTGTAATCTTATCTTGAACATTTTACATCTTTATTATAATTACTTTTCTTTTTTTATACGAGATTTAAGTGGATTTTGATGTTGGTTACTGTAATCTATATATATAAAAGAAGAAGTCCTGACTGACTCATCAACGCACAGCCGAAACTACTAATGTTAGAGAGTTGATTTTTGCACAGTAGGTTACTTTTATAACGTGGGCTAGAGATAAGAAGCGATTTTGAAAAATTCAGTCCCTAAGGGTGTTAAAAAGGGGTGCAAAGTTTGTATGGGGGAAACTTTTTTTTTGGAGCTAGAGACTTGAAACTTTGTAAAAAGGTATTAAAATAAAACGAAAGAAAACTAATTTCAGCGTTTTTGAAAAATCATCCCCTAAGGTGGTAAAAAAGGGGTTAAAAGTTTGTATGGAGATTAAGTATTTTTTTGAGCGCGGGACTTGAATTTTTGTGTAATGGTACACTATTAGAAAACAAGAAAAGTAATTTCAGCGTTTTCAAAAATTCGTCCCCTAGAAGGATTAAAAAGGGGTTGAAAGATTGTATAGAGATCAAACCTTTTTCTGAGCGCAGGACTTTAAATTTTGTATAAAGGTATAATTAGAATACAAGAAAAGTAATTTCAGCGTTTTTGAAAATTCAGCCCTAAAGGTGGTGAAAAGGGGGTTGATAATTTGTATTGAGATCAAACATTTTTTTGAGAGCAGGACTTGAAACTTTATATAAGGGCATATCAATAGAATACAAGAAAATTTATTTCAGCGTTTTTGAAAATTCGGCCCTGAAGGTGGTGAAAAAGGGGTTGAAAATTTGTATGAAGATCAAATATTTTTTTGAGTGCGGGATTTGTAAATTACTATAAAGGCATTATTATTCGAAACCAAGAATTCATAAATTCTTGAATTCGAATAATAATGCCTTAACATTTTATTCTTAAACTCATCGAATTTAGCAAACCTATTCGTTCGTAGATGTACCTGTTTCATAATGATACCGCGTAATTAGAGCAATTTAGCCGAAAAAATACTAAAAAAAGGCCAAGAGCGAGTCGGACTCGCGTACGAAGGGTTCGCTACTATTACGTAAAAATGCCAAAAAAAAATCACGTTTAGTAATTTCAACATTGCTTAGATCTGAAAGTAATAAAGATGTAAAATTTTCAAGATAAGGTTCAACGCGGACGAAGACGCGGGCAACACAGCTATCTATACATATAAAAGAACTAACTAAATATACAGCCGAAACTACTAATGTTAGAGAGTTGATTTTTGCACAGTAGGTTACTTTTATAACGTTGGCTAGGGATAACAAAAGATTTTTGGAAATATCTCCCCTAAGAGGGTTAAATAGGGGTGCAAAGTTTGTATGGGGGAAACAGACTTGAAACTTTGTAGAAAGCTTACTTAATCAAATACAAAAAAAAGTAATTAGTACTAAGTTTGTATGGGGGAACTTCTTTTTTGAGCTAGAGACCAAAAACTTTGTAAAAAGATTACTTATTAGAATACAAATAAAGTACCTACTTTTAGTGTTTTGGAAAATTTTAACTCTAAGGGGGTTAAAAAGGGGTGCAAAGTTTGTATGGGGAAAACTTAATTTTTTTAGCTAGAGACTTGAAACTTTGTAGAAAGAATAACTTATTAAATACCTAACAAAAAAAGTAATATCAGCGTTTAAGAAATCCCTACTGGGGTTAAAAAAGGTTGAAGGTTTTAGTAGAAGGGTAGTCATTTTGTTTGTCAACAGGTGGCATTAGCATACGGATTGAATGGTTTTTTCAAGTCATTTTCATAATTATTACTTACCTGTTTTCACGTTATTAGGTGTTCATTTGATAAATGACAAAGCATAATATCTTATGTTATCATTTGATTTACACCTGCAAACAATCCCGTAATCTAATTGGAAAATCTTCTAAAATTCTTTAGCAATTGAATATCAGTGTCTGCCACTGTTTGAAATGTTATGTCTAGACCATTCTAACTAAGATTAAAATTCACTTACCTATTTTAATATCTTTGTCATCATCAAAAATCTACGCGGACGAAGTCGCGGGCGGCCGCTAGTCTATATATATAAAAGAAGAAGTCCTGACTGACTCATCAACGCACAGCCGAAACTTCTAATGTTAGAGAGTTGATTTTTGCACAGTAGGTTACTTTTATAACGTGGGCTAGAGATAAGAAGCGATTTTGAAAAATTCAATCCCTAAGGGTGTTAAAAAGGGGTGCAAAGTTTGTATGGGATACAAGTTTTTTTTAAAGCTAGGAACTTGAAACTTTGTTAGAAGATATTAAAATAAAATAAAAGAAAACTAATTTCAGCGTTTTTGAAAATTTATCCCCTAAGGTGGTAAAAAAGGGTTGAAAGTTTGTATGGAGATCAAGTATTTTTTTGAGCACGGGACTTGAATCTTTGTGTAAAAGCATACTATTAGAATACAAGAAAAGTCATTTCAGCGTTTTCAAAAATTCGACCCCTAAAAGGGTAAAAAAGGGCTTTAAAGTTTGTATGGAGATCAAGTATTTTTTTTGAGCGCGGGCCTTGAATCTTTGTGTAAAGGCATACTATTAGAATACAAGAAAAGTTATTTCAGCGTTTTCAAAAATTCGTCCGCTAAAAGGGTTAAAAAGGGGTTGAAAGTGTGAATCCATTAGAAATTCCTTGAAACTTCTTTTTAAGGCATATACAATAATAACAAAATAACATTAATTTAACGTCATCAAAGATTCAACCTCTAAGGAGGTTAAAAAGGGGAATAAAGTTCGTCTTGGGGTTCAAATTTAATTTTAAGCTAGGAACTTTAAACTTCGTAAAAAGTTATGCAAATAAAATGGAACAAAAGTGATTTCAGCGTTTTTGAAAATTCATCCTCTTAGGTGGTAAAAAGGGGGTTGAAAGTTTGTATGGAGATAAAACCTTTTCTTGGGCGTGGGACTTTAAACTTTGTATAAAGGCATATAATTAAAATACAAGGAAAGTAATTTCAGCGTTTTCAATAATTCGTCCCCTAAAATGGTTAAAAAGGGTTGAAAGATTGATTCCATTACAAATTCTTTGACTAAGGCATATACCGGGTGGAACGAAGCGATGTTCATTCCTGAAACTATAATGCTATGTATTTCATGTAGAATCGACCTGCAATAGTTAAATTCTTTTAATAATAAAAAAACGAAAATCGATTAAAATTGTATTTTTTAATGTATGTACAACCCTAATTTTTTTAAACTATTATTTGACGTTTGGGAGTATTTACAATTACCTACATTTACATCCGGTGTTCGAAAGTACCGCCGTGGCGTACGATACACGCCGCTGCTCGTGCCCGCGTGTGGCGATGCACCCTCGACAAGATGTTGTGTCGGTTATTTCTTCTGCGAAGACTTTCAAAGGCCACCCTTAGCCTTTCCCTCATCTCTTCAGCCGTCTCACACTCAGTCTTGTAAACGATGTCCTTTACGGTGCCCCACAGAAAAAAATCCAAGGGTGTGAGATCTGGAGACCTAGGAGGCCAACGGTGCGGCCCATATCGGCCGATCCAGCGATCCTCAAACACATTATTCAGTGTTTCACGTACTTCGACTACTGAATGAGCTGGTGCTCCATCTTGTTGGAACCAAGTGCGTCTTCTTTCTGCCAGCGTCAACTCATCCAGATAGTCGTCGAGCTCTATCCTCAACAGAGCCATGTATCCGTGTCTGTTTAAAGTCTGAGGCAGAAATACAGGGCCTATTATTGTATCCCCGTGTATCGCCGCCCAAACATTAACAGACCAACGATACTGGTGTCCCGTATAACGGTAGGCAAACGGATTTTCTTCGGCATACACGTGTTCGTTATGCCTGTTCCACATACCGTTCCGTGTGAACAAGCTTTCATCACTCCATATTACGTGTTTGATGAAGTCTCGGTCTTCTAACACCTTTTGCAGTAGCCACCGGCAATAGGCTTCGCGAACGGGGCAATCTCTTGGTAGTAATGCCTGGACTCTTTGTATTTTGTAAGGGTGACGGCCCTCACGTTTTAGTATTCTGAGTATTTTCGTATGAGTCATACGAAAATGTCGGCCCGCTTGTCTTGAACTTGACCTCGGATAATCTTCGAAGTACTGCAGCACTCTCTCTTCCAATCTGACATCATGTTGAATAACGCGTCCTCCGCGCTGGTCATCCTGACCCGTTCGTGGCACAATAGGACGATTGTTACCAACACGGTCAAGAGCGCGTAATATCGTACTAGAGTGTGTTGGGTGAGGAGGAGGATACCTGTTCCGGTATTGGCGCAAAGTCTCTCCAGTATTGTAATCGCACTCCGCGTACAAAAGAAGCAAATTCAAATAGCCTCTAGCGTTTAATTCCGGCATTTTTGCACACAGCATACGATACAAAAAGTCAATGTAACGTCTATCAATCATGTCAACTAAAAAGTCTAAAAACAATCTTAAGGGTATTTTCAAAGGTTTTTAAACCGATAAGAAATGGCTAGGCAATTTGTAAAAAGTTTGTTTACAAAAGTTAACTGTGTTATGAAGAGGTTATTGCACTCTAAAATAGGGTTGTACACACACACTTTTTCGTATGAAAGTTTAACATGCTATAACTGGAAAACGGTGAGAGATATTAATAAAGTTTATTTGGAGAAAATGTGGCGTTATCTGGGTAAAGGGACCTTACTGTCGGTATTGAGTTATGTATATCCCCATAATATACATACATTGAGCTATCGAACCATGTAAAAAACATGCATGTAGGTTCAATAGATATTTTTAAAAAAATAATTAAATCTCAAAAGTCAGAAAAGGTGATTATGAGAAAATTGAATTCAAACTTCTACACCCCATTAAAGTATGTTATTGTTGGAAGTTACATAGATAGCATGCTATTTGAGGAGTAGATTGTATGGGCTTTCAGGTTTCAAGTACAATTTTGTAATTGTATATCTGTTTTTGTATAGTTTACCTTGCCAAAGTGCATAAAGTAAAAAAAATATATTGATGGATTTTTTACTTAAATTCCTATTTATAGCGTATTTCCGGTAGATATTATAGAAGGAATAAATATTATATGTAATTATACACTCAATAAGCGCTACTTCGATTTGAATCAACGTTGTTTATTATAAAAAAATATTTATTTTAACAAAAATAGCTTTGTGTTTAAAATCTAATTAAACTGTCAAAATCAACAAACACATAAATCTACTACGCTCAAACATAGCCAAATGAGTTCAAATAAACAGAACAAATATTAAAAAAGTAGTTTTTTAAGTCTCAAAATTCAAGATAAAGTTTAGTAAAAAGTTGGTACATCCACTTTATATTTTCTAAAAGGGACCTTATCGTCGGTGGTAAAATATTTAGTGATATCATCTGATATCGACTATAAAGTTATGTTTAATTTTGATAGTCTTAATTTTTAGAGCACTTTATTTTAAACTCTTACCAAAAACCTATAATTTTGGTTCGGCAAACACTAAATAATTAACGTATTTGAAAAGGGACCTTAGTGTCGGACGTAAAATGTTTAGTGACATAGTTAAGAATAAGTCTTGAAAAATTCTTTTAATTTGTATTTTGCTGCGTCGCCAGCCAAATTGACGCCTGATTTACACATGAGGCATTGCCGGACCTACCATCCGATCACCGGACAATCCTCATGTGTATCGAAATGGATCCATTAATGGGAATTAGGAGACCCAAACACCGAGTCAGCTGGAAGACATTCACACAACAACTAGAAGAGACCACCACGTGCCACACTACTCCGGTCTCCACAGCTGACGAAGTGGAAAAAGCGGCAGACCTGGTCACAGCTGGACTACAGGCGGCGCTATCAACACCATCCCCGCCACAGAGAGGCACACGCCCCTCCCGGCGAGGATTAGGAGCATGATCGAGGAGCAGCGCCGCCTGCGCAGAAAATGGCAGGCTACAAGATGCCTGACGATCAAGGCAGAGCTCAACGCCATGATCATAAAAACCAAGAAGGCGCTCACAGAACACAGGGCCGAGAGTTGGGAGAGCCACCTAGCGTCTGAAGAGGGTGATGTCCCCTTCATTCACCGTATCTGCAGACAGCTAACGACAAAGCCTGAGGCAATAAGACCACTCTACGACCCTGTAGACAACACTCCACGCTACGAGGCTGAGGATCACGCAGAGATCTTCGCCGAGTACCTGGAGGGACAATTTAGGCCCAACCCGATGAACAATGCAGAACACCAGTAGAGCATCACAGAACACCTGGAGAGGTACTTCGGAGGCACCAGCAAGAGCAGAGGAAGACGCGGTCTTCTTCTCCCCCAGCCAGATGCAGCGAGCCCTCCAACGTTGCGACCCCAAGAAAACCCCGGGCGCCGATTCGATCCCGATTGTGGCAGTGACGCGCCTGTTCAACAGGATCATGCGCTCGGGTCACTTTCCCCAAACTTGGAAGACTAGGAGGGTAGTTATGCTGCCCAAACCTGGCAAAGACTGCCGAAGACCGGAGAGCTGTAGGCCAATAACTCTGCTCAGCACCCTCTCTAAGGTGTTCGAGACGCTCCTGTTGGGGAAACTTCTCCCCCACGTCGAGCCCCGTTCGGAACAGTTCGTATTCAGGCAACGCTACAGCTCACTCGCGTGCTTCACTTTATGGCCAATGCAAGCAACAAGAAGGAGCATGTTGTGGCTGTCATGCTCGACATGGAAAAAGCGTTCGACTGGGTATGGCACGAGGGGCTGCTGTACAAACTGTTGAACACCACGGCCCCACGCAGCATCATAACGGTGATAAAGTCCTTCCTGAGCGGATGCAAGTTCCAAGTGGCAGTGGAACAGGCACTGTCCTCGGAGCGCCCAATCCTAGCAGGAGTCCCTCAGGGAAGCTGCCTTTCACACGCATGCTACGCAACCTTCACCGATGACATCCCAGTGGTAGGAGGCGACGTCAAGCTGGGGCTGTTCGCGGATGACGCGGCCTTTTACACCGCATCCGTCAGCCCCACCCATGCCGTCAGGAAGATGCAGACCCAGTTAGACGCCCTACCAAGATGGCTTGAGGACTGGAGGCTTACTGTCAACGTCACCAAGACTCAGGCCTTCATGACCGGAAGAAAACAGACTTCACCTCCACTCCGCATGTTTGATCAAGACGTGGAATGGAAGCACACGGTGAGGTACCTGGGTGTCCCCATAGACCGGGGCCTCACCATGAAGAGGCACGTGGCGGAAGTGGTTTCAAGATCCAGACCAGCGTGAACTACGCTGAGACCAGTCCTAAGGAGCAACCTGCCGATCCGCACGAATTGGGGATCTACAAAACGTATGTGAAGTCCAGGCTCACATACGCGGCGCCGGCGTGGTACGCCCTAGTGTCTACCACAAACCGAAACAAAATGAGAGCCCAAGAAAACCTGGCACTGAGACACATTACAGATTGCCCACGCTTCGTGCGGAATCACCATATACAGAGGGCACTGAAATGGAAACCCTTAGACGCCTAGATCAGCAGACTGGCCAGCACAATGTTCCGGAAAGCTGATGAATCCCACCACGAGCTGCTACGAGCTGCAGATGCAGCGACACCACCACCACCACCAACAGTGGGAAATAGGAAGAGGAGATAAAGCTCAACCCGGGCCTCGAGGAGTCATGGAACATCACAAAGGCCCAACCAACTAAGAAACCGCCGTCGCAACCACGCGTCACCAAAAAGACCGGCCCGTAGTAACGGGCCGCGACAGAAGTAGCCTAAGTGTGCATAGTACAGATAAGGCCCTCCCCCCACACTCCCAAGAAGTGGGAGTGTGAGAGATGAGCAAGGATACTCCTAATGATCAATAATTATCCTTTGACGCGCAGACAAGTACCGACACGTCTCTCAAACCGATACCGAGCGCACAGAAAGCATACAAGAGGGGCACCGACAATAAGGTCCCTTTTTCACTAAACTTTAAGGGCTGTTCTAAGTCTTAAAAAATGGATTTAAAAACTTGTGTCTTTGTCAGATTACATTTTAGACCCTGCTTATTAATATAGAGTAAAAAAAGAAAAATTGTTTTTTTTCGACATTTTACTTTAAACGCGATTATCTCGGCAACTAGAACCGACAATAAGGTCCCTTTCCCCAGATAACGCCACAAATAATATTCTAAGCCTGTATAATGCCACAGTTAAAGGAAATAACGTCGTTTCGTTCCACCCTGTATAATAATAACAAAATAACATTAATTTAACGTCATTATAAATTCAACCTCTAAGAGGGTTAAAAGGGGGATGAAAGTTTGTCTCGGGGTTCAATTTTAATTTTAAGCTAGGAACTTGAAACTTTGTAAATAGGTATTAAAATAAAATAAAATAAAACTGATTTAAGTGTTTTTGAAAATTCATCCCTGAAACTGGTAAATAAGGGGTTGAAACTTTGAATGGAGATCAAACCTTTTTCTGAGCGCGGGACTTTAAACTTTGTATTAGTGCATATAATTTAGAATACAAGAAAAGAAATTTCAGCGTTTTTGAAAATTCAGCCCCTGAGGCGGTGGAAGGTGGTGAAAAGGGGTTGAAAGTTTGTATGAAGATTAAAAAATTTTTTGAGTGTGGGACTTGAAACTTTAAATAGAGGCGTATATTATTAGAATACAAAAAAAGTGATTCAACGTTTTTGAATATATATGTAGCCCTGAAGATGGTGAAAAATTGGGCAAGTGCGAGTCCGAATCGCGCATGAAGGGTTCCGTACCTATATATATATCTATAACAAGTTTGTTGTATGGGAGCCCCCCTTAAATATTTATTTTATTTTATTTTTAGTATTTGTTGTTATAGCGGCAATAGAAATACATCATCTGTGAAAATTTCAACTGTCTAGCTATCACCGTTCTTGAGATACAGCCTGGAGACAGAACGGACGGACGGATTGACGGACAGCGAAGTCTCAGTAAATAGGGTCCCGTTTTTACCCTTTGGGTACGGAACCCTAAAAAGGGGTTGAATGTTTGGAATGGAATGGAGATCAAACCTTTTTTTGAGCGCCGGACTTGAAACTTTGTATAAAGGCATATAATTAGAAATCAAAAAAAGTAATTTCAGCGTTTTTGAAAATTCAACCCCTGAGGCGGTAAAAAGGAGGTTGATAGTTTGTATTGAGATCAAACATTTTTTTGAGCGCAGGACTTGAAACTTTGTATAAGGGCATATTATCAGAATACAAGAAAAGTGAATTCGTTTTTGAATATTCAGCCCAGAAGGTGGTGAAAAAGCGGTTGAAAATTTGTTTGAAGATCAAATATTTATTTTGAGTGCGGGACTTGAAACCTGAGTTCATTCCGCGTAATTAGAGCAATTTAGCCGAAAAAAAAACTAAAAAGAGGCCAAGAGCGAGTCGAACTCGCGTACGAAGTTCGGTACCATTACGTATAAAATGGCAAAAAAAACACGTTTATTGTATGGGAGCGGCACTTCAATATTTATTATTATTTATTTTTTGTTGAATTACAGTAACCAACATCAAAATCATCAACTTGCAAAAGAAGAAAAGTAATTTCAACATTGTTTAGATCTGAAAATAATATAACTAGGTCGATGCAGAGTCAGCCACCGGCTAAGCTTGCACCATAAATTGGAGCGGTTTTTTGTTTTTTTTTCGAAATTTTCTCTTCGTCACGACCTAGCTAAATTTAATTTGTGAATTTTAAAACAAAAATTTCTAAAATCGGTTGAGAACTCGCTGAGATCTGCGCATTGTTACAAAGTCCATTCGAGTCGATCCATGGGAGCTTCGCTCGCTCCGCTCCAACTAGGTCGATGCAGAGTCAGCCACCGGCTAAGCTTGCACCATAGATTGGAGCGGAGTTTTTTTTTTTTTCCAAATTTTCTCTTCGTCACGACCTAGCGAAATTTAATTTGTGCATTTTAAAACAAAAATTTCTAAAATCGGTTCAGAACTCGCTGAGATCTGCGCATTGTTACAAAGTCCATTCGAGTCGATCCATGGGAGCTTCGCTCGCTTCGCTCGCTTCGCTCGCTCCGCTCCAATAAAGATGTAAACTGTTCAAGATAAGATTCCACGCGGACGAAGTCGCGGGCAACAGCTAGTTCAACAAATAATAAATAATAATAAATATTGAAGTGCTGCAACAAACGTGTTTTTTTTTGCCATTTTATACGTAATGGTACCGAACTTCGTACGCGAGTTCGACTCGCTCTTGGCCTCTTTTTATTTTTTAATCGGCTAAATTGTTCTAATTACGCGGAATCATTATGAAATCAGGTTTCAAGACCCGCACTCAAAAATATTTTTGATCTTCAAACAAATTTTCAACCCCTTTTTCACCACCTTTTGGGCTGAATTTTCAAAAACGCTGAAATCACTTTTCTTGTATTCTAATAATATGCCCTTATACAAAGTTTCAAGTCCCGCGCTCAAAACAATGTTTGATCTCAATACAAACTATCAACCCCCTTTTTACCGTTTTAGGGGTTGAATTTTAAAAAACGCTGAAATTACTTTTCTTGAATTATATATGCCTTTACACAAAGTTTCAAGTCCGGCGTTCAAAAAAGGTTGGTTTGATCTCCATACAGACTTTCAACCGCTTTTTCACCACCTTCAGGGCTATATTTTCAAAAACGCTGAAATCGATTTTCTTGTATTCTAATAATATGCCTTTATATATAGGTAAAGTTTAAAGTCCCACGCTCAAGAAAAGGTTTGATCTCCATACAAACTTTCAACCCCTTTTTTACCACCTTAGGGGATGAATTTTCAAAAACGCAGAAATGACTTTTCTTACATTTTATTCGCATAACTTCGTACGAAGTTTGAAGTTCCTAGCTTAAAATTAAATTTGAACCCCAAGACGAACTTTCATCCCCCTTTTAACTCCCTTAGAGGTAGAATTTTTAATAACGTTAAATTAATGTTATTTTATTATTATTATATATATATATATGCCTTAATAAGAAGTTTCAAGGAATTTGTAATGGATTCAAACTTTCAACCCCTTTTAACCGTTTTAGGGAACGATTCTTTGAAAACGCTGAAATTACTTTTCTTGTCTTCTAATAGTATGTCTTTACACGAAGATTCAAGTCCCGCGCTCAAAAAAATACTTGATCTCCATACAAAATTTTAAACCCCTTTTTTACCACCTTAGGGGATGAATTTTCAAAAACGGTGAAATTAGTTTTCTTCCATTTTTTAAATATTTTTTTACAAAGTTTCAAGTTCCTAGCTTTAAAAAAAACTTGTACCTATCCCATACAACCTTTCATCCCCTTTTTAACCCTCTTAGGGGTCGAATTTTTCAAAATTGCTTCTTATCCCTAGCCAACGTTATAAAAGTAACTGACTATGCAAAAATCAACTCTCTTATATTAGTAGTTTTGGCTGTGCGTTGATGAGTCATTAAGAATACTTCTTCTTTTATATATATTATATATATATATATATATAGATTAATGATAACCTTAAAATGATTACAAAAGAGAAGCATTTTAATAAACAAAAGACTTTTTTAGTAGATAGATGTTATTATAGCCTTAAGGACTTTTTTAATGAGCAATTGTAATAGCCCATAGTACCTATATATTTTTTTATTATTGTTATTGTCTGACATTGTACTTTTTAAAATTATTATTGTCTTTTATTACAAGGGGAAAATTACTACAAAGTGCGACGACCGGTGGGTTTTATCGGCGGGCAACGGGTTCCCTCTATGACGCATACTTTTGTTTGTCCGAAAGTCCGAAACTGTTTTAGCATAACAGACTTGGCATATTAAGTTTTCGACGAAAGGTAATGTGGCAGAAACCTTATTTGGCATAGGGGAAGGTGAGGTAATACGATCCCTGGAGGTCAAATGATCCCCCGCCGTAAATCTGAGACAACTAGTGCCATCTATCCAAATGCGCATGAAACATGTGTCCCGCACCCCTGCCAGTTGCCTATCCGAGTGTCATGGCGGTGGGAGCGCTTAGCGTGATTTTATTAAAAAATAATCAAAAAATGTAACTCTGATCTAAGGTAAGTCTGTTTTTGAAATTTCATTACTTTTTACATGTTCCTGTTTATTGAAATGTTGTTTTATTGGCAGTTAGCTAATATTTAAGCAATGTTCGATCTCCGCACGGGGTATTTGACGGTTATGTTTTGATCGATATCTTGGAATTTGGTGTTTGGGCCGAAATGATCCCTTTCTGTGTGTTTAAAATGATCCCTGGAATCATTTTACCCCATTAGTATTTGTTGGTATACAGATCATGCCGAGAATTTACATACACAAAACTAATCGCCAAAATTGGCCTGAAGAAGAAATGCAAAAGGCATTAGTTGCCGTCAGAGATGGTATGCCTTACAAAACCGCAAGTAGAGAGTTTAGGGTCCCTGTGATGGCATTAAAAAGAGAGCCAGGGTAAAAACAAAATAGCTGTAGGCTCCGCTAAAATGTTAGGTCACAAACAAACAGTGTTTAACCTAGAACAAGAACAGGAACTTGTAGATTACATTAAGGACATGGAGTCTAAGAGGATTGGAGGGATTATTTTACCCCTACCCCAGGGATCATTTTATACATAGGTGTGTATAAAATGATCCTTTACTAAACTTTAACAAAAACCTCTTTTACAAATAACTACATACATATAATAAAAACTAAGTATGCAGTTACAAAGTTAAGTAAATTCAGTACCTCTAACAATAGAAATCTTGCGATTTTGCTTTCAACTTTAGCCACAGTTAAGTTTTTCCCTTAAGGGGATCATTATACCTTACCTTCCGTGTTTGTCCAAAATTGTATCCGCATACCTACTATTGTTTAGGCCGATTATATTTACGAATAATTTGGTTTAGCACTATGGTATATGGTATGGCATACTTAAATTGCTACAAGAAAAGCGGGTTAGGTTAGAACTGCATCCCTCGCAAAGAGGAACTGCTAGCAGAAAAGTTGGTTAGGTTAGAACTGCGTCTCTCGCAAAAACGATCAGCTAGCAGAAAAGTAGGTTAGGTTAGGTTAGAACTGAATCCCCCAAAAAGCGAACTGAAACGAAAAACATAATGCCAAAACAGGGGGAACCGCGGGCAACAGCTAGTCAATAATAAAGTTGATCGGATAACAGTAAAAGTCCCCTGATTAGGACTGAAGACTGCGTGCGTCGGCGACGACGGTGTATATATTAATTTGTGTAATCGGCGCCGATATCATTCGCCCACGTTTCATCTTCTCGACTACACACTATATTTTTAATTAAAGTTCGACCAGTTGCAGCAACACTGTAGTGAACCAGCCTACGCTAAGATAGAGCAATATATTTTTCATCTGTTCACTATTCTATTACTTACTGATTATATTATAACCCAGATTTAAAACACCCCCGTCACAAGTAACTGGTCAACATGAGACCCTCATTCAATAAGTGATATAGAAAATGATAGGTAGGTACTAAAACTAAACATAACTACAAATTTTCGAATACTTAGCTTTAATATTGGCTGTGATCTTGTCACTTGTTCCAATTAACCTGTGAATATCTTGGAAACTACTGGTCCTATATGTCAGATATCTGGGAGCGCCTCGTCGCTTCAGTGACAGGTCACCTAATTAATTGTTGTCTGTAACGCCTTACGTTTTTCTTTGTCAACCGATGTCCATCAATCGAGCTCCACGCGCCGCACACCGGCGCCGGCGCCGCCACAACCAGCCACTTGAAAGCGTTAACAAACGATAACAACCCGGTCCGGTGTCGACTACCAATTGGAGAACGATTGGAATTGACTGTTGATCCCTTTTTGTGGAAAACTAGAGCAGTGCGGACGGCGCATGTCGAGTGCCCACTCGTGGGATGTCCCATCCCGCCACATTCAAATGACGATTGAATTCCAGCTATAAAGTTTTCTATTTATATACTATTTAATGGACATTATAAAGAAGTATCAGTAGCGAACTTAATGCCTAAAAGCATTCTACACAGGTCAAGTATATTTAAAGCGCGACCAGTAATTAGGGAGAAGGGAGTAAGTTAATTTTAAGGAATTATCGGAACTACCTACTACAAGTAATGTCATCATCATTGATGATAATGGCAATTGAAAAACCATAGCTTATTAAAATAAAAACCGGCCAAGTGCGAGTCGGACTCGCGCACCGAGGGCTCCGTACAAACACTTTCCATCCCTAAGTGGTTAAGTTTGCACCTGGTATGTATAGCGCCCCATATAAATTAGGTGCCAAGTTAGGTATTAAAAAAAAAACTACTTACTAGATCATGTTCAAAACAATTTTCGTTGGTAGTTTTTATAGTAATGTAGATCATATGTTTTTTTTAGATTTTTCATTTTCTTATTTTAGAAGTTAGAGGGGGGGGGGGGAACTTTTTTCCACTTTGGAAGCGTCTGTCACGCAAACTATTCGGTTTAGAAAAAAAATATTTTAGAAACCTCGATATCATTTTTGATGACCTATCATTTTTGAAGACCTATATATGTACATATAGATACCCCACACGTATGTGTTTGATGAAAAAAAAATTTTTGAGTTTCAGTTCTAAGTATGGGGAGCCCCCAATATTTATTATTATTTTTGCATCAAAATCTTAATGCGGTTCACAGAATACATCTACCTACCAAGTTTCAACAGTATAGCTCTTATAGTTTCGGAAAAAATGGCTGTGACATACGGACGGACAGACGGACAGACAGACGGACAGACAGACATGACGAATCTATAAGGGTTCCCTTTTTTGCCATTTGGCTACGGAACCCTAAAAACCGGTGCATATTTTAGTAGCTTTGGTGTATGGAGTATGTGTACACTACATAACTCCAAAGTTTACGCTTTTCGCTTAGACTAAAGTGCAAATACAGAAAACCAACCAAGTGCGAGTCGGACTCGCGCACGAAGGGTTTAAAATAAATATAGGTACATTCTATGAAAATTTCAACTGCCTACCTATTACGGCTCATGAGGAAATGCCCGTTGAACGATATATCATGGAAAACCCCCTATTTTTGAATGGGAACCCCCCTTAATTAATATTATTTTATCATGAATTTGTTGCTATAGCTGCAACAGAAATACATCATCTGTGAAAATTGTAACTGTCTATCACGGTTCATGAGATACACTTCGTCCCGTTAAAAACGCGTTTTTAAACTTTGGGTACGGAATCGGAACCCTAAAAACAAACATAGGTAAAATTTACTATTTTACCAGTCAATAAATGAAATCAAACCTTGGCCTTCGTAAATTGATTTTAATGATGATTGGAACACCAATTAACTAGTCGTTTTTTAGTAATTCTAAAAATGTAATGCACTTGCGAGTAAATGCAAACTTAATAATGATTTATCATGTAATATGCAAATGTAATAACTACACAAGCCCGCTAAATATTTAAACGTTTAGGTAATATGCGAGAGGACATACCCGTGACTCATGTCGAACAAACAATTAATGGACACCCGGTAAAATAGAACAAAAACTATTCACGAAAATTTAATTAGAAATGAACTGTTGCGTTAAGTGCGCGGTCCGCTTGCTGCGAGTCCGGCTACTGTTCTGGCCGGCGCGGCGGCGGCGGCGGCGTATCCTGACCACACCACCCGTAAAACGTCAGCTCAGTCCGTTGCTAGGATATTCGCGTTCGTGAACAAGATGTGATGGGCTCAGTTAATAGTGGATAGACAGACACCGTTGCAGAGATCTTTTTCGTGTAAATATGATTGCTTTAATCGAGACTTAAATATAAAGTTTCACTTCTCCTCTCCATATATCTACAATAATTGCTTGGTTTTTAATCATTACATTCCTAATTCACGCTCCTTTACAAAACGTAAGTAGGTACAATATTTTGGAGTGTTTTTAGGGTTCCACGGGATCGAAAATTGTTGGAGAGAGAATATTAACATTCGCAGTTCGCTAGACTCATGTAGATCTATTCGCGACAAGAGGCTAACAGCTGTTCATCTGCTGCTATACAATTTTTCTTATTCATTTGGAATAAAAAATATCCATTTCGGATACAACTGACCTAGGGTAATTCGATGTTAGAAAACCGAAGTTGCAATTTATATAAAAGTGGCAATATCTATGCAAAATTGAAAATTGACTTACATAGATGCAAGTTGTAACATATTACAAATGCTTAATATACAAGTAAATGCACTTTAGTTTATCTACTCAACAAAAGCTATGGCGTTGCAAAATGTAAGTGCCTACCTAACCAGTAAGTAAACCAGGTAGGTACATATTTTGTATTAAATAGAAGAGAGGTGAATACATTAATAACGTAGATACCGTAAGTTACGGAAATAAGGGAAATTATAGAACTGTGAATCCAAGGGCTTGTGCTCTCAAGTTAGATCACCCAATACTGTTTCTGATAGTGCGCGCCGCGTCACTGCAGTATCCTGCGATCCTGCCTCATATAAAGTACGGCAGGAGCAGCATCCATGTGTAGGTACTGTTTCTTTAGTCAATTACAAAAACTACGTAAACATTGAAAATTGTTGCTCTTGTATTGCGACTGCGTCGAGACTATCGGCCTACACAGACAACAACAAGGCGGGTTTGTTTTGAATCTGGGATGCAAATATGGCAATTTAGTTTTATTAAGCTACATGATTATATATAAAATAATAAAACCCCTTATCTCTCTGAGACACCGTCTCGAATGTATTTATTAGCATACACTTAGGTAGTAAAAAGAGTTCCTTTCATCAAAAATAATAATAAACGACATGACACGAAGACACGTAATGGTTGGACAATGGCTCCTTTCAACCGACACATTGTGTTTATAATAATGTTCGTATACCTAATCGCCCGGTTATGAAAGTCATCTGTTTGTCGTTATGTGGAAGTTTTAAAACATTAGTGGGTACTCTGCTCTGATATCATACTGATTCCAATAATTGGAAACAACTTCTGTAAAAGATTTTAAAAAGTCTCACGGAATCCTTCAAGATTTATTTTAAAGAATTTTGTTTTTGTAACATATTTACACATTTAGCTATTTTTGTTTCACATTGAATAACATCCGATAGTATTATTTCCAAGATATGTCGTAAATTACCATGCTATACTACTTCAACGTAGGTATCTACCGGTGGGAACCTGTAATTGGCTTTCCATTAACTATTTCTAAGAGCAATGTATTGTTCGTAGCTGTTGGTTCTCCTAATAAATAATAAATAAATTATAATAAATAAATATGTACGGTTTATAATTTAAATCACAAGCCACTCAATTGCAGAGTTACTGTCCTGTAACGAAGTGTGGACGTAATCCATATCGGTGTAGCAGAGGTAACGAAATCGTTCGCTAGCAGCACCACACGAGTCATTGCCAGTGTAATTTTACTGTAATTAGGTTAGCATAGGATCGTGCTAACTGTCAGTCGATGTTATAGGATCCAGAAATTACAATTGTCAACTTTCTCACACCATGTCAAACAAAAGATAGCTCCTCATTTGCCACCGAATTAGTCGCAGGAGTACGTCCTACAATCCAGCCACGAGGCCAGTAGGTGCCAGTAGGACAGACAGTCCACATTCAATTAAAATTCCGCCAGACCTTGTCTCGTCAGCAACGCTGCGAGCTTTTGGTAACTGCGGCTACCTGTCATCGGTCTTATTTTATTATATAAATAGAGTCCAACTCAAAATTTGAAGCAATTGAGTGGCTAGTGGGACGTTCGATCTGACGACCTCAGTAATGGTATCCACCCGTCCAGGACTTTGGACTTGCGAGAGCGAGAGATGCGAACGCGGCGGCCGTACTTACTAGAGTAGTGAACGAAACACACATACCGCGCACCACTGCGTTCAGATCTCTCGGTCAACCGCTCGCCGCGCCGCTTGCCGCCGAAAGTACTGGCATGTCCGGAAAAAATCCGCTGAAGGAGAAAGTAGGCTCAATACGGCAGAATTAGTAATAACAATAAATTAATCAGTAATAAATGATAGGAAACAAGAAGCAATATCTGCTGGAAAACTCAATCATTATTGGTTTCGTCACTGAGATAACGACGAATAAAATATTGATGAAGGGGGATGTTCGTACCTATGAACCGCGTGTGCAAGCGCTCGACTTAGCACCGCGACAGGCGCGCCCGCGTCCTGCGGCTCTGCGGGAGCGACACGCGACTCGGCGACCGCGGCGTGGCCGGCGAGCGACGCGGGACCGGCGAGCGACATGGCGGCGGCACACAATGCCTTCACCTCACCGACACCAACACCACACAACAACAAACGACACAAACTGTTACACAACCAACTTTAACAATGCATTAAATCCCATTTAAATAAAACCTCAAATTCAGACCAAACTATAAAACCTTATAATGTTGAGTAGGACTTTCCGTGAATACCCAATTAGATGATAACGAGCCGAGCAAATAAACTGTCACCCAAAAGTTGAGGATGGCAGATAAAAAACAAGTCAAATAGGGGATATCATTAAGTAAATTCATTCTTGAAATATATTGTTGGGAAACTTTTGGAAATGAAGAAACAATTAATACTCTGATGGAGTTGATTTCACATTATTTTGGCATAGTTATTTTATTGTGATACATCAGTATTTGTATCTCAAATAGATATTTATTTTATATTCCTATAATTAGATAATGACATTCCAAATACATATTATAGTGACATTACTGCTTAATTAATTATCTAATTAAATAATGATGTATCATCATTAACATTAAATTCTGCCTATTTTATATCCTGTTATTTTGTTGTTTATACAATAAAATAACACACATATGAGCAAAACTTGAACATGAACATAACTTTCCTTCTTTCAGTATCTCACAGGGGAAAAGAAAATGATGTCCAAGGTATTTCATAGACAGCAGCACTTTACTGAAGCATGAGAGCAGTCATTAACCTCAGCTTACATTATATTACATTGTAGTTGTTATCTGATAACAAGTAAATTAGGATCATTGTGCAAGACAATGTGCAACCACTACACAATGCTGTGTGCTTAGGTGTATGATAACCAAGGTCCGGAATTTTTCATAGCAAATGTCAAACTTTGAGAGGGTTCGACCAAAGTGTTTTATCGACTATCGATAAATAATTTTCACTTAACGAAACATCGTTAAAGTAATGAAAACAGGCTTTTGGATATATACAGTGGCATTCAGCTAATTAGCGACATCATTATTTTATTCAATACAAATGCATATAAAATATGACTTTAGAAATTCTATGAACAACGTGAGATGCGGAGGCCCATTTTATTATTAACTAGGAGGCGCCCGTAACTTCGTCCGTGTATTTTTTTATTTACTGACGACGGACAAAAAGTATCCTTTAACCATCTTTGGATGTCCATCCCTGTGTCAAAATTGGTTAAAATCTGTCCAGCCGTTTCGGCGTGATCCGAGGACAAAGGTAATTATGATCAACAGATGGCGCCAGGCAGGCATGACGACGCGCGCCCATACAAAACGAATTACAATCGTGCATCACGTTATTAAGATTTTTCCTGAAATCGTGACCCCTCTCCATAATAATCCAAAATATATTTTTCAATACAAATCTAGAATTTTATAATAGTGTAGATAACACGGTGTACACGTGTTTAAACAAGTTTTAGTATAGGTAGTGCAAATTAAATTTCTGTAAAACATATTTTTTTGAAAATAGACATATGCATATTCCGTTTCTAATTTATTAAAGTATGGGGTTGTAATGTAAGTTGTAAAAAGTGTTAATTTGAAAATGTCTAGTTTCTAAAGTAAAGTTTTACAGAAACTTTATTTCCCCTATAGTAAACCTTGTTTAAACAACCATACTTCATGTTATTAATAATAAAAATGGTCAACCGCATCTTACATTTTTGATTAAATTTCCAAAGTTATATTTTACATGCAGTTGTATGGAATAAAAATAATGATGTCCCTAATTGGCTGAACGACACTATATATATCCAAAAGTCTGATTTCGATACTTTAACGTTGTTTCGTTAAGTGAATATTATTTATCGATAGTCGATAAAACACTTTGGTCGAACCCTCTCAAAGTTTGATTTTTGCTATGAAGAATTCCGGACCTTGATGATAACAAAGCAGTGCTTATCTTAGATGTTGCCAAGCAATGCAAAAAGGGAATGCATTTAGTTTTTTTTAGTAAATACTAGTTTTTTTTCCATAAAATATGGTTAACCAATTGCATTCCCTAACTAGACGCAAACAAGATGCAATCAAACATACATACATTTTTCGCTGCATGAACTTTTCACTATGGATGTCAATGGGTTGTGGAACAAATTTTGAGGGTTACGAAACAATTCAACATTTATCAATTTAAAAAACACAGAAAGCACAATTTAAGATTATCACATAAAAACTGTGATCTCTTTTAAATATAATCTTAAATTTGAAAGCCATTGACTTGAATAGAAGAAATTGTGTAATCCGAAGAGTCAATAATGAAATAAGAAGCGACTTACAAGTAGAGGCTAATGAAGGGTGCGAGCTGTCAACCGTGTTTGAACAAGTGTCGCACGGCAAACATCGACAGGAGTGTGCAGAATAGCTAGCTAGTGCCAAGGCCGTGTGCTCGGGCCTACCTAGCACCTGCAACATGCACACGCTCACATCAAACTACCAGGACTGCTGGACTAACTGTACTAGTAATAGTCATGTTACATCTGCACCTCTAGCACAACTATGAAACATGACTCTTGTCGCACAAGATATATTGTCTGTCTTTGTCGTTTCAATACAGCGTGACAATAGCAGGTGGCGCAATCTCGCGCGACAAGCGAAGTCATGGTTAATGGCGCTAAAGGTGCTGGTATTAGTCATGTACTGTGCTCACCTTACGATGCTGATGTCGGTCATGGCGGGCTGGAGACCACGTCGACTATGAGAGCTTCAACACTGCGTAAAGGTGCTTCGCGCTTCACGTCAACTCACACATTCGTATGACACGTAACCATAACGAATTTCCTCAACCGTGCGAAGACTTCCTGCTCAATAACTACTCTGCACAGCGTGACGCACGAGGCTGTACAGTAGAAATCAATAGCGATCACTTCAGCACTTTGAACTTGAGTTACAGCAGTCAAACTTTTATTGCATCATCACTGTTCTTCATAACGTCCTGTGAGGAACTGCGACCCCTACGAATCTCATTGTCAATAAGCCTCGGTAACTCTACTTAGACGTTTGTCAATTCCACATATCGATAAAAATATACACGGAATTACTATACATAATCGTAGCCGATAATCAACGTAAGATAACAAAATTTGACTGATTGGATTGAAGATTTGCGACCATGTGAACAATTCATTCGGATGTGAAGTCGATAAAGTGGGACAAGTGGATGTAAGTTTCACGTAATAAATAAGGACAGCAAATTCGAGAAACTACTATTTCGATCGAAACTCGGGTCAAGGACGAAAGATCAGCTGGCTGTCAACTGTCAAATATTGACATTACAGGCTTAAGTTTAACTAGGCTATAAACTCATAATCACTAGTAGCGCTACACGTCGAAGTTAAGCGTTTGTAGCGTGAATTAAGCAAAAAGGGACAAAAATGTGGTGGAGTTGAAGTTACTCCGTTTACACGCTGAGCTCAATACTACAATACAACTGTTCGTTCGACGCAAGAAACAAAGCAAAAAGCTGTTTGGCGTCAATGAAATTTGAATAATAGGTAGGTACAGTCGCCATCAGATATATCGCAGCATATAAGGCGTCTATAAATAAGAGTCGTGTTCAGATATTTATGAACGCCTTATATGCTGCGATATATTTGATGGCGACTGTATAGTACGACACAAAAGATGATTAGAAAGGAACGACACTACAGTATTGCCACTTTTTAATTTCTTCTCTTTTGTGTCCTACTGTTGTATACACTTCATTGGTAGAAAGGGTAGAAACGTCATAAGCATACATTACTATTTAGTCGCTATCTTGTCTTCATTGCAGACATTATTATTGAAAACCGGCCAAGAGCATGTCGGGCCACGCTCAGTGTAGGGTTCCGTATAACCCATCCTTCACAATAGACGGGCTTAATACAGCGGTTTTAAGCCCGAGGTTTACCTAAATTACGAGAAAGATTTCAAGCTCTATAAAAAGGTCGTAAACGCCAAAGTAACTGTAATTACTTATTACCTTCTGGAAGTTATCAATTATACGCGCCAGATTGAGTGAAATGTTTTAATACAGAATGACACTTAACTAATATGTGAAACGTTCGAAGTATAAGGACACCGCGCGGCACTTATCTACATCATTTTAAAGAAAGTTATGAATTTTTGCGATAACTCAAAAATGGTTCGAACGATTTTATTCAACATAGTTTTCATTTAAAGTGCTTATAGGCCTCATTTTTAGAGGAATAAAAATTCTGCGATATGATTTTTCGGCGAAATGAATAATTCAACGTAATAGGTTTCTCGGAAACAAAGGGCTCCCTAGCTAGTTTTAGTGATTTTATTAATTGTTTCAGATTTAATAATAATTACAAAATTTAATTGAAGAACACTGCTATTTCAGCGCCTAAACAACTCAGCCGAGCAGCGTAAAGAGCAGAAATTGCTTAACAAATACTGTAGGCGCATAATAGTCGCATTAGATGTTGGCTTCGCAACGTCTAATGCTGGTCATTAGTACAGCAAACCGGCAATAGAGGGGAAGCAATTTAGATGATAGGTAATTGGATGTCTGATAAGTGGAAGCTTTTATATAGGTGGTTGGATGTCGGATTTATTTGAAAAAAAAAAACACCGAGCTTGTTTCTGATTTTATCGCTCAATGCCATAAATGCATAAAAGATCTTCTATTTTCCAGCATCTTAACTTAAATATATCCTTTTAACTTCAAACCTTACAAAGCTTTTGACAATACTTCAAAGAATTTTATTAAAGCAGATCGAGCATTACGTAATATGAACCAACCCCGTTATTTCTGGACAATTTGGCTAAAGTTCTATATATATTCTTAACCTCGTTTTAAGGGTTCCGTAGCCAAATGGCAAAAAACGGAACCCTTATAGATTCGTCATGTCTGTCTGTCTGTCCGTCTGTCCGTCCGTATGTCACAGCCATTTTTTCCGAAACTATAAGAGCTATACTGTTGAAACTTGGTAGGTAGATGTATTCTGTGAACCGCATTAAGATTTTGAAGCAAAAATAAAAAAATAATAATAAATATTGGGGGCTCCCCATACTTAGAACTGAAACTAAATTTTTTTTTTTTCATCAAACACATACGTGTGGGGTATCTATGGATAGGTCTTCAAAAATGATATCGAGGTTTCGAAGGAAGGGTTTTAGGAGGAATAGTTTGCGTGACAGACGCTTCCAAAGTGGAAAAATGTTGGTCCCCCCCCCCCCTCTAACTTCTAAAATAAGAAAATGAAAAATCTAAAAAAAAACATATGATGTACATTACTATAAAAACTACCAACGAAAATTGTTTTAAACGAGATCTAGTAAGTAGTTTTTCTTTTATATAATATAAATCGTAAACCGTTTCATTAAATCAACTCAAATATAAAAATAAACAAAAGGCCTTTAATTGCATTAATCAATGGTACGGAACCCTTTGTGCGTGAGTCCGACACGCACTTGGTTGGTTTTTAGGGTTCCGTAGTCAACTAGGAACCCTTATAGTTTCGCCATGTCCGTCTGTCCGTCCGTCCGTCCGTCCGTCCGTCCGTCCGTCCGCGGCTTAGCTCCGTGATCATTAGTACTAGAAAGCTGAAATTTAGTATGAGTATGTGCATGTATAACGCCGACAGAACGGTAAAATAAAAATTAAAAAAAAAAATTTTTTTCGGGTACCTCTCGAACACCTAAAGTGGGGTGGGGTGGGGTGAATTTTTTTTTTCTTTTCAACACTGGTGTTTGGGGTGTCGTTGAATAGGTCTTGTAAAAATAATAGGGGTCTTCTAACATTAGGTATTTTTTGATAAAGTCAGCAAATTTGTAAATATTCGCTCCAAAAACAAAAAAAAATAGTGTCCCCCCCTCTAACTTTTTAACCACGGGTCTAAAAAATTCGGAAAAATTCATGTTAATGAGGCCTTATAAGTACTCTCAATGAAAACTATATTAAACAAAATCGGTCGAGCCGTTTTTGAGTTATCGTCAAATTTCATATTTTTTCTTTAAAAGGTCGTAAGTTGACTTCCAGAAGGTAATAAGTGATTACAGTTTCTAGGGCGTTTACGACCTTTTTATAGAGCTTAAAATCTTTCTTAACTTAAACCTCGGGCTTAAAACAGCAGTTTATTGTGAAGGATGAGCAACTACGGAACCCTACACTGAGGTTGGCTCGACATGCTCTTGGCCGGTTTTTTACTATAGTAGGTAACGTTCGTCATTGAAATAGTATGAGAGCTATAATTTGCGTGATTACGTTCTCAAAGAAGTGAATGGACAGGCCACACTGTTGGGAAGATTACGTTATTTGCAGTTCTTAATTTTTTTTTTTAATGTATAGCACTGGGTCAGTGTGGAACTGTCTTGCTTTGGCATACGTCCAGGGTACATGCTTTCTATCTAGCGTATCTGTTCATCTTCGTTTACCGGCAATTTACAAAAAGAAATAATATAATAATCATCAGTTTCAGCCACACTTGGCCTTAACGAGTATCAGCAATATCGGCTGTGAACAAAGAGTCAGTTCTCCAGAGACAGCTCTTCGTCGGCATGGAGCTGTCGTCGTTCGCGCTGGCCTACTTCGCGGCCAAGAAGCTGTCACTGCTCACCGCCTTCCTCTGCTGGAGACCAGGTCCACCACACAATCCACGAACATTTATGAGGCCAAATCATATTTTAATAACTGAAAATGAGATATGTCACTATCGAATATTTTGATTGTGCTCCACGCTATCATTTACCTAACATTGTATGTTTAGAGGAGATGGCTTTGCTGTGGCGGTCCGCGCAGCGGCACGGCATGCGCGTGAGCAGCGGGGACTGGGCGCAGCCCGCGTTGACGGCTGAGGGCGCGTGGCGCGAGGCCGTGCTGCTCGACCTGGCCTGCCCCGGCGCTGATCTGGTGCTGGAGCAGGTAAAGCAAGGAAGTGATCTGTTTCATTTCTTTTCTTTTACGGTCGACAAATGCACCGGTAGTAGTAGTTACCGAGATATTTACTCAATTTGTCCGATGACATCGAAGGGAGGAAAACCACGTAACCAGAAAAGCGTTAAGCATGAATGTGGACCGATATAGAAGAAGAGGAAGACCAAATAAAAGATGGATGGATTGTGTGAAAGATGATATAAATAAGAAGGAAGTAACCGACGAGATGACGAGTAGGTAATAGGGAAGAGCGGTGGAAGAAAACATGCTGCGCCGACCCCAAATAAATGGGATAAGGGCAAGGGAATGATGATGATTGTCGGCTGTCATCGCTCGTTACCGTCAGACTTTTGTGACAGCCGCACTTTCCCATTTAAGGTATATTATCCAGTTAAAGTATTGGCACCGTATTAAGCGCCTTGCCCAAAAAATATTTCCGTCCAAACATTCCGCAGGCTTCTTCGACTCGCGCCTTTAACCTGCGGCACTCCTGGCTCCTCCTGCATGACGCGCCGGTCAACATGTCCCTGATCGACGCCACGCTGGAGTCCACGCTGGTGCTGCCGGACGCTGACGTGGCCTGGGCGGCCAGCGACCACGTCATGGACGTGTACCGCATCAAGCCCGACCAACCGCTGGTCGTGACCCCGCTGGGCGATGTCGGGATAGACCTGGAGACATTGGAAGCGCGCCCGGCTACACCGACAAGGAGGAGAGACCTTAACAACGTTTACTTAAAGGCTTCTACTATTGTGCGTACTTATATTGTACCTGTTAAGTATACGGAGCGATAGGCGGATCGGGTCACAATAGTGACCCGAAATTAGTAGGTATACTTATATCTTGACTCGCGGCGCGGAGTGAATCCCCCGCGGTAGGCGTCAAATCGTTTGTGTACCGAAGACGGGTATGTTATCACATTGACCGAGCGCGCGAGTCGAGTCTGAATTTCGAAATTTTTCAAAATGGCGGAAATGTGCGGATTGAAAACGTATAAAAATACTTTAATTCCATGCAATTTATACCAGTGGTCCTCGCGATAAATTTTAGAAATGCCCGAAATCATTTCCTTTGATGTTTTCAACCACTATTGTCTACGCCATTTATTTAATAACTGAATCGACAAAAAAATTCAATATAATTATTGAACTTGCTCCCAAAATTTAACGAGAATCGGTTGAGAAATGCAGCATGTAGGCGAGAAAGCCGGAAATCCGGACAATAGAATCTCGGAACATCCAAATATCCGGGCAAATGAAAGAATTTTGGGCAAAGCTGAAACAGAAACACTTCTCTCGCTGGGTCAAATAGCTAACCCAACAGATATCAGATCGAATGTCTAATTACTCCTTTTACTTTCTCTGTAACTGTGGTTGGTCCAGATATCGCAGCCACAGCACTTCAAGGGCTGGTCGGACCTCACGAACCGCCAGATCGACACCTACCCCAAGGTCACCTACCCGCTCATGATGCTGCTGGCCGAGGACCTGAACTTCAGGTACACTCTGTTCTTCAGAGGATTGCAGCAACGGTTGGTTAGTGGGAAATTTTTTGCAGTGGATCTTGGAAATGAAACTCTACACAAAAAGAATCTAACGAATGACGAAACGATGTACCTTAAGTACCTTAATAACCTTAGACCTTAGTGCCTAAGTGGGGGATCAACTTTTTCTTGTTGTTTATTCTGCCCCGTCACCCAGATGGTGATTAAACTTCTTAGAAATGTGTTGATACTTTATAAGATTGGCATTTTCAAGAGATATTCTAAATAAGAATGGGCTTATAACTGCTGCAATTAAGTACAACACTTTTGTTACGTACGACCTTAGTGCTAATATGGTAGTTGTGATTACTTAACTACCATAACTAATACAACGAGCCGGATGACTCGGATTTACCTAATTTATTACCGATCAGTTTATGGTGGAACCGTCGATCTGTGTGCAGGTACAACTTGAAGCAAGTGGACCTGTATGGCGAGAGCATCAACGGCTCGTTCACGGGGCTGGCGGGGCAGCTGCAGCGCCAGGAGGTCGAGGTCGGCATCAGCTCCATGTTCATGCGCAAGGACCGCATCGCCGTGCTGCACTACTCCGCTGAGACCATCGTCCTCAGGTCATCACTACCTACCCACCCTTGGGTTTTTGTTCCAAAAGTAGCCGGACTTTCATGAGACCTATAATTTTAAGTTTAGCCTATGAAATAAACCGCAGCGTTGAGATGACATAAATGCACGCAGCACGAATATGAAGAAGAACGGATTAAACAATGAAGAATCAGAAAAGAAATGTGATGTCGTCTCTATATGGCCGCGGTATATATTTAGTTTCAGGATGATGCAACAAGTGAATTGTCGTTGTTTGCAGAGGCTCGTTTTTGTTCCGTCAGCCGTCGAAGTCATCGGTGTCGAACGTGTTCCTGCTGCCGTTCAGCCGCGGCGTGTGGGCGGCGACGGCGGCGGTGCTGGCGGCGGCGGCGGCGCTGCTCACGTGCCTCGCGCGCCGTCCGCGCCTGCGCGCCGTCGACCCGTCGCTGCAGCAGCTCTCGCTCGGGGAGACCGTCATCTTCAGCGTCGGGACCGTGTGCCAGCAAGGTGGGAAGGAGAGGCTTAGAAACACCGAATAAAATTACATTTAGAACTTTCACAGCTCATCATCATAAATTTAAGAGTCAAACTTGTCGGTGTAGCTCATGTAATATGTAGCTGTCTCCATATATCCCTAATAGTCAACTCCTTGATTTCCCTATACGACATGACTTTTACCTTCTCTTTTATTCGTTTTATGTAGATTATTCTTGGTCTTCCCCTGCCTCGCTTTCCTTCGAGTTTTCCTTCGATGATTTACACACACAGCTAGGTACATGGCACTAATTCAGTGATTTACTGAGAAAATGATTCCCTTAAAACCAGGATTCTACGTGGTGCCGGCATTGGCCTCTGCGCGTGTGGTGATGTTCTGCGCGCTGATGACGGCGCTGTGCGCGTTCACGGCGTACTCGGCCAAGATCGTGGCCATCCTGCAGACGCCCAGCGACGCCATCCGCACCATCGACGACCTCACCAGCTCGCCCATGCGGCTCGGCGTGCAGGAAACCACCTACAAGAAAGTTTACTTTGCGGTACGTTAACCTCTTCTAATCGCAGAGAAAATCTGGGAATTTTACCGCGTGTTCTCAAAGTGCGTATTTAGAATTGTGATAGTGCTAAAAACCTATTAAAATCATCCACGAGTCAATGCACACTACCAGCGGTATGCATATATTATACTTAATTGTATAGAGCTAGAATTCTTTCTCTATGAGTGAGGCGCATGCATGTAACAAACAAAAACAAGGTGTTGGTACTGTGATGTTTGCTTAGGAGAGCACCCAGCCAGCCACGCAGCGGCTGTACCGGCGCAAGCTGCTGCCGCTGGGCGAGCGCGCCTACCTCAGCGTGGTGGACGGCGTGGAGCGCCTGCGCACCGGCCTCTTCGCCTTCCAGGTCCGTGCCAGCAGCTTTTATATTGACACGGAGGAATACAACTAGGCAGGGAGCACTGTTTGTCGGGAAAATTCAAACAGCGCGGAAGTGTGACTGAATAGGTTATTTAGAACAAAATAACTTTAGCCAACAACTTTACATTCTGTGCTCGTAGCTCGTATACTAAATCTATTCGAATTTCACGGTAATTTTCTAGTTTAAATGGCAGTTTTCCTTTCTTCTGCAGGTAGAAGAGTCGGCGGGCTACGAGATCGTTAGCAAAACGTTCACGGAGCGCGAAAAGTGCGGGCTGAAGAGCATCGAGGCCTTTCGCCTGCCCATGGTGGCCGTCCCCATCCGCCGCCACTCGGGGTACAGAGAGCTGTTCAGGAGCAGGTGACATCCAATCTCTAAACTCTAGTACAAAGCGACAAATGAAAAAAAAAATAACAAAAAAAGAACCGACTGCAGTAAATCTAAAAAGCCAAAAATAACCCGTGTGACGTCACATATTTTGCAAATTTACATTTAAGTAGAAATTATTGACGACGCGTTTGGCTCGGTTGGTAGACACCTGCCTACTGAGTCGGCGGTCCCGGGTTCGAATCCCGGCCGGGGCAAATATTTGTTCTTGGGTCATGGATGTTATCTATATATGTATTTATATATTATGTATTTC
The DNA here is from genome assembly GCA_947623375.1 of Apotomis capreana. Lineage (NCBI taxonomy): Eukaryota > Metazoa > Arthropoda > Insecta > Lepidoptera > Tortricidae > Apotomis > Apotomis capreana. The sequence goes on from OX392499.1 coordinate 430,035, forward strand.
GTCGTCTAGTACCCATAGTACAAGCTTTGCTTAGTTTGGGACTAGGTCGATTTGTGTATGATTGTCCCTTAATATTTATTTACTTATTTTATTTATTTATTTATTGAAGGAAAACAGCGGTTCCACAATCAGTTTTATATCCAAATATTTTTTTAATAAAAAATTAATATCAAATCAAACAATTAACAAAACGAAAAACGATTGACTATATTAATTATAATGAAACAAATTACCAAAACAAGATTTGTACAGATTACATTTGACTCACCCTTTGAAGTCGGTGCCAAACCTCACGTTAACTATAATATATAAATATAATAACTGAGTGGTTAAAATTTTTTTTTTTGCTTTTTAGTGATTTATATAAAATACTTATGGCGGGGTGATGAATTATCTCCTAACTCCTAGCCGTTAAGGAGTTGTACCTTCCATCATCAGCTCAGCATTGGAAGATGATGACTACCATATGCAATATGCAAATACTTAAATAGTTTTAGAAAATATATGAAAAATATTATGAGTGCCTATAAAATTTCAGGAATTCCTTCGATTCCTCATGGATCTCGTCATCCGATCTTCACCAAAATTTAATGGGACCAACTTTGAGATGTCTATTCATGAACCTAAAAAGAATTTTCCAAATCGACTCATAAATGACGGAATAACAAACATAAAAAAAAACAAACCCTACAACCGAACTGAGAACCCCCTCCTTTTTTTGAAGTCGGTTAAAAAGCGAACGAACATAGTATAGCGATTGATTGCAATTCTCGGGGTCGGTGGTGGTCTGGTGGTATACATAATATATTTACGATCATAAAACTTAATATTATTAAAATACTTAAACGGGTTTACTCACGTCGTAGAAGTCGAATAACGCTCGACATGTTGCGAATCGATACGGTACGCGATTCATCATCAGGAGAGACGGTCAGTCGCGGCGGCGGCCAACCGAACACTGCGGGCACGCGCCCTGTCCGCGCGGCTGCTCGACGCGGGTGTCACAATATTCAATTTCCTACTTTTTAACAACTATATTATAGAAGCATGTGGACATCTGAGTTTTTAATATTGAAGTATAATAGTTCATTAAGAATCAGGCAGTATTCGGCCAATTATTTGATTCGTTACCAGAAACCTCTGAACTAGCTTAATTGACTTTTTGCTGAAAATCCTATTTCTGTAATAAATAGTCATTATTTCGGGTCTAGTATCAACCAAGCAAATGTATATGTAGAGTCGAGTTCTTCAAGTTTATTTAAATACGAGCGACGCACGTTAGTAATTCGTTCATTAATTCGTTCGTTTTCGTCATGGAAATGGAATACCGCGAGATCAGCGATGCGTGACTTCAGCGGTTTGATCCCAGGTTGCGGTGGCAGCGCGAGACCGGGCTGATGGGGCGCGCGCGGCGCATGTGGCTGGCCGCGCCCACGCGCTGCGACGCCGGCTCCGGCGGCTTCGTCAGCGTCGGCATCATCGACGTGCTGCCCGCGCTGCACGTGAGTACAGCGCGCACCAAACCAAGCGCAATGTCCGTCATTCACGGCCCGTTAGTGACAAACCCCCAAGCAGGACGGAGAAAATACGCAGTCTAAACGTTATAATGTCCACAGGTCCTTATCACTGGCACGGCCGCTTCTGTGCTGTTGCTGGTGGGCGAGCGGAGTGCAGCGCGGTTCCGACAGCGCGCGCCCTGCTGGCCGGGCCAAGCGCAGCATAGTGACACCACATAGTCGTAGACGTGCATTACTTAGAAGACACATCACCTTAACACCCGCGGACTTCACAAGACATACAATTCATCAGGGTTGAGGCGCACGCAGAAGGCAAACTTTAATTAATAGTTTGTCCAATGGGAAGTTTGGTTGTTCGTGTAATAGAAATAATAGACCTGTATCTCACAAATTGTTTATTTCACTAAATTCAATTGAACTCCAAGTGCATTGCATTATAAGCTAGAATTAACTTAAAGGTGATTTCATTCGGCCCTCTTTTCTCAGACTTATCACACTTAACATTTTTAAGACTTGTCCTAAGGAAGTTAGCAAACACTTTCAAATAACAGGCATGAGAATGTTAGAGGAGGCGTGAGTGCGCCGGCGCACAACCTTCTTGCCGGGGTTTGGAGACTTGGGTCATGGGAGAGAAGGGTTGGTGACAATGTAACAGTGTTTACACAGGATGGGTAGTGTTCATGCGCTATAGCGCGAGACACACGAGGACGAGCAGCACGAGAGCGAGCGCCGCGCGCAGCGCCGAGTCCAGCAGCTGCGCCGCCGCCGCCCACGTCGCGCTTGCGCTCTGGGACTCCTGGAACCGACCGACATTTTATATATATATATATATATATATATATAGGTAGTGGGGAAAAGTGTTGGTCTCCTCTTTCATACGGTGACAGTGCAACGCACGAACGCATCAAAGTGATAGAGACCACGCTGAGATTCCAAATCTGCTTAAAATAATTATAGTTATTTGCTGGTTTCTATCTAGATGCAGAGTTGAGCATAATTAGTTCCCGTCGTATGAAAGGAAAAAGGCATCATCAGGATCAATATAGTTATTTCAGCATCAGCGCCAATATCAAGTTTCTATCTGATAGGTACCTGTGCCGGCTCAGTGCTGACGCTCCAGGCGGGTGCGGCGGCGAGCAGCGCGCGCAGCAGCGGCGGGGGCGGTCGCGAGCAGCGCGCCAGCCGCGCCAGCAGCGCCGCGCACGCGCACCACGCGCCCGCCGCGCCGCACACGCCCGCCATCACGGGGAGGGTGCGGGGGCACGTCGCGGAGCCTGGCAGCCGCAGCAGCGCTGATATTAACCTGCGAGCCGACCCAAAGTTAAAGATTTTGAACGCTGAGTGTCATGTCATATCATCGCACACAAGGAACCTATGATCAACTATACCGGGTGTAACCGACGGTGTACCGAAAACTGAAACCATGGCTTCAGACCATTATTCTGGGCTGGAAAATCGTGGAAATTTCTTTGAGAAAATTCACAAATTTTCCTCGCGAGTTTTCATTTTTTCTTTATTTTTCCGTTAATCGAATCCTACCGGTATTAATTTTTCATGAAAAATCGCATGAAAATAGCATTTTCCGCAAAACACGCAACGTATCACAAACAGTATTATGTAAGCGTGTGGAGTGGGTCAGATAACGGTACTGGCCGGTCATTGATCCGCCAGTGCCCGCCCGTCGCCTGTTACGGTCGGACGCATGTTTAATGTTTACCTACCCGCACATTTTACTTGCTTTACTTGCTTGAATGAAAATAATCTTGTTAGACTGTTTTAATTTATCGGTCAGTTGTTATTGGTGTTAGGTACTACATACTAGTTGTGATCTGTGGTTGCGCTGTTTTTGTGGTTGCATTCATTCATGTCATTCGATGCGCATTGGCGTAACGGTATGTTTTGCGCTGACGCGTGAGTGGAATGGGGAGCGCCCGGACCGGTCTATGCTTGCCGCGTGCCCCCTCCCCGTGCGTCTGCACCCGAGAGAATTGGACGCAATACATTGCGCGTCGAGTTTTATAATTTATTTTAGAAAATCTTATCCTTGAGTTTTCCGAGAAAATGAACACTCGTTTTCAGTTCGTGATTATGGTCTAAAACTACAGTTTTCGTTTTCGGTACGCTGTCGGTTACACCCTGTATATGACAATTGCGCTCGGTCTAATGTCAATTCAGTATTTAGGGAAGTGGTGGATTTCCAACCAGCAGTATAACACAGCAGCGGTCAGTGCATGGGCTACTGCATGCCATAGCAGGGCGACCGTCCACCGCAGCACGGGCCGGCTCTCGCCCAACGATGCCTGATGGTCACTCACCATAACGCTGCGGTGAAGGCGGCGCAGGCGCAGAGCGCAGGGCGCTGCGCGGGCGGCAGCAGCGCTGCACCGATCAACAGTAACACAGCAGCGGCCAGCACAGCCGCGCCGGCCAGCGCGTGCGCCGCCGCGCGCCGCCGGAGGACCACCGTCCACCGCACCACGGGCCGCTCCGCGCCCAGCGTCGCCTTCTCTCCCGCCACCGACTCGATCTCCCAGCTGCCCGCCTCCCATACAGTCGCGTACTGAAATGTGAAATAAAAAAAAAAGGTTACTCTTCTTGCGCACAGGGGAAGTAGGCGAACTCCGTCCACTTCGACACTTCGAACCAAACGTACTGGGCGTAATATGCATTCAATGTAATTTATACGGGAAACATAAATGTGACTGATGAGATTGCGTGCGGTAGAGCCTGTAGTGTCTAGTTACTACAGATGGCTCCAAACCCTAATAGAAAAAAACCGGCCAAGTGCGAGTCGGACTCGCGCACCGAGGGTTCCGTACAAACACTTTCCATCCCTAAGTGTTTAAGTTAAGTTTGCACCTGGTATGTATAGCGCCCCATATAAATTAGGTGCAAACTTGCAAAGTTAGGTATTAAAAAAAAACTACTTACTAGATCTCGTTCAAAACAATTTTCGTTGGTAGTTTTTATAGTAATGTACATCATATGTTTTTTTTAGATTTTTCATTTTCTTATTTTAGAAGTTAGAGGGGGGGGGACCAACTTTTTTCCACTTTGGAAGCGTCTGTCACGCAAACTATTCGGTTTAGAAAAAAAATGTTTTAGAAACCTCGATATCATTTTTGAAGACCTATCCATAGATACCCCACACGTATGTGTTTGATGAAAAAAAAAATTTTGAGTTTCAGTTCTAAGTATGAGGAGCCCCCAATATTTATTATTATTTTTTTATTTTTGCATCAAAATCTTAATGCGGTTCACAGAATACATCTACCTACCAAGTTTCAACAGTATAGCTCTTATAGTTTCGGAAAAAAATGGCTGTGACATACGGACGGACAGACAGACAGACAGACATGACGAATCTATAAGGGTTCCGTTTTTTGCCATTTGGCTACGGAACCCTAAAAACAGTGTCTGGTCTTCAAAGTTTGATTCAGTGCTCTACCAGTGAGTACAGAAAGCGTAGGCACGTTCATTGTAAGATATTTTTGGGGAACATCAGACTTACGAGTACTTAACAGCTACAAAACACAAATTTTTGGTCGGGGAGCTATAAGAAAACTTTTCACCATTGAATATCTACCTTAAAATCATCGATCTGCAACATAATTTCGTCTGCACTATGTTCTCTTGACCCGAAGGTGAAGACGCTAGCCTGCCGGTCGCTGGGCCAGTCTCGCAGGTCAATAGACAACGGCACGGCGACGTCGATCCTCGTGATCCACAGCACCTCGGAGTCGGCGGAGAGGCGCGCGCGCAGCGAGCCGTCGCCGGCGCCCGCGCCGGCCGCCCCGTTCAGCAGCTCCACGTCCGGCAGCCAGAGGCGCTCCGCGGGGACCAGCACCGAGTCGCACTCCCACTCGGTCGCGTTCCATGAGAGACGGCTGTCATACCATCTCTGGAATGAGAAAGGATCATCAGACTAAGTGATTTTTCAATAATAATAGGTGGACATACCACTTGAGGGATTGTTTAGAACTCAATCTTTAACAGAAAGATAAGGCATTTTCAAGTCTTCATAAAGCGTTAAAATATCATGAATACTGTGGATTACTCATACAAGGTGCACTAGGAATTTAAACGCTTTCACAGCTACGTGAAAACGTGTCCACTGATGTGCTGTGATACTGACCAGGCGCAGGTCGGCCAGCAGGCGCACGGTGGAGGCGCGCTCGTCGACGCGCGCGTGGCGCACGTCCAGGGCCGCGCGCACGGCCACGGGCGCGGCGGGGGCGCCGGTCTGCGAGTACTCCGCCAGCAGCGTGTCCAGCGCGGCGTTCACCGCCGACATGTTGCTGCACGCTGCCCACGCGCCGCTCACTGCAATCAAATACATATCATGTCAAGGATAAAGTAGCTAAGTATTAAGAACACCAAGAGCTCAAAATTGTCTCCACATAGGTATTATCAAGATAATAAAGTTTGTGTAAATCCTCCATGTTAATTATGCGAAAAACGTAACGAAGTAGATATCTACTTATACGCAGGCACGTAGGTATAGTCAGTATTTTTACTGCTGATTATAAGTATACTTTCGTCTCGTATGTAGTGTAGGTATAGAGATACCGTCAAATACAACTACCTACTGCAGTCTCTGGTCTCATGTAAATCAGAGATAAGTAAGCAAAAATGTCGTTAAATTCGTATTATTTGTTTTACGCGAAAATATGTGACATGTGACTGCCCCTATATATAGAGTGCTGCAAAGAAAATAATAAAGTAATTAAGGGGTCCTGACTACTTACGAAAACGCAAGATAATGTTGCTGCATACACAATAGCTATAAGATCTTCAACGCAAATTTTGCATGCTTGAGATTGTATGTATTGTACGTAGCTAAGTTGTGCACGTCTTTTTGATGGCATTGTTTTTATAACTAATCGAAAGAGTCGGATAGGAACGCGGAACGGAAGCACCTAGTCCTAGTATTTAAGTCTTCGTAAACTAGCGACAAAGTCTAGACAGAAGACCATACTCCATACACTCAGGTTATACATATTTCAGAATAAAAAATACCGTAAAAATATCGATATCGTTGCATTGTAAATTGTACACACTAGAACATTTTCAGTGTTAAATTGCCACACTCCTATAGCGTACTAAAATATAAATACAATAGAAAGCTGTCATAGACTTGTGAACACTAACGATAAACAGTGTGACCGGCTTAATTAGTTCCCACTTCCGTGTGTCAGCTGATAATAACTTTGTGCTCAATAATATTTAGGTACCGCCCTTATTTCTCAATGACGATATGAACTTAGGAGATGCTTGTTCAACTCGGCTTTAAAATAATGAATCGAAGGTAAATGAAAATACAGATGCCCAAAGGAATGCGAACTGTGCGAACCAGAAAGTATCGCTTGGATTGTAATGTCATATAGGTAAAAGATATTTTTTTGTGTAATTGTAAGCAGACTTTTTCCATAAGCAGTTCAATTGAGCAACCTAATAAAAACACAATTTTCCAAAATTCACACCCCTCCAGCATCTACAGCACTCCTCCAACCTCCACCGAACAGGTTCAGTGTGCTTCCGAGCTGAAGTTCGGAATGCGGCAGAGCTCCACGTAGGCCTCTACGTCCCTTAGACATTATCACATCCACAGGTGCGTTAAAACACACATATAGCTCACTTGGGTACGCACAAATTCACATAAAACTGATTCACTCACGTTGTAATCAGCTAGGATGGGCCTTTGTTAAGGAAAAGGAACATTTTGCCACCTCCATTTAAAAAGTGACGAGGGTTTCTTGTCAAAACACACGTCGTGCCAGATATGTGGTGTTGCCGAAGAGTTAGACCAGTAAAGGCCGTCAGAGCCTTCTTGGGTAATATTTGGATCTAGATCTCACTGGGAAGCTCTAGCGTAGCGTGGACAAAGGCAACAGAGAGACCTATTCCCATCAGTAGGTATCTATTCCCTAGCCAGCACACAAGGATGCTAAGCTGGCGCCTCGGCCGGTCTGTTGTTGCATCTCTTTTGTTTTCTATGTGTAACGATGGGGATGCTAGATGATGGAACAGCTGTTACCGTGCAGCGCAGCCAGCAGCAGCAGCAGGCGCGATGCCATCTCGTGACGGTGACGGTGGGGGCGCACTGGGGACTGCGGACTGAGTGAGCTTACTAGCGCACAGGCGTCGGCAACCTTCGACACACACGTATACCGAAGCGCATACAGATTTAGGTTTAGGTACCTATCTTATTATCATTATACATATTTATTTTCGAAGGCTAGTGTTTATACACACATTCATAAATGCCTTAAAAACAAACATCAACAATATTAATGTTTCCAAGGATGTACATCAGGTCTCGGAATTTAATGAAAAAAAAAAAAAAAAAAAATTTAAAAGTATTTATTGTCTCCACCACAAAGTATACAGGTAGTTTGTACAATAGTAGTAACACTAACAGTAACTAGCTTAATAAAACATAATATTAATGAGCTTATGAGTAGGTATAATAACTTGTGCGGTGGAAACTGGTGCCCGAACTAGGCAAAACCTGTATGTCAGGTCACCAGGTCCTACCCTCAGATATCTATAGCAACATTTTTAGGAAAGGAATACACTTTTAATACACTTTTAATAACTTACCATGTAATAACAATGAATTATTTAGAGTACAATCAAACATGCCTTTGTTCAAAATAATTAATAAAAATAATGACGGAATAAATAGATTTACAATAAATAGAAAGATAAATATACAATAAGTAAATAAATAAATCCCTACGAGTGAAAATAATTAGTACTATAAATAAATAAATAAGCCGGAGCTTTACGAAATTGGGGTAATCAGTTTCTCGGTGTTGTTATAATCGAGACTGAGCAACCATTCCGTGATACACTTCTTTGAGGATGTTTTTGTTTTGGAGTAAATAGAAACTACACTGTTGGCTTTATTATATAGAAAACTTCCAAGGAAGCAAAAGAATCTTTGGGCGAACCGTGTGTTAAATTTTATGAGTGGACAGATCAAGTCCTTGCGGCGCTTATTTGTCAAATTACGAGGATCGTAAGTCAACATCGAGTGTTTTTTCTGTATAACATGTAAGATGAAGAGTTGCCGAACTGTTAGAACTTTACATTTTAATAGGTACACTGAGCTTTTGCATTCTATGAATGGTTCGGCATTGCTGGTGTTAAAAAACACATTTAAAAATAAAAACTCATTTAAGTATGATGAAAATATGCAGAGAATTTCGTGTGACAGTTTTAGATTCGAGCGACAGTTTTGTAAAAAAAATTCAACCCTTAGATCGATGTGACAATTCAAAAATATTGGGGCTGTACATAATAGGTAGGTATTCTTTATTTATTAAGATGGTTGAAGTTTGTCGGAGATAACGCTAATGTTCAGCAGTCTTTCGATAGAGGTAATAAAGGATTTTTATAAAAATAAAAAAATGTTCCCGACAACTGGTATGAGCACGCGCAGCGCGTGGGTGCCATGCTATCGCAGCTTCCGCCGCGCGCCGTCGCGCGGCAAGGCCGCTGCCGCTGGCCTATCGGGAACTTCCATTTTTGAAATCACCAACTTTGAATTATTATCAAACGGTTAAGTCATAAGTCATAAGTCATTTATTCATTGAACAATATACATTGTGTTTGAAATGATTAAGTAGGGTAAGGCACAGTTACAATTTTACAATTACATATTCGATTCCAGCATACATAAGTATACAATTTCATTGTTGTCAAATAATGAATATGATGTTATACACAATTACGATTATTATTCTTACATATTGTTTAATTACAATTACCTGATGTCAAATATAATTACCATACTAAACTATGACAACATAAAGAAATAAAAAGAAGAATACAACAATAATTACCATTAAAATTTGATTCCTGTCAAATTAATTTAATGCAAATAATTCCTAATACATAATTGAATTGGATGTATACAATATAATTATAACAATAAAATAGAATGTGTCATTTATACCACAGGTTCCCGTCAATTTAATAATAGTACTTAATTTAAATAACTACGCAAACTTTATAACCAACTCAATTACTGAACGTCATTCAGATAAAGTTCGTCTACCGAGTAGAGACACTTCCTTAGCAAAAAAGCCTTGAGATTTCTTTTAAACATATGTAAACTCGTAATGGACTTAAACTCAACAGGCAACTTATTAAAGAGGGTAATTGCCTGATAGCCCGAGGAGTGCTTGACAATATTGAGTTTGGTGAATATAGTTTGAGGTAAGTCCATCCTTCTGGTTGTCAGGCGTATTTGTCTCTCCTCTAATGTTTCGATACGATTCAGGTTTTTTATCAGGTCACTAAGGACTATAAGAACATATAAACTAGGAACAGTAAGGATTTCATACTCCAAAAAATAAGTTTTGCACGAAGTAGTCTGAGGAATTCTGGCCATGGTTCTGATTGCTCTTTTCTGGTACACAAATGCAGACTGGATATTATAACGGTAACTATTACCCCAGAACTTGATGCTGTACCTTATTTTAGATTCAACCAAAGCGTAATACACCATTTTTAGCTGAATTATGGTGACCTCCTCTCTTAGACTTCTTAGTGCATAGCAAGCTGAGCTAATAGACTTTACTAGCGAGGACAGTTCGTCTTTCCAGTTTAGACTCGAGTCTATCCAGACGCCAAGAAATTTGACTGAGTCCACTTGGTTGATGTTTACACCATTAGCTGAAATTTGCAGATAATCTTTGTTTCTCGAGGTGGTTCTAAAAAGTATCGCATTGGTCTTACTACAGTTTAATTTCAGATTGTTTATGCTGAACCAAGTATTAAGGGCTTCCAGAGCATGACTGACTCTCTCGTTCAGTAGTACCATGTTCTCTGCTGATATGATGGCGTTGGTGTCATCGGCAAAAATCACAAGTTTTGCGCTGGGCGCCGAGGTCCTCATGAACGCAACTAAATCATTTATAAAAATTATAAAGAAGATTGGACCTAGTATGGATCCTTGTGGAACACCTATTTCCAGTTTGGCTGTCCTAGATCGGTGTACACTTTCTTTGTTGTCTTGAACCCACTTTACTTCGACGAACTGTTTCCTATTCGTAAGGTAAGACTTAAAAAGATTCAACATTGTACCCCTAATACCATAATGTTCCAATTTTGCGAGCAGGATTCCATGGTCAACGGTGTCGAACGCAGAACTTAGGTCAAGGAATAAACCTGCCACTTTTTTTTTGCTGTTTAGTTGCAGTACTATGTCTTCAATCAAGGTAGTAATTGCATCGTTTGTACTTCTGCTTTTCTGATAACCATACTGCCTATCGCTTAGTATATTGTGTAGATTAAGGTGCTTAACAAGTCTGTCCTTCATGAGTCTTTCCAAGAGTTTGGACAGAGTTGGCAGAAGAGAAATAGGCCTATAGTTTGTTGGGTCCGATTTAGATCCTTTTTTCAGTATTGGCAGAACTTTGGCCACCTTGAACTGATCAGGGAAAGTGCCAGTATTAAAACATTCATTAAAGAAATACGCCAATGGACCAGCAAGTATATCTATATTATCTTTAATGACAGATATAGGGATCTCATCGTATCCACAAGATGTTTTAGCTTTGAGTTTTTTTAACATGTACTTTATCTCATTCTCATTGACCGGATCAAAAGCCATATCATCTTCAATCCTAGTGACGTGACCCCTTAGCCGAGATAATGCCTCTTTTGAGGTATCTATAGTGCTGCCACTTTGTGTGAATTTATCTAGAAAGATGGCACACACCTCTTTAGGGTTGTCGAGCAGAGATTGTGTTCCGTTTTCTGTGTTCACTTTCAAATATAGATTATCAGTGGATTGCCAAGCAGCTTTGCAGCGATGCCTGTGTACGATCTTCCATATTTCTTTAGAGGAATCCTTTGCCTTTTCTACTTGTGCCTGTACAGCTATTCTTTTGGCATTCCTGATGACTCTCTTAAAAATTGTGACATATTTTTTCCCATAGCTCACTATCGAGTCAGTCATATTAGTTTTGTGGGTCACTAAAACTCGCTTCATGGTGCTTGAAACTCTTATCCCTTTCGTAATCCATTTTATCTTAGACCTCTTATTCAGTGATGTTTTTATTTTCTTTTTCCTGAAACTTTCTTTGAATAATCTGTTAAACTTTTGAATGAAAGTATTCAGTCCTACATCATCCCAATTTTCAGCTATAATTAACTGGCGAAATTTTGTTTTTCCGACATTATTGAATTTCCTTACCATTTTCCAGATGGTTTTTTTATAATCATTTTTATTAATTTCTGGAACAGAAAACGTACTGAATATACCTGCATGACCATCCGCCAACCCATTGTGGTCAATCTCGTGGTTGAAAGTTATATTAAAATTAAAAAGGAGATAGTTTGTATTTTTTTATCAAGCGCATACCCCGGGAAATCCCGCCATGTATGTTGTTGTTGCCAGCCACTACTTCATATTATCATAATGAGTAAAATTAGTACTATCCCCCCATTTGACGGAAATTATCATTACAACGATTTCAGATGGACGTTATTTCCCAGATACTATTGAGAATTTTATATTTATCTATATATCTATATATATAAAAGAAGAAGTCCTGACTGACTCATCAACGCACAGCCGAAACTACCAATGTTAGAGAGTTGATTTTTGCACAGTAGGTTACTTTTATAACGTGGGCTAGGGATAAGAAGGGATTTTTGGAAATACCTCCCCTAAGAGGCTTAAATAGGGGTGCAAAGTTTGTATCGGGTACAAGTTTTTTTTTAATCTAGGTACTTGAAACTTTGTTAGAAGATATTAAAATAAAATAAAAGAAAACTTATTTCAGTGTTTTTGAAAATTCATCCCCTAAGGTGGTAAAAAAGGGGTTGAAAGTTTGAATGGAGATCAAGTATTTTTTTGAGCGCGGGACTTGAATCTTTGTGTAAAAGCATACTATTAGAATACAAGAAAAGTCATTTCAGCGTTTTCAAAAATTCGACCCCTAAAAGGGTAAAAAAGGGGTTTAAAGTTTGTATGGAGATCAAGTATTTTTTTGAGCGCGGGACTTGAATCTTTGTGTAAAGGCATACTATTAGAATACAAGAAAAGTTATTTCAGCGTTTTCAAAAATTCGTCCGCTAAAAGGGTTAAAAAGGGGTTGAAAGTGTGAATCCATTACAAATTCCTTGAAACTTCTTATTAAGGCATATACAATAATAACAAAATAACATTAATTTAACGTCATCAAAGATTCAACCTCTAAGGGGGTTAAAAGGGGGATGAAAGTTCGTCTTGGGGTTCAAATTTAATTTTAAGCTAGGAACTTTAAACTTCGTAAAAAGTTATGCAAATAAAATGGAACAAAAACGATTTCAGCGTTTTTGAAAATTCATCCTCTTAGGTGGTAAAAAGGGGGTTGAAAGTTTGTATGGAGATCAAACCTTTTCTTGAGCGTGGGACTTTAAACTTTGTATAAAGGCATATAATTAAAATACAAGGAAAGTAATTTCAGCGTTTTCAATAATTCGTCCCCTAAAATGGTTAAAAAGGGTTGAAAGTTTGATTCCATTACAAATTCTTTGACTAAGGCATATATAATAATAACAAAATAACATTAATTTAACGTCATTATAAATTCAACCTCTAAGAGGGTTAAAAGGGGAATGAAAGTTTGTCTCGGGGTTCAATTTTAATTTTAAGCTAGGAACTTGAAACTTTGTAAATAGGTATTAAAATAAAATAAAAGAAACTGGTTTAAGGGTTTTTGAAAATTCATCCCTGAAACTGGTAAATAAGGGGTTGAAACTTTGAATGGAGATCAAACCTTTTTCTGAGCGCGGGACTTTAAACTTTGTATTAGTGCATATAATTAGAATACAAGACAAGAAATTTCAGCGTTTTTGAAAATTCAGCCCTGAAGGTGGTGAAAAGGGGTTGAAAGTTTGTATGAAGATTAAAAATTTTTTTGAGTGTGGGACTTGAAACTTAAAATAGAGGCGTATTATTAGAATACAAAAAAGTGATTCAGCGTTTTTGAAAATATATGTAGCCCTGAAGATGGTGAAAAATTGGGCAAGTGCGAGTCCGACTCGCGCATGAAGGGTTCCGTACCTATATATATATCTATAACAAGTTTGTTGTATGGGAGCCCCCCTTAAATATTTATTTTATTTTATTTTTAGTATTTGTTGTTATAGCGGCAATAGAAATACATCATCTGTGAAAGTTTCAACTGTCTAGCTATCACCGTTCTTGAGATACAGCCTGGTGACAGACGGACGGACGGACGGACGGACAGCGAAGTCTAAGTAATAGGGTCCCGTTTTTACCCTTTGGGTACGGAACCCTAAAAAGGGGTTGAATGTTTGGAATGAATGGAGATCAAACCTTTTTTTGAGCGCCGGACTTGAAACTTTGTACAAAGGCATATAATTAGAAATCAAAAAAGGTTTTTTTTTCAGCGTTTTTGAAAATTCAACCCCTGAGGCGGTAAAAAGGAGGTTGATAGTTTGTATTGAGATCAAACATTTTTTTGAGCGCAGGACTTGAAACTTTGTATAAGGGCATATTATCAGAATACAAGAAAAGTGAATTCGTTTTTGAAAATTCAGCCCAGAAGGTGGTGAAAAAGGGGTTGAAAATTTGTTTGAAGATCAAATATTTATTTTGAGTGCGGGACTTGAAACCTGAGTTCATAATGATTCCGCGTAATTAGAGTAATTTAGCCGAAAAAAAAAACTAAAAAGAGGCCAAGAGCGAGTCGAACTCGCGTACGAAGTTCGGTACCATTACGTATAAAATGGCAAAAAAAAACACGTTTATTGTATGGGAGCAGCACTTCAATATTTATTATTATTTATTTTTTGTTGAATTACAGTAACCAACATCAAAATCATCAACTTGCAAAAAAAGAAAAGTAATTTCAACATTGTTTAGATCTGAAAATAATATAATAAAGATGTAAACTGTTCAAGATAAGATTCCACGCGGACGAAGTCGCGGGCAACAGCTAGTCTATATATATAAAAGAAGAAGTCCTGACTGACTCATCAACGCACAGCCGAAACTATTAATGTTAGAGAGTTGATTTTTGCACAGTAGGTTACTTTTATAACGTGGGCTAGGGATAAGAAGGGATTTTTGGAAATACCTCCCCTAAGAGGGTTAAGTAGGGGTGCAAAGTTTGTATGGGGGAAACTTTTTTTTTTGCGCTAGAGACTTGAAACTTTATAGAAATATTACTAAATCAAATACAAAAAACAATTATTTCAGCGTTTTAAAAATTCTGCCCCTAAGGGGGTGAAATAGGGGTGCAAAGTTTGTATGGGGGGAACTTTTTTTTTTAGCTAAAGACTTGAAACTTTGTAGAAAGATTACTTAATAAAAAACACAAAAAGTTCTTTCAGCGTTTTAGAAAATTCCACCCCTTAAGGGGTTAAATAGGGGTGCAATGTTTATATGGGAGAAACTTTATTTTTTGAACTAGAGACTTGAAACTTTGTAGAAAGCTTACTTAATCAAATACAAAAAAAGTAATTTCAGCGTTTTAAAAAATTCTGCCCCTAAGGGGGGTGAATTAACAAAGAATAAAATTCCTAACCTACTTATTTTAATATCTTTGTCATCATCAAAAATCAACGCAGACGAAGTCGCGGGCGGCCGCTAGTAATCATTATAAATAAAACCCGGGGTAATCAGGACAGATCAGATATATATGGATTAGAAATAAATACACGGTCTTGTTTGGTAAGGAACTTTATTGCGATAATCCTACAGCCGACAGTTTGATACAATACGATATTTACGAAAACAAAACAATTTTACCTACCACTACAATACAACTCTGAAACATAAAATTGCATCTGAAACTAAACTCGAAAAAAGTACAGTTTAGGCGCTACTAGAATTAATTCAGGTCAGTCGGGTAAATCCCATCGAAGGAGGCAAGTGTGTTTTAACGGTAACATAGAAACACGACGCTTTTAACACACACCCTGCTCTCGTTTCCAATGCTAATACTAACAGATAGTTTGTCGTCGGAAAAAAATATCAGATACAAGTTTTCATCCATGTCGTATCGAAGTAAAACTTTGCATGTAAGTATATGTAGTTCACGTGACAATACAATAATTTGGTATTTTGATGATGATCTGATGATGGAGAAGGAAAGTGGACTTGTTAACTCCTAAACAACACAAGGTAAACCCTCATTTGATTATTCTTGATGAGCAATTAAAGTTTGTGAAAAAAGTACAATCCACAATTAAGACGGGTCTCAAATAATGATTCTTAAAAAGCGTTTTGCTTTCCTCATATAACTCCGCTAACAGACACATTCAACTCGTGTCCAATCAAAGTTAACCTAACCAATATATGTATAACCTTAACTAACAACAGTAATGAAGAACAGTAAACAAGTAAAAACAAAACAATAATCGTATACAACACAAAACCGACTTCAAAAACTGCCCGTCAGCGAAGAGCTCTTTATCGCGTGACAAAATAGGTATTGTCTTTTTCCTTTCAATACTATGCAACAAAGACGGAGTTTGCAGGCGCAGATAGGGCAGGGGGATGTGTGCTTAATATTTCCCTGACGGAACTAACTTACGCACAAAGTGCCTTAAATTTAATTATTGTAAAGGCTGTAAATCAGAAAATGGCCCCGTCCTGAACAAAATTCTGGATACGCGTCTGGAGTGCTGACTCTTGTCACGCGGCATAGTGTCATCTGTTACTTTCTCAATGTACTGCACAGAAAGAGATAGATAAATATCTCGCGCGAGAAAGAGTCGCGTATGACAGTTGTGCTAGAGGTGCAGGGCAGGTTATTTGCACGTTGCAGATAGGAATGTCTTCGTGTACCTATTTACATATACATCGAACTCGTAATATGCTTATAATATTTGTAATCAAGTAATGTGTAAATTACCTTTCTTACATAAGTGAATTGTTGCTACTCCCCAATAGATGGCGCTAGCAGTCTCTAAAGTGGCTGGAGTTGCACGAGTAACTGATATTGATTCAGTTTAGGTACACAGTAACATTAAAACAATCAGCGTTTGTTCGTCATTATTTAAACTATGATATAAATATAATCACAAAGCTTCGTCATTGAAACTATGAAACTAAAAACAATTTAAAGTCACTGGGTCTCTGTTCATTTTAATAAACAAGGCTCAAGTATAACCAAGCATAACTCTAAATATTTATATAAGTATAGAAGTGAAAAATGTTATGCTTTGAGCGGGACCCGTCAGGCGCGGAAAGGCGTGGCGACGTGGGTTTTAGCCAAATTAATCTACAGTAATGTAATTAGGAAACCGATCTGAATACGACTGCTGACTTATTGTCCGTAAGACAACTCTACATACTAAACATTATCATAAAAACCCATAAAAAAATCGAATACAAGCCAGTCCAAACATCTGCACGTAGGAAAAACAAAACAAAAGTTATCAATGCTCCTATTTTGAAAACGGCCTATGCAAGGAGACAAGAAAGAGCACAATCAGCATTATTGTATAATGTTATAAATAAATCTATTGACGTATTCTCACTCACAACATATAAATGCAAAATTAAATTAATAAAATGGTTAAAAACAAAAAACTATAATGATACTGAAAACTTACTAAGCAACAGGTAACCAGCAAAAATACACACACACACACACAAACACACACATGCATTCAAACAAACATACATAACAAAAGATTAGTAATTTCATAATATTGTGCAAAACTTATTTAAATATTTAGTAACTACTTTAAGTAAGCTGTAAATTTAAGTATTTTTAAGTAAATTGTAAATTCTAGTGTATGTAAATACCTGTACACCTAGCTTTATACAGTTACAACATGTGGAAGAGCGGTGTTTCTTAACACAAGCATAATTATTGCTTAAAAAGAGGCACCAACTCTAATTTTGTGAAATAGTTTTAAGATACTGAATAAATGATTTTTAATTTTTTTTTTTTTTTTAGGAAACCGCTTTTTCTTAAACTAATAGAAATGCATTGACAAGAGAGTCTTACGCTTTGCTGCCGCGAGCGGACTAGACGACGACTGGTAGAACTAAGTGAGGTAGCTGGTATAATTGACGAATCTTATATACACACGTACGTAACAATCTAAATATAAAAAATACGGCATCGTATTCAAAATTCAATAAAAAAACGCCGGGTAGACCGCTAGTAACTTGCCCACCGAATTACGGCTCTACAAAGAAATTAAGCACTTATTTTTTACATATAATATTACAATTTTTAGAGCTAGTTAGCTACCTAAGTATTACATACGACACTGGGAAATAATAAAACATTAAAATAATTACATAAAATCAACATACTTAATAATACTAGTCAAAAAGCCGTCCTGCGACGTAGCTTCGTAAATAAAACATTTATAAACAATAAACTGGAAATGCCTTTGTTTATTGTAGGCAATTAGGAATCCAAGTAGATACACGCAACGGGTCTGCAGTGTTTTATATAATTTCACAAAAATGAACATACACTTGATATACAAAAAAAACTTAAAGTTATTCATATCCAATATGACTTTTGATAGAACAGTTTTGTACAGCTTTTTAAAACAGTTTTTGTTGTAAATTGCTTTACTCTAATTTAAATACTAATTGAAATACTGTCATAATATTAAATAAATGCATCTAAAATTATTTGAAACGTCATTATACCATTCGCTATATTATACAAAGCAATGTTTGGCATATGAAATCAAAATCGATTATTTAAGTGAAATTATATAAAACGTCATGCACCCACAACCCACACACAACGTATGAAATTAAAAGTCCGAATAGGTAAGTATTCCAGAAAGACAGATTTTTTTACTTCCTTGTCATGGAAAAACAAAGTCGCTCGCGGCTACACATCCGCGTGGAACACTTTTTCACAACCGTAACCTTTTGTCCACTGCACCGTTCTGTACCATCAAGCTAGCTCTGGTCGTACTAATGACTGACGCTAAAAACTGCCTCTATTCTCACTCTACCCTATTATCTGTGCTGAATAGGATTATGCAAAGATAAACTTATACATCATCCCACGGTGACCGATAAGTAAGTGACATATTTTGATGTGACATATTTTGACGACGCGTTTGGCTCGGTTGGTAGACACCTGCCTACTGAGTCGGCGGTCCCGGGTTCGAATCCCGGCCGGGGCAAATATTTGTGCAAAATATTTGTACTTGGGTCATGGATGTTATCTATGTATGTATTTATATATTATGTATATCGTCGTCTAGTACCCATAGTACAAGCTTTGCTTAGTTTGGGACTAGGTCGATTTGTGTATGATTGTCCCTTAATATTTATTATTATTTATTTATTTATTATTATATATTTGAGAGCATTTCACTACTCTCACATTGATGTAACAAGTGCTTACAGCAGTAAATACTAGTTCGGTGGCATATGTGAATGCGAACCGTGTGGCGCCGGCGCTCGGGGCGCCTGGGGCGCGGCGCCGGCGGGCGCGTGGTCGGGCAGGCGCGCGGGCGCCAGGTAGGGCCAGGGCGCGTCGGGCGCCTGCGCCTGGCACGCGGCGGTCAGGCCCGCCCAGCTGAACCGGTACGCGTAGCGCTTGCCGTGGACCTGCACAGTGGAAGGGTGTTAAATGTTCATACTTGGTAGTGCAGCCGCCTGCTGACTGAGGGGTCCTAGGTTAGGCTCCCGGCAAGGCTGAAGATTTCTGTGATGAATTCGAATATTTGTTTTAAGTAATATTTATAACACAACATTACTAATAGAGCTTAATTTGGGACTAGGTCGATTTGTGTATGGTGTCCGATATTTAAACATTATTTTTATACTAGATACTATTTTTTTTTTCAGTGTACAGTTTTTTTTCTAAAGTCCTGGTAGGGTCGCCATGTGGAGAGGTGTGACGGGGGGAATGCAACGGATCAAATGAAGATACAAGTGTACTGTCTGGAAGGCTGTTTATTACTGAATATAATTGAAACATACTTTCTGAGACAACTATACTATAATATGTACTTATGCTTTATGCTATTACTTATGCTAGGGTTGCACCACCTCAACATTTTACCACTATTGAAAACCCGACGAAGGGCTGACTAATGTATCAGCATCGTAAATTTGGTATCGTTGTCAGTGCAAGCATTATGGTAGAGTACCATCATGAAAATCCTACCAAATTTCCGATGTCTGCGTGTCAGATTTATTGGCAAGTAGTATGTATGAATTAATATAAGTGTGTACATATATACTTAATATGCATATGTGTATGTAGATATACAAACATAAAACAGATCCGTTCCACGAAAAACCCTCGTGTTGCATTTTAGAGTATTTGCTTGTTTTGTCACACTTATGCAAATGACTTCGTTTTATTTGGCATCTTGGCTTAGGAGTTGAGTGGGGGTCGACCAGCGCAATCTTAAAAGGACGTACAGTCCTTTATAACTTGAGCCAACCAAGTCTTTAGTGACATAAGCCGCCGCGGGAGGCGTGGCCCTGGGAGTGGGAGGGACCACCAAAACCCTGCTGTCATAAAAACTCATTCATTACGGACGAAACGCGAGTGGTTTTGTTTCATTTTTCAATTAATTATTGGTCAAAAGCTCTTGCCAAATGTGTTGAATGCATGTTTAAATAAAAAAAATTGTCAGTAAAATAAATTAGTTTTATTGAGAGCACGTTATGCGATAGATAACGTATTCTTATTTTAGGATTTCCATCACGAAAGGAGGAAATACTTTTTCGTTGTGGTGATAGGATTCAGCTAAATTATCTCGACCGTGAGCCGCAATGGTGTTAGAATGATATTTGATTTAATAGGATAGGGAATCACAAGTTTTGCAGTCTTCCCATCAGGCCTATCCCTCTTAAATGTGTCACGTGGTCACCACGCTCATGAAGAGCTTAGCCTGTCTTAGTTTCTACTATACTGGTTCCTCCGATAGCTTGTTGAACCTCACCTAACTGTCGTAGTCGTTGGACGGCCTCACCTTGCTCATGATGTTCTTGTCGTAGTAGTAGCGCAGCGCGCGGGACAGCTTGTCGTAGTTCATGGACGGCTTCTGCTTGCGGCGGCCCCAGCGGCGCGCCACCTCGTCCGGGTCGCTCAGCCGGAACTCGCCGTCGGCCGGGGAACCCTGCGCAAAATCCTCATCACGTAAGTATTAAATAAAGGCAGAATAATAACTACAATGTGACCAATACCGTAAAACGGGGTTACTTTAAAATGCAGGGGCTTATTTGTTTTACTATCTTCTGTGGCAATGCAATACCTACCTTCAACAATGACCTAACCTGTTACTTCATTTGCTCAATCGCACTATGAATATTTGCGTTTTTATAACCATTTTAAATCTATCAAAGTAGCCCCAAATTTTCCTAAAGTAACCCCGTTTTACGGTACGTAGGATATATTCATTGGCTAAAAACGTCAGGAGCATTTTTTGTTCCCTTACACGGTTATCTTCTTTGTAAAATTTTAGTTTCTAGTACAAGTAGGTACTATTATAATATGCATGATTTACTTGTATTTATCTTCTTTGACATCGTGTAACCATTCCACTTTGTTTGAGACCTCTTTAAATAATACTTAGAATACCTTCGAAACAGCGCCTTGAAAAAAATAAGGTGCAATTGTTTTACAACGATTCAACGCTTATTGTTACCGGACCGGATTGTAGCATGCACATAAGGAAGTATTATTTTATGTTAAGTATGTAAGATGACAAAGTTCCAGTTAATCACTCGTTTTAGTTTGTGTACCGTAAAATGGGGTTACTTTAGGAAAATTTGGGGGTACTTTGATAGATTTAAAATGGTTATAAAAACGCAAATATTCGTAGTGCGATTGAGCATATGAAGTAAAAGGTTAGGTCATTGTTAAAGGTAGGTATAGCATTGCCACAGATAGTAAAAAAAAATAAGGATATGGCGTAAAAACAATTTTCCAAAGTAGCCCCTGCATTTGAAAGTAACCCCGTTTTACCGTAATCTAGAAATAGAAATATAATTTACTTTCCGTAATATAATTTTGTAAGTAAGAACGTAAAGTGGAACGAAGTGTTTGCATGTAGCCCTGCTACGCGCCCTGCGCTACGGCGTAGCAGGGCTACGAGCTGATGTGCCGATACCGATTATTCAAAATGCTATAAAACTGGAAGAATTCAGTCACGAGAAGTTTTCATACAATTAACAATTTAATTGAATAGCCTTCGCCGTCATTAATTAAGATCGTCAGAAGTGCAAATCGCATATCATTTCGAGCATTATCTTCACACTTACTACTTCATACTAATTTATATGTTGCCTTGATCGTATAAGGCAACGCTTCAATAAAAGCTACGCTAATACCTAGGTAAGCAAAAAAATCTGCACCAGTCATTTTTCCTAATTGTTTGTCGTTACAGCTTTGGTGGTGTATTCTGTGGTGGTGTATACCGTTTAGGTTCACTCTGTCCTTATTCCCATTTTGTCAACATTCCTATTTCGTCCACAATCCCATGTCGACCACATTCAATTTCCAAATCGTCCACTTCCTATCTCGTCTATATCTAAACTCACTCATTCTGTGATTCAAAGATAGGGGAATTTGGATGAATTCGGATTGTGGACGAGTTCGGAACGTGGACGAGTTTTGAATGTGGACAAATTGGGAATATAGACGAGATGGGGAATATAGGCGAGGTATACATACGTGCAAAAGATGTAACAATTAAATCATGCTTGCATTGCTTCACTACACTTGCACCACCTCACACAAATCAAGCGGAAACACAGGATACAGCTCAGGGACTCATGTGGACTGTAGTCACACCACAACAAGCTCACCTCCCAGCAGATACCAGGGGCTCCTTGTGCCAGCTCGTCCAGCAGGAACTGCCACAGCTGCACCTGTCCGCCGCCGCTGCTCGCTCCGCGCGCACAGCTCAGGGACACATATGGATCTGCAAACGGCACATACTTCGTTAATGAAAGGTGCATGCTCTCCTAGCTTTCAGACATTCTTTAAATTAAATTTTAGACGTAGTTTCTTCCATCTCGTCTTAACTAAATACTTGAATTTTAGCTTCAAAATTCCGTTTCTATGTAATATAAGAATATAATATATGTAAGTAAAATCTCAGTGGGAATTGTGTTCAGTTCAGATATATGGCGATACCTAACTAACTTTAAGATTTCGTAGAAGGCATTTTTGAAGTGAAAACTTCTTTAGCGGCGCTCGGCACTTTTTTAAATGGGTAAAAAATGTTAAACTCGCATCATCAAAGCGTCAGATCCTGATCGAAAAGATTGTTCATTGTGACATTTTAATTTCTAAATAATGTATTAACAATTGGTAACCTAGCAACCGTGTCTGTTTCAAAGAAAGGGGGCCTTCGAACAGCAAAATGTTGTAAGTGACAGATGGTGAAGCGTAATCATAAACTTACATTAGTAAGAAATGGAGATTAAAATAGAAATCAAGTGTCAGTGAGATAGAATAAAATCGGATAGTTCGGACTTAACCTTAACAAATTCAGTGAGAACACAATTGAAAAAAAAACGCACACAAGGCGTGAACTTAATGCCATTGGGCATCAATACCAGTCAACCTTTGAGCAAAGCAGATAAGTTGTAGGCGGTGAAAAAACAAGTTTTAATTATCTCACTAATATTATAAAGGCGAAAGTTTGTGAGTGTGTGTGGGTGGGTGTGAGTGTATGTTTGTTAGTGGTTTGTTACTTCTTCACGCTCGAAAACGGCTGGACCAATTTTCATGAAATTCGGTATGGAGGTAGCTGGCACCCTGGATTAATACATAGAGGCTACTTTTTAACAGCGGGTAACACCGCGGGGCACAGCTATTATTTGTAATATGTTGATACTTTATAGCGTTATCCTATACCGGGTGAGCAATCCAAATGGGTCAGTATGGCGGTTTTGGAAACCATAACAGATAGCGAAATCTTGGCTTAGGAACCATGACGTTGATTTTAGTAAAAAGAAAAACTGCATTCATATACTTACAAAAATACGTGTACTCGGCCCAGGAATCGAACCTGGACTTTTTGAAAAATTAAATTTCGTTATTTTCCTTTGAATATCGGTTATGTAGCTCTTAAATAGTAAATGTTACTAAGAAACATGATATCTAAAACTAATAAAATGCATTGTTTTTAAACAACGAAGTTTGTTTTTGTTAGAACCTGTGAAACAGGCCCTTAATATGATGGTTGTAGATAAGATATGCATAAGTGGTCTATTCAGATAAACGATTTATAATGATAACCGGAATCATATTAATGACGATATTTTGCAAAATATTTAAATTGTGGGCATTTCAGTCTCATATTTACATAAGATTTCGTTCGATTACTTATCGTTCGATTACTTAAACAATATTAAAACTTCCCCATACAAAGTCAAAGGGCCGGCGGCGGCACTGAAGTATTGAAAAATAAAACTTCGTTGTTTAAAAACAATGCATTTTATTAGTTTTAGATATCATGTTTCTTAGTAACATTTACTATTTAAGAGCTAAATAACCGATATTCAAAGGAAAATAACGAAATTTAATTTTTCAAAAAGTCCAGGTTCGATTCCTGGGCCGAGTACACGTATTTTTGTAAGTATATGAATGCAGTTTTTCTTTTTACTAAAATCAACGTCATGGTTCCTAAGCCAAGATTTCGCTATCTGTTATGGTTTCCAAAACCTCCATACTGACCCATTTGGATTGCTCACCCTGTATATATACGACAAATTTTAGCGACATATATATTTGAGGGAAATCGATAATGCGCGCATGACTCATTGGTTCTTGATATTAGGAGTATCAAATGTGATACTGACCACATTGGCTTATCCAATGCTTTGCTAATCGAGTTGTAAAGACGTGTATTACGTATAAAATCATAAAAAATACGATACCAAACAAATAATTTCAAATGAAAATAAAATAATAATAAATAATCTTCGTTTTTCAGAAAAACAAAAGAAAAAAAAAAGAAATAAAATAGCACAACGAAATAAAAAAACTAATATTGATGCGGTCTTTATATGACATTTAATAGATTCGAATCAAAATTGTTCGTTTCTTACTTCAGCTACCATAAACCTATTATATCAGTTTTAGAGATTGGCGATGATGATGCTGGTAATGATGATGGTGAAAGATTAGTTGAAATTATGGATGAAAGTTGATTTTTCTGAAAAATAAACTTTTTGATGTAAAATAATCTAGTTGTGTAATCGTAATAAATTGTCATGTTTGTCTACGATAGCGTAATAAATGAATATTGTATTTTGCCACATACATGATAGTACTTTTAACTGATAAATAAAACAATTTGTGCGAAATTATTCCCTAACCATCCCAAAATATTCAAAAATGCACAACGTTGATGTTTAAGTTTTCACTTCTCCCGGCACTCCCGCAATATTCGGCCAACTAAGTTCCTAGGAAACAAAGGACTCCCATACGTTCACGTGCACATGAATGATATTAAGAGTTTTTTTTTATCTTCAGCATTTTTAATTAAACAATTTTATGTACGTAACAATAAAATAGCAGCATGTGTTCATAACAATGAAATGGGTATTGAATAAAAATTTCACGAGTTACTCTCATTGTGTGTGTATACAAACATGGGACTTTAAGTCGATTTATACGCCATTAACTCGCATTGTATATAGTGATAAATGAGATGAGTAATTAGTTAGCTGGAATGGAGCGACGAACCGTGGTAAAGGTGGTGCAGGCGGCGGTCGCCGCTCAGCCACAGCATCGCTCCGTCACCGCCAGCGTCACCATCACACGACCCGTGCTCAACATCAACAACAACACACACTACTCCATCAAGCGCATATAATATATAAAGAAGAAAGTCTCGCTAGCTATCATTTAAACTCATACATTTGTAGTTTGGCCTTCCAGTTATTCTAGAACGCTTTTACGTACTGTAACTAAAATTCACCAAAACGACACGTGTAGGGGTCACTAAGTCATCGTAATTTGCAGCAATATTTTTAGGTAAAGGTAGGGATTCCACGGTATCAATATAAACGATAATCTTCATTAGATAACCCTAATTCATTAAGTCGAAATTTTTAAAAGATTGCAAAAGGAACATAATTTAAAATGAAGTTTACTACACATGAAAACAAAGTAACACTTTTTGACGCCTACTAATCTGTTTGTCAAAATCGTTCTCGCACTTCTACAAATATATTAGTTTCCGGCCGGATGTGCACACGGCGAGACCGGAAGCCGCGGAGTGACGGAAACGGAACCGGAAGCCCCGCCCTCGCCCGCCCTGCGACGAGCCGCGCGAAGGGGCCGCGATCTAATGGGAACCTTAAGATGAGGACTCGGGTTAGAGTACCTTTGCAGTCGGGAACCCAATCGTATACTCAGTCATTTTAGTCCCTGTTTTTAACCATTGCCAAAAAAATTAGGAGTGTTATTTATAAGTTTAACTTGTGTACCTGACAATCCATCTGTGGCATCGTACATTGATTGTGAGTGTTCTTACCTTAATTTATTGAATTAGGCGTTATTTTTATTGTTTTAATTCTTCTTATTAGTCAACCAGCGATTTAAAGAAGCTTCCTAGTTGTATTTTGTGCTCCTGGTCATATAGTGTCAAGTTCCAAATAATTAAGAAATCTAAGTTTCAAATAGAAGACAAGAAATCTAAGGACAGGAACTCATAAAGTCTTAAAACAAGTTCGCAACGCGCTGTATGCACCGAAAGCCGACACTCTAACATGAATTCAATGTGTTTCTACTACTGATTATTTACACAACGTAAGTAACAATATTTCAACAAATACTATTCACTTTAATTCAATTCAATTTGAAATGTTGAGTTAATAAGATTCAGAAGAAATTATTTTCAATTAACGAACATATTGCACTCTATAAAAATACCGTCTACTCCAAAACTTCTTTTGGTTAACAATGTATGTATAGCAGGCGTCCTCAAAATGCATCATTATATCTAGGACATATATTAAATTCATTGCAATGAATAATGCATGCAGGGCGACAGCGGTAAGTAGTAGTAATCCCGCAACCCCGGCAATCCCGGGGCTCCGCGTTATTTGATTGCGGCGTCCCGGGGCGCCACTGACGGCTTATTTAATCTTCATCGCAAGTACGGGATACATTGAATGTTATTTTATTTTTTACGTGAATTAAATTTTATAATTCTTTATGTGCATATTTGTGAAAACTATAGGTAATAATGCGTTTATCAGTTTTAAATTATTAAACTGTAGACTATGATAACTTTAAATACATCAACATCCATGTAAGTTTTCCATGTTATACTCGCTACGCCACAGGTGCAATGCTGACAAATTATGCATGTATGACACATATAAATAAACCTTCCTCTAGAATCACTCTATCTATTAAAAGAACCGCATCATAATCCTTTGCGTAGTTTTAAAGATCTAAGCATACATAGGGACAGACAGACAGCAGCGACTTTGTTTTATACTAATGTAGTGATTTATTTTTGGTAACTACGGAATGCTTATGTACCTACTAAAGGTAAAATGTATGTAGCCCGCGGGTTTACATTTAAAATATCATGAATTATATCTTAATGAATGGCTGATTATTTATTAATTGCCACCCAAGTAAACTAATTATATGTACCGGGTGGAACGAAGCGATGTTCATTCCTGAAACTATAATGCTATGTATTTCATGTAGAATCGACCTGCAATAGTTAAATTCTTTTAATAATAAAAAAACGAAAATCGATTAAAATTGTATTTTTTAATGTATGTACAACCCTAGTTTTTTTAAACTATTATTTGACGTTTGGGAGTATTTACAATTACCTACATTTACATCCGGTGTTCGAAAGTACCGCCGTGGCGTACGATACACGCCGCTGCTCGTGCCCGCGTGTGGCGATGCACCCTCGACAAGATGTTGTGTCGGTTATTTCTTCTGCGAAGACTTTCAAAGGCCACCCTTAGCCTTTCCCTCATCTCTTCAGCCGTCTCACACTCAGTCTTGTAAACGATGTCCTTTACGGTGCCCCACAGAAAAAAATCCAAGGGTGTGAGATCTGGAGACCTAGGAGGCCAACGGTGCGGCCCATATCGGCCGATCCAGCGATCCTCAAACACATTATTCAGTGTTTCACGTACTTCGACTACTGAATGAGCTGGTGCTCCATCTTGTTGGAACCAAGTGCGTCTTCTTTCTGCCAGCGTCAACTCATCCAGATAGTCGTCGAGCTCTATCCGCAACAGAGCCATGTATCCGTGTCTGTTTAAAGTCTGAGGCAGAAATACAGGGCCTATTATTGTATCCCCGTGTATCGCCGCCCAAACATTAACAGACCAACGATACTGGTGTCCCGTATAACGGTAGGCAAACGGATTTTCTTCGGCATACACGTGTTCGTTATGCCTGTTCCACATACCGTTCCGTGTGAACAAGCTTTCATCACTCCATATTACGTGTTTGATGAAGTCTCGGTCTTCTAACACCTTTTGCAGGATGATTCTTGAAAGGGTCAATTTACAGCGTCCAGAAGGATAAAGTACCCGCACAATTGAAATAATTGACCATAGTATTTTTTATATATTACATTAGCACCTAATCTAACTGGAGCACGATATATTTTTTGTTTAAGTTAAGTATAATTAACTGTAAAAATATATTAAACACATAAAACTTTATTCCCTTGGTGCGTCCATTCGCCATTTTTTGAACAAACTACCTACCCCAAAAAGTACATGTTGTGAATTGAAATCAAGTATAGAATTGAGTTAAATTATTAGAATATAAGTTATTTATTTATAAGAAAAAATATGATTGCTGTGTGTATCGTAATTTAAAAAAAAAAAACTATGTTAAAGGTTTGTCCAGAGCTAAGCTATGATTCCCCTGGTGCCTCATCCAACACGGCGCACATCCCTACTTAAACGTCATCTGACCAGTTGCAATGGCCGGGCTTGGCAAACGTCAGTAACGCTTCCAGATATGCGGGGAATGGTCGCGACTAGTTGCTGGAATTCTTAGCTATGAAGGCTAATATATGATTCACTTGGCTTTGGTTCACTATGATTTTGATTCCCTTGAATTTTTATAGAAAATTTTATATCTGCAATAGGTACATAGTGTTTAGTAAAAATAAAACTACACGAATGCCTGCATGTGTTGACTTAATAGTTGTTCTTATAATAATTTAAGTTTCGGCAGAATCGACAAGAAACATACTTTTTTCTTATTCCTCTGGTTCTAATTTCGAACAAGGGAATCACAGTTTTCTAGCGTTTTCATGAAAAGAAAATAAATTTCCCTTTAATTCGCGTTGCAGATGACTGAATCATTGATTTAGAATTTTATTCCATTTAGGTACAGCAGGTCTCAAATGATTTTGAGCTGAATTCAAGAGAAGATGCTTATGCCCAGCAATTTTTATACCTCGACGGTGGTTCGATTATTAAGACAATTGCCAATTAATTCGAATAAAACACTGTGAATTTTTGTATCCCTACACTTTGTAAAACTTTTTATTTATGTAAGAAAAACTGATCTGAATATTATTCCCCTGTACTTTTTTTTATGATTCCTTTGGCGTTTTTCTTATTCCCATGTCATCTTTTCTTATTGCCCTGGCGGCGAAAACATAAAGTGGTATATTTCTGTATCAAATTGACCAAAAGCGGTGCCTATTTGATAAATCTGCGTAAAATTAAATACAATTTCATATTTTCTAGCAAATAGGTAAAAAAATATAAAAATAAAAATCGCCAAGGGAATCACATGAAGAATTCGATTCTCAAGAATGACCCAGTAGCCACCGGCAATAGGCTTCGCGAACGGGGCAATCTCTTGGTAGTAATGCCTGGACTCTTTGTATTTTGTAAGGGTGACGGCCCTCACGTTTTAGTATTCTGAGTATTTTCGTATGAGTCATACGAAAATGTCGGCCCGCTTGTCTTGAACTTGACCTCGGATAATCTTCGAAGTACTGCAGCACTCTCTCTTCCAATCTGACATCATGTTGAATAACGCGTCCTCCGCGCTGGTCATCCTGACCCGTTCGTGGCACAATAGGACGATTGTTACCAACACGGTCAAGAGCGCGTAATATCGTACTAGAGTGTGTTGGGTGAGGAGGAGGATACCTGTTCCGGTATTGGCGCAAAGTCTCTCCAGTATTGTAATCGCACTCCGCGTACAAAAGAAGCAAATTCAAATAGCCTCTAGCGTTTAATTCCGGCATTTTTGCACACAGCATACGATACAAAAAGTCAATGTAACGTCTATCAATCATGTCAACTAAAAAGTCTAAAAACAATCTTAAGGGTATTTTCAAAGGTTTTTAAACCGATAAGAAATGGCTAGGCAATTTTTAAAAAGTTTGTTTACAAAAGTTAACTGTGTTATGAAGAGGTCATTGCACTCTAAAATAGGGTTGTACACACACACTTTTTCGTATGAAAGTTTAACATGCTATAACTGGAAAACGGTGAGAGATATTAATAAAGTTTATTTGGAGAAAATAATATTCTAAGCCTGTATAATGCCACAGTTAAAGGAAATAACGTCGTTTCGTTCCACCCTGTATACCGCCTGTCACCTCTGTACTTAAAGGTCGAAGGAGACAACTGGACAAGTTGACAGTGTTACACAATAGGTCGTACGCTGTTCAAACTGTTCAACTAAAACATTACAGAGTAATTAATTATACGGATATTTCCAGATCTTCACCCTTCACTTGCCACGGCCATATCGCTTAACTCTAAATAAAACAATTTAACCCGGCCCTAATTCAACGTTGCACTCTGATATCGCCAGATTATATTATCGCCTTCGCCTCTATCATTTCCACTTAGCGACACGACTCACCATCTTTAATTTTATGGCTAACAAAATAGACTATATTCATACCAATGAGACATAAAATATAATAAGGGTAACCTCGATACAGCACGTGCATAAATATACAGAGTTGAAATCTCGGACATATGGCTTTAGAAACGCTGAATTAGGCCCCCAAAACATATGCGTCGGGGAGCGGGCACCGGGCATGCATAATGCATGTGACCGCGGGGGCGCAATATCGGGGCTCGGGGCTTTAGCGACCCGGGGGGGCGGAGAACTGCGACGCGGGGCGAGGAACTGCGACCCGAAGGAAGATTATATTAATCTGTGCCGGAGGTGGCAGGCCGCGAACTGTGTTGTCTGTTTATTACGTCGTTGACTTTTGGACTGGACTTTAAGTTTTCCACTGGTTTTTCGAAGAAGCTTTTTGCTCCTGGGTCCATGTTTTTTTGGGATAAAACTCAGGTTCTTTACAGATACAGGGTTTATTAGAGTTTTAAATAACCTAACTACCTATGCAAATTATATATTTTCAAAGTAAAATTTAATGATTACTATTATTAATTTCAAAAACTGATGCCGTCTCAACGTTGAAAGCTTCATATCAAGTTTTAACGTACTTAGTTTTTTAAGTTTGTACTAACAAAATGTGAAAATTTTAAAAATTATCTACCATCGCCGACGGTCGGTACTTCTTGGAACAGAACACGTCATATCGCTCTCAAAGACAGGAACAAATTGTGCAAACTAATTTACCTTCGTCTAACAATTTACGGTCTCTGGTCTAAAGTTTTATATGACCATATACCTGTAGATCCTGATACATTTTAGCTGTGTTAAACCAAATGTTTGTATTCTTATTACATATGCATTTCATACACAACTCATGTTGTTAATGAATAAATGATTACATTTAATTGAATTGATTGAATATGAGATTGTCTTTATCGCTTCAATCTTTCGTTGCTGAAGCAATTATAGAAAAGTTACCGAAACGTGTTTTATCTGACTACTGCGAGGCAGACAAAGGAGGGTTATTTTCATATCAACGTTAGTAACTAGCTAGCAAGTTTTAAAAATACCTATTGGGTTTCCTTAGTAGTAATTACTCAATATGTAAATCTAAAAGTACGTTCAGTTGTTCTAGATTTTTATGTATACATAGGTATCTATGTACAGGACGTGGGCAAAGAATATATATACACGTGGGGGAGAGAAGTGGTGTGATTCACTCGACCTGCGACAGACCGCCCGGCCGACCCTCGACGCCACAACTTATAAATTACCAACGACTCAATTGCTGAATTCCGTTTAATCGGCGATATATCACCGATATGTGTCCCGCCACAAAAACTTTAATTGAGTGGGGTTGATTTTTATTTAGGTAGAATACGTAGATAGTTCTCAGACAGACGGACGTAAGCATGGCGGCGGCGCTTCCGAGAAAC
Organism: Apotomis capreana; assembly: GCA_947623375.1. Lineage (NCBI taxonomy): Eukaryota > Metazoa > Arthropoda > Insecta > Lepidoptera > Tortricidae > Apotomis > Apotomis capreana. The sequence goes on from OX392499.1 coordinate 461,805, forward strand.
GGTTTGGAGCTGATTTGGCTGCGGCGCAGTGGCCCAAGGCACGGGAGACCGCGGGTCGGAATCTTGTCGACCTTTACAAAGCATATATACCTTGATCCAAGCATCTCGAATGTAACTTAGTTACCACTAATGCATTTATTTCCCTTCTGCTTAATTTTGCAGACAAAGTATTTCTCAATTTTTTTGGCAGAATTAGTGTAGAATATTTAAACTTGTAATTATTGGTTGTAACAGAGACCATAGAACCCAATTTTCAGCGGATAGCCGATTAGGTAGTATGAGTATGAAAACATACATTTGCGAATGGTACCTACTGGTGATCCCAAATTGTCGTTTGTTAACAACCTCCTGCTAAGTTGTTAACATGACGCAAATTCGAGTGTAGGTACTTACTTTCAGATATCGCCAAATATACGATATCTAAGGTATATATCGCCTTTAACTGTTATTAAACGCGATATTTGCGATTCACATCACCATGCACTCGTTCAAGTTAAGGTCAAGCGATATACCACTCCTCTCAGATAGATATATTAGGAAATAGGGCCCAGCTCTAACTGGTATGAAAAACGTTGATTAAAAAGTCCTTATTTAAAATAACTAAATTTTTTATAGCAATCTTCTACCTCTTATAATTTGAACCAGTTTTGCGCTACCAGCGAGAAGGCGGGGCCGGCGCGAGGCGGGGCTCGCGGCCCGCCCACCGCCGCCCCGCCCCGAGGCTCCGGAGGGCCGAGGGCACTCGAGCCACCTCTCCCTGACGCACTGGTACTCCAGAACTTACATCAGTTGTCTTCAGGCAAGACGGCGTATATAGTCTCTTTAAGTGATCCAGCACATAAGATTGAAAGTGGTGTTCAGATCGTACATTGTGAATACGCACAATGTTATTGTGTAAATACTTATAGGTACCTAAGTATTTGATTTAGATGTATTAATCATTAAAAGCGATATAATCTTATGAAATTAATTTCAAAGAGTTTTCCGCGATTCTACGGATTATATTCGCTTTCGCACAAAATCCGTTGTGGAAACCACAAAATAAACAAGTACCTGCATCTCAACGAGAGGGTATTAGGTACTGCAATAAACTTGATTCACGAACTACGGACATTTTAGTGTCGAAATCTATTTACTTAATAAATATAGGACATCGCCTTCTAGTTTCAGATAAAATACCATTATGTAACACTCGGACCGACGAAACACTTACATAATGGTCAGTCATTGACTTGCCGGTGATTCGTCATTCGTCGTGATTCATGCACATCTATTATGCCTGTGCAGTTCATTTCATTAAAAAGCGTGTCAAATTATTTTTAAGTTAAATGTTTGGTCCGGTTTATTTAAATGCGGCGAAGTGAGATAAACGAACCACGCAAGTAGGGCTAAGGACTCGTGTGGGTAAAAAATATATTAGGTTATGCTTCAAGCTTTTTAACACGCATTTATATTAGGTTCATTTGTAACTAAGTTAATCGTACGTAACCAACGGTGTTATCAAATCTTGAAAGTTAATTTTGACCTAACTACTAATTGGGTCATTGTCATCTTTTTCTTCTTCTTTGTCTTGTCCTTATCCCACATTAGGTGGGGTCGGCTCTCCTTATCCTACGGCGCCAAGATGATCTATCTTGGGTTGTCGGGTCGGGTAATTGGGCTTTCTCAATAAGCTTGGCCATACTCGTCCACCACGTCAAAGGGGGCCGTCCTCTTCCTCTCTTGCCCTCCGGGATAGCCATCGCCCTCTGCACCACGTGGTCGTTATCCCTCCGCATGACATGGCCATACCACCTTAAGCGACTTTCAGTAAGCTTTTCCGAGACGGGCGCTACTTTAAAGCTGCCTCTAACGTGTTCGTTGCGTACTTTGTCTAGTCTCGTAACGCCGCCTGACCAATACTAATTGGGTCATTGTCATGCAGTTCAAAAATAATATTCGTCCCTCCGATGGCCAAAAGTTAAGAGAGGTTGTATGAATCAAGGTTATGTTGCTATTGCATCGGATTATAGAAGGGGAAACGTTCTTTATTCTCACATGCATTTTATCAGAAAATTTGCTAGGCCCTTGTATCCTTAATTTCGCAAATGTCCACCGGAAACACTTGAACCTAAATCTGACAATGACCCAATTATTGTATCGAAATAAAACTTAGCGTGTAGGTATATCTTGGAGTTGATCTGAAGATGGAGATGGAAAGTGGCCGCAGGGACTCCATAACCCATCGTATTTGGAGACAATTGGTCTTAATCAGCAATTAACCTTGCTGTAAGAAGTTATAGTCTGCAGTAAAAACGTGTCTCACAAATGGCTGACTTTATCTGTTCCCGCGACCTGTTATTGCGCGAGAGGCTCAACCATCAGTAAGATTTTCTTCGACTACATTAGGTATACGCTAGAGGTTATGGCAGTTTTATAGTATGATGGAGTGCTCCAATGTGCTCCATACCTACTTGCAAAATAGCCCTGGGTCACGCTGAGATCCGTCATATCGCTCAGATGAAAGGCAGGTCCGTTATTACAGCATCAGTGCCGAAACATCGCAGTCAACAGTGCTTAGTCATGAACATTATAGGTGAGTACCTACATTAACAAATCGTAACCAGATGAATGGTGCACATTTATCACGTTAACTTTTTATCCGAGACGTCGGTTCTAGGAACAAAGTTCAATAACGAGGCGAGGATATTCAACCAGAAGAATGACTAAGTGCAGGCTTTGTGAGAACCTAACTACTCGTATTTAATTCGTTCAGTCATTAATGTAAATGCCTCATAAGTGTGAAATTTAATCGTATTTTAAGCTAAGTGCTTGTTATAGTTTTACGCGTATAGTAAATTATTATTGCTTAGCTTCTGGGAACCTATTGGGTGACAAAAGATTTCTATAACAAATTTTCGACACATAATCCAACTTAAAAACGTCACATCAACCTGTGCTTGAAAAGATGGAGCAAAAATCGTGTAAAACACGGATTATATCGCGTATATTCATAAATTTCTGAAACCTTCCTGACAACTTAGTAGTAGGGATTCGCCGATACTACGATACGGGGCGGACGGGCCTGATGGGCGGCATCCAGGGCGGATTTGGCGGACCACGAAACCTAAAAAAAAAAAAAAAAAAAAAAAAATAGCCCCCTACTTGGAGCGTTTGGAATAGGTCCCAGGACGCTCAGACAGCTCTGTCAGGACTTACAGAACGCCCTACGCTAACAATGCAACACCTTCCCCGACCCATCGACCCTTTTCTATTGTCTACCCGAGCTCGGGTTTTATTGCCCTCTCGGACGCCGAGCTCACTTTTATTACGGTCTACTATTGTTTCCCTCTTTTATATTTCTCTTTGGCTTCAACTGCCTACAACTTCCTTTCCAAACGGTATACATCTTTTAAGAACATTCTTTAGGTAAAGCTGGACAAATACCTAAACATCTCATACCTAAACTATCAGACTAGGTCCGCCACCTTGGTTCTTATTGGAATCGCTGTTTCAACCCAGCCTGTCTCACATCGTCTCTTTACTCCAAGGTTTCTTACTACGTGATGTGTGCTACGGTGTACGTATCACTAATCTAAGCTAACCTATGCTAGATCACAATTCTAACCTAACCTAACCTAAGCTACAGGACTACGCCCAGCTAACGCAGGATACGTTAACTGACTACTTAACTTCAGGTAGCCTTACTTCAAAGTATGTATTTTGTTACTCACTACATATGCTGCATTTCGAACGTTGTTCTATTTATATATTTTATCTTGTTCAACTTAACATTACTTCTAACTTATCACCTAACTTCGAAAACTTAATTTTGAAGAACTGCTTTATTTACTTACCTACTTAAAACTAGCTACGAGCACAGTACAGTTGTTTTGGTCTTAAGAACGCTGTTCTAACCTAACCTAACCTTGCATAAATTTGAGTACGTACTCAATGTTACTTTCATCTCTTTTTTGTAATAACCGACTTCAAAAAGGAGGAAGTTCTATGTAAAAATATTGCCTGTAGCATAAGGATAATACGAATCTAATCTTACAATAGTAATGCGGTATTTTATACAGTAATAACTGCTTCAAAACTATACTAACTTATTTAAGCTGTAAGTTAAAAATACGAGTTCTAGTTTTGCATATTTATTTATTTCGTCAAATATTATGTTCTTGAATAGATGCTTAAGAAAATACCTGAATAAACTTTGTAACTTGTACTAACGTGTATTTGTAGTAGGCTGAACTAAACTCGTTGATTTTTTAATTTGTTTGTTGGGTCCATATTGTTTGTAAAGATTTATGACAGGTTTCTTCTCCGAATCATCAAAAGATTCGAAAGTCTATTATAAATTTTATTACTGTTTGTTGGTGGCTGTTGGGCGCGGTACAAACTAGTCGAAACGTGATTTTAACGGTAACCTATTGTCACATCCTTATAAAAGCCGATGGACAGTGACGATCTATAAGTATTCAGAACCGAGTCGTGCTTGTTACCAGAGCTCTCTCAGTGTACAGTGACATAGTGTTGAATCGTGCTACAGTGCTTATAAAAAATGGCAAATGTAAGTATGTACTATTTTTTATAAAATATGTATGTAGTATTTTTATGTACTATTTGTTTAACAGTGTTTTTTTTTTCTGTAACTTGTGTTCATCGTGTTACTTGTTAAGTGTGTTAATCGGATGTATAACTTATTGTTGAATATTGTTACAGTTCACGGAAAACACTTTCAAGAATTTTTATTACCCTGAACCTGAACATGATGATTCAGGGAGTGATGAAGAAGGCACACTCGGTTTTAAAGTGAAACAAGCCATAGCGAAGAAACGTCCTGCAAATAGTATCGAGAGTTTCTTTGAAAAACCGCAGAAAAAAGTGAAACCAGTGAAGAGATCTTCCAGTGTGTCGCAAAGTTCCCATACCGGTGTTGCTTACCTATCTTCGGGTAAAGACGATGCTGCGTATGCATCACACCTTATTAAGATAGAAATATACGATCTTGAAAAAGTTAGGAACATCGCACCAGAAGAGCACTGGAAGCACGCCGATGTGAGATTAAAATCTTACATCTCAACTGAGCAAGATCCACAGCTTGAGACTGTCCGTGATGTGATATACAACATAACGAAAGACATAGCTTCAAAGGACACTTGCGTGAAATATTTTATAAACAATACGAAAAAGTAAACTAAGTGTTTGTGTAGTTTTAATACTAGGTTAAAACTGTATTTATTATATAAGACATAAGATAATATTTTATAACATACCCTTGTGTACTACTAGTATTATATATTTCTTACTGCTTAAACAACAACTTTTTGTTATTCAAAATTGTTAAGACTCGTTTTATAACCACATGTTGTAATTTGTTTTGTAGCCTAATCATATTGATCTATTTCCCTTTGCAAATGTATAAAAGTCTCCACCCTTTAATATAAAATCACTAAGCTACGTTTGTTATTTTAAGGAAAAAATTTGTTGTAATGTAATCACTATTTTCTTAGACACATCTCACGATGGACTGTTTAAGCTGTGATGTTTACGATTCCGAGCTCGTCAGGCTATGCGAAGAAATTGAAAGTGATCAAGAAATGTATGAGATCGGGGAATTACTAAGCCAGCTGCATAGTCAAGGGTGAGTACTCTTGTTCCAACCTGTTATATTGTTTATTGATATTGTACTTGTATATTTAGACATGCAATTTAAACAGTTTATTCTTGTTCAAACTTGTACAAAACCATTGACCAGTGTCATTGAGTTGTTGCCTTTTTATGGCTCAGTTTCATTGTTCTCTGTTGGGTGGGGATCCTGGAAGGTTCTTTATAAGCGACGTCTCTGGTGTAGAAATCATTCATTATTCCAGTTACTGTGTTTGTGCTAGTACTGTGTCTGTGTATTGTACAAAATACTGTTTTAAAAATGGTGCTTGGATACTTTCATATGGGAACTAGTTTAACCCACGACAAAATTGCAGTTTTAAGCAAAGGATTCATTTTAAAAGTATTTCATAGAAACATAAGATTGTGGTATATTGACAATCAATTACCTCAGGCGCTTTTGGAAGATGAAGATATTATACCCTATTACACACCATGTGATGGGCATATCAATAAGTCGATGCATAACTTGTCATCAGATGTCATTGATGGTGTTTTAACAATGCAGGCATATTGCCAGCAATGTCGAAAAAACTTAAGTTAGTATAATGATAATAATTTAATCATTGTTTTGAAGTTTTAAATCTTGTATTAAATACTAACGTTTCACTTTTTCTATTACAGATCTAACCAAGTAGGACGGGGGAGAAAAAGGACAGCTACAAGTACGGGTGCAGAAGTACCAGTGAAGAGAAACTACCCTTCCAACAGTCGTGATATGTCTACATCCTCAAGCGAAGAACCATTATCCGATGTCAATGTAAGTACAAAAAATAATTCTGAAATTGAATGTTCGGTGTGTAAAAAGTTCGTGTCAAAAAGATATTTTGGTAACCATTTAAATAGTAATATTCACAAAAATAATGTGTTGAGATCCGATAGTGAATATGTTAATGTCCAATTAATTGAAAATGCATTCAAAAACAGAGTCGCTACTTACAGAATATTATTTAATGAAATGGATCACCAACCTCTTGATCCCGAAACTATTTTACAAAAACACAAGGATAAGATCTTTACATTATTAGATCGTTCACTTAACAAACATCACGCTTTAAAAGTAAATTTTATTCTTAATGCAAATTTTACACAAGATACCAAACAATTAAATAATACATTTGATTTCCAATTAAGTAATAGTATTGTTGATATCAGCACTGATAAAGCTGCTGTTTTTACGTCCCTAGTAAATGAAATTGTGATAAGGTTGTCAAACTTTGAAAGAAAAGATAGTGGGTGGAGTTTAGTAACATTTAATCATATCGATCTCAATATTAACAAATATAATCCATTACGCGGCTCTTCTTTTATCGAATTACCTCGTGATATAAAAAATAAAAAAGCGGTTATTAATGTAAAAAACAATGACCATGAGTGTTTTCGATGGGCTGTATTGTCTGGTTTATACGAACCCAAAAGTCATTCAAATATGGTCAGTTCATACATATTACATAAGAATAAATTGAACTTTGAAAATTTAACTTTTCCATTTAAATTGGGAGATATCCATAAATTTGAAAAAAATAATGATATTAGCATTAATGTATTTGGTCTCGAGTACAACTCTCAAAACAAGAAACACGATGTTATAGGCCCACTACATTTAACTAAATTAAAAAAGTCTAATCACTTAAACTTGTTGTACATAACTAAAGATAACCAAGGACATTATTGTTTTATCAAAAATTTATCGAGGTTAGTGTCTAAGCAATTGTCAAATGCACAACATGCTGTTCATATTTGCGATGGTTGCTTAATTAAATTTACATCACACGAGAGACTAAACCAACATCAAAAAAACGACTGCTTCCACGTATGCACAAACTTACCATCCGAAAAAGAAGACACAAGAAATTGGTTTAACGAATATGTTCCATCGAATCAAGTTACTTTTAATAATTATGAACGACAATTAAGAGTACCTTTTGTTGTATACGCTGATTTTGAGGCATTTTTAAATCCAATTCAATCCTGTTCTAACAACCCCAGTACATCTTCTACTACCAATATTCAAAAACATGAAGTTTATAGCTTCGGTTACTATATTAAGTGTTCTTATAATGACAAGTTATCTGTGTACAGAACATATACAGGTGAAGACTGTGCAAAAACATTTATGAAAGTCATAAAAGAAGATTTAGAAACTATTTGTAAAAGTAATGCGTTTGCTAAAACTTCTTTCCCTCTAACAGATGCTAATAAGGTAGACATTATGCAAAGCCATGCTTGTTATATTTGTGATAGAAATTTGAATGATGACTCAACCGTTTCTTATAATTATCATACTGGACTTTACGAAGGCGTTGCACATAAATTTTGTTCTGAAAAATACAAACCACCCAATTTTGTACCTGTATTTTTCCATAATTTGAGCAATTACGATAGTCATTTTATTGTACATGGACTTGGTCTTGAAGATGGTGACATAGAACTAATCCCACAAAATAAAGAAAAGTATATTTCGTTTTCTAAGTCTTTACAAGTGAATAATCGTGTTGTAAAATTGAGATTTGTCGATTCTCTTAAATTTATGTCGAGTAGCTTGGATAAATTAGCTAAAAACTTGACTACTGACCAATTTTACGAATTGAAATTGAACTTTCCTCGTGAAGAAGACTTTAAACGTCTAATACGGAAGGGTGTCTATCCATATGAGTACATGACTTCGTATGATTCACTGAAATTAACTTCGCTTCCTACACAGGATCAATTCTATAGTTCTCTTACTGACAGTCACATTTCCGAAAACGATTTCCTACATGCTCAAGATATTTGGTCTCATTTCCAATGCAAAAATATGGGGGATTATTCCAATCTTTATCTGAAAACAGATGTTTTATTACTAACTGACATATTTGAAAATTTTAGAAATGTGTGTCTTAAGACATATGGTTTAGATCCCGCCCATTATTATACCGCGCCTGGAATTTCCTTTGATTCGATGTTGAGGACTACCAAAATAAGTTTAGAACTTTTAACAGATGTCGACAAAATAGCTTTTATAGCGAAAAACATTCGAGGAGGGATTTCCCAATGTAGCAACAGACATGCAAAAGCAAATAATACATTTATGGAAGATTATGATCCAAATATTCCTTCATCTTTTCTCATGTACTTAGACGCAAATAATCTCTATGGGTGGGCTATGTCACAATGTCTTCCGTCTGGCAAATTTGAATGGGTAAATAAAGATACCGATTTCAATGTTTCAGACGATGCTGAATATGGGTTTATATTAGAAGTTGATCTAGAGTACCCCAAGGAATTACATGACTCTCATTCAGATTTGCCGTTCTGTCCAGAAAATGTATGTCTAGGTGATTCTAAAGAAAAAAAATTGATTCCCAATTTAAACAATAAATATAATTATGTATTACATTACAGAAATCTTAAACAATGTTTAAAAAATGGGTTGCGTTTAGTGAAAATCCATCGTGTGTTGAAGTTCAAACAATCTACTTGGTTAAAAAGTTACATAGATTTGAATACCCGAATGCGTTCGCTGGCGACATCTGATTTTGAAAAAGATTTCTTTAAACTTATGAATAATTCTGTTTTTGGTAAAACAATGGAAAATGTCACGAAACGTGTGAATGTTAAATTATTAAGTCACTGGGAAAATCGCGGAAAATCCCAAGGGGTACAGTCCTTAATATCTAAACCTGAATTTCATAGTTTATCAATATTTTCTGAGAATTTAGCTGCTGTGCAATTGAAAAAAACAAAAATCTTTTATAACAAACCAATTTACCTTGGATTCTGCATTTTAGATCTATCGAAAACTTTAATGTACGAATTCCACTACAATTATATGAAATACAAATATACGGAAAATCTCAAGCTCCTTTACACGGATACTGATAGCTTAATATATGAAATAAACACTGCTAACTTTTATGAGGACATTAAATCTGACCTGAACTTGTATTATGATACATCTGATTACCCACCCAACAATGCATATGGTTTACCATTACTAAATAAAAAGAGGTTAGGTTTTTTTAAAGACGAAAATAATGGCAAAATTTTGAAAGAGTTTGTTGGTCTTAGATCAAAAATGTATGCCTTAGATGTTCAAAATAGTGGTATTATATCCAAAGCTAAAGGAATAAACAAGTGTGTTACCAAAAAATTAACCCTTAACGACTATAAAAGTTGTTTATTTGATAGAAATATACAACATGCTCAAATGTTACGATTCCGATCAATAAAGCATGTTTTATTTACGCAAAATGTCAATAAAATATCATTATCTTACAACGACACAAAACGATATTTATTGAAAAACACTTCGGATACTCTTGCGTGGGGTCATTATAAAATACCTCATAATTCTTAAAAAAAAAAAAAAAAAAAAAAAATACACGGAACATTCAATTTTCATATTTATTTTTTGTACATAATATTGTATTTTAGGATGTTTTTTTTTTATTTTTTAAGTTTTGGCAATAAAATGATTGGCTTTTTATGTGATTTATCTAGAATAATATAAATATTAAAAAATAATTAGCAAAATTTTTGTTTTTTTTTTTTATTTGTTACCCCATTTTTTTTACCAAATTTATTTAAAAAGCTATGGTCTAGAAATTTTCTCATTTGAAGTCAATCCGTTAACATATGAACACACATATTTAAAAATTTATAATGATTCATTTTAACCACCCTTTCACTACAATAGTAGCGGGTCCAAGTGGGTGTGGTAAAACTCAGTTTGTTACCAATTTTTTAAACAATGCAAAAGAAGTATGTAATGTTGAATTTGATGAAATTATTTGGTGTTATGATGAAATGCAACCTTTGTACAATCTGGAAAATGTAAATTATAGCCAAGGAATACCAGATTTTTCTTTATTTGATGGAAAAAAGCCCAAGCTTCTCATAATTGATGACTTGATGAGAGAATCGGATGGACGAATCGTTGATATTTTTACAAAAGGAAGTCACCATAGAAACTTAAGTGTTTTTTATATTACTCAAAACATATTTCATCAAGGCAAAGGACAACGTGATATTTCATTGAATACCAGCTATATTGTATACTTCAAAAACCCGAGGGATAAAACACAAATTCGCTACTTGTCACGACAAGTTTATCCGGAGAACCCAAAATTTGTAGATGAAGCCTACAAAGATGCCACTAAAGATGCTCATGGTTACCTTATGATTGATCTGAAGCAAAATACCGATGACATATGCCGTTTTAAAACTAAAATATTTCCTTTTGATGGGCATTGTACCGTATATGTTCCCAAGAAAGGGTTTAAATACGACAAGAATCAACACGTTTTAATCAGTTCCAAATAATGCATCCAAGAGTACACACATATAAACATTTACTTGAAGCACTGCAGTTACTTAAACCAAAGTATCGCACAGCGTTGCTAAAATCTTGTGAAGATGAAGAAATTAATATTATTTGTGAGTGTATTTATAACGTTTTAAAAGGGAAAATACCACTGGAATCAAAAGATAAATCAAAACTAAACAAATATAAAGACACATTACGAAAACTAGTTTCGAAAGGGAAACACAAATTGAGGAAAACTGTTATTATTCAAAAAGGAGGTGCATTTCTACCTATTATATTAGGTGCAGTTTTAAGTGCCTTAGTAAGCTCCGTAACATAAAATAAAATGGAAAACACAAAAAAAAATGTTGTTAGTTGAACCAGACTTTATTGAAAGACTCAAACGAAATGATAGCCAACCCGAAAATGTATCATCTCGCCTAGACGGAGAGATGCAAAAAATCCTGAAGAGTAAAATTAATGATCGTGAAAAGTGGGCATTATATTCTCAAGCACTACAACGATTTTTGCACTTTATTGAATCAGATCGAAAACCATTTAAAATACCAATAGTGATGGAGGGGTTTGATCAACTCAACGATGAAAGTAAGGATTTAAACTTAAAAGTAAACAAAAAGGAGGAGGATGAAAATTATGAATCAGTTGCAAATAAAACACTACCAGATGGTGATGTTTCTGCAGTTACTGCAGCTACACCGTCTGGTACAAAAAATCCAGAAACTGTACTATTCAGTCCATCTCGTATTATAGATAATTTACCAAAATCATATGAGAAAAAAACCAGAACATTATTGACTTGTATTGTGTCAAGCAGACCAAAAATATGGTGGAAAACAAATGGTGAAGTTGTAATAAACAATCGAACTATTCCAAACAGCAATATTCTCGATCTGGTAAGCGATACGGTTAGATCTCTTAAACGCCCTAAGCCAACAGGATGGGAAGAGTTTGCTTTATTTTTAAGAGATATAAAAGTTCCTACGTCTTGTATAGGTAATCCTACTAATCTAGAATTTATAAATAAACCTCAATCGAGTGAACCTCACGCATCATCTGCTCCATCAAGTGCTCGATCGTCATCGTCATTTAAAGACACAAGCGCCAGTACACCTCTTTCAAGTGTACTGCTCAAGGCAAACAAAAAGAAACTAGATTGGGAAAGATGGAGCCCTTATTAGACATTCATGCAATATACTACGATGTATCTAATCCAGCAGGCTACAGTAGTTTAAATAAATTAAGTAAACAAATGAAAGGACGAATGAACAAAGACGAAGTAAAGAACTGGTTACAATCTCAAGAAACGTACACACTGCATAAACCGGTTCAAAGGCGATTCACAAGAAATAAATACGTCTTATCTAACTTTAATGAACTCTGGCAAGCTGATCTGAGTGATATGGGTACTTACAGTCAATATAATGATGGATACAAATATATTCTGTGTGTTATTGATGTGTTCAGTAAATATGCTTTTGCGAGAGCTATGAAAAAGAAAGATGCCACAACCGTTATAAATTGTTTTGAAAGCATATTTACTGAAGCCAATTCTACTCCTCGTCACATCCAATCTGATAAAGGCACCGAATTTGTTTCAAAGGCAGCAAGGGATTACTTTAGGAGCAAAAACATTAACTACTATACTACTAACAATCCTGACATTAAAGCAAGTATAGTAGAAAGGTTTCAAAGAACTCTTAAAATGAAAATGTGGCGTTACTTTACTCATAAGAATACATACAAATATATAGATATTTTGCAAGAACTTCTTTATTCTTATAATCACAGTTATCATTCTAGTATTAAAATGCGCCCTATCGATGTAAATTTTGATAATATCATGACTGTTTGGTGTAATTTGTATAACAGAAAAAAGGATAGACAACTTACTTTGGAAATCACAAAACTAAATGTTGGTGATCATGTTAGAATTACTAAATATAAACATATATTTCAAAAGGGTTACGAAACTAATTGGAGTGACGAAATATTTAGAATTGATTCAATAATAAACCGCTTTCCACGAGTTGTGTATACGTTAAGAGATTTAGAAGGTGAGCCTATCGTTGGTACATTTTATTCTAAGGAATTACAAAAAGTGACTTATCTCCCCTCCATTGATTATAAAATTGATAAAATAATACGCTCACGTGGGGTTGGTGCCAGAAAAGAAGTACTAGTGAAGTGGCGAGGTTATCCTAACAAATTTAATTCTTGGATACTCGCTTCAAGCTTAAAAAAAATATGAGTGAAAACAGCTTTTATATTACATTGTTAAGTAACAGTTCCTCGGACTACTATACCGATAATACGACTGCACACTTCTTAACCAAATTACCCAGGAGTATAAAGTTGGAAGGAGAATGGGTAGTTGGCTTAGTAGAATTTCAATACCCTTGTTCAATGTACAATGTTCAAGATCATGAAAATATGATTTATTTAAAAAAGAAAGTAGTGTCACCCACTGACAAGATAGCCAAAATTGTAGATATAAAAACTCATATACCAGCAACTACATATGACAACGTTGACCATTTTATTCAAGCTTTTAATGACAACCCACAACTGAAAAATAATGTAAAGTTTAGATATGATAATCTAACCAAAATGGTTGGGGTAGCAACAATTAATAACGATATAACTTCTCTTATAACAACCCCAATACTAAGTCTACAGTTAGGTTTTAAACCGAAAACAAATTTACGGCAAGTTTCATTTGGTAAAAATCCTGTTAATTTGTATTTGGGCTTACCATCACAATTATTTGTTTATACAGACATCATACAACCACAGGTAGTTGGTGATGTTATAACTACGTTGCTTAGAATAATACCATTAGATCCAACAGAATTCCATTATGGAGCATATAAAACACACATTTTCTCACCCGCTCATTATGTACCTGTTTTACGTAGAGAATTTGATACTATGGAAATAGATATAAGAACAACTACCGGTGCAAGAGTGCCATTTCAATTCGGAATTTCCTGCGTGAAACTACACTTTCAACGGCTAAGATGAATTATAAAAGATCATCTCACTCTTGTCCCTACGATCATTATTATACCCATCAAGCTGGTTCTGGTATAGGAATTGTCTATAAAGGTGTTCCGTTTCAGCGAGGGCATGGGATTGGAAGTTTTTTGGGGGGACTGTTTAGGTCAGTAATTCCTTTGTTGTCTAGTGGTTTTAAAACTGTTGGAAAAGAAGCGTTAGATGCGGGGGTTGGTTTGTTATCTGATATGGTAAATTCACACCCTATAGATAGTTCAGTTAGGTCTCGATTTAAAGAAGCTAGTGCTAACTTAAAAAGAAAAGCTGATGAAAAGATCGATTCTCTGATGTCGGGATCTGGGTATAAAATGTCAACTAAGAGACGGGAACCTCTCATTACCTTGAAAGCATCGCGCCGAAGAGGAGCTAAGAGAAATAAATATAGTGACGATATATTTTCAAAGTAAATCATGTCATTCCTACACAATCATTCGTGTGAATGTGCAAAATCTGAGTTAGATATATTTGCCCTGCCTTCGACACAGACAAGTATTGAGAGTGGACAGTGGGTTCATTATAAACCAATCTCATCTTTAAGTGATGATGGTCCTATTGAGTTTCAAGTCCCCGGTTCAGGTGATGACTACATTGACTTATCACATACATTATTACATATAAACGCCAAAATATTAAACCAGGATGGTACAAAGTTAAAGCCTGATACTCAAGTTGCCCCCGTTAATAATTGGTTGCACTCCCTTTTTAATCAACTTGACGTATATTTAAATCAAAAACTAATCTCGCCACCAAACAACACATATGCTTACCGTGCTTACATGGAAAATCTACTTAACTATGGACCAGCCGCTAAAAAAACTCACCTTACTTGTGGGTTATGGTATGAAGATACAGCACATTATATGGACACCGTTGACGCAAATAACAAAGGATTTCACAAAAGGATGGAATTTGTTACAGATAGTAAACAAGTTGAAATGATTGGACATTTACATGGTGATATGTTTAACCAAGAGAAGTTTCTAGTGAATGGTGTAGAAATGCGTGTTAAGTTAGTGCGATCAAAAGAATCGTTTAATCTTATTTGTCACCAAGATAAGAAATTTAAGGTACAAATAATGGACGCTAGTCTCATAATAAGAAGAGCTAGAATCAGTCCAAGTGTTTTGTTAGCTCATCAGAAAGTGCTAGCATCAACAACTGCAAAATACCCTATCACAAGAGCAGAAGTAAAGGTACTTACAATACCGTCAGGAATACAGGGTAAAACTTTAGATAACATATTTCTTGGACAGGTACCTAAAAGATGTATAATTGGTTTTGTATCAAATTCATCGTTTAATGGTAATTTTGCATTGAACCCTTTCAATTTTCAAAATTATAATATGAACTCTTTTAGTTTATTTGTAGATGGTCATGAAATTCCTTCTAGAACATTACAACCATCATTTAGTTCTGGTTTAATAGCATCAACATATCATACTCTATTTTCTGGGACTGGTATTCACTTCCACAATGAAGGTAATGCAATAAGCAGAACCGATTACGGGGAAGGTTACTGTTTGTTATGTTTCGATTTGACGCCTGACCTGTCAGCCAGTTCTACCTCACACTGGAACCTTGTAAGACACGGAAGTGTTCGGATAGAAGTTCGTTTTGATAATGCCTTGAGCACTACTATTAACTGTATTGTGTACGCTGAATTTGATAATGTTATTGAAATAAACAAAAATCGTGATGTATCTGTAGATTACAACAGTTAAAATAAATATAAATACAGTGAAATTAACAATTAATCTCATTTCTTCTTAATCTGTGTTTGTAACATCATCGATGAATGTATACATATTTTATTTATTATGGATACTAATGAAATTCAATATTGTATGAAAAAAATTAACCCTAGATTTAAATCAAATGTTTTTGCTGCTAACCGAATCCCTATTTGGGTTGCTCGTCCAGTTTTTATTGTAAGCAATTTGGACCCTGATTCGAAACCAGGTTCCCATTGGGTTGCAATGCATATTGATGCTAAAGGTGTAGGGGAATACTTTGACTCATTTGGTCGGAAACCTACTGGTTATCATAAGTTATTTTTGAATAGAAATGCAAAACGGTGGTTTTATAACCAAAGACCACTTCAAAATCATTTTACTTCAGTTTGTGGCGAATATTGTTTAGTTTATTTATATTTTAAGTATCAAGGAAAAACTATGAGCGATTTATTGAGTTTGTTTTCTGAGAATTCTCTTTGTAACGATTTAATTTTAAGAAATATGTTTAAGTCAATTTTTGTGAAATAAAACAATATATATATACTAAACTGATTTTTTTTATTTATAAATAATACCTTAATTATACCTTATTTACCTAAAAATAGTGTTTACATTACAACAAATTTTTTCCTTAAAATAACAAACGTAGCTTAGTGATTTTATATTAAAGGGTGGAGACTTTTATACATTTGCAAAGGGAAATAGATCAATATGATTAGGCTACAAAACAAATTACAACATGTGGTTATAAAACGAGTCTTAACAATTTTGAATAACAAAAAGTTGTTGTTTAAGCAGTAAGAAATATATAATACTAGTAGTACACAAGGGTATGTTATAAAATATTATCTTATGTCTTATATAATAAATACAGTTTTAACCTAGTATTAAAACTACACAAACACTTAGTTTACTTTTTCGTATTGTTTATAAAATATTTCACGCAAGTGTCCTTTGAAGCTATGTCTTTCGTTATGTTGTATATCACATCACGGACAGTCTCAAGCTGTGGATCTTGCTCAGTTGAGATGTAAGATTTTAATCTCACATCGGCGTGCTTCCAGTGCTCTTCTGGTGCGATGTTCCTAACTTTTTCAAGATCGTATATTTCTATCTTAATAAGGTGTGATGCATACGCAGCATCGTCTTTACCCGAAGATAGGTAAGCAACACCGGTATGGGAACTTTGCGACACACTGGAAGATCTCTTCACTGGTTTCACTTTTTTCTGCGGTTTTTCAAAGAAACTCTCGATACTATTTGCAGGACGTTTCTTCGCTATGGCTTGTTTCACTTTAAAACCGAGTGTGCCTTCTTCATCACTCCCTGAATCATCATGTTCAGGTTCAGGGTAATAAAAATTCTTGAAAGTGTTTTCCGTGAACTGTAACAATATTCAACAATAAGTTATACATCCGATTAACACACTTAACAAGTAACACGATGAACACAAGTTACAGAAAAAAAAAACACTGTTAAACAAATAGTACATAAAAATACTACATACATATTTTATAAAAAATAGTACATACTTACATTTGCCATTTTTTATAAGCACTGTAGCACGATTCAACACTATGTCACTGTACACTGAGAGAGCTCTGGTAACAAGCACGACTCGGTTCTGAATACTTATAGATCGTCACTGTCCATCGGCTTTTATAAGGATGTGACAATAGATTACCGTTAAAATCACGTTTCGACTAGTTTGTACCGCGCCCAACAGCCACCAACAAACAGTAATAAAATTTATAATAGACTTTCGAATCTTTTGATGATTCGGAGAAGAAACCTGTCATAAATCTTTACAAACAATATGGACCCAACAAACAAATTAAAAAATCAACGAGTTTAGTTCAGCCTACTACAAATACACGTTAGTACAAGTTACAAAAGTTTATTCAGGTATTTTCTTAAGCATCTATTCAAGAACATAATATTTGACGAAATAAATAAATATGCAAAACTAGAACTCGTATTTTTAACTTACAGCTTAAATAAGTTAGTATAGTTTTGAAGCAGTTATTACTGTATAAAATACCGCATTACTATTGTAAGATTAGATTCGTATTATCCTTATGCTACAGGCAATATTTTTACATAGAACTTCCTCCTTTTTGAAGTCGGTTATTACAAAAAAGAGATGAAAGTAACATTGAGTACGTACTCAAATTTATGCAAGGTTAGGTTAGGTTAGAACAGCGTTCTTAAGACCAAAACAACTGTACTGTGCTCGTAGCTAGTTTTAAGTAGGTAAGTAAATAAAGCAGTTCTTCAAAATTAAGTTTTCGAAGTTAGGTGATAAGTTAGAAGTAATGTTAAGTTGAACAAGATAAAATATATAAATAGAACAACGTTCGAAATGCAGCATATGTAGTGAGTAACAAAATACATACTTTGAAGTAAGGCTACCTGAAGTTAAGTAGTCAGTTAACGTATCCTGCGTTAGCTGGGCGTAGTCCTGTAGCTTAGGTTAGGTTAGGTTAGAATTGTGATCTAGCATAGGTTAGCTTAGATTAGTGATACGTACACCGTAGCACACATCACGTAGTAAGAAACCTTGGAGTAAAGAGACGATGTGAGACAGGCTGGGTTGAAACAGCGATTCCAATAAGAACCAAGGTGGCGGACCTAGTCTGATAGTTTAGGTATGAGATGTTTAGGTATTTGTCCAGCTTTACCTAAAGAATGTTCTTAAAAGATGTATACCGTTTGGAAAGGAAGTTGTAGGCAGTTGAAGCCAAAGAGAAATATAAAAGAGGGAAACAATAGTAGACCGTAATAAAAGTGAGCTCGGCGTCCGAGAGGGCAATAAAACCCGAGCTCGGGTAGACAATAGAAAAGGGTCGATGGGTCGGGGAAGGTGTTGCATTGTTAGCGTAGGGCGTTCTGTAAGTCCTGACAGAGCTGTCTGAGCGTCCTGGGACCTATTCCAAACGCTCCAAGTAGGGGGCTATTTGTTTTTTTTTTTTTTTTTTTTTTTTTTTTTTTTTTTTTTTTTTTTTTTTTAGGTTTCGTGGTCCGCCAAATCCGCCCTGGATGCCGCCCATCAGGCCCGTCCGCCCCGTATCGTAGTATCGGCGAATCCCTACTACTCAACTTCGGTAATTTCACAATTACCGTTGTCAAAGGTTGAACGAGAAAAACACTTTCAGGTGAATAATATTATCACTGAAATTGGTTTAGCTGTTTGATACGGTGATGCCCGAAAATGGCAAATGATTCGAAAACTCCAGACGTGTTAAAACTAAAAGTAGGTACTTATTTGTAATTGCTATTAAAATAATTAATTACACAATCGATCCTGATATCGACATGTTATTCAATTCACGATCAGACAATATTGCGCCGAACCGTGAGAAAACAGTGAAGTCCGCATTCCGCTATGATTCAGCGGAGAAAGCCAGGAATCCGGTCCCCCACCGACCAGTCTACCCGGACACCAGCCCGGTAAAACTCCCACTGAGCAATAGAGGTCAAGACGAGCTGGCCACATCCCGAACCCATCCACTGTGGTTGTACACCTAGCTTGGATGAAGTAGGCTGGACGACGGAGGCCAGAGTAGGGTGGTCGAGAGAACAGGTCTAATTCACCTGACGGGGAAACTCAAATATGCAATGAGATGGTTTGGTTTATACTTTATTGTTTTAATCACGTTTATGTCGCGTAACGCCCGTCGCCCGGGTCAATCCAATTAATTTTACTATATATATCATTTCGCAATACAATCACTTCTTTTATTTATTTCGCATTGTCAAAACTACTAGGTAAGTAAGTCAAATAGATTCAGATTCAGATTCAGATTCATTTATTTCATGTGAAAATAACTGTATACATTTGCATTAAATATTCAAAAATATAAGTATAATCGTCAAAATAAAAATATAATAATAAAACTAACTATAACAATAATGTCAAGCACACGAAATGTTAACCATAATAATAATAATAACGCTCGTGTTGCTTCCGGCCGTCTGCACGATGGCATTACGGGGCCCACCTTGTGAGGGGCGAGTCACCACCCGCCAGAGGTAACAGTTGCATAGATGGTTACGGCGGGTGACATTATTCTACTGCAATAGCCCAAATAAATAGTCCATCCAAACTTCACTTTAATAGCCCGGTTTTTTCTTTTTCATACCAATGCAATAGTACAATCACCTGCTGGGACCTGTTCATGGATGTATCATCTTATTGATATGATCAGGAACGGGTCCCAGCAGGGCTACAGCCACAGCAAATTTCTCCAAGGGGCCTCTACGTGTTGGATCCATATCCCCACGCAAGCCTTCCAAAAGACCGGGACGTATGAGCCCGAGACTCAATAACGAGAAACAAATAATAATAATCAATATAATCTCCCAATAAGGATCGTCATCACAACTTTAAGTCATTAAACTAAAAAAAAAGCAAAATATCTATATACACATAAAATAATAATCAGATGACATCTAATAATACAAAATAAAGTCATCGTCGCAATACAAAATAAAATAAAATAGGTACTAAATCAAATGTCAATAACAAATATACAAATAATAATTAGAAGTTTTTAGTTCCATGTACTCACTCACGGAGTACAGAGGGTTTTGCAACAAAATGTCTCTCAGTCGACGCCGAAATATTTCGTAAGATGGCTCATTTCGAAGGTTTTTCAGGTAAATGCTCATAGTAAGTTGGGCCAATGACCCGTGCGTTTTTGCCTGAAAGCGCCATGCGACGAGGCACGGTTCTGAGTCGCCCGGTAGTGCGGAGGTGTTTACCTGCAACATGGACGCGCGCGAACTGAGAGATATTAGTTCTTACAAATAGAATTAAGTCGAAAAGATATTGTGAGTAGTGCGTCATTATGCGTTGCGATATAAAAAGTTTTTTTACAGGGGTGCCTAGGTGTAGCTCCGACGAGAGTGCGAATAGCTCGTTTTTGCATTATTAGAACCCTTTTTGCGTCAGTGGAGTTACCCCAAATAAGTGTTCCATATGACATCAGGGAGTGGAAATGAGCAAAGTATACTTGTTTTAACGCGTCTCCCGAGATTAGTGGTGCTAATTTTCGAAGCGCAAAGACAGCACTACTCAACCTACCACAAAGATTGTCGACATGGCACTTCCAGTTCAGGTATGAGTCAAGCGTGAAACCAAGGAACTTACTCTCATCGCATAATGGCATTGGACAGGTGGCCATGCACGGAGGCACTTGAACCTTTCGACCAGAAAAGAGCATCGTATTTGATTTGCTAACATTAAGCAAAAGCCCATTTGCTGAGAACCAGATCTGCAACTGCTCACAAGCCTCAGCAACTTTTACACTGAGCTGCTCGTTTGTCTTTGCAGAAACCAACACGGTCGTGTCATCCGCAAATAATACCGACAAACCAGCAGTAATGCTTGATGGTAGGTCATTTATGAATAAAAGAAACAGAGTATTTCCCAATGCAGATCCCTGGGTAATAATACGCTATGATGTCGAATTAGCCCAGCAGAATCTGCACTAAAATCGAAATGCTAGAGCTATACTTCGTGGTTTTAGCAAGTACATAACAGGTGATATCAATCCATTAACTTCAAAAAGAAACTCTTGGTGTCCGCTGCGCACCATGTGAAAATGTGTGAAATTTTGATACATATGGAAAATTTAGGTACGATACACATTAGGTACTTTTTGACAACAACATTCAGACATTTTAAATATGTTTAAGTGGTGAAAGAAGTTCTTCCAAAGAAACAAGACAGGAATAGTGAATGAAGCGTTTTCTTTTCAAATCAAGTCGACATTCAAAGTTGCAAAACTAAAATATTTATAATATATGTTGAGAAGGTTCTGAAACATTGAAGTGTCCTTTCCTTGTTTAACTCTTTTTAAACCGGAACATTTCACGGGTCTATAACGCCTACATCCCACCAATTTTGTAATTTAATTCGTTATGCCATCAATAAATTGTAATAATAACCATTAGCTACGTTCTGGCGCCTCGGTCGATCCGCGTTTTCCGAGAAACTGCGCGCGCGCCGCGGCGCCCCCTCCGGCGGCTGTTTGTCGCCGCAACGCCCGCTGCTAAACTTGTAG
Organism: Apotomis capreana; assembly: GCA_947623375.1. Classification (NCBI taxonomy): domain Eukaryota; kingdom Metazoa; phylum Arthropoda; class Insecta; order Lepidoptera; family Tortricidae; genus Apotomis; species Apotomis capreana. The sequence continues at coordinate 483,617 of OX392499.1, forward strand.
GTACACTTTATGCGACTGGTACACTCTTTATACACATTTAAAGAAAGGTCCCAGTCATGTTTCGATTTATTATTAATCACTTAATCAGCCAGAATACACGGATAGATTTGCGTGACACGTTGTTGTCATGTCCGTTGTTACGTCAGTTGTTTAAGATAAATATTCTTATAAAATAAACTTGTAAAGAAAAGACTAAATTAGACAGAGGCAAACATATCACATCTCAATAAGTAAACTAAAGTACATTTTCTTAAGCTTGTATATTAGTTAGTACCTTCAACTTTTATCAAAGCCTGTTTCAAACCACAGGATATAATAGTCAACCAAATCATTATTTAAATGCACTGTATGCTGTGCAATTAAACAGTCTACTACATTTTATATAATAACACAAAGTTTATTGGAATTTGGTTGGAAAGTGATAAATATTTTCCTTCTCGTGCGGTAAATGTAAACCAATGTAGTGAAGGGCAGCCGTCGCCAATGAGGTGCGGGAGTCGGCGACTTGAAACGTCCGCCTCCGCAGCACGCGTCTTGTGGGAGGTCCGGCCCGAGGTCCGGCGGGTCGTCTCGTTTAGTTTGCCGGCCCGTGATTACGAGATAAATTTGTTTCCTTTCACGGGTTTTCGATTTGAATGGCCAATTTTGAGCGGCAAAACGACGTTCCAAAAGTACCTAAAAAACCACAGGATCAGACGACTCGACAAAAATAGTTTGCACAGTAACCGTCTGATAATCCGCGTTAATATTAAACCCAGTCGAGTGATTATCCCGCCACGTGCGCCGCAGATTCACTCCCGCCCGGGGACGGGACGGGGACGGGCACCGCCGGTACCTCGCGACCAAAGGGGCACAACATGTTGAGGGAGTTGGGTTCCGCACATGCGATGCCCGATAAGAAGGAATTATCAATTTATCATGTATTTTACCAATAAAATAAAAAAAAAACATATTTTTATCACCTGCGTACACCACGGGCATCTTTTATCAGCTTATTAATTGCCTTCGTAGGTAAAATAGAAGATGGTACATTTTACAATGTCCCGCTATGAAACCCTGTATAGTGTGTAACTGCAACATTAGATGATAATTTACATTTTTTTTTACTCGTGCCCGATTCTATATATACCTACTACCCACCACCCGACCAATGCATTATGATAACGGTGTGAGGCGACTAAACAGTGAGACGAGGCACAATAAAATATGCAAGAGGGATCCGTTGATATATTTTAGTTACGTAACAATCAATACCCTGGCCATCATGTTGGTGCCAATGCTGCCATGCTAAGGTAAAAGTCGACCTATTGCTATGGAGCTCCATACAAAAAGGTCGCCCTTTACCTTAGCACGGCCACAGGCACGGCAGAATGGTACTGTTTCGGTTCAGCACCGGAAAAGCCTAAAATAAATAATGAGACTTTTATGGAATTACATCCTTACAACAATACACTACGCATAGTTGACCCACCCCTCCCTTCCTGTGTAAAGGCGTAAGAGCCGCGATTTTCCTGCTGACGTATTGTCGTGCCTCGGTGCAGCCCATTAGCAAGTCAATAGCGCCCTTCCTTGTGACAAACGGTTTCATTTTGACGGTCACTTTATTTTTAATATGACAGGCGGGATTTATTTTGTAATCTTTAGGATCTTCTGTGGGAGAGTCGGTAATTTTGTTTGTTTTTTATACATGGATATCCCCTGCCCCAGGCCAGGCTAACCAAGTCAGGTCATGCCAACTTTTATCTATTCAGTTCACCATCAAATCATTTTCAGCGCTTACTTTGCGTACAAGCGTAGAAATTTCTACGATTCCATACAGAGAAATCAGATCCATTTTCAGTAATTGCCGTAGTCCAGGTACTGGGAATACCCCTTTAATGTTTATTAAATCGCTGTATAGAATTTGTGTATTGTAGTTTAACCACTTAACCCACAAAACTTCTTAACGACAAAAGCGGCTATTTCAGTTTTGGGCAAGTTTATGGGGACACCTACAGAACGCCACACACGGTAACCAACTTGCAATATTTTGTTAAAACATAAACGTTCAAAACTTCTGAATAATATTTTCTTGTGTGTATAATGCACCGTCGACGACCGCGACATCTGTCGGGGAATAGAAACATTAAAGTACCTTAGAAAGAGATTCACCTCCGTGCGACTACTACATTTCACATTACAATAAATCACATATTTATTTATTTAGACTGTATAGTAAAATACAAAAAGTTAATTGTACAAATGGTGGACTTGATAGGGCCAAACAGAAACTTTAGCAACATCGAGTTATTTGTAAACATCAAATTTTGAGCCAGTTCTGGTTCTGAGTAACTCTCCCACGAGGTCGGCGTCGGCGCCAACCGCCGCCGCCGCCAAAACTGGGCAACCGCGACCACATAACTCACGAGATGAACTCTGGTTGACTCAGCGTTCCGGAACCTTGACTCACACTTCCGAGAACCTGACTCGCTTCCGCGATCGAATCGACACTCATTGTACTAGTACGAGGACTAGATGGGAAGCTGCGAAGATACTGTCACACAATTAGAGTCACACACTCAAGATAACGTCGGTGCAAACCCACTTGCCGACACGTTTGGCGCAGTTTGTAAGCACTTGCCTACTGAGCCGGCGGTCCCGGGTCCGAATCCCGGCTAGGGCAAATATTTGTGTGATGAACTCGAATATTTGTGCTTGGGTCATGGTTGTTCTATGTATTTAAGTATATATTTATCTATATAAGTATGTATATCGTCGTCTAGTACCCATAACACAAAACCTTCTTGAGCTTAATTTGGGACTAGATCGATTTGTGTGAGGTTGTCCGATATTTATTTATTTATTATTTATTTATATTAAACTGAACTGGTTTTCTATCTGACAAATGTCTTCGATGACTGAAACATGAATTTATAGATATAGATTTGTCTTATCTGCAGCAGTTTTGATGCCTGTAGATTATTGAGATACAAGATAGGAGACATCGAATCTAAGTGTCACCTAACTCCGTGGGGTGGATACCTACCGCCAAAGAGATTTTTTTTTCCGGAACTTCCTCAGAACACAGGTGTTTCTTAATGTGTTTCTTTATTTATTAAACACACATGTGTAGATTAAATACACTACGCATAGCTACCTATCATCCTATATTGCTCATCTATCCATCCTATATTTGGACATCAGTATTTTTAACAAAAAAAAATTACGGTTATTTTTAATGACAGCTTGGGTGTATTGACTATTATTCATGCAGAATTAAAACGATTTCTGAATTCCGACATTGTTTTTAAAAATAGATAATAGATAAGCTAGTTTAGTCTGTTTCCATCCAGAAAATAAATCATTGCCAAATTTTCGGGCATGCGACCTCTGACACACACGCGAACAATTCTTGTTCGGAGGCGCCAAGTTCCGCACATTCTTGGCAGCACGTCCGGATCCGGCCGGCGCGCGCGCACTGATTCACGCACATTAGCCGGTGATACTTTTTGGCAGAACATCTAAAGCTCTATGGTTTGTTATTGGGAGCACGAACAACACGCCGTGATTCAGATGTTTTACGGCTTAATCAGCATTATTGGGATTCCACTGTTCTGCGTACGGTGCGATTAATATATAAAAAAATGTAAGTGTTTCTACACTTGACTGTAAAGTGTGTTGCTTTAAAGAAATTATATCCCATTTATCAGTACTTTTGGTCAGCACCGAGATTTTTCAGCTTCATTAAATATTAGGTTCGTATGAACGACACGAATCAAATATTAATATGAACGAACCTTTTGCAACGATGTTACAATGTCCACTTAATGAGACATAGGATTTAATGCGACTATTTCTAGCAAGGGTGTTTGAAACGCGATTGTTTTCAATGTCCGTTGATCCCCCGGAGTCGGCGTCCTCAGACAGGAGATACGGCGGTAATAATGATCTGGTGATACCGTTATAGATTACCCCGTTTTTGCGCCTTTTCCGCCATCCCCGCGTCTCCCGGGACGTCCGAGGGGTCAAGCCGCTTATCTCTGCATTGATTACATTTAAGCACAATTTACTGAGATTGTAAGGTTGAAATGGATATTTGATTCGTATCGGTATGAGTATTGACGAACCACCTCAGCTTATACTCAGTAACACCTTATTGTAAGTGGCTGCGAGCACCAGCGAGGATATTAGGTTTAGTTACTTACTAAAAACTTCACAAGGCACATTAATATTTCAAAAATAGCCACAAGTGTATCGACATTGCCATGTTAGATAATTAATCAGTTAATGAGTTGTTAACACGTATGAGGAAAACGCGAGACAAATGGCGACGCACTAGCCGTTGCCCTGCGCTGCGCCTTCACTCATGAGCAAAAAGAACGCACATTCTCACAACTGTCCGCAACGAGCGCTGGAAAGGGCCCACGCACGCGGGGCTCCCTTATGCGCTTACGACGTTTCAAATAGCGCGGTAGCGCGGGGCAGTGACCGCGGCAAGGCCCCACGATGCTGATGATATTCCTATGCATTCCGATAAATAGAGGTCACGCGTTTTGGCATACATTCTTTGGGGACGGGTCCTGTGTCCCGATCCCAATATTATCAAGCCTCGGCTATAATATAACGATATGCACTTGTCATCATTCTGATCCGCTGCACTAATTGCACATTCAATCCAATATTGTAGATATAGGTATTAGATACACCGACCCTGTTTTTTTCGCAATCGAAACTCATCACATAAGTAAACGTTAACATCGGGTCGTGATAAAAAAATACGATCTGTAATTTGTCCTATCGCAGTGCAAAAATCAAAGATTATTTCTTGAAGGGTATGCTTCTTTCTGTGGTCGGTAATCCTAATACCAAAGCAATAACTGGAACAGCTCAAGCTCACGCTAAAGCTCCTCAAAAAGTACATAGGGACTTGTCCCAGCCACCATCTGGGTCTATTCGTCACTCGTTGCTCAAGTTGAGTAAATGTCTGAAAACCATGAGTCATATGATTGCGCATCTGTAAATATCGGAAGCAATTAGATCCGCACTTCCGACAGTGATACATACGTCACGGTTCCCGAGAGCGCGTGCGCGTGCGCCGCGCTGCGTTGACGCATTGAAGGTTGGGAAAACCCGCGCGCAGCTTCCGAGATACTGATACTAGTGAGTACTGCATCTACTTACAAGATAACAAGGCGAAGTTCTTAAAACGACCAATTTAAAGCATCTGTTTTAAAAATTGGTACCCGGGGACATTTATTTGGCTTTGCTGTTTCAAAGCACTAAATCAACAATATCGTCGCTAGAGAGTAAGATAAGCTAATCAAACTATCAACCGCGAGCACCCGATTGCACGATTCCCGCCAATTTGTACAGCCTACTCAAAAAGCTCCAGAATAAAAAAGTAAGCCAAATCTACACTGGCTCTACCTAAGATGCGTTAACGTTATGCCACTACTGTGTAAATAGGTAAAATAAAGATTGTATTGCATTATATCCGTGTGCAAAATCTGGACTCATTGGACGTAGGTACTTTCGTAGTTAATTTTTTTTTAGGATTATGATGGCTAATTAATCTGATTAAGTACCGAAAATAATACAATTTCAAATTGTACGCGTTATAAGGTAAATGGGGAGATAATGTCGGTTGATTATTGAAATAAGTTAGGTATTGACATCAACTTGAAATGGACTGCACTTTTATTTAAGATTGATTGCTGTGCTCCTGTCAATGGCGGTCATGTAACAAGCGTAATCGGTTTTAATAAATAACAGAGCTTGAGCAGGAATTACAAAGTTAACTATTGAGGCACATAGACATTTAGATCAATCAAAGTGCGCGTAAGTAAAATAACGTTCTACGCCGAAACACAGTTCTCGCACAGTCACGCACTGAGCAACCTATCAATGAATCACAAGTATCACAACGATATTGACTTTCATTTATTTTTTCGTAACCGATGGCCTTAGGAAGGTTTGGTAACGGCCAGTGCTGGCCCGCGGCTGGAGAGCGCATGCGCGTAATGACAATCGTAGCGTTTCCACGAAGCCTGACTCATTCACAGCGCGGGATGAATGGCGCTGACTCACGCGCCATTCATGGCGCCAGTCGCCGCCGCTCGCCGGCAGATGGCGCTGATAAGATGGGCACTACAAAACGACCTATTACTTTAGTAGTATTTTAACGTGCAGACTGCAGAATTTTATTTCTTCTGTTACAAATTAAATTCTCTTATATAAATACCTACCTACTTATGTAAAATGCTGCTAAAGTTCTGCTTTATTAATATCGAACTAACTGTATCTAAACGTTGTTTCTTTCTTTATTATAAAGATAAATAGTATAATTATTCTAAACTCTTAATGAAACAAATGATAAACGACAACATGCTATTGTAACGAGTACCTATCAGGGTACTGATATTTTAATTTTCAATATTTTTTATTATAATTTTTGACATTTAGAATTTTATTCTAGAAATATTCTAGCCTCTAGTTTTTTATTTATATAATTTTTTTAGGCGTTGAATATCCTTTATAGGATTTTTAACCGACTTTAAAAAGGAGGAGGTTCACAATTCAAACTATTTTTTTTTTGTATGTATGTTACTCGATATCTCCGAGAACCGTGAACCGATTTTCAATTTTTTTTTTAATGGAAAGGGTATAACTCCGGGTTGGTCCCGTTGGCATTAAGTCGGGATCTGATGATGGAATCTTGGAGAAATCGAGGGAACTCTTCAAATGTTATAGGGACATGTACCTACGGCGCTTTCGGTAATTTATTGATAAAGTCAAGAATTTACATTCAGTAAATAGGATTTGGTGTAAGGAAACTGATGATGAACACCACAGATGGCCAGTAGAACTTTTATATGAATCACTAAAAAGCAATAAAAAATTTTTTTTTTACAAAAAATAGAACCGACTTCAGTAAAACTAAAAAGCCAAAAAAAATTACCCGTTCAAGTACAGATTACATTTGACTCACCCTTTGAAGTCGGTGCCAAACCTCGCGTAAACTATAATATATAAATATAAGAACTGAGTGTGAGTGGTTTGGGATCGACTTCGAAGGGTGAGTCAAATGTAATCTGTACTTGAACGGGTTATTTTTTTTGGCTTTATAGTTTTACTGAAGTCGGTTCTTTTTTTTGTTATTCTTTTATTTCTATAATGTTGTTTCTTATGTTATTTATTTTATTTTTAGTTATAAGTCTATCAATGAATTGCTCTGCTCTCTGTAACTGACGATTCGAAAGTGCTTGTAGCTAGGCCTACTTGAATAAAGAATATTTTGACTTTGACTTTGACATGCTAGTGATACTGTAATGTTTTTCACATGTGGTCGTTTGATATAGCTAAAATAATTTTGTTTTTAATTTTTTCGTGTGGTTATTTAGATTCCTAAAAAGTTCATAGAAACTCATTACAATGATCATCAGACGTTGTTATTGTATGAATTATATTGGTAGGGCTGAGCTGTAGGCTACTACCGGGGTCCACAGCGGGTGGATAGTGGAACGGCCGTCAGATATGGCGGTTAGCTGCGAATATACTGAATAAGCAGTCCCCAACCAAACAGCGGCAGGGCTAGCAGGATGTAGTGGAAAGGTCGGTGGGACGACCTTGCCAAATAAAAGCTGCAATATCCAACGACAGTCCTGCGACATGGCGAGTCAATGCCGCCATTAAATAAGCATTCCCCTGGTGTTAGGTAGCAGTGACATCGGTACTGGCGTGGGGCCGAAGATAGGTTATCTGGTAGGGCTCTCGACTCGACTAGATATTAGGAAGCGAGCACCCCTCGGTTTCTAAGCTGCGGTGTGGAAGGCAAGGGGGAAACCACCACACTATCTGCCGCTGCGCAACTGCCGATGCGGTCCATGAATTGACTGCATGACCACGTAGTTCAGGAACTTGACAGGGGCAACCAGACAATAGGTATATTTCTGGACCATGCTAAAGCTTTTGACACCGTCTCTGTTTCCATTCTACTACACAAGCTTGAAGCAATAGGCGTAAGAGGCACCCAACTCAAACTATTCGCAAACTATCTCGATGAGCGCACTCAATGCATAAAAATAGACAATGTTGTCAGCTCTGACCTAAAAAACACTTGTTTTGGGGTTCCCCAAGGAAGTATACTAGGCCCTACACTGTTTTTAATTTATATCAATGAGCTCTGTAATTTGAAAGTGGATAGCGGCAAAATTATTTCCTACGCGGATGACACTGTTCTACTTTTTTCTGCATAAACAATAGAGGAAGTTTATACGTATGCGCAACGAGGCTTAATCACTGTTTATAACTGGCTTCAACAGCATCTACTTACACTTAATTCGGACAAAACTAACTACATAAAGTTTTCCATGCGCAAATCTAATTTAACACCAAATAACCCCAAACTCTACTCGCACAACTGTAAGGACCCCAATAAAACACAATGCATATGTCCAGATATAGCCGCAGTTACCAAAATTAAGTATTTAGGAATCATAATTGATGATACGCTCTCTTTTAAATATCACATCGCAGCTTTATGCAATAGAGTACGTAAGTTGATATTTGTGTTCAAAAAACTGCGTTCATTTGCGGACTCACATTTAATCAAACAAGTCTATTTTGCCCTATGTCAATCGATATTAACGTACTGCATTTCCTCATGGGGCGGGCTGGCCAAAACTACATTAATAAACTTAGAAAGAGCTCAAAGAGCAATTCTAAAGGTATCCACTTCCCGTCCTTTCCTCTAACCTACTAATCTTCTTTATAAGTATTGTGAAGTACTAACCGTTCGGCAACTATTTATACTTAGCACGGTCCTTAAACAGCACGCTGCAATCCCTTATAGCACTAAGTATACTAATAAACGGCGAAAGGATATTGTTTGCTCTAATACTATTCGAAGAAGTCACTTCTGTTTTAGATTTTTTGTTTCGCTGGGTCCTCTTCTGTACAGTAGGCTTAATACGAAGCTGGATATATATCCGCTCAGCTACGCGAAATGTAAGAAAACACTCCAAGAAGCGCTACAAAATATGTCATACGAAGATACAGAGAAGTTAGGTACTGATTGTTCTAAGTTGATTTTCATGTACCTATTCATTCTAATTTAATATTTTTGTATCCGATCTATAATTTATCAAACTATTTAATAAGAACGAAATTATTGTTTCATGTGTTTATGATTATTTATTTAAGAAATTGTTAATAAGTTAGTCCTATTTATGCCTGAAACACAGGGTATCCTAGTTCAGGCGCATGTAATTTTTTGCCAAGTAGAATGTCTTAGGCTATAGTTACTATTACTGTAAAATAAGTTATTATTCAATAAATATCTTATCTCATCTTATCTTATCTATCCCTAAACTGGAGCAATCTATGGAAATGGACAGAAATGAGGACATGCCGTGGCGGTCCGAGTCCGGCAGGGTCAGGGGCAAGGCTGACTCGGTCGTCGTCATGCGAAACCCTTGTAAAATTGGAACGTGGAATGTGAGGACGACGAGGAGGTGCTCAACATGGTGAATGAGGACAGGTGTCTTTTAAAAACTATTGAAAATCGCAGAGGGAAAATGATGGGACACCTGTTACGACACGACGAATATCTAAAAACTATTATAGAAGGCAAAGTTGAAGGAAGGAGGAAAAGAGGAAGACCAAGAAGAGCTTATATGGACCAAATAAAGGAAAAGGTGAACGTCGTGTCGTACCAGGCCGTCAAGGAGAGAGCTCAAGATAGAGAGAATTGGAAATTGCTCCACCGACAAGAGCCTAGCTCTTAAGTTTATGATGATGTAGTTAATATTTTTTTGGAAAATCGTCGATTTGCCACTAAAACATTCAAGAGTTTGAATTATCAGTGTATATCTTCGAACTGTAATTCATTCTGCTGAAACTGAGCACGTCGACAATTTAAATTTGCGCAAAAATTGAATGCGCCTTAAGTTTTATATTGGGGTTCTTCTTGTAATGTGTAAAAAAACTGTCTAATATGTAAATAAATTGAAATGCTTATTTTGTTTGTTTGTAAAATGTTCTGGTTACATTTCTGTAGGTAGGTATAGTTTTTTGTATTGTAACATCTCAACAAATAATATTGAAAGTGGCTGTTTCACGCACGGTTAATGCGTCAATAACGTCCAAACAGGTTTCGAAATTTATGGAGTTCCTCAGGGACAACGCCGCTGAGTATAGGTATAGTAAAGGAAGGTTCTCAAGTAGGTACTCACTGTAGGGGATGGGCGGCACGCTGGGCGCCTGGTGGTCGGGCAGCGGCGGCGGCGGCGGCAGCCCGGCGGCGGCGCAGCGCGCGTGCTCCAGGTGCGCGCGCAGCAGCCGCGCCGACTCCTCACTGCCCTCGCACACCTGCACACACATGAGTTCATACATCACATGAGTCAAGCAGTAGATGCCGCCGCGGCGCACGCACATAAGACGCTCGAGAAGCCCATCGCACCGAGTGCAGCACGTCACCTCCCTAGTGTACAGTTGTACACACCTGCAGCCACTGCTGGTCGCTCAGCGCCAGCAGCGCGGTGCCGGAGTCAGGCAGCAGGTGCCGCCGCGGCGCGCGCACGTTGAACGCTCGAGAGGCCCATCGCACCCAGTGCAGCACGTCACCTCCCTAGTGTACACACCTGCAGCCACTGCTGGTCGCTCAGCGCCAGCAGCGCGGCGCCGGAGTCAGGCAGCAGGTGCCGCCGCGGCGCGCGCACGTTGAACGCTCGAGAGGCCCATCGCACCCAGTGCAGCACGTCACCTCCCTAGTGTACACACCTGCAGCCACTGCTGGTCGCTCAGCGCCAGCAGCGCGGCGCCGGAGTCAGGCAGCAGGTGCCGCCGCGGCGCGCGCACGTTGAACGCTCGAGAGGCCCATCGCACCCAGTGCAGCACGTCACCTCCCTAGTGTACACACCTGCAGCCAGTGCTGGTCGCTCAGCGCCAGCAGCGCGGCGCCGGAGTCGGGCAGAAGGTGACGGCGCGGCGCGCGCACGTTGAACGCTCGAGAGGCCCACCGCACCCACTGCCGCACGTCGCCTCGCTCCCATTTCACCGGATCTGGAAACACAAAACATTTTTTTTATTGAAATGAAAAGTTGTCTGGTTTAAGCGCGACGAATACCGCAGTTTTGCAAACCACGTGTCTTCGGTTGCCCTCTTTACTTAGAACCTATAAACATTTGGATTGCGCCCGCAGACGCTACCGCTTATTACAACTACATATGCAACGTGTTTTTATGAAAAACTTAACGTACAAAAGGCGGACTTAATGCCATAAGGCATTTTCTAGCAGTCAAAGTTAGGGCAAAGCAGAAAAAATGAAAGAGCAATCTTATATAAGTATTTCGTGGTAAAAAAAGCCGAGAATATATTAAAGGTTAGGTTATAAAAATATTCAATTTTTAACCAAACATACTCGTGTACCACAAATATAAACAAAGCAAAAAAATATAAAAGTTGATCCTTCAACGACGGGGAAAACCAAACAAGCTCGCCGCTACGCCACACACTTGGCATGGCATCCAGTGTGAACCTTCAGTTGCCTGCGTTTTTAATCATTTATTAACCCTAGAGTGCTCGCGCTATGAGCATTTTGCCGCCCGCGGAACTATATTCGTGTTATTTTCTAAACTATGCATTTGTCAAGGTCAAGCGTCCTAGTAGCTGCCCCCCCGTACCTTACCTCCTTGTTTTAGAAATTATAACAAATTCAGTGCGCGGGTGACTGCAGGAGGCAAAGTTTGTCACAGGTGTGTCGCGTTTGACTTACGTAGGTAAAGTTTATGAATTAGTTTTTTTAATATAGTTGAAATATCATAAGTTTTCATTGCGTTTAGTATTGTTTTGACATAACTATCGTATTACTATTGATTTTTAGTTTGTTTTGTTCAGTTATTGGGCGTTGTTCTTGTTTTGTTTTGCTCAGTTTACTTTATATTATTAAGACGAACATTTCTGAAAAAATGACTAGATCACATAAGTATCATTAGAAGATCCGACGTAAGCACATTGCAGAACCAGCTGAGAAACCAAATCCGCCGATTTGTACCATCGAATCATCAAAATATAATATGCGCAGTATGTCCGTCCAAGAAAAAAAGAAGTACGAAAAAAGGATGCAACGGATGTGCAAAGTTACTGTGCAACGAATATTGTATGTAAGTAACTTACATTGTGTCAGGATTGTTTTGCTAAAATACAGGTTGTAGATGATGAAAACGTTTAATATAACTATTAAGTTTAATTTTTCTTTTTTTTTTATATATAAATAATTGTAATGAAGTTGCAAAAAACCAAGAAATTTTACCTAAGATTTCCCAAAGCATTCTTTTCGAAATTCTAAGTATGAAACTTTAATAAATGTTTTTATTCTGATAGTTTATGTTTCATTCTATCCTTTAAACATAATTATAAATTCATATAACGCCAATTTCCTAGAAAAAGTCATATTAAGTATGGGCGGCAAAATGCTCCCCACGCGATCACTCGCGTTTCACGGGAAGGCGCGATCACTCTAGGGTTAACATATGGTTACACCGACAACCCTAAGACGCGGTTGGCGCTGTTTGTAGTGCACCTGCCTACTGAGCCGGCGGTCCCCGGTTCGAATCCCGGCCAGGTCAAATATTTGTGTGATGAACTCGACTATTTGTGTCACAGTGCTCGAGACTGTCCCAATGATGACAAATTCAAACATAATATTCAAAGGATTTGGAACTCTTCACTCTATAGATAGGTACCTAGTTACTATTATAAATCGGGCTTGCAGGCAGTAGCTTTGAAGAGAAACTCAAACTCAGAATATAATTGGATTTATTCCAGTAGTAATTACGACCATTACAGCACTTTTTAGGACAACTCACAACTATCACAACCGTTGTCGTTTACGACTCAGGCAAGCATGGCCGCCTGGAGCCCAGCTCCTAGGCCAACCGATCGTCATTATGGCGGGAACATGCAGCTCCCCGATTGGCTCGCGTCATCGCGTGATATTCGTGACGCGGTCCAATCGTTGAGCGTTGTCTGTTTTCCCGCCACAATTTTTACCAATAGAATACATACAGTGTTGTCATATACTTGAACGTTAAATATTACTAGGATAAACCATAGACTAGAAACATTAATTTTATACAAAAATTGGCAAAATAAAACATTATAATTAAACAATCAAAACATTATATAGTAAATTCACGATAAATCAGAGTAAAATTAAAATAACCTAACAATCGTCCGTCCTGACATCGTGTGCGTCCCCGCACACGACAACAGGTGGTAACCTAACAATCGGGTATCATCATGGCCAACCTACGTAAGTTATAGCTAATTAAGTACTTAAGTTTAAAATGTGTAATACCTATGTATTTTAATTTAAATGTAAAGTATCAAATTTACTATACTTTTAATTATTCCAAACATACTTACTTAGCTAAAATTGGTAGATGCAAAAAATGAAGTTATAATAAGATATGAATTAAATATTAAAGTTTGATAGCAACTCTAAAACAAAACAATTAACTTCCAAGGCAATTCATATTACGACAAGTTACATTCATTGTATATGTATGAGTAATGCAATTGGATTATGTAGACTACAAAAAGCAAAACAATTAACAGCAATCGATTTGCTGAAATTAAGACTACTTAGTGAACACGAACGATTGATTTGTTGAGTTAACGAACATCAAAATAAAGTCACGACCGATCGATTATATCGTGACAGAATTTGTTGTAATCGAAAGAGTATTCTGAACGATCGATTAATCAGAATACCTTAATCCCTGAACGATCGATTAATCAGGGTGCCCTATCCTCCTGAACGATCGATTAATCAGGATGCCTCGCGACGCCAGTCCGAGCCGATCGATTAATGCTCGTAGTGGCAGCCGAAGGACTTGCTTTGACAATCGTTGCACCAAGCCGCGAACCGATCGATTCTCGCGTACTTGTTCTTAATCCCTGAACGATCGATTAATCAGGGTGCCCTATCCTCCTGAACGATCGATTAATCAGGATGCCTAGCGACGCCAGTCCGAGCCGATCGATTAATGCTCGTAGTGGCAGCCGAAGGACTTGCTTTGACACTCGTTGCACCAAGCCGCGAACCGATCGATTCTCGCGTACTTGTTCTGTAACAACGAAAAACATTCTGTAGTAACTGTAACTTAATTCGTTACAGCTAGAAAGAAAACAACTCCACATTATACTATATATCGTTGCCATTATCATTATCAGACTCAAGACTCTCATCCACATCATTTTCCTTAACTTCTAGAGCAGTTACATGAATCCACGGTTTCATGCGGTCTGCGGCAACGGTTGTTGATCGTCTATTTTCGGTATTGACTAACCCTGGTATTGGCGCTACGATATACCGGTCGTTGCCCAAAACTTTGCTTACGCGGTATGGCCCTATATAGGAGGGCATTAATTTTTGAACTTTGCCCGTTGTTACTAAAGCAAGTCTTTGTTATTTTAACGAGTTCTCCTTCGCTGTAAACTCGGGAGGGTTTCCTATCTACGTCATATCTATCTTTTTGCTTGATTTGCTCACATCTATCCTAGTCTTAACACTATGGCGTATGTCAGAAACGCCTCTATCTTCACGAGTAACTGCCGTAGCGTCATTAATTAAATTGAATTAAGCATGGGGTTAAATTCGCCGTTCATAGGGGTTCCAAACATCACCTCTGATGGTGTCCTCCCTATGGTTTTCTGAACAGTGTTGTTCAAACCCCATTGAACGCGTCCTAAATGACTATCCCAACTCTTTTCCCCATGCTTTATGCTTAGCGCCTTTAAAGAGTCAAGAATTGTGCGGTTGTACCGTTCCACCTGCCCATTTGATCTAGGGCTAGCAACTGCATTTAAAACATGTTTCCACCTGCCCATTTGATCTAGGGCTAGCAACTGCATTTAAAACATGTTTTATTCCTTTATCAAGGCAGAAGCGTTTAAACATATGAGAGGTGAAACAGCTACCACGGTCGCTGATAAGCCGATCAGGATTTCGAAATATACTGAAGATATCTTCGAGAGCCCTTATTACGTTTTGGCTGTTGGTGTTTCTGACAGGTTTGAGAAAACAAAATTTAGTAAAACCGTCTACAATCACTAAGAGGTGAGTAAAACCCCTAACGGATTTCACAAAGGGTCCAAGGTGGTCCAAATGAAGGGTATGGAATGGAATCTCCGCTTTTGTGATGGGGTGTAATAATCATTCGCGACTACTAGAATTGTTCCTTGCGTAGGCACATTCAATACAGGCGCCTACGTACTTCTTGACGAATCTGGACATTTTTGGGAACCAATAGTTACTTCTGATACGTTCCAGAGTTTTCTCAACCCCAAAATGTCCAATGTCGTCGTGATTGAGTTTACACACTTGCCACCTTGCCCCCTTTGGGTACTACCCACCTGAGTTTTGTCTTATTTTCATTCAAGCAGCGAAACAATTTGTTGTCTTTAAAAACATAATTTTCTTTAATATATTTTAGTCCTGTTTCGTCTAAATCACTCTTTAAAATATTTACTATCCTACAAAGCTCTGTGTCACCTAACTGAAGAGTATGAAGCCAATCCTCGCTGCTAATAGACATGACTACCGGAAACTGGTCCTCGAGTGATTCTGCTGGTTCAACTGGATTTCGAGACAACGCATCGACGTGGCTCATTTTAACCCCAGCCCTATACTCGACAGAACAGTTGAATTCTTGTAAAGTCAAACACCATCGTGCTATTCTTGGGATCAAATCGCGCTTTGAAAAAGTGGAACGCAATGCACTACAATCGGTAATGATTTTGATTTCCTTCCCTAGCAAATATACCCTAAACTTTCGAAGTGAACAAACCACCGCGAGGGTTTCTAGTTCGTAAGAGTGAAAGTTTTTCTCCTCCGGGGAGGTTTGCCGGCTGTAAAATGCCACAGGGTGAAAGTTCTCACTGCCCCGCGCTCGCTGCAAAAGGGTTCCACCGATTCCTATCCTGCTCGCGTCAGTGTGCAACTCCAATTCAGCCGTGGGGTCATATATCGCAAGGACAGGCCTATCAACCAGAATAGACTTCAAGTTCTCGAATGCCCGCTCCTGATCATCGCTCCACTGCCAGACTGCATCCTTTTCCCGTTCGTGATGTGACAACCTGTATGGGCGATAAACAACTGGCCGCTGACTATTAAGTACTATACTCATTTCGGTGACGCTCGTACAACCTAGATCTTTCAAAGAGAAGGCAAAGCAATGTTGATATTTGCCTAACAAATTCAATAGCCTCCGCCTAACATCCTCTGGTACCCCTTCACCCACGCGCACCTGACTTTCATCGAATGCTTGACTGATATTTGACTCTACAAAAGTTTCATCAACCACCCGATTCACAACGTCGACTCTCTCAGCTCGGCAGAAGACTAGTTTCGATGGGATGTTGCAAGACTCTGAACCAGGCACAACCAATACATTAATCAGTCCCTTTATAGACCGATAAAGTCCTCCGCTGATGTAGTACTGGTCGTTCGGCTTTCCTGCTACACTACTTTTGACCAGCACGTTACCATCAAAAACAGTTTGAGTTTTCACCCTAATAGAGGCAGCACCAAAGATTTTAATAGTACTGGTGGGCGAAAACATCAATAAGCAGTCACAGTCTTCAACTAGTTCGGAACTAGGCAACTCATTCCCTATATTAAAGAATCTCAATGTATTATTATCTTTATAGACTGATATATGTGATTGCTCAGTGAATGTTTGTCCCATCGGCACGGGAACTTCTAGCAAATGGTCATTGACGACTTTACAAGCTACCTTGGCCTCCACCCCGTCGACACTCAAAAATGAAATGATGAAATGAAATGAAATGATTAATGAAATATCAAGAGTTACATTTCCAAGTGACTCGACTAAACTGTTGCCAAATCCTTTCATAAATGTGGGGACGTTATCGTGAAGCAGACCTAATTTCCTCGCCGAGGATTGTCTAATGAGGGTAACGTCACTTCCAAAATCGATAAAAGCTTTTAACTCAGTGTTATTAACCTTAATATCCTTCAAAAATTTGGAACCCGGTTTGTTGCCTGTAACTGTATTGTTGCTATCTATAAAGTCAATTCTCATAGTTTTCTGCACTGCACCTTTAGTGATCGCCTATCCTTTGTCATCTGACTTAAAACACTTTTCCGCTACGTGGCCAACCTTATAGCAACGCGTGCATTTAAGCAGTGGTTTAGGGCAGTGCAAGAAACTATGGCCCTTCTCTTTACAATTGTAACACCCAGTAATAGGATTAGACCTGATACCAGGTTTAGGACTCGCTGTGTTCGGAACAACTGAACTATCGGCATTCCTATTCCTGAAATGCGGACGGTCGTGATTAGATTGATTGTAATCCCTATTGCTAATCAAATACTGCAACAGTTGATCGGGATGCGTGCAACGAAGTGCCAAAGCCCCCGATTTTAGAGTCTTATCTGTTATACCATGTATTATGCACTCGGCTGCGCGGGTTCCAACTATTTCGCATTGGTTCACTAGACTTAACTTTTCATAGTAGTACACCTCTATTGATTCACCGTACCTACTTTTCCGCCTTATCATGTCTTCCAAGGTCTGGCCATAGTTCTGTTCACATGGAAAGGCACTTAATAGTTTAGTTTGCCATTCCGGCCAAGTAAATAAAATAGTGTTCAGACTTTCGTACCATGTCTTGGCCAGACCTTGCAACTTTTGCATAGCAAAATGAGTGGTGGTTCTCTCATCCCACCCGTACACTGAAGCGCACTCGGTAACCTTTTTCAACCAGACATCCATTCGCTGGTTCTTGGAAGAAGGATCAAAGTTTGGTAATATATTTTTATGGTCGATCTTCTGTAATGGCAGTTGTGCGCTTTGGTTCACGGGTGGTAATGCTAGACCATCTCTCAAATTTTTAAACAAGTCACATAAATCATTTTTCGATAAAGAAGGGCTACGTGACCTTTCAATCCGGTGTCGGCTGTCGCGCTGCCGTGATCCTTGCTCGGCCCGTCGCTCTGCACGCAGCTCAGCATCCCGGCGCCTTGTTGCCTCGGAGGTGCTACGTTGACTGCTGCGGCCGTGGGGCTCGTTGGTGCGTCGCGCAGAATCGCGCAGGTATTCCGCAGCGCACACGCGATCGCGTTCACGGCGAACTTCTTCCTCCAGCATCCGTAGTCGCTCACGTCCCAGCTCGATGTCCGACTCCGGAGGACGGCGGCTTGCGCTTGAACCTCGCAGGCGACTACGGCTCCGCGTGGTCGAGTTCACGTCTCTCGGTCTCGGAGTCGAAAGCCTTCGTCGCTCCGAATGCTCCGACATAGTCTGAAATCTCACGTCCAAAGAATTTAGAACCTTAAAATAATATTTAAAAAGTTATTGAACGGGCCAGCTACCAGCACAAAGCGTGGATAGAAAGTAATCTGCTCCTTAGTTACTTACGAGTGGTTTACAACGAAACAATAAAGTGATTTGATAAATATCTACAAATAAATATTAAATAAACTGTGCAAAATTATTATTTTCCAGTACCCGCTACTTAAACGTACAGATAATTCATGTAACAAGGGAAACTGACAAGCAAACATCGTTACAAAATGAATAAAGATTAGGGATCTAGAGAGGCTACAGCTAGACAAATTGGAATAATTATACAACTTACTTGGATAGTCAACTGCAGCATAGAATACTGTGCTTATTTAAGCAGACGCTGCTGGCGCCTACCCTAACTAGGCATAAACATGAAACAAGACTATTGTCTGGGATTCGAACCCATTTGTATTATTTTATCTAAAATATTAAACCACTGATCCAGTCACCGCATACAATAATGACAATATCGAAATTTACTAGCCAAACATGCTTAACTGGTAAAAATAAATCTACCCACAAAGCATAAAACTCTTTTAAAACAGCATAAAGCGTAATATTAAATTTAAAGAGCAATCATTGATAATTATAAGATTAAGAATGCTATGACAATGAAAGAATGGTGACCATCGACCGTACTTAAACAGGGACGATCTAGAATTATAACGTTAGTAAAAATATGACTATTTTTTCTGTTTTAGTTCACTTAGCACTGAGAAAACTTACGAATTTGGGCGTGTACTTACGTTTTACTTGTTCTTGTCACTTCTGAATTATTATAAATCGGGCTTGCAGGCAGTAGCTTTGAAGAGAAACTCAAACTCAGAATATAATTGGATTTATTCCAGTAGTAATTACGACCATTACAGCACTTTTTAGGACAACTCACAACTATCACAACCGTTGTCGTTTACGACTCAGGCAAGCATGGCCGCCTGGAGCCCAGCTCCTAGGCCAACCGATCGTCATTATGGCGGGAACATGCAGCTCCCCGATTGGCTCGCGTCATCGCGTGATATTCGTGACGCGGTCCAATCGTTGAGCGTTGTCTGTTTTCCCGCCACAATTTTTACCAATAGAATACATACAGTGTTGTCATATACTTGAACGTTAAATATTACTAGGATAAACCATAGACTAGAAACATTAATTTTATACAAAAATTGGCAAAATAAAACATTATAATTAAACAATCAAAACATTATATAGTAAATTCACGATAAATCAGAGTAAAATTAAAATAACCTAACATTACGTAGTCGCATATATTACTGACCACTTGGTGTTGCTGACTATTTCATTAGCGTGTAAATAGTATACTAGTCTTAACTTCCAAGAGTGAAGAGTTTTTGCTTTCGAAAATAGCAGCGAAGGGTACATGTGTATCTCAGCATACCTACTTGTATTTCATGTTTTTGTAGGATTTAGTATACAATATAGTTTCCAGCGGTTATCATTAGTATTAATTCGAATAAAGCTATAATAGACGTTTTATTCTTATAATATGAGTAGGTACACTAGTAAATTAGTTATTTTGCCGTATGTCAATGTTTTCCCTTATTGCCGTACACTGATTAGATTTTGTCTGCGAATTCCTTCTTGTATCGTTGAAATGAAAATGATGGATGGATGGGTACCTACACCCACGCTGTTTGCTATCCTATACGTACGAATGTCATTACTCATAATTTAAGGACAAAAATTAACCGACCCCTCCTTTAAGTTAACTTTATACGTTTTTTCTGTAAATGGACGTAAAACGTCACCTCAGAAACGTAGGGATAGTATAATAAAAGAATAATTCATATTATTATACTATTTTCCCCAAAGTATATAGTTTTTCATCGACATACCAGTAATTTTATGTTTTGATCGTAGACAGGCTTGTTTTATAAAAGCTCAAAAAAGGTAAGCTTATTGCCGAAATGTGGGGTCGAACCGTCGAGAAATAAAGATGTATTGGTATATAATTTAGCCCATTCATCAATACCTTACACGAAATGAATTCCTCATTATAAAGTGTAAAGTAAGTGTGCGCTAGGCCCAAATGCGCCGACGCGCCGCGCCGCGGGTGCACGGACTACGGAGTGCTAAACATTTCAGGACACCGATCGATCCTAAGAGCAGTTGTATTTTTTAAAACCCTAGATTGTTTTCGTCATTGCTGAATAGCTATATGTGCTGCATACGAGTATATGTACGAGGGTCATGCCAAAAGAAATTAGATACTCAAAAATCATAATGTTTATTATACATTAAAGTTGTCTATTTTTTCGAAGTATTCACCGTGAACACGTATACACTTTTCCATCCGTCTAAACCACTTGGAAAATACTAATGACCACTCTTCTTTAGACACTTCAGAAATTTCATAGTTATAAGCTGCCAGGGCATCTTCTTTGCTTTCAAATCGCCTTCCTTTTAATTTGTCTTTGATTTTTGGAAACAGATAAAAATCACATGGTGCTAGGTCCGGTGAATATGGAGGATGAGGCAAGATAGTGACGTGTTTGGTACTAAAATAGTCCAGTGTTCTAGCAGAAGTGTGCGGGGCTGCGTTGTCATGGTGCCAAAGCAGTTCCTGGGTTCCTGACTTTGGCCGCTTATCACACCAAGCTGACAATAATTTTGGGGCACAAACTGTCACGTACCATTCCGAATCGACTGTTTTTTGATCTTCTAGTATCACAGTAGCAATATGTCCCGTTTTGCAGAAAAACGAGGCAACCGTTTGTTTCTGTGTGCTTCGCGTTCGGCGACATTTTGTTGGTGTCGGTTCATCTTCAAAGCACCATACTGTTGACTGTCGCTTTGTTTCAGGATCATAGTTATATAGCCATGTTTCGTCACCTGTGAGTATATCATAAACATTTATTTTTTCACCGCCATTAAATTTATTTATCATAAATTTGCACCAATCCACGCGACGTTCCTTTTGCAAATCTTTGAGCTTGTGCGGCACCCACCTTGAACAACGCTTGTGGAGGGATAATTGTCCGTGAATTATAGTTTGCAACGCTGCTGATCCAATACCCAGTTCTCGCTCTAGCTCTACGTATGTGATTCGTCGGTTTCCACGAATCATTTTTTCCACAGCTTGCACATTTTCTTGAGTAACTGCGGTTGGCGGCCTACCTGACTTCGGATCATCTTCAAAACTCGCCCGTCCTTTTTTAAATTCAGCAAACCAGTTAAAAACTGTTGCACGTGAACATGCAGACTCACCAAAAGTCGTGACTAAAAGTTCAAAACATTCTTGAGGCTTCAAACCTTTTTTAAAGTCATAATACATCATAACCCGAAAATCACGTCGTGTCAGCTCCATGGTCGTAGAAAATTCCCGCCAGATTTAATCAGAAAAAAAATCATAAAAAAAAATATACGTAGTTTTGTCGAGTGTTTAATTTTTAAATTTATAAGTAAATAGCCAGCCTTTGTGGTGGTGTGTTACTGGCCAGTATCAATTAAATGAGCAAGGAGTATCTAATTTCTTTTGGCATGCCCCTTGTATTACTTAATTATAAGGCTGTGTATCGATTTTAATGACTCTTGTGGTCGAATTCACTCGAATTTCATTCGAATTGTATGGGTCTTACGTAATATCAGGCTGAAAACTAGTTAGGTATTGTTAATGAAAACTTTAAGCTCAAAATATTTATGATTTAATCGTCGTCGTTTAATAAGAAGATAACATTATAGTAGAATTCCAAGTAAGTCTCTTTTTTCAGGTTAAATCTTCAGGTTAAGCCTGAACGATTCTATGCAAAACTTAGACGCAATCTTTATAAGAAATAATATAGCTTATACTTACTTACAAGTGATCATGTAACTAGGTATAATACAAATGTTGGCTTTAATTATATAAATTATAAATAACTAGCTTTTGCCCGCGACTACGTCCGCGTGGAACTTGGAAGTATGGAAGCAACCTCGTACAACACGATAGATCCACCTAATCACCTTAATTAATAAAAGGGATTATTAAAAGCGCCTAAGCAAAATGTAAGCAATTGTGCTTTTGGTCTAATCATTACATTTCCTACAGGGTCATCAATGTCATCATGAATTACTTACTCACTTTTCAATCTTTTTAGGGATAATTTCCAGGATGAAAACTATCCTATGTCCTTCCTCGGATCTTAAACTATCTCCATGCCAAATTTCATCAAAATCGATTCAGCGGTTTAAGCGTGAAGAGGTAACAGACAGACAGACACAGTTTCGCATTTATAATATTAGTAAGGATATGGATAACAATTATTATACCTAAGACTCGCGTAGCACGTAAAGTACTTTCTTTTAAATCTAGTTTGCTAGTATATTATGGTTTTTTTTGCTGACCTGTATTGATTTTATGGTAATTATCTTTTTCCAGGACCATGTACATACATAGTACACAGTCATAAACATAGATAAGTCTAAAAATCCAATTCAAAGTTACCTACTAAAATGATTTTGTTGATATTGTTTGACCTAACCTATCAACTATCTATTAAGATGACGGTTTATGAAGTGATTCACCCGCCAAGATCAATTACTTATTCGTCAGGGCCGCCCGAACCTTCGCCATGCTCTACTCACTCATATTCTACACATTCAGGATATAAGTAAAAAAAAAAATAGCATAAAATATCTAAAGTAGCTATCAAACCGACGAAGCATCACAACATCCTTAAACTTCTTATTGGAACTATGAAGCTAGGGTACCAGGTCCAATTTCATCAACAAAGTGTCCAGAGATGTTTTTTCCCTGCCTAGATTCCCTACCCCCTCATATAATTAGAGCTATACTTAACAACACTTTAGTTAAATATTGTTGAGGTTTACGAGTGGCTATTGGCGGTACTGCATTTACTTACTGCTCAGACGCAATCCAGACATACAGACCGACTCACAAATCAAAACACTGATCACCGCATCACATATCAACACTTCCTATCGAACCATACTCGATCATAAAGGACCACAAATTTTATTGAAAGTAATCCTTTTAACTTGTGGTTACTCCGGCAGTTGAGGTAGTGGTCATTACCAGAAGGCACCAGCACATCCTCCTCGTCTCCGGAGGTCGAGAGGTCGGGGGAGGTCGCTTGGGGGGGTGGCCCGGTCGCCGGGGGCGCGGGCTCCATGCAGGCATCGCGGGGCGCCAGGGTTGCGGGGCGCCAGGCTGCGGCTACGGGCGGCCGCCGAGAAGAGCAGCCGAGGACTAGGCGGCGGCGGCGCCCGCGCGCCTCTTTTATTATCCGGCGGCGTCACCGTCGTGGCGTCACCCGCGCAACGGAGGAAAACGTTTTCTTGGAACGCTGCAACTTTGCAGCTATTGACCTAATTATCATATGCAATTACGACGTTATTTAGGACAAAAGTGCTTTTAGGTGTTGACAATTAATATTGTGGCAAATTATTTGGGTTTGGTGAAAAATAAATGTGACTGTTTATCAAAAATGCGTCTAATATCATAGGAATATAGATCAAAATTCGATTTCATATTGTGGTGGTGTTGTCGTGGTGTGTGGTAAAATGTGTATAAGCACTTTCATAATTTTGATTAATAAAATTATGTTGATTAATTGATCCTTTCACAGGTTTTATTTAAATATTGGATTGATTCCATCAAATTTTAAGGTTTTACTAATAATTAGTTGATGTTTTCAAAGTCAAAGTCAAAGTCAAAGTCAAAGTTATTTATTGCACACATGTTGTTAATACAGTAGATCTTAAAATGATAAAAGTTTCAAACATGGACCCTGCTAGGGTATGCAATATTTACAAATAAAACTTAAATTAACAAATCACATTTTCGTACTAATAGGCACCTTGTTTATCGTTCAGATATTCGATTACAGAATAATAGGCCTTCTCCAGCAATAATCTTTTTAAAGCTAACTTAAATTCTAGGATATCCTCCTTATCTCTAATGGTACTTGGTAGTCGGTTATACACTTTTGAGGCCATGCCAATTACACTTTTGGACAAGACTTGTTTTAGAGGGCGCAGCACACAATTTATTTTGTAGTCTATGACTGGAAAAGTGTTTGAATTGGTCCGGGTTACATTTTACAAATAAGCACACTTCAAATATATAGATACACGGAAAAGTAAGATTTTTTAATTGAATGAAATGGGGTTTACATGTTTCAAATGGTCGTAGCCCACATATTGCTCTGACACATTTCTTTTGGGCTTGAAACACTAGTTCTCGATCAGTGGCATTACCCCAGAAAATAACTCCATATCTGAGGGTTGAGGTGACATATGCATGATATGAAGTCAACACGGCTGATTGGCCGACTATCTTTCGCAACATGTGTAACGCATATGAAAATTTGCTCAGCTTTTTACAAACATTTTCAGTTTGATATTTCCATGTCAAGGCACTATCTATAACTAAACCTAAGAACTTAGTATTTTGAGCTTCTGAAATAGTGAAATCATTATATTTCGGTTTGGGATTTTGATACTCTTTTGGTATCTGTTTAAAATTCATGATATGTGTCTTAGTCAAGTTAACTTTAATAAGGTTATTCCGGTCGAGCCATTCAATGATAGATTGTAATGTCATATTCATCTCATATTCTAATGTTTCATATGTTGGATCAGTAAATATTATTGTACTATCATCCGCGAACAATACCATAGGATGTCTAGTGGCCTTTGGGAGGTCGTTAATATACAATGATAAATAATAATGGTCCCAAGATGCTCCCCTGAGGGACGCCGTACCTAATTTCTCTCAGGTTTGATGAGTAAGTAACTTCTTCCTTGGATTTGGGGTTTAAATGTGTTACTTGCGTTAATTGTTGCCTATTGCTAAGATATGATCGAATCAAATTGTGGATATTACCCCTTACCCCATACCTGTATAGCTTATCTAATAGCGTTTCATGATTGACAAAGTCAAACGCCTTTGTCATATCCATATAGAGTGGATACTGATAGCCTTTTATTCATGTTATTAAGTACTTTTTTAATCAGATCAAAAATTGCCATGTTAATTGTTTTACTTTTCCGAAACCCTTTTTGCTCCTTGGCAAACATGTTATTTTGTTCGAAGTAATCGTATAGCCTTTTGTAAATATCCTTTTCTAAATTTTTTGAAAAAACGGAAAGAAATGCGATTGGCCTGTAATTTTGTATTTTGTCCTTTTTATCTTTCTTATGAATAGGCTTTTGAACGAATCATAATAAGTTCTTACGAATTATAATATGTACCTATATTGCCAATAATAATGTACTTAGATACATGGAATTTCGCCAGATAGTGGAAGATCGATCTATACTTTCAAACCTTTACAATAAACTATTTTTTTATTTCTTAATATTAAAGTACATAGGAATGTACCTTTCACCATCTAAGTAAATAGGTAATGTTTCTACCTAATAGTTTCGGAGACCACACATTCTCGCGAAATTATCTACTGTTTTATCAGGGATTAAATAACTGTGTTTGATCGTCCTGAAACAAGTGAGTTATTCGCATCTACAGATAGACCCTTTTTCGTGCCTTTCAGGATTGTGTTACTTTCATGAAGTCTAACTACAATTATTTATTTATTTATTATTTATTAGGAGAACCAACAGCTACATACAATACATTGCTCTTAGAAATAGTTAATGGAAAGCCAATTACAGGTTCCCACCGGTAGTGACATTTTATACAAAAATAAAGTGCTCGCACAATGCACAACATCGCAACTACCTGTGACTACAAACTAAGTGTAATAGAACTAATTTAAATAAAATAACTACATCATCTCACGCCTTACAGCCGGGATATTACTATTAATTAATTAATTAGGGAAAACTCTTTTTTGCTCCACTCAAGTCTTGTGAGTGATCGTGGCCGTGTCCATCATCTCAACCTTTCAGGGAATTCCTTCATTTTTCAATTGAGTAGTGGTTCGAACGCTCTACGGTTCAAGACCAAACAACCACACTGCTTGATGGGGGATCTCTATGAGCCTTAGATTATCAGTATTATCACTGTTTGCGATTTGAGAGCGAATTTTGTATTAAGGCGATCACGAAACGAGTTCGTCGCGACGGTTATTTGTGTAGAAAACTCGCTGGCAAATCGCAAGTGATACGTATACCAGATCGTCACACAGATTGCTTAATCTGGGTCTAAGTAGATTACCTAATCGTCTTTATGATAGTTTACGCTACCAGCGTTATGACATGTATCTACGTGAGTAAAGTAATGCTTAATATATAGGTACCTACTGTGTTTATTTTCGTCAGCGATGTGCACGATGACGTATAGCGTCATGCAAAACTTATTTACCCCGTGTGCGTTAGACTCGGCCATTCGGGGATGTCTAGGGGATTTCATATAGTGTCTTCTGTTTTCAACAGGCTTAAAAAAGGAGGAAGTTCTCAATTCGGTTGTAATTTATTTATTTCATTTTAATATGTTTGTTAAGTACCTCAGAATTTCGAAAATTCGAGGAATGAAAAGATTCTCTGGGTCGCTGGCCTGGGTGAATTAACTCAATTAAGTAACTATCAACGTTGCAATAAACTTAAACAATAAATAGACATTAGCTCACCGCTGTCTTCAAAGTAGACGATAAAAAGTTTTTCTCAAACATGCAATGAAATGTCGTCATAACGTGCAGGCTTCGAAGTAGATACGAGTATCTCGTTTCGGGCGGAACAGTCGAGAGAACATATACAAGATTGAAGGCCTATGGCGGGAAGTAATTTTTTTAAACATGGCGTCTGTGTTCATTAACAGGCTAAACAGCTAAATTATATATTTTTTTGAGTGGTGATTTTTTTTTCATTGCATAATATGTTTGAGAACAGCACTATATGGCCTTAGCCGTGAAAAAGGCTTGCCGGCTTCGTATCACTATCCGGCCTCCGTTACGGTCGACCGTCTATACCTATTACTCACTCTACAAGCCCTTCTTCCCCGGCGTCTGCGTAATGTACTATAATCACGACAACTATTAAGCATCACTGGTAAAGTTACACGGCGGAGTGTCATATTAGTTATTTTTATGGTCGACTACCTGTCTATTTTTTGTGTTGTACTTCGTTCAATGTGTCTTTTGCAATCCATAAAACACAAATGGAATAAAATCAAATACCTAGTATAATTTAATTATCCATCAATAGGTCGTTATGCAAATCCGCGCGCACCGCATTAGCATACGCGTTTCGACACTGGCGCTGGAAAGATCCGCGATAAGAGCTATATTTATGTCACCTGCAAACCAAATTGTAGCCATTTAAACTTTAAACAAAAATGAGTTGTTCGAACATCAGGCTTCTTCTTCTTTGTCAAGTTCTTGGACCTTAACATATCTTCTTTGCAATGTTACCCGAACATACCAGGCCCGTTTTGCCCCGAAAGGTTCAGTTTTTGAAATGCATAAATTAACCCGAGTTCTCTCTCTCTCTCTCTTACCATATAATATACCTAGTCTCAGACAGTTTAGACCTTGTTATCCCGTACGTCCTTCGTTGAGAACTCAACAACAACACCGGATTCTATTTAATATACCCGCTTCAAACCTAATGTTACAGTAAGATTAAGAGTAAGAATAGTTATTACTTATTTTTGTGTATTTTTTGCTTTTGCAATACTTAAATTACTTACCATTTCATACCAGTCCTTAAGGGTATGTTAGGAAAGGAACTTATCTCAACCTATGTGTAAGCGCGTGTAAGCACGTGTACCTACTCGTATACGTGCAAGTCTTTAAGCCCAAGTCATCATCTCTTCATTCCCTTATTGTTGAGGATCTATAGATGCTGCCGCCGACTGGTGCCGGATGACCAAGTCAAACCGTGTCTTGTCATCCGATGTGCATTTATTTTCCATACTAGCTAATCATTTGTAAAACGCTTCAAAAAGAATAACGCACTGAGCTTAATGCTAATTTTGTTTAGTTGTCAATGATGCTATTTTTGCGGTTGCTCGATTTATATTCTTCGAGGCTTGAGACTTGGACAGGAAACAGATGCCTAAAACCGCAAGAATCATACGATCAACCATGATAATAAACATGGCGATCTCTTAGTTTAGTTGCGTTGTCATTTAAAAAACGTTTTAATTTACCGAAAGTCAACGAGATTACTGATTCTTATAAGAATTTTATAAGAACCCTTGACATATACCTGAAATGTACAAATGGTACTTATATTTTGGATGTAAATAACATTTATTTCTTGAGTATGACTAGACATCTGCTATATACATAAAAATAGGTATAGGTATATATTTACCTAGTATTATGTATATCTTAGATCATATAATATATTATAACGAAGACACAAATAGATAATAGTACAAGTGATCAAAGCTCGCTTCGCTACACGTTTATCTGTTTGTTACATACGTATCTAATTAGGTACTTGCTATAAGTGTAGATTGATTGAGTCTGGAAATAAAATATACATAATTACTGCTAAAGCATAAGAATATTTACCAAAACTTAACCAACATCATAAATCGATCTTACTTACTTTCTTACTGTGTTGTCCAATTTATTTATTCCAGACGCCACAGCCACAGGAACAGGAACCCACGACAACCCATAAAATATAACACACAATGCCTATGGAGAAGGAGGATTTAATAGGAGGGCTCCAACAGATATAGATAGGTAAAATGTTGAAGAAGAAACATGACCCATCAAAAATCCTTAACCTTTGCTTTACTTTAGGGAACTGACTAAAGTAGAGTAGCAGTTTCGTTTATATATTTGAAGAATAGACTCTATAGAGTAGGTACCTAAAGTAGAAGTTGGTTTGCGTGTAAATGTCAACAATTTATAAAATATCTTCTTCTAGTGTCGATTGAGGTAAGACGTTACAAACAAGAACCTTGAACAAATTAATCAGTGATTCTGATACGATAAATGAACTTCTATAAAATTTTGATTAAATAATGCTATGACGCCTATGACTCACTTATAGAGACTACCTATATTATCTCAGTAGAAATTATTGTAGGCAAGGTAAGCTTGTTTTTTTGACATGACCTGGACTGTATCATACGGCAGACCTGGTTAGGTCTCACTAACAGCGAGTCGGACTTTGTGTAGAAGTACAAACCCACTAACGGGAATGCCTCTGCGCTTCAGGAGTAAGTGTAGTTTTGACGCGGGCGTATTCTAGGCGCATGGTTCGCGTCTTCACAAAGCTGAACCGGGTCAGCCTGACTTAGGGAAGTCAGAGGGAGTTGGATCGGAGGATACTTGAATGTATGCTAAATTAGCATAATAGCAGCATATTTTCTATCTGTCATCATTGGAGCAAAGCGGTCTCAGAGATTATTTGTGAATGATACGTTATAAGACATTCCCTCACTCGCCTACCACCACCTCCCCCACCATCAGCCGTCTCAGTCTGGGGTGACATGTAGTCTTTTGTTTGCAGCAAACCTAATGCGTGTCACTCAAAAAAAAAATTGGTAGATCTAATTAGATAATTATAAATATCTGTCTGAAAATCAGCGCTGGGCTGCTAGCCTAGCATTATGCTGAGACTGGTACCGATTGACAAAAATGTTAACTTAATCTTTACTATTAGGTTTTTTGTTTATGCAAACTATACCCATATTTATTTACTAACTGTATTGTTTAATAATTTTGTGTTCATTTTGGTAATAAACTGTTTTTTATTGTATATTTATGATTTTATTTTATTTGCTGACTAGACAGATTTCGGTATCAGCACGGTATTTAATGTATTGTGGCAATTTATTAGCCATAACGCATCATACAAGAATACCAGTATGACAGTATGACTCACTACTACTAGGTAGCTACCTAATTTTATTCGCCCTATCTGTAAGTACAGTATATACGTTCTACTAGTAGGTATACCAAATATCAAAGTGTGTTTGTCTGTTTGTTTTTCTTTTACTAATTGTAAGCAACGATGAATCTTGTTTTCTAAGTTCGCGCTACTTTTTTTCAGAAGAGATGGTCGGTTGCCCACAACATGCATGGACTGGCTATAACCTAATCAGTAGGTATTAAGCGTTAAGATTAAGAATAAATATAAATGGTTTAATTTCGAGATGGATGGTGATTGCAACAGGTTGCTGTAGGTTTTGTAAATGACTAATCTTCTCTTAACCTCGCGAAACAGATGGTTCGCTTATTAGACGCTGCTGAGATATTCCACTATTCTAAGAGGTAATATAGCTACCAATACCAAAAAAGTTGCTAAAAAGCAAAGTGTGCTTGCTACGCGGATGATGCCACAGAGGTAATGTAGTGTGTTGATACAAATTTGACAATCAGCGCGATAGGAACATATAGTTGTGATAAGAGATAAGTCGGCAGATGGGTTGTTGACTCCGTGAGTCATATGAGTCAGTAATAATATGTTTCGATCTGTGGTATCAACGGAAGAGATAGCTGTTCCGGTGCACGCATCGTGAGCAAATATGTAGTAATACCTAACTCTTACTACTTCTCTAGTCATTACATCCTGTTTTCAGGTGAGATTCATCTTCGAAGAATGCCGAAATTATTGACACCCGCAGACTGCGTAGCGGTGAGTATCATAATATACTATATGTTACGGACAGTTTTGCGAAACGTATAGCTTTAAGTTAAATAAATAAATAAAGATGTATTAACTTAGACATAAGATCATTGCCCGTACAAGCGGCTGAAATTAATTGAATTTCCCTTGTGTAAATTATTTCATGTAAGAGATCCCGTCAAGTCTTAGTAAAGACAGAATCAAAACAAAGATGATTCATAGGAAATTTCCGTTCCTTAGTCGAAAACAAATGAGTCATCTTTGTTTACGTTCGATGTAAAAATTAAGGAAAAATTATAGATTAATTTGAAACTTTGTAAGACTGTAGATTTCAGTAAATAAAGTAATTTTGTAGAACATTGTCCCGGCCGCAACCGTCCGAGAGCACGACAAATCACAGACTAAACGGGACTCGCAGCGCGCAGCGCGTTAAGAGTGACCGCGCGAGTGTATATCTCGGACGGTGCGAGCGAGACGGCCTCTTGCCGGGGACAAAGAATCTTTAGGTATTTTCACGCCTCACAGTCAGACGGGAGCTCCCACAGCGTAAACACGCTAATATGTTGTGTAATCAAACAGCGCCAATCCATAGTATAAGTTATTCTTAAGCTAAATTATGTGTAACTCTTGTAATTTGATGTAGAAATACAGGGCAGACGTCCCCCTGGCCTCTAGCCGATTTGTATAAAAGGACGGCCATTTTTGTATCGAATCACTTCCAGTTCTTGCTCTCTTGCATTAACCATCTTGTAACAGTGTAGCATAGTACCATCGGTCCGCGAGTTAGTTTGTTAGTATAGCGTAGTACCATCGGTCCGCGATTTAGTGTGTAAATTCATAGACAGAGACTATAATTAATTAAGTGTCAATTTAAGTGTTATTTCCGATCCTTGTTGTTTTGTTTGTTTGTTAAATTTGTGTAAATATATATCGTCTGATTTAGTTCGCGTTTTTTCATACTCGTCCGTTTTCGTTACCCTATCTCATCACAGTCCGCTCGCTCCTTACTCATCGCTGAGTTTCGGAGTGTCCATGTAGAAGATAGCCGATGGACGCGGTTGTCCTCTACACTATATGATAAAAACCGTTTCTGTAAGTTAAGGTTAAGGGTGTATCACCATTGAAGCGAGGCGGGAGCGGAGTCGTGTGGAATAGACCAATCACCCGAGTTGAAATCTGTATCTCTGCTCCGTTTAATTTTTTAATTGGTCAATTCCGCACGTCTTCGCTCCGCTCCGCTTCAGTGGAGACGCACCCTTACGTATTCTTGAATGGAGATCACGTCTCTGAAAACGTTCCTTAGATTCGATCGCGCAAATTATTCACATAAATTAAATTGATATTGCAGCATACTGCACATAGCCATAGCTATAAATGATAATGACTGATGAAGTATAATGTACTCAGTTAGGTATGAGGGAGACTATAATGTCCAGCACCCCAGCATCTGCAGTGGACATTGATTTTATTAAGTGTCTCCCTAATTTATTTATTTCGTAAATCTTTTGAAGCGTGGTGCTCATAAACAAAGCACCGGTCAAGTATGAGTCTGACTCCACATGTATAATATATACCTACTCGTGATTATTTACTATAACTACTTATAAGAAAAACTCATCAAGTGTTCTACCCGATATATATATGTACCTATGCATACATAATACCTACTCAATCATACTTTATGGTCTGTGATCATACTCATATCATATATTATGATAATTTCAAATGTATGGCTTAGGAGGTAGATAGAGGTGAGGGAGTGGGAACAATCTTTCAATACTTTCCTTAGTACATGCTAGGTCCATGGGTACCCTCATCATTTCAGCCATAGGACGCCCACTGCTGGACACAGGCCTCCTCAATAGATTTCCACATGGGCCGGATAGCAGTGACCCGCATCCAGCGAGTCCCCGCAACTCTAACCAGGTCGTCCGACCACCTTGCGGGTGGTCGTCCTACACTGCGCTTGCCGGTACGTGGTCTCCACTCGAGAACTTTTCTGCCCCAACGGCCATCGGTCCTTCGAGCTATGTGCCCCGCCCATTGCCACTTCAGCTTGCTTACTCGGTTTGCTATGTCGATGACCTTGGTTCGTCTACGAATCTACTCATTTCTGATTCGATCTCGTAGACAAATCCCGAGCATAAAGAGCTATGCTCGGGATAGCTCGCTGAGTGACTCTGAGCTTCCTTAAAAGGCCCATAGTTAGAGACCACGTCTCGGCTCCGTAGGTCATCACCGGTAATACGCACTGGTTGAAGACTTTCGTCTTCAAGCACTGAGGTATGTTGGACGAGAAGACACTTCGCAGTTTCCCGAACGCTGCCCATCCGAGTTGAATCCGCCGATTGATCTCTTTCTCGAAGTTGGACCTGCCTAACTGAATTGTTTGTCCCAGATAGACGTATTCGTCAACAACTTCGAGGACCGAGTTACCAACCATTATTGTTGGGATACTCTGTTGAGACCTTCGAGCATCGTACCGAGATCCTCCAGCGTCTCTGCCATGACCACGATGTCGTCGGCAAACCGAAGGTGCGTGATGTACTCGCCGTTAATATTGATGCCTAGTCCTTGCCATTCCAAAAGCTTGGGTACCCTAGAATCTATCTATTAGCCACAGACGTTCAGTGCTGAACATAGGCCTCCCCTTGACTCACTATAAAGTGCGATCCCGTGCTCATCGCATTTATTGATTCCCTGCTATCCTCACGAGGTGATCCGTCCATCTAGTCGTGGGCCGCTGCGCATTCCTACACGTGGTCGCCACTCCAGGACTTTGCTACCCCAACGACCGTCCATTGCCCTGGCTATATGTCCTTCCCATGTAATAGACCGGGCTGTGTACAGTGTACCGGGGACAAATTGTACAGCTAGGTAAATTCAACTTCGAGAAGGAGGTTAATCGTCGAAATAGGAAGCTGCGTCATCTTAGAGTAAGGAATAGTTCATTATATCTATGTGCGTCATATCTTCTCGTCGAAAATTCCCCATTGCCTGAAGACGAGTCTTCCAACAGTGCGTGTTGCCAGTGATGACTTACGGAACTGAGACATGGTCGTTCACAATGGGACTTACAAGGCGGCTAAGAGTCACGCAACGTGCAATGGAAAGGGCTATGCTCGGAGTTTCTTTGCGTGAAAAATCAGAAATGAGGATATCCACAGAACCATGGTAATCGACATAGCTCACAGAGTTGCACGGTTGATGTGGCAAAGGGCAGGCTATGTAGCCCGGAGACCCAAGGAGACACTGCAAAAGAAATACATTACCTAGCTAGGGCTAGGGCCCCCCACACTATTGTAATATTATTAATATTATATTATTCGCCCAACCTCGGCCAACTTTGCGAGTAGTGTGGAGCTAGGGTTCCATTTAGTGTCAACTCCGGATTTTAATTAGGCGAACTAACTTGACAGTTCATTGCACACGAATGTTGCCACAGTTTCGCTAGTGTTGTTAATATCGATAATTTAAAAAACCAGTTCCTACCAGAGGTTTAGTTAAACAGCATTAAAAAAAAGTAGATATTACGTATTTCATAAATTTTGAATTATTGTGTTTGAAATCTAACTAATAATTTTATTACACGAATCAATAAAAAAACGGTTGCTATTAAAATACTTACATTGAACGAACTTTATTTTCGGACATCGCTAAGAACGCTGTCCGCCTTTTTTTTTCTTGACAGTTCCATAGTACAATCGAATACACTGATAACTGTACATTTTTAAACGAATATAAACCTTATTACAACATAATTAAGTGTCTATGGGTGTATTGTTAAGGTTATATCGACATATTTGTATCGACATAAACCAATCACTATTTATTTTTTTCTATTCCTGACAACACTTTGAGCTGTCAAGTTCGCCTAATTAAAATCCGGAGGAAAAAATAGGAAGTGACAGCGAGCGCTAGCGGAACGTCATTTGGTTATAGGTTTTAAATTATTTATTTTTGCCTGATTAGTCTTGAATTTCTTATTTAGTTAGTACTAGAGCTTTCTTTATTGGGTTAATTCTTATTTATTTTTTCTTTTTTTGGTTTAATTATATATATTTTAGTATTTAGTTTATTTTTTTGTTAGGTCCGCCCTTAGGGGCTACAATGGGGGATCATTCCCCCGGGGACCCTGGGGGGTCAGGTAACCTGCCCCCCCCTTCCCCGGGAGCATTCATCACAATTTTTGATGACAAGCGGGACATTGCGGCGCGAGGTCGCAGAAGGGAGTACAGGGATATCGTAATCTCTCCTAATAGTCCTAATAACGTACGCGATTCTGGTCGAGCTCGATCTCGGTCAAACTCTCGTACTCGTTTTTCCCTAGATGAAGACCTGTCGAGTTCAGGAGTTGAGCTCCGAAATTCTTTCTCTTGTTTACCCCCATATCAACAGGTCTCTCAAGATTCAGAACTGGCGTTGGGTCAAGTATCCAAGTCGCAGGATGCACCATTACAAGATTCGGAAGGGACACCACCGGTTCACTTACAAACTTCTCCTCCTAGCTCGATTGCTACTACTCCACAGATGTCTTCCTCAATGGCTTTTACGGGGAGAGTAAACTATGAGCCAAGTGACCCTGGTCCATTTACTGTTCATGTTCAGTACGACAGTCCATCGCCGGGAGCCACTTTGCATCCTGTTTCCTTTGGGCTATTTCTGCAGAATCACCACCGAGAGTTCTGTAATATTATTGATGGTTCGGTTAAGGGTCTGGGTCGCAACAGGGTAACCGTAAGTTTCCACTCTTACCAGGACGCTAATGATTTCATGAACTCTCCAACTCTTAAGAACAAGAAAATGAAAGCATTCATCCCATCTTTCAATGTTACTAGGGTGGGTCTTGTTAAAGGCATCCCCGTAGACTGGTCCCCTGATGATATTTTAAATTATGTCAAGGTCCCTGTTGGCTGTGGACGTATAGTCAAGTCCAGGCGGCTCAATTACAAGAAAAATAACTTTCAGGATGGGTCATTTAAATGGGTTCCGTCTGAAACGGTGGTGGTAACCTTCGATGGCCAAATTCTTCCTCCTAGAATCTTTGCATGTTTTAATTCTCTTCCTGTGGAGCAATATACGTTTCCTACAATTCAATGCTATCGTTGCTGCAGATTCGGGCACACGAAGGATAAATGTAGGTCGAACCCTCGCTGTTTCCGTTGTGGGGCCAATCATTCTGGCGATTCTTGCGAGGAAGAGTCGCCTCGTTGCATAAATTGCAAGTGTGAGGAGGGTCATCAGGCCACTAGTAAGTCCTGTCCCGAGTTCCTACGCCAATGCAATATTAAAAAGTATATGGCCTCGAGCAATATTTCCTATGCTGAAGCGAGCAAGCTCCTCCCAGTGTATGGGAAATCGTATGCGAACATAGTGGCGTCTGCTCCAGCGGTAGCGAGCCACTCTTATAAAAAAACAATATTGAAGAAGCCCCGCTCTCCTGCTCCTCCTCGGAGTGGTTATGATAAGTCGGCCCATATGGGTCTTTTTAATGAAAATTCTCTGCAGGCTGGGAACGGTACTGCGTTAAATAATCCTCATTCATCTTCGGTGTCTGAGAGCTCTGTCGCTGTTCTTCTTAAGCTGATCTTGTAACGTATTAATACGTTATTAACTCGAGTACATCTTTAATTGAAAGCTGATTGAAGCCTTGCCTTAACTATACTTATAACTAACTTATTATAAACAAGCTAATTAAATAAAGAATCATATTTTAATTACAGCATCTTACTCGTAAATCAACTCAAATCTTAATAACAAATAATCTCGACAAAATAAATCATAATATGAATTTAGTTAACCCGCGCGCGCTGACTCACATCTCAGCGAGACACGAAGCGCAGCCGAAGTTATCCGAACGCGCCCCGCTAAATCGCGGCGCCTGGGCAGGCACTGTGCACGGGTTGCATCTCACACTCGGCCGCCGGCTCTCGCTTGTGAGCCCGCGCCACTTTGCTTCAGAACTTTGATTTTCGTACGCCCGCTACTGAACGGACGTATATAAATTTAACACGTAAAATTAAAATCAGTGTGTTTATTATCCCAAATTGGGTAAGTGTTGCAATTATCTTTTAAATTAAGTAGCTGTAGTGTTAATTTAGAATAGTGAATCAGTAGAAGCGAGAAGGTACCGTTAACATGGTACCGTTAGCGTTAACCTTGCCGTAACCTTGCTTTGTCTAGTCGAACATTCTGGATTAAATTACGCTTCTCATTACTTATCACGCATTATTTAGTTTTAATCTTTAATATCTTCATTCAATCTGTATCTCACATAGTTATTTCCACTTTTCACATCATATAAATATCATTATAAAAGATGAATTCTCATTTTAAACCATGGTTCTTCGAATATGATTTTGCCTGCTGCAAACCTGTAATCAAGTCATGCTTATAGACAAGTATGTATTACAATATTAAATGTGTTAAACTGGTTATTAATTTATAAAACAAATAGATACATATTACGATAAAAGAACTAAAAGATAGAAAATTAGTAAGGAAATTTTTATAAGTAATATAACAATTAATAAGAAGAAATAAGAGTATAAATACCTACTAAATGTTTAATAATATAATCATATTTATATTCTACCAAAATAAAGATTTATAAATATTTGTCTATAAGGAATGACTAAATAATTGAAACGCCTCATTATCATGCTTACTGTTAATTATATGCTACGCTGTTATTATTGTAATGATGTGAGAATCTTATGTTATTGCAAAATATACTATTTTCGCTTTCGGCATTGCTTATGCATTTCGCTATTGCCGTTTTATATAAATTGAGCTTAGCATTTGATTCTCATATCACCGCTTCACCTCATGTACCTGGACTGCCCATCATACACTTTCGATTGCTTAATTGTAAATAAAATACCCATCCCTAGTGCGCGCGTGAGATGTTAGCAGTCCAGGTCGAAATAATGACTCAGGTCTTAATTCTTTGTTTCGACACGTTCCAGGAACACCCTACGGGTTGAGGACTCTTAAGACCTTGGAGCCTAGTGAGAGGCTGGTCTTACTCCCCTGGCCTTGGAGTGGCCCAAGAAAGCTTCGCGCTGTCGCACGCTGAGAACCCTGCCCTTGAGCCTTGGAGGACAGCTGCACTACTGGCCATACCTACCGCCGCTACCACGCCGCGCACTACCGAGGGACGTCGGGTATCAGAAGGACGACCAGCTCTCTAGTAGGAAGACCCAAATCTAGGCTTCGGACCCACTCTAGACCTTTCTTAGGCTCAACTTGCTACCTAACTACGGTTAAGGCTTAACTTAAAAAATTAAAGATCTAATCTAACTTAAAATCTAAAACACCTTAAATCTATTTTAAAACTTAGCATATCGAAGAACTTGAAACTTAATTTAAACTAAAACTTAACTTAAACTTAATTAAAATAAAACTTAACTACAACTTAACTTAAAGATAAAACGTAATTTAAGGATACAACATAGACCTAAAGTAATTATTCTATAGTATTGTTATTAAATTGTTGTTTAAATTCAACTTCTTGTATTATTTTGTCCGGATAGGTAACCCCTTAGTTAGAAGGCTAGGGTATTATTTATTTACGTGACAGTTTGGCGCCCGTAACGTGTTTTATTTTAATAGATTTTGGGTCTTCAACCTGCCTGAGGGTTGGTAAGTTTCCTTTTTTTTTAGCATTCTTGGTGTTGGTGTGTGCATGTCGCAGAATTAGCTTTAAGATATATCCCTAGAACTCTTTCTGATCTCATTACCTTCTATATCTTCTTATTGTAACTTTCTTACTGTCACTTGTTCATAACTGTAATTTTTAATAGATTTTTGCAACACTTCTCGGTTGTGTGATAAACTTCTTGCAAAATGTCTCGCCCAATAAAATTTTTACAATTAACAAAAGCTGAGTTGGTTTACGAAATAAGAATACGCGCGGAGGAACCAAAAGATAGGGTCGAGGAGTTAAGGCAACAGATAGCGAAGCTTGCGATCAGGTTTCCCTCGGAGGAAATACTTGACTCATGTTACGATTTTGATGAGGACATTGCCGGTATAAAGCATACCCTAGCAAAGGCGGCAATTAATGTAGCGTGTCTCAAACAAGATCCCCAACAAAAGAGTTTGCTCGAACGCACTCAGACATATCTCAACCATATACACCATAGGCTTAATAGGATCACTCTTCCCGAAAACGTACCCGAAAAAATTGCATTGCTTCAAGAAACTCGGGAGTTTTATACAGAGCAATGTTCATCTCTTAAAGAAATCTTGTCCTTGTTCCCTCAATCTGACGCTCAGCCGGCTCTTGCTGGTAGTCAGAGGAATCAGATGTTCCCCGTAGATGTCCCAGATACACAAGCTGGTCCAGATGGTGTTAATAACGTTCCTTGCTCTAACCTAGAACAATCTGGCCCACCTAAGGGTATATATAACATTAAGGTAACTTGTGACCGTGGTCTGCAGTCTGATATTTCTAAACTGAAATACGATGGAAAATCTTGCGTGCGTGCTTTTATTGCACGTGCTAAAGAGTTTCGTCAAGCTAAGGATATGCCTGACGATAAAATGCTCTCTCTAGCGACGGAAATATTTACCGGTGACGCTCTACACTGGTATCGCAGCATAAAGGATACCGTACATTCCTGGGCTGAATTGCTAGATTTGCTTAAAGATGATTTTGATATGGTCGATTTTGACTATCGCATGCTAGGGGAAATTAGAAATCGGAGACAGGGCCCCTCAGAATCGATCACGGTGTATCTAGCCATTATGCATGGCATGTTTAGTAGACTTGATCGAAAGTTAAGTGAACTAGAACAACTTGAAATCATCCTACATAATGTACGCCCGTGTTACTCAAGTGTTTTAGCTACATGTCCTAACCTCAACTCTATATCAAGTTTGCGCAGCCTGTGTAAAAACTATGAGCAAATCAAAGCTAGGTCAGATACTTTTCGGGAACCGCCTTTGGCTACCTCAGCCACGCTAGCGCCGGAATACTCATACCAACCTAAGAGGGAGAGTAACAAGGTTAACTTCAAGGTGAGTCCAGGAATTTCTCCTGCACATGCGTCTACCGGATATTCGCAGAACAGGTCCTACAATGTGTCGGAGATAAAAGACGACAACAAGTTTTGCTACCGTTGTCGTGTCAGTACCCACACAATGAAGGAATGCACTGCCGAACGTACCATCTTTTGCTTTAAGTGTGGGCTTAAAGACTATCGTTTTCCAGATTGTCCGCAGTGAAACCCTCCTAAAAACCGTGAACTTAACACCACGGTAGCACAAGATTCTGTTTCAAAAAACTAGTAGGTGAAAATTGTTGCAAACCACAACATAACAATTCCGATTGGAATGATTGGCTTAAAACGATTAAGCACTTCTTCAATACGTATAAAGTTGCAACAATTTTCAATTCTAAACCTTCTAATGATCCTCGGCCATTTATTAAAATTGCTATTGATACTAGTCCTAAATTTAAAATGTTCGGTTTACTTGACTCAGGGTCTGCTATAACTATCCTTGGAAGCGACACTTATAAACATCTATCTGAATTGGGTTTACAGTTAGTACCAACTGATAAGATCACTGTTACTGCAGCTGGCGGTCGAAAAATCCAATCTCTCGGATATATTTCGCTTCCTGTCTGTTTCGAAAATAGCACCCACTTACTCAAAGCCTATGTAATACCTGAAATAGAAACTCATCTGATCCTTGGTGTTGATTTTTGGAAGAAATTTCAAATTTGTCCGAAATTCCTTGGCAGTATTGACTATATTTCTCTCCTTGAACCTTGTTTGTCTGAAATTTCTTCCAAATCAATTGAAACCCACCTTTTCTCTTATAGTAATCTTGACCAGTCACAAAAACTCTTAGCTGATAAATTAATTAAAAAATTTAACGACATTTCTTTTCAAACCAAGGGCCTGGGCAAGACATCTCTTATATCCCATCGCATAGATACAGGTACAGCGGAACCCATAAAGCAGCGATACTACCGTCTGTCTCCAGAAAAGAAGCGCATTATTACAGAGCAAGTGGATGAAATTTTATCGCTGGGTGTCATTTCTCCTTGCGAAAGCCCTTGGTCTTCCCCAGTCTTAGTGGTTGGAAAAAAAGATGGGAAACCTAGGTTTTGCCTTGATAGCCGAAAGCTAAATTCGGTTACCAAAAAGGACGCCTATAGCCTTCCTTACGTCTCAGAAATTCTGGACAACTTAAAAAACGCTAGATTTCTCTCTAGCATTGACCTTTCGAAGGCATTCTGGCAGATACCAATCCACGAGCCAGATAGGGAGAAAACGGCATTTTTCGTCCCAGGCCGAGGAACATTAATGTTCAATGTCACCGCTTTTGGCCTCACCAATGCTCCAGCGACCCAACAGCGACTAGTGGATTCTCTTTTCATGCCCGATTTCGAGTTAAAAGTTTTTTGCTACCTAGATGACATAATTGTAATTAGTGAAACTTTCGAAGAACATGTTAGTATCCTTGATCGCGTCCTTGATAGGCTTAAACAAGCAAACTTAACTGTTAACTCGGAAAAGTGCCAGTTCTTTAGAGACTCACTTAAGTATTTGGGGTATGTTATTGACAAGCACGGCTTACGAACGGACCCTGACAAAGTCGAGGCAATCGTCAATTACCCTGTCCCAAAAAGTAGGAAAGAAGTGAAGCGTTTTCTGGGCACCGCCTCTTGGTATAGACGCTTTATCCCTAACTTTAGTACCATCGCAGGCCCTCTTAATAAACTCACCTCGACCAAGAAACCTTCACCTCCATTTGAATGGTCCTCTGATGCTGCTAGAGCCTTTGAGGAATTAAAAAGATGTCTCGTCCACGCACCCGTACTTGCTTGTCCAGACTTCAGTCTTCCTTTTGAAGTACACACGGATGCAAGTAATTATGGCGTTGGAGCCATGTTGTCACAGGTAGTAAACGGAGTCGAACACCCAGTTGCTTTCATGAGCCGATCGCTTACAGGTCCTGAGCGAAATTATAGTGTAACAGAAAGAGAGGCTCTTGCCGTACTAACAGCCCTTGAGCATTGGCGATGTTACCTGGAGAACGGTCGCCCCTTTACCGTCTACACTGACCATTCTGCACTCAAGTGGTTCCTGTCCTTGACGAATCCGACCGGTCGACTGGCTAGATGGGGTGTCAGGCTCTCGGCATTTGACTTGATCATCAAGCACAGAAAGGGCAAGGATAATGTGGTACCGGACAGCTTATCGAGATGTGTTCCTGTGTCTGCTATATCTACTCCAACCACCCCACCGGCTACCAGCGACGAGTGGTATTTAAAGATTTTTAATGGGTGTTTGCACTCACCAGCTAGTTATCCTAATTATATCGTCCAAGGCAGTAAATTGTTCAGACACATGAAGAATCAAAATGCTCTGACGTCTGAGTTCAGCTGGAAGGAAGTCCTGTATACAGAACAACGTCAGGATGCGTTGTCCATGTGCCACAGTGAGCCAACGGCTGGCCATTTAGGTATTTTCAAAACGCACAAGCGTCTATGCCTTTCATATTTTTGGCCAAAGATGTACGGTGACGTAGTTAAATACGTCAATAATTGTGATGTTTGCCTTGCCCACAAAGACCCTACTCATGGAACTCTAGGTAAAATGGGTAGGCCTAAGGACTGCTGCAGGCCGTGGCAGGTTATTTCTGTTGACTTTGTTGGCCCCTTGCCCATTAGTAGGAAACAACACAGCTATATTTTAGTGATCACTTGTTGTTTCTCAAAATACTGCCTCACTTTTCCCTTGCGTCGAGCAACTGCAGAAATAACTGCTAGGATCCTTGAAGAGGATATGTTTCTAGTACATGGCGTGCCTCAAACTATAATTCTGGATAATGGTTGTCAGTTTGCTAGTCGCGAAGTTTTAAATTTATTTAAAAAATATCAAGTGCCAAACGTCCATTTCACACCTAAATACACGCCACAAATAAACACGGTTGAACGGTACAATAAAACCATAGTAACAGCTTTATCGGCATTTGTGGAGAATGACCATAGGACTTGGGATGTAAATCTGCCCAAAGTCCGCTTCGCGATCAACAACTCCATCAACGAAGTCACTGGATATACTCCTGCATTTCTTGTGCATGGAAGAGAGCTAGTCACATGTGGGTCTCATTACATTGATAATGACATCCCTAATGAGATGGTTTTTCTACCAAGAGAACTTTATGCACAAAACCTTGGTTATTTATCCGGCATTTTTGATAAAGTCCAGGTAGCTCTTTGGCAAAGTCATCAAAAGAATGCTTCACGGTATAATACTAGACGTAAGGATTATGAATTTCAAGTTGGAGATGTAGTCTGGAAACGGTGCTATTTTCAAAGCGACAAAGGTGCCTTCTTTTCAAAGAAACTAGCGCCGAAATATCTAAAATGCCGTATAAAAGAAAAGCGTTCACCTTTGGTGTATATTGTGGAGGATATGTCTGGACGTGATCTAGGTGCCTGGCATGTCAAAGACTTTAAATTGTCTAACCAAGCCTATGTCTCCTAACTTTCGTGTTCCCCGTGTAGGGACGGGTGTAAGAATACTTTTCCCTACCGCCGCCAGATAGCGTGACGTAAAAGGCGTCTAACTGAGCAGCTGCGTTCATAATTATTAAATGAAGTCCAGCTGTAGATTATTATTTCTTTGTAAATGCTTTTTAGAAACCATTTTATTAAGTTTTCATTTTCGATGGCCTCTTAAAAGCGTAGTTACTGTACCCGTGTACTCATATTTCATAGTGGTACCCTGAGTTTCTTTAAAATAAACTGAGCAGGTTCTACAATTTTTACTTACACTGTTTTAAATTTAAAGCCTTCACCAGAGGCATTCCGTCCCTTGAAGGAATGTCTCAAGTTGAAGCGGGTGGTGACTTCTTCTGTCCTTGTTGATATCCTTACTTGGTAAGGAGTGGCAGCGTGAGTGTCCTTTTTAAAAGACGGATTTTTCTCCGAGGAAAAATCCTTCTTCTAGGAGACGGGGTACTGTAACGTATTAATACGTTATTAACTCGAGTACATCTTTAATTGAAAGCTGATTGAAGCCTTGCCTTAACTATACTTATAACTAACTTATTATAAACAAGCTAATTAAATAAAGAATCATATTTTAATTACAGCATCTTACTCGTAAATCAACTCAAATCTTAATAACAAATAATCTCGACAAAATAAATCATAATATGAATTTAGTTAACCCGCGCGCGCTGACTCACATCTCAGCGAGACACGAAGCGCAGCCGAAGTTATCCGAACGCGCCCCGCTAAATCGCGGCGCCTGGGCAGGCACTGTGCACGGGTTGCATCTCACACTCGGCCGCCGGCTCTCGCTTGTGAGCCCGCGCCACTTTGCTTCAGAACTTTGATTTTCGTACGCCCGCTACTGAACGGACGTATATAAATTTAACACGTAAAATTAAAATCAGTGTGTTTATTATCCCAAATTGGGTAAGTGTTGCAATTATCTTTTAAATTAAGTAGCTGTAGTGTTAATTTAGAATAGTGAATCAGTAGAAGCGAGAAGGTACCGTTAACATGGTACCGTTAGCGTTAACCTTGCCGTAACCTTGCTTTGTCTAGTCGAACATTCTGGATTAAATTACGCTTCTCATTACTTATCACGCATTATTTAGTTTTAATCTTTAATATCTTCATTCAATCTGTATCTCACATAGTTATTTCCACTTTTCACATCATATAAATATCATTATAAAAGATGAATTCTCATTTTAAACCATGGTTCTTCGAATATGATTTTGCCTGCTGCAAACCTGTAATCAAGTCATGCTTATAGACAAGTATGTATTACAATATTAAATGTGTTAAACTGGTTATTAATTTATAAAACAAATAGATACATATTACGATAAAAGAACTAAAAGATAGAAAATTAGTAAGGAAATTTTTATAAGTAATATAACAATTAATAAGAAGAAATAAGAGTATAAATACCTACTAAATGTTTAATAATATAATCATATTTATATTCTACCAAAATAAAGATTTATAAATATTTGTCTATAAGG
Source organism: Apotomis capreana (assembly GCA_947623375.1). Taxonomy (NCBI): domain Eukaryota; kingdom Metazoa; phylum Arthropoda; class Insecta; order Lepidoptera; family Tortricidae; genus Apotomis; species Apotomis capreana. The sequence goes on from OX392499.1 coordinate 528,505, forward strand.
AATGACTAAATAATTGAAACGCCTCATTATCATGCTTACTGTTAATTATATGCTACGCTGTTATTATTGTAATGATGTGAGAATCTTATGTTATTGCAAAATATACTATTTTCGCTTTCGGCATTGCTTATGCATTTCGCTATTGCCGTTTTATATAAATTGAGCTTAGCATTTGATTCTCATATCACCGCTTCACCTCATGTACCTGGACTGCCCATCATACACTTTCGATTGCTTAATTGTAAATAAAATACCCATCCCTAGTGCGCGCGTGAGATGTTAGCAGTCCAGGTCGAAATAATGACTCAGGTCTTAATTCTTTGTTTCGACACGTTCCAGGAACACCCTACGGGTTGAGGACTCTTAAGACCTTGGAGCCTAGTGAGAGGCTGGTCTTACTCCCCTGGCCTTGGAGTGGCCCAAGAAAGCTTCGCGCTGTCGCACGCTGAGAACCCTGCCCTTGAGCCTTGGAGGACAGCTGCACTACTGGCCATACCTACCGCCGCTACCACGCCGCGCACTACCGAGGGACGTCGGGTATCAGAAGGACGACCAGCTCTCTAGTAGGAAGACCCAAATCTAGGCTTCGGACCCACTCTAGACCTTCTTTCTTAGGCTCAACTTGCTACCTAACTACGGTTAAGGCTTAACTTAAAAAATTAAAGATCTAATCTAACTTAAAATCTAAAACACCTTAAATCTATTTTAAAACTTAGCATATCGAAGAACTTGAAACTTAATTTAAACTAAAACTTAACTTAAACTTAATTAAAATAAAACTTAACTACAACTTAACTTAAAGATAAAACGTAATTTAAGGATACAACATAGACCTAAAGTAATTATTCTATAGTATTGTTATTAAATTGTTGTTTAAATTCAACTTCTTGTATTATTTTGTCCGGATAGGTAACCCCTTAGTTAGAAGGCTAGGGTATTATTTATTTACGTGACAATCTCTCAAATTTTTTCAAAAGTTTTTCCGCCTCATAATGATTTGATGTCCCACGTTGCCCCTCTTATTTCTTCCTTTATTTCTTCTTTAGACCATGGGTCAGTTAATCCTTCAGTGGAATTGCCGTAGCTTCATTAACAAAAAATCTGAAATAATATACCTAATTAACAAGTATAGTCCTAAATTATTTGCTTTATCTGAATCGTGGCTTAAGCCTGATTATATCCTTCGACTTCCAGGATATATCTCTGTAAGAGATGATAGGCCTGATGGATATGCAGGCTGTGCATTTCTTATTAAAAATAATGCTCTCTTCTCTAGACTTCTAATTTTGTCTTCCAATGAGTTTGATATTGTTGCGGTTAAAATTGAAAACATTACATATGTCTCTGTTTACGTCCCTCATCCTTCTAAATCTGTGTTAATACATTTGTCATCTATCCTTCAATCTCTTCCCCGATCATTGCTTGTCTTAGGGGATTTCAACTGTCACCATCGTGTATGGGGCTGTGGTAAAAATGACCTTGTAGGATCTATATGGCTCGAATTATTGGACTCCCTTAACCTGTGCATTTTAAACACGGGGTCGGCTACAAGGCGTACTCGCCCAGGCCAATCAACGAGTGCGATTGATCTTTCATTGTGTTCCCCTGATCTGGCTCCCCAAATTTCCTGGGAAACCCTGAATTCTTCATTCGGGAGTGATCATTTTCCTATTTTAATTGATTTCCTAATTCCCGTACAGCCACACTTCAAGTTTTTAGGTGTGGTTTTAGACTCAAAACTTTCAGGGTTAGCTCATTGTGAGTACATTGCAGCTAAATGCGAGCGTAATTTAAATGTACTTAGATGTCTGGCCGGAGTGTGGTGGGGTGCTCACCCTTTTTCCCTTAAAATCTTATATAATGCGATCATTCGTAGTGTTCTAGACTACGGCACATTTTTATTGGAACCGGCTATTAAATCTGGCCTGCACTGCTTAGACTTGATCCAAGCTAAGGCTCTTCGTTTAATTTCAGGGGCTATGAAGTCAAGTCCAATTAATGCTTTGCAAGTTGAGTGCACGGAGGCCCCGTTGCATCTTCGTCGTCAATTCTTGGCTGACCGGTATTTATTTCGTGCCCTTCAATTTTCTTTTCATCCCATCTTCCCTAAAATCTCTTCCCTAGACCTCCTTTGTCGCGACTCTTCCTTCTGGATAAATAAAACTCTTCCTTGTTTAGTTTTAAGTTTTAATAGGTTTAAATCTATAAAGGATCCGATGTTTCATTCTGTTAATCTTCCAATGTTTCAGTTTCCTTTTGAAATTACTATTCTTCAACCTAGAGTCATTTTGGATTTTGAAATTGCAAAAGGGAATTTATTCGCCAATGAGCACTTCCGTGGCCTCCTAGGCAACGATTGGAATGGTTGGCACTCTTTATTCTCGGACGCATCCAAATTGTCCCCTGTGGGCTGCGTAGGAGTTGCCACCTATCACACCCAGTACAATATAATTCAAAAGTGTAAATGCCCTCCTGAGCCATCAGTTTTTTCAGGGGAATGTCTTGGCATTTTAAAATGTTTGGATTATGTTTTGGTAGCCAAATTAAAGCGTACTATTATTTTTTCAGATTCCCGGAGTGCTCCGGAGTCTCTTTTAGCAAGTCCTTTTTCCTCAAAACTTCATAGCCCTTTCTTGTTTTTTATTAAGGAAGCTGTTCATCGCTGTAATCTCAGGAATTATGAAGTTGTGCTAGCGTGGGTTCCTGGGCACTCTGGTATTGGTGGAAATGAGGTCGCGGATAAGTATGCCAGAGAAGCAATATCCTGCGGCGACAAAGTACCATTTAAGAACTGCTGCAATGATCTGTTGCTGCTTCCTAAATCCTACCTCTTGAAGGCTTGGGGTTCTCGGTGGCGTAGTTCATGCAGAAGTAGAGGCTCATATTTTGCATCAATACAGCCAAATATTCCTTCAAAACCTTGGTTTTCAAAAATTTTACTGGACAAAACATCTGTTTCTTCAATCATTCGAATGAGGTTGGGTCATTGTCGATCAATGGTGCATCTTGCGAGGCTAAGGATTCGTGACTCTTCGCTTTGCGAATGTGGCCTTGATGAAGGGTCCCTTAATCATATGTTTTTTAGTTGCCCCCTGTTTAATCATACTAATATTCTTGGAAGGCTTGGTTCTTCAAGGGATTCCCTTTCCTGCATGTATTGTTTCCCTTTTGCAACCTTGTCCGGTAGTTTCCACTTAATTTCTAAATTTTTGACTTCCAATAAAATTAATTTATAACGCTGTACTTTTTTCTGGTATATTTTAGTTTTTTGTTTTTGTTTTCTCTAGTTTGTTTCTTTTCCTTTTAAAGTTATCTCTAGCACCAAAATTTTCTTTCCTCGTTCTTTTTTTTTCCTTTTTTAATGACGTGATGCTGGCAAAAATGTCTTCACGACGATTGCCATAAAAAAAAAAAAAAACCGGAGTTTAGAGCTCTGGCGGCAGTACTGGAACGTAAATGTCAAAACAATACGTTCGAAAACCTTGTTTGCTATTAATACGCAACGATAGTTTTGAGGTCGCATAAAAGTATTGTGCAGAACTGCATCATGAAACTATGTTTAATTTTTGTAATAACTAAAATATCCTGATTTACATTTATATTTGTGACCAATATTTTCATATTATTTAAAATCTTTCTTTAAATCTGACGTGTCATGAATGATTATAACTTCAGAATAGCAAAGTTTCCTGTGGGTGTTGTATTTTGATGATAAATGCATAATATTGCAATATTTCTTTTAATTTAAGCATTAATTATGGTCATATACGGTGTCTTCATCGTCAGCAAATCTGGAGGACTTATATACAACTACGACCACAACATACCCCGGGTAGAAACAGAAAAAACCTTTGGATTTCCTTTGGACATCAAACTGCAATACGAAAACAAGAAAGTAGTCGTGGTGTTTGGACAAAGAGATGGAATAAATGGTAAGCATAGATGCCTGTTATTCAGAATGATGTAAAAAAGTCGTCTCACACTAGTGTTGCTTGTTACAATGTTGAAAAAAGCATTTGCGATGTAACCTATTTATCGATAGTTTCCTGACGATATGTTGCAGTTGGGCACGTACTACTTTCTGTAAACGGCTCGCCTGTAACGGGCAGGACCACAGAAGATGGCAGGGATATCTTTCATGTCATAGAAACCAAGGTAAACATGATTGTTTGTCTTTGTCATTTGCAAAAAAATACCCAAATATAAACAATTACCTAATTAAATTAACGCATTCACTGCCACCAACCGACAAATATACGTTTACCGCCATACAAGTTTGTTCCTAGAGCACGCCTCCTGGCAGTGAATGTGTTAAACTGGCATTTGCCATTTCAGAATTGACAATATCTGATTAATAATTTTTCAATGATTCATAACAGTATATGGCCACAGGGCTATAGGGCTATTTATAATGAATGGCTTTGAAAATAACTTTTTAATGCAATGGCATAGCTACATAATCGAGGACCCCAGTGCAAACAAGAAGATTAAGGCTCAAAGTCTGCTCGAGCCTTGCAGAGAAGTCCCAAAGGCCTCTATGAGCTTGGGGTCCCTAAGCAAGGCACCACCTAGTCCTCTGCTAGCTGTACCACTGTTTCAATAATTCTTGTGTTTCTAGGAAAATTACCCACTGAGCCTGAAGTTTGGGCGGCCACGGGCAACAACCAATGAAAAGATTGTACTTGCCAGCATGTTCTATCCCCTGTTTGCGCTGGCCAGCCAGCTCAGCCCGGTGCCCAAGTGCTCGGGGATTGAGTCTCTCACCGCAGACACATTCAAGCTCTCCTGCTTCCAAACTCTCACTGGTGAGCAATACTATAGTTTTGTGCTATAAATTCAAACCAATGGTTTCTTAACCCTTTGACCGCCAAAGACGGCAAATCACGTCATCGGGAATTCGTGCCACTGACGCCAACGACGCCGAAATTTCAGTGGTCAAAAACATGCTAATTCAAACCACTATCTGTGTTTTTCAACCTCTATTGATTTTGGAGCACTTTTTTTTTGGTTTGGCGTCAGTGGCACGGTGAATTGCTTTGCCGCTCGGCGCTCAAAGGGTTAATTATTTCCACTCTTTGTGGTTGACAGCTTTTTTAGAATGTATTCCCTTATCCTGGCAGGCATCTCTCATTCAGTTCAGTTTCTTTCTCGCATCTATCATCTATGTTTTACATAACAATAGGTACTGTACTTAATCTACATACACTTATGGGGTGTCTTACGACACTTGTGAAAAACATTTGGGTCACTATAATTACAACTTGTGAATGTAATGGTGAAAAAATAATAGTTATCTGGTTCAAACCCATTTTTGGGGTGTGTTGTGAAACACCCCAGATTACAGTACCAAAACTATTACCTAACAACAAATAGACTTTTTAAGACTCAGACAAGAGACAAGTAGCTATTTACTTGAAAAACGGAAAATCTTTGCCTAGTATTAATTGTTCACTTTCTCCAATAATCATACTAAAACCTTGTATTTTTAATATGCGGTTTACACTCGCGTGAAATTGACAGAAACAACCCGACATGTTTCGAACTCGTATGGACTTCTTCACCGCGGGCCGCTATCCGTAGTCGCGCGGTGACCGAATTACCGCTCCATGCCAGTTCGAAACATTTCGAGTCGTACCCAACAATTGCGTGTGAGTGAAAACCATATGTTAAAATTAGTCAGATCCTCCAAAGTATGCGGGGTATGATTGTTACTAACACTTTTCTGGTATCGTTACTTACAGGAGTAAAGTTCATAGTGGTGACAGCGCCGAGCATGACGGGCGCGGAGGCGGTGCTGCGGCGCGTGTACGAGCTGTACTCGGACTACGCGCTCAAGAACCCCTTCTACTCGCTGGAGATGCCCATCCGCTGCGAGCTGTTCGACACCTCGCTGCACACGCTGCTCGAGCTCGTCGAGAAGTCTGGCACCGCCAACTTATAATACTCGACTCGAATAGCTTTAAGCTTATTTTTATTTTATAGTGAGAAACCGGTTTTTGTTATGTTCAACTGATTACTATGAGATAAACCGGTTTCGTACTAAGTAATTTAATGTTATTGTTTATAAAAATCCAGAATTTAATGTTCGCGTTTTATTTTTTTGCTCCGTCGTGTTGGGGTAAGGATATAATCAGGTCAGGAGGTTGTGGGGGTGGAAAGCAGCAGAGAAAGGTAATAGACTAGTAGTAACAGTGTTTTATAAAAGGACACTGAACCATTTGAAATGAAATGAGGGAAGATAAATACTCAAGGCTTAAAATTACATACTGTGTAATCTATATTTTATATAAGTGTATAGATTATTTCAAAAACAACATTTATGACACCTTTCCGAAATCTATCGAATATTATGCTTGCTCTGGCTATCAACGACCAACTTCAATAGCAACAAGTTGAACACTAACTTAATGGGACAAATGTTGTTTCTGATATTATTAATTAAATTCACGGTAGGTATAAGGATGTCTATATTCAAGGAAAGCAGAATAATAAAATACAAATTTGTTTACAATAAAAAATTTATTGATATAATAATTATTTATTTATAATTATAACAATCGAAAGGGGCGCGGGCCCTCGCTCGCAGCGCTAAACATAACCTCTATAATTACCTCCTTTGTACTTCCTACGACACATCACACACGTTATTGCGCGGTCCGAGGCCCCTGGACCCTCAACTCACAAGCAAGGTGCTCAAATATATTTTAACACCGGTTTGTACCGGATCGAAACCGGTTGTTACTGTGGCAAAAATCACTGACATGCAAGTAGATATAGAATATAATAAAATCATCCTCAAAATAAAAGGCCATCGAAAAAGTTGACACAAAACGAGCGGCCCGGGGCGCGGGACCGACCGCACAGAATGCAGGACACCCTCACAGCAGCCATATGTACACAGCTGGCGGTCCCGATGGGCTACTCTAAACAGTATCTCACTTTTACATGATATTTCTAAATACATAAAGTCACGAATCAGATGTACGTAATATCGAGTTTAGATGGACTAACCGTTGACATTTTGACACTTCAAAAACGATGATCACCCTATTGCTGTGACTTTTCGATGCGGCAGATATGCCAGGAATTAGCGAGTAGATTCATGGAACTGCGCCCTGGACTAACATGCAATGTGCTGTCTTTCTGTTCTTATTACTTCAATTACTGGCTCAAGTACAGAAGGGCTACTCCGATGTTCGAAATTCGACCGTCGTATAGTGAGGTCCTTCACGATCTCCTGTCAAAGTATAATTGAGTAGACGGGACGACACTATATGACGGCCGAATTTTGAACATCGGAGTAGCAGTTCTGTAATTTACACCGCTTGAGTTGAAAATTATACCATAAAGCTAACTTATAGCATAAAATTTAACAAATTGCACAAACGTTTATTTAACATCAATACCGCACATTTGTCAACTCTGACGAATCAGTAAGTATGCTTCAAAATATTAATGCTATCAAACGTTTATATGAAACAAGAAAACATTGCATGCTAGGCCGGCACCGACAGGAATCAGACCAGCGAAGCTCCTACGCGGAGCTTTTATCAATGCCCGGTTACACAAACTTTCAGAGTTAGTGGGCTGTTTGAAGTTATGTTGTCAGTTCTCGAATCCCCAATAAAGTGTCAACGAAAAATGTTGTGGCAGTACATTCAATGAACGTTTGTGCATATAATAAGCATTAAGGGATTGAAAACCCGGTTTTGCCACAGCCGTAACCGGTATCACTATGACAAAAACCGGGTTTCCCTTCCGATTCAAGTGGTTGTGGTCGGTACAAAAATAGAGCCGATAGCCGGTCTCCGCTACAAAATATTTCCTTTGCTCGTTATGAATAAGTCTTAATTACTTCAACGCGCCTGCACCCGAGCGCGCTCCGCGACACACAGGACTTTACAGTAGGCTTTGTTTTCCAAGATCGTGTATATCGCGTTTTGACGTCAAGTTTTAGGATTTGTACAGAGTAGGAAATTGTATCACATTCTTTTCCATTACATCGCTCTTGTCACATTGAACTTTATTATGGATTAAAAGGTACGTACCACAGCTTCCTTTACTGTACTAAAAAAACCCAAGTAAGAAATTCGTCAAAACGCGTTACAACTGAGCTTGAAAAAAACGAAGCCTGAATAGAGAATGCCAACCAGTTACAGTATCAGTTATTACAGTAACGGGTGAGCACTCTCCGGGACACTTCATCAGCAACACTCTAGGGGCACACGAAGCCCGCGGGTTCCTACGCTAAACCATCCTTAATTTTACTGATATAACAATTTAAGTCCACTTTCAAGGATACAATCGAAATACTTACTAAAATAAATATACGGCTAGCGGAACCAAAAATGTGTCTTCTGTTAGTTCAAGATCACTTAAGTCACCCATTTAAAATAATTTTACGTTAGTTCGAGTCTTAGAAATACGATAGCTATGATTACTCGATCGATTTAGAAGTTAAAACTAATTATACCGAAACCACTCAACCGCCGCAAGAATAGTCAACGCGCGCACTGGGCAGTGCAAATCCGGTTTACAGCACAGCAAACCGGTTCATGTCGACAAACCGGTTCATGTCGACAAACCGGTTCATGTCGACAAACCGGTTCAGCCCTCCGTGGCGGCGGCCCGACTCCGCGGCTCTAATCGATAATCAGTCGTTTGGTTCCTACGGCTACGTCCCTTATTACAAACATGCTCACATACTCGACCCTATCCAAACGAGGACCTTGCCTATACACTATCATAATAGCTTGATGTATCAAATCGTGGTGAAATAAGGTATTTGCCGTATGAACACGGTCGCGGACGCGGATGCTATAGCAGTCGCGTACCGTATTGTTTTCTTTGGGCCATGACACATGACGTGTCTTACTGTCCGCGAACGTGTATGATAATGATCTCAAGCTTACATCTGTAGATTGTATTTAATTTTGGACATATCATCTTACATGTAACTTATTCGGCAGGCGGTCCCCGTGCTAACCCTAGTTATCCTACAGCAGCGACCTCCTAATCTCGGCTCCCACCCAGCTCGCGAGCCGCTCACATCACACACGAGTAGACATGTGCCGTTTCCGAGAATTCCCGGACACGAAGAACGTTAAATTCTCACTTCACACAAATCGAGAAACGTTCTCAAGAACAACACATCTCTACGTATAATACGACACACGTCCGCAACGAGCAGAACTAAGTTGTAGGGAGCGTTCAATTTCGCCCCAAGTAGAGTTTTCGATACTTATTTGTGCATGAACGCAAAACTTTGTGAAGACAGAATTATTTTGAACGTTCGGAATTGGTATTGTGCTACCCTCTCGCTGTTGTTACACAATATTTGAATACGACACAATATGTTATTAGCCAACCACCGACGTGGCAAGAGGGTTTCGTAAACGCCTGATTGAAACAGAAGTACTCATATAGGGATAGATTGCAAAAAAATTGTACATAGTTAAAAGCTTGGTTAACATAAAATACGATCGCCTCCTTTGTGTGACGAAAGTTAGTCATACAAAATGTATGGGTAACTTTCGTCACACAAAGGAATCAATTAACGTTGTTTTAATTAAAGCCCTTAACTATGTACAAATTTTTTGCAATCGACCGATAGAACATTATTAATGAATGAATAATAAATGCCTAATTAAAACAGAAACGAGCGGGATACGAGGATTTTGACGAGTGATTAGATTACTGTCCATTTCCGAAATCAGCATTTAGTTTGTGTGAAGTATAGTAATTAGTCAATAAAGTGTTTATTAATTTACTGTTACAATGCATATTCGCTTTTCTTTAAATGCCGTCTATGAAATGAAAGAAATCAAGTTTATCTCAAGAAATCGTATTTCGTGTTCTAAACTAATATCAAGATATCATTTAAGCAAATGTCAGAGTTAGCATGTACTCTTGCTAACATAAGTGGTCGTTCGAACCTGATAAAATACACTCCAAGTGCGTGTCTTGTACGACAAGGGGTGAGTTTTCACCCTCAATAGACCTCACCGCCCAATAATATGTTGACTGAGTTACTGGCGTAATGTTTGAAGTCTATCAATGGTAGAGTATAGGTACATTCCCATGTTGATTTAGAAAGGTAATATTAGGCAAGTATCTTGTTATAGTCTTCATAGTGAACGCCTTTTCGCCCGATGATAAACAATATAAATGCAGCCTCCCTTTACAGAGTTGTCGTTAACGCCCACTCCTGTGACCATGTTGTCGTGGTACCTAACCCTAGTTAGAGGGAGGAGGTTTTAGTAGCCGTAGGCTAGTGGAGGTGGCACCCATTTGTAATAATGCTGCCAGGACCGGCTTGGCAAAAACCCAAGTTGTTGCGCTGCATCTTCCGAAATCAAACACACCTAAGGACCTGGATCCAATAAGCGCGCATGGTACCGGGTATTCCATCATTTCCCAGGGCTAGAAGGATATTCGATTCTTGTTTGCTGTCTTCACGTTGAAGCGCCACGTGTGGCTCATTTCCTTGTTGTCGAGTTTGATTTCCGGAGGTTTTTATCGACGCTGCATTTTGATTGTGACATACTTACGTCGTGTAGAAGTGTATTATGATATCCACTGCATTCTTAACACCTTTTTGTAGAACGGCATGGTTTGCTATTGTGATTGTATAAACAATTACTACCAATATCAAGTTTTGTAATTGTTTAATGGTTTTGACCAAACTTTTATTCCAAGAATAAAGCTTACTCTCGGATAGTTATGTTAAAACTACAACATTGGTTTGTCATTACTATCCAAGGGTAAATCGTAAAAAGGTGTAGTTAAATGCAGCCTCAATTGTTTTATTTAAATGCGCGACAGTCGCGGAAACAATAAAATATTTTTAATTGTTTTTGTTGAAATCCCGGCGCCATATTTTTGAACTTTCGGCAGAAGTAGGTATAGACCATGATCTTGCTGGCAATCCGAGCATTTCCGCTGGTATTCGTTGGGGCCTTTGCCGGCAGTAGCCTTGTTACTCGAAAAGTACTGTTTGCAACGACTTGGATTGTTCCAGCGGCTTGGCTTATTCCGCGAGCGCGGGCGCTGGAGGGGTTGAATTGTAAATAATTTCTCTTGTTTCTACGTAGACACTACACGTCATCATAAAGCATGTTGAAGAAGTAGGCATGATTAGAATCGTCAAACTCACGTAACTTTTCGTCATTGTTATGGAACTCTTCCCGGTGTAAGTCGAGATAAGATAACTTCCTTTTGAAATTAGTCTTCATTCTTGAAATTAGTCTTCACTTGTTTGATTAAAGTTTGTAATTGAATCTGACTTTGATACTAATCTTCCATATTACAGCTTCTTGAGCACAAAAGAAGATCTTGTTCGAAGGACCATTAATGTCAGAGGCAACTCAGACATTTGCTAGATGTCTGAAATCTTGACAGTAGTATGGAACACGAAAGACAATTTCTTGAGACAAACTTGATTTATTTAACTTACAAGGTGTGCACACTTGTAGAATAGCGAACATGGATAATAATCGTGAATGAATAAGCACTATGTGATTAATTACAAAACTTTATACAAAGTAAATGCTGATGGTGAAAATGAATATTATGACGCAAGTTTCGAATGTCAATGTCAATTTGCCAATAGACGATATCTCCGGGTACCTGATGCCACATGATTTTTATCTGACTATAGCTTTCATTAGTTTCTTTAAACAAAGTCGTGGGGTATTGTATAGTGATCGCTCCCTAACCAACTGACTAGTTATTTTCGCCGAACGCTTTAACCAATTCTATTACCAAAATGGCACGCGTATTGCACAAAATTTTGTAAATAACTTTTTATTACCATGACCATTGATTGACGTTAGTTTCCATATCAAGGAATTACATTTTGGAATCTTTATTTCACCAATTTATCAGTAGAAATTGCCGCATCGCGTTGAGGGGAAAAAATTAGCCTCAGATTTCATATTAGTACATCCCTTCACACTATTAAAGATTTATAATAATAAAAAAAAGCCTGGACTATCGTTCTTACAACTCGACATTCGTAATGCATTCAACGAATTACCTCATAGTACATATACATACATTGCAATCGTTAGATTATATTAGACTTTAGGACAAGGTACGCGGTACAACTCACAGTTTACGGGTATATTTGTCGTATTCATTTGACAATTGTCGTTAATTGTTGTGTCAGGTCGCGAAGACAACGAATAGTGTTGAACTTTGTGACAATATAAAAATAAGTATTTCATATCGCTCCATATTGAAGTAAAAAGGGGCTTCATCTTTGGTCTGTATGGGGCATATTCGAGTAATATTGACAGTTTTACAATAGTTTCACTCTTTTGTGTATATAGCAAAATATATACTCTCTCAAGGCTAAAATGATTTAAAAGTACAGTTGGAGAAAATGCGTTGAGCTCATGATATCGTTACCTAACTCGTAATTAGGAGCCGGAGCGGTGCGCGCCGAGTAGCGGCTGCGGCCGGCGGAGTGAGCGGTCGGCGGACAACTGGAAATAAAGACACTATTACTACGTTTTCGTACATATTAAGGCTCATGACAATCCTATTTTGTCATCTTCTTAACATTGTCATATGGTCCACTGTTCCGTCAACATTATTACCCTATTTGGTTCACAGTGCTAACTCTTCTACATTCCTAACACGTCTGATAAATGTGGACAATGGAATTTTGGATCAAGTAACATTGATAGGAATGTAGACAAAACGGGATATTCACGATATAAGTAATATTGATGAGATGGAAGGTGACGATTTAGGAATTGTGTGCTGACGACATGGCTTTGTAGACGATTTAAGAAGGTGACGAAATAGCATTGTAGACGAGGTCGCCCTGAGCTGTTATAAACCGATGGGATTTGTTATTGGTCAATATTGATAGATGTAATAAATAAACAGTAGTAAATTTTACACAAATAATTGTTTTTAAAGATTCAGACTTATATGTTTAAATTTAAAGTTCTATTTAGAGTTGAAATTGATGAAGGCTTTGAAGAGCTAGTGATATTACTCAGGTCGTAGTTTTAAAGAAAGGATAGGATTTTAGCTTGGAGGTTAGCTTTTGTAAGGGTTAAAAGTTTTCGTGGAATATATTTTATACATATACAGGTTACTGTAATTTTTTTCAAGTAAGTACTTGTAGATCGTTTGACAAGGTGCTAAAATAAGCCATTGTGACATTTGGAATATATTTGTTTTCGTTCGCTCGTCCAAACAATTACGTTATATCACAATCGCTTTTAGATACGTGTCAAAAATTGCTTTGCAGTTCGACTGCGAGAAAATTAAAACCATTTTAAGATTAGTTTAGCTATGGCGGCGCCCCGGGCGCTTCTTTCTAGAACTGGTTAAATAACCGGCCACCGCGAGTCCGCTGCCCGCCGGCACACGTACCTGCAGCCGGTAAGGCGCAGGGATGTGACGACCCCATCGCCCGCTGGGGTTACCTGCGCAGTCTGTCACCGCAGAGCAACTCATGGCGAGCTGTTGGGGGGCAGCGACCCCACGTACCTGACTGCTTTTGGAGGAATCCTGACGAGGCTGACGGGGCTGGGCCTGCGCCTCTGGCTTACCTCACCCGCCGTACAGAGTGGTCCACGCCACTGCGCGAGTGGCCGCCGGCACCGCCACACACTACACACACTCACCGCACTCACTAGCAGCGCGGCCCCCACAGCCGCAGCGAGTAGTCGTCGGAGGCGGAGGCCAGCACGTCGTGGTGCACCGGGTTCCACGCCACCGCGTTCACGCAGCGCGAGTGGCCGCCGGCACCGCCACACACTACACACACTCACCGCACTCACTAGCAGCGCGGCCCCCACAGCCGCAGCGAGTAGTCGTCGGAGGCGGAGGCCAGCACGTCGTGGTGCACCGGGTTCCACGCCACCGCGTTCACGCAGCGCGAGTGGCCGCCGGCACCGCCACACACTACACACACTCACCGCACTCACTAGCAGCGCGGCCCCCACAGCCGCAGCGAGTAGTCGTCGGAGGCGGAGGCCAGCACGTCGTGGTGCACCGGGTTCCACGCCACCGCGTTCACGCAGCGCGAGTGGCCGCCGGCACCGCCACACACTACACACACTCACCGCACTCACTAGCAGCGCGGCCCCCACAGCCGCAGCGAGTAGTCGTCGGAGGCGGAGGCCAGCACGTCGTGGTGCACCGGGTTCCACGCCACCGCGTTCACGCAGCGCGAGTGCCCCGCCACCACGGCCACGGGCTCTTCTCCCGAGATATGCCAGATGTACACCTGCGCACACGAATATTTCACTAACAAGACAATACATATCAAAAACACCCACATTTTCAAAACGGACCACTATTACTATCAAGTTTATTATCTCTGCGATCATAAAATTCTAAAATGGTAAGTGATTTTAGACGACTATCACGAAACGTGTATCATACAACGTTTTACTAAGCATAGTGCGAGGAAATAAAAAATCCTGAAATACTTGCAATTATTTTTGCATTAGAAACAATAATACATTACTAATAGTTCGGTGAATAGAGACTAAAGTACTATGTGTGACCTTACAAACGGTCCGGTAGTTTTGAATTTTTGATATGTTGTCTAGGATGGTTAGTCAGTGTTTAAAATGCAAAATGCACAAAATCCTTTATTCACTGAATTATAAAGAGGCCAGGAAAATGGGGATAGCCTCTCAAATATGGTAAAAAAAAACTAAAAAAAAAACAAATCACAACGTGAAAATATTTACAATTTCAACACCAAATGTTTTTTGTTATCTTAATACAGTTGTGTATTAATAGTAAGACTGCATTTTTTGATCAATATTTATGGAATTAAAACTGCAAACATCGTTTATTTTATTTTTTATGCATGTAATGGTAGAGTGCTACAACGCATATTTTTTAAATGGTTGAACGCTACGATGGTATGTCAAAAATAGATATTGAAACGAAATAGATTGATTTTCAGTCGAAGCGCCTGAAAAGTTGGTTGAATTATCATCACAATATGCTCTTCCTAGCCTATATTATATGAAATGTCAATATTTGATAACATATTTGAGAAAAGTATTTTCTTTTCATTTAGTCAGTAAGTGACTGTTGTTGACGTTTTGTACTTCTGGAATAACACTTTCCGGGTTAAATTTTATTGATTCGTCCGTTGAACTCGTTATTTATAGCGGACAAGAAATGAGTAACGCCGCTTCATAAATAAGAAGTACTAACATTTATCAAACATTGGCAGTGTTATTTAAAAACGGTTGACTCTGTTACATTTGTCCGATCACTCATCCTTAAAGTGGTTTCTTAACACTCGCATTCACCTGCATCGACTGTGTTTTTATACGATCTGGTTCGGTATGCAAATGGTGATCACTTGATCTGATAAAAAGTTACCCTAACTCTTTCCTCAACAATGGATCCAACTACAGTACCACCGAAAGAAAGCTTCTGACAACCAGTCCTAACATTCTAGAAACATTATAAGGTTCCTTTAGATGATAAATTTTGACTGATCTGCGATCACTGATTCTTACAGTGGTTTTTAGGGTTCCGTACCCAAAGGGTAAAAAAGGGACCCTATTACTGAGACTTCGCTGTCCGTCCGTCCGTCCGTCACCAGGCTGTATCTCAAGAACGGTGATAGCTAGAGTTGAAATTTTCACAGATGAAGTATTTCCATTGCCGCTATAACAACAAATACTAAAAATAAAATAAAATAAATATTTAAGGGGGGCTCCCATACAACAAACTTGTTATAGATTATGGTACGGAACTCTTCATGCGCGAGTCGGACTCGCACTTGCCCAATTTTTATATATCCTACAACATGCATCACGTGCTCCTTGAATTGTGAAGCGATGACAAGAGGCTCACCTTGTTGTCCTCGCTGCCGGAGGCCACGAAGTCCTGTCGCGCGCCGCCGAAGCACGCGTGGATGGTGAAGTGGCCCTGCGACAGCCCGCGGAAGCGCCGCACCAGCGCGCGGGCTCCTACAACGTCCAGTAACACGTATTTAGTCCTTTGAAACACATCCATGGCACCGAGATACTATTGAAACTCGAAATAAGCCGTTTAGGTAGTAATATAGTGTTCTTGTTCGCACAGAATGCGGTAAACTATGTACTAACGAGTGATTTTGCATGCTAGAATCATGAGCAACGGAACTCTTCTCTTCTCACACAATATAGTTGTCCAGTAGTGTAGTGTACTCACGTATGTCCCACAGGTGCACGCCCTGGTTGGCCACGTTGAGCAGCAGCAGCGAGTCCGCCGCGTCCACGCACAGCGCCATCACCGCGTGTCCTCCTGTAGTGTACTCACGTATGTCCCACAGGTGCACGCCCTGGTTGGCCACGTTGAGCAGCAGCAGCGAGTCCGCCGCGTCCACGCACACGCCATCACCGCGTGTCCTCCTGTAGTGTACTCACGTATGTCCCACAGGTGCACGCCCTGGTTGGCCACGTTGAGCAGCAGCAGCGAGTCCGCCGCGTCCACGCACACGCCATCACCGCGTGTCCTCCTGTAGTGTACTCACGTATGTCCCACAGGTGCACGCCCTGGTTGGCCACGTTGAGCAGCAGCAGCGAGTCCGCCGCGTCCACGCACACGCCATCACCGCGTGTCCTCCTGTAGTGTACTCACGTATGTCCCACAGGTGCACGCCCTGGTTGGCCACGTTGAGCAGCAGCAGCGAGTCCGCCGCGTCCACGCACACGCCATCACCGCGTGTCCTCCTGTAGTGTACTCACGTATGTCCCACAGGTGCACGCCCTGGTTGGCCACGTTGAGCAGCAGCAGCGAGTCCGCCGCGTCCACGCACACGCCATCACCGCGTGTCCTCCTGTAGTGTACTCACGTATGTCCCACAGGTGCACGCCCTGGTTGGCCACGTTGAGCAGCAGCAGCGAGTCCGCCGCGTCCACGCACACGCCATCACCGCGTGTCCTCCTGTAGTGTACTCACGTATGTCCCACAGGTGCACGCCCTGGTTGGCCACGTTGAGCAGCAGCAGCGAGTCCGCCGCGTCCACGCACACGCCATCACCGCGTGTCCTCCTGTAGTGTACTCACGTATGTCCCACAGGTGCACGCCCTGGTTGGCCACGTTGAGCAGCAGCAGCGAGTCCGCCGCGTCCACGCACACGCCATCACCGCGTGTCCTCCTGTAGTGTACTCACGTATGTCCCACAGGTGCACGCCCTGGTTGGCCACGTTGAGCAGCAGCAGCGAGTCCGCCGCGTCCACGCACACGCCATCACCGCGTGTCCTCCTGTAGTGTACTCACGTATGTCCCACAGGTGCACGCCCTGGTTGGCCACGTTGAGCAGCAGCAGCGAGTCCGCCGCGTCCACGCACACGCCATCACCGCGTGTCCTCCTGTAGTGTACTCACGTATGTCCCACAGGTGCACGCCCTGGTTGGCCACGTTGAGCAGCAGCAGCGAGTCCGCCGCGTCCACGCACACGCCATCACCGCGTGTCCTCCTGTAGTGTACTCACGTATGTCCCACAGGTGCACGCCCTGGTTGGCCACGTTGAGCAGCAGCAGCGAGTCCGCCGCGTCCACGCACACGCCATCACCGCGTGTCCTCCTGTAGTGTACTCACGTATGTCCCACAGGTGCACGCCCTGGTTGGCCACGTTGAGCAGCAGCAGCGAGTCCGCCGCGTCCACGCACACGCCATCACCGCGTGTCCTCCTGTAGTGTACTCACGTATGTCCCACAGGTGCACGCCCTGGTTGGCCACGTTGAGCAGCAGCAGCGAGTCCGCCGCGTCCACGCACACGCCATCACCGCGTGTCCTCCTGTAGTGTACTCACGTATGTCCCACAGGTGCACGCCCTGGTTGGCCACGTTGAGCAGCAGCAGCGAGTCCGCCGCGTCCACGCACACGCCATCACCGCGTGTCCTCCTGTAGTGTACTCACGTATGTCCCACAGGTGCACGCCCTGGTTGGCCACGTTGAGCAGCAGCAGCGAGTCCGCCGCGTCCACGCACACGCCATCACCGCGTGTCCTCCTGTAGTGTACTCACGTATGTCCCACAGGTGCACGCCCTGGTTGGCCACGTTGAGCAGCAGCAGCGAGTCCGCCGCGTCCACGCACACGCCATCACCGCGTGTCCTCCTGTAGTGTACTCACGTATGTCCCACAGGTGCACGCCCTGGTTGGCCACGTTGAGCAGCAGCAGCGAGTCCGCCGCGTCCACGCACACGCCATCACCGCGTGTCCTCCTGTAGTGTACTCACGTATGTCCCACAGGTGCACGCCCTGGTTGGCCACGTTGAGCAGCAGCAGCGAGTCCGCCGCGTCCACGCACACGCCATCACCGCGTGTCCTCCTGTAGTGTACTCACGTATGTCCCACAGGTGCACGCCCTGGTTGGCCACGTTGAGCAGCAGCAGCGAGTCCGCCGCGTCCACGCACACGCCATCACCGCGTGTCCTCCTGTAGTGTACTCACGTATGTCCCACAGGTGCACGCCCTGGTTGGCCACGTTGAGCAGCAGCAGCGAGTCCGCCGCGTCCACGCACACGCCATCACCGCGTGTCCTCCTGTAGTGTACTCACGTATGTCCCACAGGTGCACGCCCTGGTTGGCCACGTTGAGCAGCAGCAGCGAGTCCGCCGCGTCCACGCACACGCCATCACCGCGTGTCCTCCTGTAGTGTACTCACGTATGTCCCACAGGTGCACGCCCTGGTTGGCCACGTTGAGCAGCAGCAGCGAGTCCGCCGCGTCCACGCACACGCCATCACCGCGTGTCCTCCTGTAGTGTACTCACGTATGTCCCACAGGTGCACGCCCTGGTTGGCCACGTTGAGCAGCAGCAGCGAGTCCGCCGCGTCCACGCACACGCCATCACCGCGTGTCCTCCTGTAGTGTACTCACGTATGTCCCACAGGTGCACGCCCTGGTTGGCCACGTTGAGCAGCAGCAGCGAGTCCGCCGCGTCCACGCACACGCCATCACCGCGTGTCCTCCTGTAGTGTACTCACGTATGTCCCACAGGTGCACGCCCTGGTTGGCCACGTTGAGCAGCAGCAGCGAGTCCGCCGCGTCCACGCACACGCCATCACCGCGTGTCCTCCTGTAGTGTACTCACGTATGTCCCACAGGTGCACGCCCTGGTTGGCCACGTTGAGCAGCAGCAGCGAGTCCGCCGCGTCCACGCACACGCCATCACCGCGTGTCCTCCTGTAGTGTACTCACGTATGTCCCACAGGTGCACGCCCTGGTTGGCCACGTTGAGCAGCAGCAGCGAGTCCGCCGCGTCCACGCACACGCCATCACCGCGTGTCCTCCTGTAGTGTACTCACGTATGTCCCACAGGTGCACGCCCTGGTTGGCCACGTTGAGCAGCAGCAGCGAGTCCGCCGCGTCCACGCACACGCCATCACCGCGTGTCCTCCTGTAGTGTACTCACGTATGTCCCACAGGTGCACGCCCTGGTTGGCCACGTTGAGCAGCAGCAGCGAGTCCGCCGCGTCCACGCACACGCCATCACCGCGTGTCCTCCTGTAGTGTACTCACGTATGTCCCACAGGTGCACGCCCTGGTTGGCCACGTTGAGCAGCAGCAGCGAGTCCGCCGCGTCCACGCACACGCCATCACCGCGTGTCCTCCTGTAGTGTACTCACGTATGTCCCACAGGTGCACGCCCTGGTTGGCCACGTTGAGCAGCAGCAGCGAGTCCGCCGCGTCCACGCACACGCCATCACCGCGTGTCCTCCTGTAGTGTACTCACGTATGTCCCACAGGTGCACGCCCTGGTTGGCCACGTTGAGCAGCAGCAGCGAGTCCGCCGCGTCCACGCACACGCCATCACCGCGTGTCCTCCTGTAGTGTACTCACGTATGTCCCACAGGTGCACGCCCTGGTTGGCCACGTTGAGCAGCAGCAGCGAGTCCGCCGCGTCCACGCACACGCCATCACCGCGTGTCCTCCTGTAGTGTACTCACGTATGTCCCACAGGTGCACGCCCTGGTTGGCCACGTTGAGCAGCAGCAGCGAGTCCGCCGCGTCCACGCACACGCCATCACCGCGTGTCCTCCTGTAGTGTACTCACGTATGTCCCACAGGTGCACGCCCTGGTTGGCCACGTTGAGCAGCAGCAGCGAGTCCGCCGCGTCCACGCACACGCCATCACCGCGTGTCCTCCTGTAGTGTACTCACGTATGTCCCACAGGTGCACGCCCTGGTTGGCCACGTTGAGCAGCAGCAGCGAGTCCGCCGCGTCCACGCACACGCCATCACCGCGTGTCCTCCTGTAGTGTACTCACGTATGTCCCACAGGTGCACGCCCTGGTTGGCCACGTTGAGCAGCAGCAGCGAGTCCGCCGCGTCCACGCACACGCCATCACCGCGTGTCCTCCTGTAGTGTACTCACGTATGTCCCACAGGTGCACGCCCTGGTTGGCCACGTTGAGCAGCAGCAGCGAGTCCGCCGCGTCCACGCACACGCCATCACCGCGTGTCCTCCTGTAGTGTACTCACGTATGTCCCACAGGTGCACGCCCTGGTTGGCCACGTTGAGCAGCAGCAGCGAGTCCGCCGCGTCCACGCACACGCCATCACCGCGTGTCCTCCTGTAGTGTACTCACGTATGTCCCACAGGTGCACGCCCTGGTTGGCCACGTTGAGCAGCAGCAGCGAGTCCGCCGCGTCCACGCACACGCCATCACCGCGTGTCCTCCTGTAGTGTACTCACGTATGTCCCACAGGTGCACGCCCTGGTTGGCCACGTTGAGCAGCAGCAGCGAGTCCGCCGCGTCCACGCACACGCCATCACCGCGTGTCCTCCTGTAGTGTACTCACGTATGTCCCACAGGTGCACGCCCTGGTTGGCCACGTTGAGCAGCAGCAGCGAGTCCGCCGCGTCCACGCACACGCCATCACCGCGTGTCCTCCTGTAGTGTACTCACGTATGTCCCACAGGTGCACGCCCTGGTTGGCCACGTTGAGCAGCAGCAGCGAGTCCGCCGCGTCCACGCACACGCCATCACCGCGTGTCCTCCTGTAGTGTACTCACGTATGTCCCACAGGTGCACGCCCTGGTTGGCCACGTTGAGCAGCAGCAGCGAGTCCGCCGCGTCCACGCACACGCCATCACCGCGTGTCCTCCTGTAGTGTACTCACGTATGTCCCACAGGTGCACGCCCTGGTTGGCCACGTTGAGCAGCAGCAGCGAGTCCGCCGCGTCCACGCACACGCCATCACCGCGTGTCCTCCTGTAGTGTACTCACGTATGTCCCACAGGTGCACGCCCTGGTTGGCCACGTTGAGCAGCAGCAGCGAGTCCGCCGCGTCCACGCACACGCCATCACCGCGTGTCCTCCTGTAGTGTACTCACGTATGTCCCACAGGTGCACGCCCTGGTTGGCCACGTTGAGCAGCAGCAGCGAGTCCGCCGCGTCCACGCACACGCCATCACCGCGTGTCCTCCTGTAGTGTACTCACGTATGTCCCACAGGTGCACGCCCTGGTTGGCCACGTTGAGCAGCAGCAGCGAGTCCGCCGCGTCCACGCACACGCCATCACCGCGTGTCCTCCTGTAGTGTACTCACGTATGTCCCACAGGTGCACGCCCTGGTTGGCCACGTTGAGCAGCAGCAGCGAGTCCGCCGCGTCCACGCACACGCCATCACCGCGTGTCCTCCTGTAGTGTACTCACGTATGTCCCACAGGTGCACGCCCTGGTTGGCCACGTTGAGCAGCAGCAGCGAGTCCGCCGCGTCCACGCACACGCCATCACCGCGTGTCCTCCTGTAGTGTACTCACGTATGTCCCACAGGTGCACGCCCTGGTTGGCCACGTTGAGCAGCAGCAGCGAGTCCGCCGCGTCCACGCACACGCCATCACCGCGTGTCCTCCTGTAGTGTACTCACGTATGTCCCACAGGTGCACGCCCTGGTTGGCCACGTTGAGCAGCAGCAGCGAGTCCGCCGCGTCCACGCACACGCCATCACCGCGTGTCCTCCTGTAGTGTACTCACGTATGTCCCACAGGTGCACGCCCTGGTTGGCCACGTTGAGCAGCAGCAGCGAGTCCGCCGCGTCCACGCACACGCCATCACCGCGTGTCCTCCTGTAGTGTACTCACGTATGTCCCACAGGTGCACGCCCTGGTTGGCCACGTTGAGCAGCAGCAGCGAGTCCGCCGCGTCCACGCACACGCCATCACCGCGTGTCCTCCTGTAGTGTACTCACGTATGTCCCACAGGTGCACGCCCTGGTTGGCCACGTTGAGCAGCAGCAGCGAGTCCGCCGCGTCCACGCACACGCCATCACCGCGTGTCCTCCTGTAGTGTACTCACGTATGTCCCACAGGTGCACGCCCTGGTTGGCCACGTTGAGCAGCAGCAGCGAGTCCGCCGCGTCCACGCACACGCCATCACCGCGTGTCCTCCTGTAGTGTACTCACGTATGTCCCACAGGTGCACGCCCTGGTTGGCCACGTTGAGCAGCAGCAGCGAGTCCGCCGCGTCCACGCACACGCCATCACCGCGTGTCCTCCTGTAGTGTACTCACGTATGTCCCACAGGTGCACGCCCTGGTTGGCCACGTTGAGCAGCAGCAGCGAGTCCGCCGCGTCCACGCACACGCCATCACCGCGTGTCCTCCTGTAGTGTACTCACGTATGTCCCACAGGTGCACGCCCTGGTTGGCCACGTTGAGCAGCAGCAGCGAGTCCGCCGCGTCCACGCACACGCCATCACCGCGTGTCCTCCTGTAGTGTACTCACGTATGTCCCACAGGTGCACGCCCTGGTTGGCCACGTTGAGCAGCAGCAGCGAGTCCGCCGCGTCCACGCACACGCCATCACCGCGTGTCCTCCTGTAGTGTACTCACGTATGTCCCACAGGTGCACGCCCTGGTTGGCCACGTTGAGCAGCAGCAGCGAGTCCGCCGCGTCCACGCACACGCCATCACCGCGTGTCCTCCTGTAGTGTACTCACGTATGTCCCACAGGTGCACGCCCTGGTTGGCCACGTTGAGCAGCAGCAGCGAGTCCGCCGCGTCCACGCACACGCCATCACCGCGTGTCCTCCTGTAGTGTACTCACGTATGTCCCACAGGTGCACGCCCTGGTTGGCCACGTTGAGCAGCAGCAGCGAGTCCGCCGCGTCCACGCACACGCCATCACCGCGTGTCCTCCTGTAGTGTACTCACGTATGTCCCACAGGTGCACGCCCTGGTTGGCCACGTTGAGCAGCAGCAGCGAGTCCGCCGCGTCCACGCACACGCCATCACCGCGTGTCCTCCTGTAGTGTACTCACGTATGTCCCACAGGTGCACGCCCTGGTTGGCCACGTTGAGCAGCAGCAGCGAGTCCGCCGCGTCCACGCACACGCCATCACCGCGTGTCCTCCTGTAGTGTACTCACGTATGTCCCACAGGTGCACGCCCTGGTTGGCCACGTTGAGCAGCAGCAGCGAGTCCGCCGCGTCCACGCACACGCCATCACCGCGTGTCCTCCTGTAGTGTACTCACGTATGTCCCACAGGTGCACGCCCTGGTTGGCCACGTTGAGCAGCAGCAGCGAGTCCGCCGCGTCCACGCACACGCCATCACCGCGTGTCCTCCTGTAGTGTACTCACGTATGTCCCACAGGTGCACGCCCTGGTTGGCCACGTTGAGCAGCAGCAGCGAGTCCGCCGCGTCCACGCACACGCCATCACCGCGTGTCCTCCTGTAGTGTACTCACGTATGTCCCACAGGTGCACGCCCTGGTTGGCCACGTTGAGCAGCAGCAGCGAGTCCGCCGCGTCCACGCACACGCCATCACCGCGTGTCCTCCTGTAGTGTACTCACGTATGTCCCACAGGTGCACGCCCTGGTTGGCCACGTTGAGCAGCAGCAGCGAGTCCGCCGCGTCCACGCACAGCGCCATCACCGCGTGTCCTCCTGTAGTGTACTCACGTATGTCCCACAGGTGCACGCCCTGGTTGGCCACGTTGAGCAGCAGCAGCGAGTCCGCCGCGTCCACGCACACGCCATCACCGCGTGTCCTCCTGTAGTGTACTCACGTATGTCCCACAGGTGCACGCCCTGGTTGGCCACGTTGAGCAGCAGCAGCGAGTCCGCCGCGTCCACGCACAGCGCCATCACCGCGTGTCCTCCTGTAGTGTACTCACGTATGTCCCACAGGTGCACGCCCTGGTTGGCCACGTTGAGCAGCAGCAGCGAGTCCGCCGCGTCCACGCACACGCCATCACCGCGTGTCCTCCTGTAGTGTACTCACGTATGTCCCACAGGTGCACGCCCTGGTTGGCCACGTTGAGCAGCAGCAGCGAGTCCGCCGCGTCCACGCACACGCCATCACCGCGTGTCCTCCTGTAGTGTACTCACGTATGTCCCACAGGTGCACGCCCTGGTTGGCCACGTTGAGCAGCAGCAGCGAGTCCGCCGCGTCCACGCACAGCGCCATCACCGCGTGCTCCTCCTGGATCCTGCCGACGTTACATACATTCAGTCGTTGATCACTTTAAACACCTGACAACGTCTACAGCAAAATTCTTCATTAAGCCGAACGGAATTTGATCAAAACATTTGAATTATAGGGGTAGAAATTATTAACAGATGTAGCGCGACCGTTTATCGGAACCGTCGTCTTTGTGGCTGAGTGCCATGTTCCGAGGCCATCCATTCCACGGGAAACGCTGCCGTTCTGCAGCGGGCCCTGTAACAGTACACTCAGCTCGCTACGTACAGGTTGCAGTCGGTGAGGTCGGTGAAGTCGTAGTGGCGCACGCGGTGGTGCGTGTCGGCGGCCAGCACGCCGTCCCAGCTGTTCTGCAGCGGGCCCTGTAACAGTACACTCAGCTCGCTACGTACAGGTTGCAGTCGGTGAGGTCGGTGAAGTCGTAGTGGCGCACGCGGTGGTGCGTGTCGGCGGCCAGCACGCCGTCCCAGCTGTTCAGCAGCGGGCCCTGTAACAGTACACTCAGCTCGCTACGTACAGGTTGCAGTCGGTGAGGTCGGTGAAGTCGTAGTGGCGCACGCGGTGGTGCGTGTCGGCGGCCAGCACGCCGTCCCAGCTGTTCAGCAGCGGGCCCTGTAACAGTACACTCAGCTCGCTACGTACAGGTTGCAGTCGGTGAGGTCGGTGAAGTCGTAGTGGCGCACGCGGTGGTGCGTGTCGGCGGCCAGCACGCCGTCCCAGCTGTTCAGCAGCGGGCCCTGTAACAGTACACTCAGCTCGCTACGTACAGGTTGCAGTCGGTGAGGTCGGTGAAGTCGTAGTGGCGCACGCGGTGGTGCGTGTCGGCGGCCAGCACGCCGTCCCAGCTGTTCAGCAGCGGGCCCTGTAACAGTACACTCAGCTCGCTACGTACAGGTTGCAGTCGGTGAGGTCGGTGAAGTCGTAGTGGCGCACGCGGTGGTGCGTGTCGGCGGCCAGCACGCCGTCCCAGCTGTTCAGCAGCGGGCCCTGTAACAGTACACTCAGCTCGCTACGTACAGGTTGCAGTCGGTGAGGTCGGTGAAGTCGTAGTGGCGCACGCGGTGGTGCGTGTCGGCGGCCAGCACGCCGTCCCAGCTGTTCAGCAGCGGGCCCTGTAACAGTACACTCAGCTCGCTACGTACAGGTTGCAGTCGGTGAGGTCGGTGAAGTCGTAGTGGCGCACGCGGTGGTGCGTGTCGGCGGCCAGCACGCCGTCCCAGCTGTTCAGCAGCGGGCCCTGTAACAGTACACTCAGCTCGCTACGTACAGGTTGCAGTCGGTGAGGTCGGTGAAGTCGTAGTGGCGCACGCGGTGGTGCGTGTCGGCGGCCAGCACGCCGTCCCAGCTGTTCAGCAGCGGGCCCTGTAACAGTACACTCAGCTCGCTACGTACAGGTTGCAGTCGGTGAGGTCGGTGAAGTCGTAGTGGCGCACGCGGTGGTGCGTGTCGGCGGCCAGCACGCCGTCCCAGCTGTTCTGCAGCGGGCCCTGTAACAGTACACTCAGCTCGCTACGTACAGGTTGCAGTCGGTGAGGTCGGTGAAGTCGTAGTGGCGCACGCGGTGGTGCGTGTCGGCGGCCAGCACGCCGCGCCCGTCGCCGCGCGTCGCCAGCGCGTTCACGCGCACGCCGTCCCAGCTGTTCAGCAGCTGGCCCTAAACAACACAATTTATACGTGAACATCATTCTTTCAGATTAAATTTTAACCTGATTTCAGTACCAAGTTGCGAGCAAAGAGTATCTTTTGGATAAACGACGTTATTTTGTTAGCCGCGATATTACCAGCACTGGAACTGATTTAACCGGAAGGAGAATACATATCGTGTAATTATAGGACATGTGCATTTTATAGAGAGTGGAGAGGTAGTGTTGTGTCCACAACTGACCTCCTTGCTGCAGTGGTAAAACTGTCCGCGCGCGCCGCCGCACACGAACTTGTCGGAGCCGGCGTGCCACGCCACCGCCGTCAGCGAGTCCTCCTGCGAGTGCGACATCTTCGTCTGCAGCTGCTCCGTCTGTCATCATCAAAGTAGCATTCATTTAGAGTCGTATAACCAACTGACACACGGATCGACATAGTAAGCCCGTGGCAGAGGGCGGCACTGACCTCCATGTTCCATATCCACAGGTCGGGGCAGTCCTCGGGCCCGGCGGCGATGAGCCAGCGGCCGTCGGGGCTCCACGCCAGGTACGACACGCCGTACGAGTGGCCCTCCAGAGATTTCCTACGATCACACACACGTTAAGTTCCAAACGCTACAACATAATTTAACCAATATTTTCGTAATGACACCCGTGTGTCGATTGGGTTGGTATTGATGTGGGTATGTGGACGTCGGCTACCTGAAGGCGAGGCGGCGCGCCAGCGGGTCGTAGTCCCAGATCATGACGGTGTTGTCCTTGGAGCCCGAGGCCAGCTTGCTGCCGTCCGGCGACCACTTGCAGTACCACACCTCGTCGCAGTGCTCGTTCAGCACCTGCAGATACCACACGTGCTGATCAAACCGGGACAATAGCCAAACAGAGGTTGTACCGCAATCAGGTAGTAGGCTTATCGACCGAGCGAGCGAAGCGTGTCTTAAAAATGGGGGTTAAAAAGGTAAAAAAAAAAAAAACTATTTCGTGAGGTCTACTAGTATTTAGTTTTAGTAGAAAGTGGATTTGCGGGCTTCACCTGTAGCGGGTGTATGGGGAAGCTGTCGGGCGAGCAGTGGTGGTCCGTCAGCAGGCTGAAGGGGATGTGGTCGGGCGGCGGCCGCGGCGCCGCGTGGAACCGGCAGCGCGCGACCTGCGCCTGCGCCGCCTGCGCCAGCAGCGCGCGCAGCCGCAGCGGCGGCATCATCAGCGCCGGCGGCAGCACCGCCTGGGAGGAACGACATCGCTTTATAAGGGTCTTCTACAACAAGATACTATAAAGGGCCACAAACCAACCTTTCCCCCTTAAGTCATTTTAGCTCAACGGAAGGATGGCGGCGAACGTCTACGAGGCCGAAGACTTAGCTCCCGGCTCGGCCCCCATGTGCCGTGTCCAGGTGTCGCCGCCACCAGCACATACCTGCACGCGCTGCAGCACGCGCGCGCGGCTCTGCGCGCCGGCGCCGGGCCAGCGCGCGCGCGCGTGCAGCTCGGCGGGGTCGGCGCACATCATGAGCGCGCTGAGCCGGTCCAGGTGTCGCCGCCACCAGCACATACCTGCACGCGCTGCAGCACGCGCGCGCGGCTCTGCGCGCCGGCGCCGGGCCAGCGCGCGCGCGCGTGCAGCTCGGCGGGGTCGGCGCACATCATGAGCGCGCTGAGCCGGTCCAGGTGTCGCCGCCACCAGCACATACCTGCACGCGCTGCAGCACGCGCGCGCGGCTCTGCGCGCCGGCGCCGGGCCAGCGCGCGCGCGCGTGCAGCTCGGCGGGGTCGGCGCACATCATGAGCGCGCTGAGCCGGTCCAGGTGTCGCCGCCACCAGCACATACCTGCACGCGCTGCAGCACGCGCGCGCGGCTCTGCGCGCCGGCGCCGGGCCAGCGCGCGCGCGCGTGCAGCTCGGCGGGGTCGGCGCACATCATGAGCGCGCTGAGCCGGTCCAGGTGTCGCCGCCACCAGCACATACCTGCACGCGCTGCAGCACGCGCGCGCGGCTCTGCGCGCCGGCGCCGGGCCAGCGCGCGCGCGCGTGCAGCTCGGCGGGGTCGGCGCACATCATGAGCGCGCTGAGCCGGTCCAGGTGTCGCCGCCACCAGCACATACCTGCACGCGCTGCAGCACGCGCGCGCGGCTCTGCGCGCCGGCGCCGGGCCAGCGCGCGCGCGCGTGCAGCTCGGCGGGGTCGGCGCACATCATGAGCGCGCTGAGCCGGTCCAGGTGTCGCCGCCACCAGCACATACCTGCACGCGCTGCAGCACGCGCGCGCGGCTCTGCGCGCCGGCGCCGGGCCAGCGCGCGCGCGCGTGCAGCTCGGCGGGGTCGGCGCACATCATGAGCGCGCTGAGCCGGTCCAGGTGTCGCCGCCACCAGCACATACCTGCACGCGCTGCAGCACGCGCGCGCGGCTCTGCGCGCCGGCGCCGGGCCAGCGCGCGCGCGCGTGCAGCTCGGCGGGGTCGGCGCACATCATGAGCGCGCTGAGCCGGTCCAGGTGTCGCCGCCACCAGCACATACCTGCACGCGCTGCAGCACGCGCGCGCGGCTCTGCGCGCCGGCGCCGGGCCAGCGCGCGCGCGCGTGCAGCTCGGCGGGGTCGGCGCACATCATGAGCGCGCTGAGCCGGTCCAGGTGTCGCCGCCACCAGCACATACCTGCACGCGCTGCAGCACGCGCGCGCGGCTCTGCGCGCCGGCGCCGGGCCAGCGCGCGCGCGCGTGCAGCTCGGCGGGGTCGGCGCACATCATGAGCGCGCTGAGCCGGTCCAGGTGTCGCCGCCACCAGCACATACCTGCACGCGCTGCAGCACGCGCGCGCGGCTCTGCGCGCCGGCGCCGGGCCAGCGCGCGCGCGCGTGCAGCTCGGCGGGGTCGGCGCACATCATGAGCGCGCTGAGCCGGTCCAGGTGTCGCCGCCACCAGCACATACCTGCACGCGCTGCAGCACGCGCGCGCGGCTCTGCGCGCCGGCGCCGGGCCAGCGCGCGCGCGCGTGCAGCTCGGCGGGGTCGGCGCACATCATGAGCGCGCTGAGCCGGTCCAGGTGTCGCCGCCACCAGCACATACCTGCACGCGCTGCAGCACGCGCGCGCGGCTCTGCGCGCCGGCGCCGGGCCAGCGCGCGCGCGCGTGCAGCTCGGCGGGGTCGGCGCACATCATGAGCGCGCTGAGCCGGTCCAGGTGTCGCCGCCACCAGCACATACCTGCACGCGCTGCAGCACGCGCGCGCGGCTCTGCGCGCCGGCGCCGGGCCAGCGCGCGCGCGCGTGCAGCTCGGCGGGGTCGGCGCACATCATGAGCGCGCTGAGCCGGTCCAGGTGTCGCCGCCACCAGCACATACCTGCACGCGCTGCAGCACGCGCGCGCGGCTCTGCGCGCCGGCGCCGGGCCAGCGCGCGCGCGCGTGCAGCTCGGCGGGGTCGGCGCACATCATGAGCGCGCTGAGCCGGTCCAGGTGTCGCCGCCACCAGCACATACCTGCACGCGCTGCAGCACGCGCGCGCGGCTCTGCGCGCCGGCGCCGGGCCAGCGCGCGCGCGCGTGCAGCTCGGCGGGGTCGGCGCACATCATGAGCGCGCTGAGCCGGTCCAGGTGTCGCCGCCACCAGCACATACCTGCACGCGCTGCAGCACGCGCGCGCGGCTCTGCGCGCCGGCGCCGGGCCAGCGCGCGCGCGCGTGCAGCTCGGCGGGGTCGGCGCACATCATGAGCGCGCTGAGCCGGTCCAGGTGTCGCCGCCACCAGCACATACCTGCACGCGCTGCAGCACGCGCGCGCGGCTCTGCGCGCCGGCGCCGGGCCAGCGCGCGCGCGCGTGCAGCTCGGCGGGGTCGGCGCACATCATGAGCGCGCTGAGCCGGTCCAGGTGTCGCCGCCACCAGCACATACCTGCACGCGCTGCAGCACGCGCGCGCGGCTCTGCGCGCCGGCGCCGGGCCAGCGCGCGCGCGCGTGCAGCTCGGCGGGGTCGGCGCACATCATGAGCGCGCTGAGCCGGTCCAGGTGTCGCCGCCACCAGCACATACCTGCACGCGCTGCAGCACGCGCGCGCGGCTCTGCGCGCCGGCGCCGGGCCAGCGCGCGCGCGCGTGCAGCTCGGCGGGGTCGGCGCACATCATGAGCGCGCTGAGCCGGTGCACGCGCGCCGTGTCGTGCCCGAGCGGCGTGAGCTCGTTGCGCAGCACGTGCAGCGCGTCCAGCGCGCGCCCCGCCTCCAGGTGCTCCAGGTACTTCTGCTCCAGGACCACGAACTTCATCTCCTGTGGACGCAGACCATACTCTCGGAAAACCATTACATGAGACAATGAAACTATAAGTTAAACCGTAGTTGAATCGAACTATGGTATAAATAAGTTAATTTTTTAATTCTAAAATCGTCCAGCGTATGACCCAACTATCACCGAATGGTTATGGTAAATTGATGCCGGATGGCTACAGCGGATTCAATATTAGCAGAAATTCAGTCGCTATCCTTGGAAGCATTGTTGCATTTCTTCTTAGTCAGTCATAGCTGTCATGGATGTTGGAGCAAGGCTTTTTCATACTCTCCTGGCAGTCCTGTCCTGACACTTATGTCTAACTGAAACAGATTTATGTGAGCACCGCTCACGCTCACGGGACGGGTGGGGAGGGGAGGGGAGGGCACAGGAGGACTGACCGCGAGCGAGTGCGGCGCGAGCTGGTCGGCCTGCAGCAGCGCGTGCAGCGCGCGCAGCTCGTGGTCGGCCTTGCCCCAGTCGCCGGCGAGCACGTGCGCGCGGAACGTCGCCGCCGCCGGGTGCTCCAGGTGCAGCCCCGACTCCTCCATCACGAGCGCGGCGCTGCGTCTAACCAGAGAGACGGGACGTTAGCTAAATGCCAGTTCGTTGGCAATGTATGAAAAAAACTGAATTGTTCTTGTTGGAAACTCAGTGTGTGAGTATTTCTAGGTTTTATTAAGTTTAAAAATTTAAATATAGTACGTAGTTATTAAGTCATTCCAAATTTATAAAAGAAAAAGTCGTTTTATGGATTTTATTGTTTAAAATAATAGTTAAAAAATAAACTACGCGTTTGGCGCAGTTTGTAGACACGTGCCTACTGAGCCGGCGGTCCCGGGTTCGAATCCCGGCCAGGGCCAATATTTGTATGATGAACTCAAATACAAATATTCGAGTTCATTCAGAGCTTGGGTTATGGTGGTTCTAAGTATACATATATTTATCTATATAAGTAGGTATATCGTCGTCTACATTTAATTTGGGACTAGATCAATTTGTGTGAGGTTGTCCGATATTTATTATTATTATTATTTAAACTTGCTTTTTTTACCTTTTGGCAATTTTGTCGGTAAAACTTTTGGTCATTGTAATGTAAAATTTTCAACTCTTTAATATTACTAAAACTATAGGCCTACAATTAAAGTTTTTTCTAGTCCTGTGATAATACTAATGTTATATATTTTTTAAAGGCTGTTTCTCAATATGTTAAATAAAAAAATGCCGTGGTCTTCGGCTCCAAAGTACCGTGAATGATAACATACCTATAGAATAAGTTGAGTTTTTAATTTTGTAGGAAGAAGGGCCTTATTCTAGAGGACTTGCCAACATATGCAGTGTTGACAAGTCCGTTGGATTAGTTGGATATGTCAAGACCATGCAAAAATCCTATTACAATGTCTTGTCCCCAACAAACTAAAACCGTAGTTTAATATTTCAGACTCGTTCTGCAGTTTTATGACTAACTTCTGTAATAGTATGTAAAATAACAAGGTTTATTGTAAGAGTGGCAGTGTTAGAAAGTGTGCAAAATGCTTACTATGAATATTTGAGTGTGGTGGTGTACTATAGTGTAATCTAGGAGCAATGTTTTGGAGTAGCCCCCATAACAAGTAGGCAAAGAGAAAGTTAAAAAACAACTCAATTAAAGGCCATTTAGAAATGACAACCAGCTATGTTCTATTTTGTGAATTTTCTATTTTTTTACAATATTCGTAATAATGGCTTTTAATAACTCGCTTTTATATGCAAACACCTTACTTAAGAAAATAGATGATTAAAAATTCACAATAAGATTTAACTTACATTTGGCATAAAAGTAACTTTGATGGCTATCCTGTTAGAATTGTTAGAAAGGATGCTAAGTTTTAATTTACTCCTCAAACAGGAAATAATAATTTGTTTGAATTAAACCATGTTGGAATGCCTATTGTCTCAAACAGATTATCAACTGCACAACAGTCCACAGCATGGTAAAACTCAGACAAATGATTACATGCTTGGCTTGTTTTCCAAATATGTGTGCTGTGGTCTGAGGATTGTGTGCTTGTGTGATTAAATTGAAATATGAAAAGAAAGCTATGTTAAATAATAACAACTAGTTTCAACAATAAGAATCCCATTAAAACATCTTATTACTTGACAATCCTTGTCATACTAAAACATTACTAATGTGAACATAATGCAATCGCAAGCAAACACAAAGAAACAGCTGAACACAAAGAAATCAAACTGTAACAAAAACATTAAATTGGTTACCTTGTTACTGTACATATACCTAAACATGTTTCAGTTTTAGATGAAGGTCAACATTTTTGAAAAAATAAAAAAATAGATGTAAAACATTTACTGCGAAACAAAGCAATATCACTGAAATTCTTGAATTTATCACGATTGCCAAGTGATGTTTACAAAATGATCTCAAGAGGTCAAGAATTATATGATCAGTGCAGTATTACGAGAAGGATGACACTGAATCACCAATATTCATCCAATTAGGGCAATGAAGTCAATCAACTTGCTCAGTAATATAAAACATTGTCAATTGTCAGTATCCTACTGTCAGTATACTACATATTAAATTATTTGTATCTTAAATAAGATTTCTAATTGCCAGTAAACAGAAAGATCAGTGACCCC
This sequence comes from Apotomis capreana, assembly GCA_947623375.1. Lineage (NCBI taxonomy): Eukaryota > Metazoa > Arthropoda > Insecta > Lepidoptera > Tortricidae > Apotomis > Apotomis capreana. Next base: position 561,453 of record OX392499.1, read on the forward strand.
AGCCGTCATTATAGTTAATGACATCAATGATTATGAGCAGACATCTAACAAGGATTCATTCACAGCATGTAGTCTTGGTTGCTTCTATTTTAAGCTGGACTTGTGTCTTACATTTTTATGGCTTATAACAGTTTTTTGGCTTAGCTTGATTTAGCATAACAGGAAATACCTAAAGCTAGTAAAATAGGTTGTTTTGTTGCCATATTTGTTCAAGGCTGTGCAAAATACATTAACACAATTATATTTTATCAGTAATGCCATGACTTGCACAAATTATGACAATCATTATTAAGAAAATGTAATGATAATACACTATTAACTAATCATCATTCTGTCTTAATTGACTCATTAAAGTATCTTATACTTTGTTTGTGATCTGTGTTTGCTTTGGAAAGAAATATATCCAAATCAAGTACCAAATGTAAAGTTGAAGGAACAAGGAAGCTGCCTGTTGACAATGACATCCACACAATGACCATCACAAAGCCTTGGTTACTTGTAACTTGGAGCAATGGCAATGTTAGCAAAATCATTTACTAATGTTAGTTCAATCCATTGACATATCCAAGGCTGCAATGACCAAATTGAAAATTCAAATTCATAACATTGATTCTCTATAGTTTATAACTGGAATTTCATTACATTATCATTAAACCTTGATACAAAGATTGAAGCTTGATAAATGTAAAGATCTTTCTACAGGTCAATTTGTCTAGAGAATATCTTGATGGAGTTGATTTTCATTGAACCAGAAGAAGGCACAATGTTAACAGATTACAATAGTGTGCATTTGTTTAGTAAGAACTGTGATGAGCATGACTCCCAGACGGTTTGTTTATAACTAGTGTGGGAGGACTTGAGAGCCGGGTACTCACTCGAGGCCAATGGAGAGCAGGTGCTGCCCGATGAGGCGCACGATCTCTTGGTCCGTCTGGGCCATGTGCGGGCCCGGCGCGGGCGGGGCGCCGTTGCGGTCCGCGTCGCCATTGATGTGCGGCGCGCCACCGTTGCTGGTGGGCTGCTGCATGGCGGGCGCTGGCGGCGACAGCCTGCGGGACCGCTTGCGCGGCGGCCGGTGCCCGGCGCCCTCGTCCCCCGAGTCAGTGGAGGCCAGGCTGGCGGAGCGTGAGCGCCGCGCTGCCCCGAGCGCCGAGCTCAGTCCCGCGCGCGCCGCATCAGCCCGTGCTGGCGCTGCCGACCGCCCGACGCCCCGGCGACGCTCGCACTCTGACGTCACGACAGTCCGCTACGCACCACCCGCGCTCAATGGACCATCACCCTTTGTTCGTCACGGCGAGCTGTGCTTCTCGATTGTTCCCTTCGGATGCCCTTTGTCTTCGACGCGAAATCGGAATCACGATTACAGAACTCTCTCCCGTTACGAAACTTGTGGATCGCTAGTGGAGTTCGCAGCGTACACAAAAATCAGCTGAAAATGAAGCGACAGCTGTCTTTCTTCGCTAGTACAACATCGCCCTTCTCTCCGTTTCGAACGACGTTCGTGTCTTGCCGAGGCGTTCGGACGCGCATCGGGCGCAATCGTGTCGTAATGTAATGACCTCAAAATAAAATTATCATGTCATAGAAAAATGGCGCAAGCTAGAACTATTTCTAGTTGCACATGCACAATTTATATTTAAACGCAAAAGTAAACTTGATATTATCCAGTAATAATTAATTTAATTGCTAACAATCTCAAAAATAAACGTAGTATCAAGAATGTTGAAGTGGAGTTTAGCAAAAATAGTACGTATTTTTGCTTTAATTTGGTTTTACATTAGCAATTATTTTTTGATTGCAATAATAAATTACATATTTTAATACATATACAATAAAATCATTTTTTAGTTTCTTCTTTGTTTATATTTTTTTGGTTGGTAATGCAGTCTTTCAATAATGTTGCGTATAACTGAACACATTATTTGAGCAGTTTTAAAGTATGATACGTATTTAATTAATAATAAATAAAAAATATGTCAATCAATCTTTATTTCATTTAATTACAGTTATATGGAATATGTTTAGTTATTTATTTATTTACTTAAAGGTTTGCCTACGGATTATGATTGCTTTACTCCTTTTTCAGCTAGTAGACAATTTATCGACGGAACATGACATAAACCTTAAATTACCTTGCTTTGTAAACCGTGCTAATCCCGAGTCCGAGAAAATGTCAAAGCTGTCAAAATAACTTTATAAAAATCTTGTAAATAGAAAATGAAGCTGTTTGTATTAAGTTTTCTACTATATTTCTTAATCTCCCCTTCAAATCTGCAACTCCTCATCAATGTTAAAAATCAGGTAATCGTAAAATTTAGTCTTAATGCGGTACTTGCATTTATTAATTTATCAAAGCTCGAGAAACAATTCCAATATTTAACTTTTTCGCCATATACTGTTCTGCAGAAATTTAAAGGTTTGCTATTATTTCTCGGAGCATCTCATGCACATAGTGGTAACGAGATATGTCATGTGATATTATAAACCGTCGCTCGCATCGTGCTACTGTAGCACTGATTGCGTAGGCGGACGTACTGATGCGGAAGCGGTGTTGCAGGGTGGCGATGTTGTGCAGGAGAGCGTCACGGCCAACGTGTCGGAGGACACGGTGACGCTGGAGTTCCTGCGCCTGGACGGCGTCTTCGTCTCGCAGCTGGTCGACTTCGCTAACGTCAGTACACTATACCTATTTTTCTCCACATACTCTACCTTGCTCTGATATACACTATGTAATTGATTTTCTATTTATAGTACCTTTAGAATAGAGGTAATGTAGACACCTATGAGCTTATGAGCTTAGACTATCTGAGTATAGCTCACAGGGGCTATTAACTTAAGAAAAAAAAAAGTTCCTGGAACTCACATTAATGCGCAAAGCAAGCTAACCTTCAAGCACATGTTGCGCAAGCATTTCTCCGATAAGCTATGTGACGAACTGTCAGCTAATGATTCACACAAGGTACATTTATTATATAAGTAAGTATATTGTAGGTATGTCATATTTATGTACGTTTATGTTATATATATATATATATTTGCATACGAGGTATATTACTTATGTGTTATTTAATTGTTTCATGTAACAGATTACATAAAAGACCCTGCACCAAACAAATGTTTCTGTTTAGTCCTATGGTTGACTGGTAGAGAATGCCTTATGGCATTAAGTCCGCCATTTGTACTTTTACTTGTGTATTGTGTGCAATAAAGTTTAAATAAATAAATAAATAAATTAATTGTTTCTGACAGAAGGGTGATATTGAAGTAAAAAATAATGTTTCAGGTGGAGTACATTTTTAGATTAAATTATTCCTGAAAATTTCCTACAATTTTAGCATTTACAATAGTGTTGATTTTTGTCTCATGATGAATAACCATGTTATTATTATTGTGTGTCTTATCATCTCTTGGAATACAGTCTAAACATTATTTACTATGATTTCAAAGGAAGTTGAAGCCATGAAAGTGGTGATCCCAGCAGAGGAAGAACTCGGGCAGACGGGTGCACAGACCCTGTGCTTCTTGACGCATGCGGCTCAAGCAGACTTCATTGCTCCTGATGCTATGGCCAAACTAAGACAGGTATAGCTTTGCTGTTCAATGTTTGTCTATCTATAGGAGGTATAATGGTTGAAGGTGAAGGCAGTTTGTGTCTGCAGTAATGTACTATGTTATATGTGTTATCTATTACATATTCTATACATATATCAGTAATTTTGAAATTAAAATGTTTGTATATGATAGACTTTTACTGCTACTGTATACTCTTTTGCACTTATTTACTTGTAATCAACTGGTCCAGAAAAACCCCGGCACAGTGCGCGTGGCGGAAGAGGCGCGCGGCTGGCGCCAGACCACGGCCACGGCGTGGGGCGCGCGCGCCGCGCCGCTGCTATCGGCGCCCGCCGCCGCGCACTGCGCCGCCGCCGGCCCCCGCGTGTACCTGCGCGCCGCCGACCTGGCGCGCTGGCCGCCCCGCCCCGGTCAGTCTGCCCACACCAGTCCTAGGCCAGGGTCTGCAGCGGCATGCTCCGATTACTCGGGTGCCTCGATCCGACTCAACCTTTGCCAGAGCACTCAGTGTGAATGTCGTGGGTCCCGTTTTTGTGTCATATTGGTACCCCACATGGTTATAGGATACTCTTTACCCAATTACTACATAGAAGCAAAAGCCGGATATAGTTCTTTGGCAGCTTCTGGTAAAGGTATTAAATGGTAAATTCATGAAACCGATATCTGGAATGGCCCTTTGTGTTAGTTAAGTAAATATATATTTTTGAATTATGTACTGCATGGTCAGCCATCTACCTGATAGTAAATAAATATAGGCTAGAAGATGAAGCTGGATGGTTGAACAACCAAATGATGACTGCTCAATGCTGGACAGGTCTGGAGCAGTCGTCGGGGTCGGCGGTGACGCCGTTCCCGGCGCGCGCGCTGCAGGACGCGGACGGCGCCGCGCTGCCGGCCTGCGCCGCCGACACCGACAGGAGCCAGGAGTGCATCTGTCACGTCGAGGTAACCGTGGGGCCGGGGCTGTATTATGCATAAGTCGATGCAGGCCAATGCAACTAATGCCCGAAAGGCTTACTATCCAACTAGAGAACTCCCTAATAATAGACTTGCTTAGCTTATCGTAGAGGTCTGTATGGCTAGATCCAGCTGTGTCTAGGACCCAAGCCAGTAAAAATGTTCAAAGTACATCAAAAACAACCTTCTATAATGAGCAGGGATCTGCCCGCCAACGAGCAAGAAGGGTATCTTCGTATAACCTAAAACATATCCACATAGACATAGGTGTAAATTTCGATAATAAGTGTACGCAAACTTCGTCTGTTTTGTATTTAGACTACTCACATATGCATTCCTCGTCCAATTTTTTAGGTATGCGTTAACTGGTACCCGTGCGGTTTGAAGTACTGCAAGGGCAAGCCGCAGGGCGGGCTGAGCTACCGCTGCGGCATCAAGACGTGCCACCGCTGCTACCGGTATCACTTCTACGTGCAGGTATGGGTGGTGCTAATGAACGAACGAATGAAATGAAAACATTTATTTCAGGCAACTGTGGCCCATAAATACATACATATCAAATACAAAATAATAAAAATATAAGTAACTAAACTAGGTCACATTTTTCAACAGCGAAGTGTTACGCGTGTTCGAAGTGTCAGGTAGCCGTACCTAACGGTACCATCTCTCTTAGAAAACGAGTAAGCCTCAAGGTTGAACGCTGTGATATCAATAGGCGCCGCCGCGGTTACTGCTATCAGGTCATTTCAGACATTGCTTGCAACTATTTATTTATTTACTTGACACATACCATCTCATTATATGCCATATTTCTAAAGCCTGGCAGTATCACACCTGTAGAGAACAGGAGTCTGAAGACTACTTGCAGAATAAAAATTTAAATTTTGTGAGGTTGAATTTTGATATCAGTAATGCCAGTGGAAGGTTTCCATGTTTAGGCATTAAAGACCATGGACAGTCCACAAATATTATGTAGCCAGATACTTTGACTGTGACATTTGCTTTAAATCATATAATAAACCTAATCATGATCTCATGACCTCGTAACATTACTCCAAAAGCTGTTATGCTTTCTATTTTAAGGTTTTAAGTGTCCGATAAAGTAATATTTGTAATACTTTGTTCCAGTACCGGCACAGCTGCTACAACTACACGTGACCCCACGCCCCGCGCGCGCGCCCGCACCCTCTAGTCGCTTCTGCCGTAATCATTAGTTCTATTTTTATAAAAGCCTCTGTTTTGTAACAAGACAATATCGATGTGTACATATTTTGCTAAGATTCTGTATTTTTTGTGATAAGTAAAAATGAATGACTGTCTTTGTAAAATGTGTTTTATTTGATCATATTCATACATTATTCTATACTAAATCTAAAAAAAACTTTAAGGGACCACAACATACTGTGTATTTCAACTGATAAAAGATATGCATATCTATCTCATATTCATAACATATGCATTGTCTATATTTGGTATGTTCAGAATACTCAGTATGTATAAGTTACTAACAACAAATGCAGATAAATCAAGTGGGCTGAAGATGGTTCAATATTCAGTAAGTAGTTGTGTATGTCACTGCAAACCTGTTCAAGGATAATATTTAGTTTTTAGGGTTCCGTACCCAAAGGGTAAAAACGGGACCCTATTACTGAGACTTCGCTGTCCGTCCGTCCGTCCGTCCGTCCGTCTGTCACCAGGCTGTATCTCAAGAACGGTGATAGCTAGACAGCTGAAATTTTCACAGATGATGTATTTCTATTGCCGCTATAACAACAAATACTAAAAACAAAATAAAATAAATATTTAAGGGGGGCTCCCATACAACAAACTTGTTATAGATTATATATATGTATAGGTACGGAACCCTTCATGCGCGAGTCGGACTCGCACTTGCCCAATTTTTATTATAGAATAATGACAACAGTGTTACTACTACACAACTAGATACAAGGAACATCTTTTTCTTACAGGAAGAGGCATTTGAAGCTCTTGTTACTTGACCAAAATTGTCTTGTGTTGGATGAAAGGATACAGTTCAGTAAAGCAATGTAATAATCTGAGATGCCAAAATCATGTTGCTGCTTTTAGCAAAAGAAAAGCACTATGCTTATAGCAGATAACAAGGGGAAATGCATACCAAACATATAAAATGAAATTGGCTACAAGCATAATTCCCACCAGGCAGATTGTTGGTAGAGAAAGTGCAGACCCAGTCTAGTAAGTTTAGCTGGTCTTGTCATTTTACAGTAAAGTTGCCAAAGGATATGTTAATATTTATATTTCAAGAGATTTCCATAACAATACTTTCTATGCATATTGCTGGCCTAAATGATGATTTAGGATTTTCTTGTTAGAAACAAACAGCATTGTATGGAAAATTATATAACATAAGGATTGCATAGCAAAGGTGAGTACAAAAGAAAGTTGACTAATTGATTTGAAATGCATTTGTTATTTATAACAGTTATTTATATCACATTACTTAAGTTGTCTTAAGTCAATGACATCCCGGGAAGGGTTCATGTCTATTCTTGCGAAGCACAAACTGGATCTTCCTATCCATATCTTCGTTATATATTGCTTTGCATTTTTCATGGTTCACTCTTCGCCTCGTCTGCAATAGAAAGACAAATATAAATAGTTTTACGAACATGGTTAATGATTTCAAAATTTCTTTATGTTCAATGAAAGTACTACTTTTACAGATTTCTGTGGGAATTAAGCTAATGAATAAATGAGGTAGTACCTGGAAAGGTTTCTCATAATATCTGGTAAGTCTGAACTGCTCCAAGATGCCTTCTTTGCCCAGGATTCGGTTGACCAGCCTGCAAGCGTCGTCTACGTTGTTGTTCTTCACGAATACCGTCCTAGCGATAAACGACGGATGTCTATTTCCTAACAGTCTCAGAGTCAAGTGCATTTTTCAAAATGTATTTTTTCTCGAGTAAAATAAATATTATTTGGAGGTTATGTTATCGAAGGAAGTCTACAAAATGTCTATTGTCTACAAAATTACAAATGACAGTGACAGCTTTTAGGCGTTTTTCCATATACTTAAACTTGGATGATATAAAAAATCATGAATTCATCGGCCATCTTTGTTCATGTTCATTTCATCTCATGTTTTAATAATTTATTTTTTATTTTTTTGATAAGTTTTTTAACACGGAAGTCATGCATTGGTTATAAACCAAAAAAACTGATACTGGCACAAGCTTCGAGCCGCCATTTACGGATTAATAATAATAATAAACTTGTGTTTGTTTTATAATGCGTTTCGTTGAAATACGTCATAGTTTTATAAAGAAGTGCATGAACAAAAATATAATTTGCATGAAATTTAAATTGTATGAGATAAAGCCCATTACGCGTCAGCGGGAATACCTGGCGCCTAGCGGAGATCTAAGACGAAAACACTTGGCCGCCATAGATAAAAGTGTATTACTGGCGCCGCGCAATGCGCGCGCACGTTTACGTTTGTCTAAAAAGTAAAAATACTTCCGTTTCCTTTCTTAATCCAAGTGCGCCAAGTTCGAATGTCACGGTTACATTACAGTTGACATTGTCAACAAGTAAAATCAGCTGCTCTGTCGTACTTTTATTATTTTTGTAAACAATGGCGAACGAAAGTGAATTAGGTTTGTTGTCTTCAACATCAAGGGCCTCGGACTGTTCCCCGTCAACGACCGTGCGGCAGCGATGGCGCAACGCACCTCTGCACGAGCGTTGCTCGATGGCCGACATGGTGAAGCTCAGGCAAGCCTTCGACGAGGCTTACCAAAACAGGCTACTGCCCAATCAGTTCAGGGAGCTCTTGAGGACCAAGCTCAACGTTGAATACGACGATGAGGAGTACAAAGTATTGTTTATGAAGGTAGCACTTTTTTTATTATAGGTTTCTAGGTTTCTACTTTATATGGTTTGAAAGAGAGATATATCTTCAAGAACAACATTTCATTATTTAACTGCCTAGGCATCGGTTCGAGAGGTTCGAATAATATATTCTTGAATTTTTAACTCACAGCGCTTATACTCCAATTAAAATCTGACAGCTTGTGCTGAAACTGCAAATAGGCAGTCGTACCTATTGAAGTTTCGATATGCCCCTTCATGAATGATGAATTAATTAAATCGTAACAGATAAACACAAACCGCAACGGCGAGATCGAGTGGGATGAGCTGGTTTCCCACCTACTCCTAGGCTACTTCACCAACGACCCTGAGAACCAGCGTGCCGCCCTGCAGCAGCCCATAATGGGCCGGCCCACCATTTTGCGTTCCCAGCATCGCCATCCCATATCCAAGATCTGCTTCTGCCCAGACGTGGCAAAGGTTAGTCGTAAACGACCTACTTTTGAGTTATTTTATAAGAACTGTAGTTGACCATTAGTCGGCCCGCGATCATTCGTTCCCATCTGTCCCGTATCTCGACGATTTGCTTTTAAGTATACGGATGTTGTTGTTGTGGCAACCTGCAGGTGCAGGAGACCTTCCTATCCCCAACTACTATTCGAATGTAGCTCAGGCTACTTGGGTTGTTTGGATAAGCTTATGTAGACGACGATCGCAAACAATATACGCAGCTGAGAACAAATTAATATGTGACTTTTTATCGACTCATTGGATGAAGCAACAACAGGAATAAGCCGTTGTTATTTTTAACTAGGGGAAATATAAGAAGATACTTTTTACTCCCTGCAAAGGCGTATCAGTATATACGGCTCTGCGACGCAAGTCGTTGGTGTGTATTGCTTTCAAATATATTTGAACGTTTCACGATTTAACGGATGTTTACAGGACCGCAGCACCACCCCGCTGCAGGGCGCCTACATCACGGCGAGCCGCGACGGACAGCTCAACTGGTGGACGCTGGGCATGACGCGGCTTCGCACCGCCTACTCTTCCAGCCGTCAGTGCACATTCTACTACAACCAGTTCCATGGAGATTGACAAAGACATACATATGCTTACTCTTAAGGGCTTAAGCTCACGACTCACAACAGTTTTTTAAACGAGTTGATAACGCACAGGAGTAAACGACCCTGACCTTACCTAACACTAAAAGGTTTTGCACGTAGGTGCATTGAAATGATACCTTATATAATACCTCCCTCTCCCCTGCCTATCACACCTAAGTACTTTCAGATCCCCTAACGTAGCCGAGGCCGACTAACAATCGGTTTATATTTTTTCTGGCACAGCGGTGCTGAAGGTGCGCACCACGTGGGTGACGGACTGCGTGTGCCTGCCGGATGTCAACATGCTGGTGACCAGCTCCACGGAGCGCGACCTGCGCTTCTACGACATCACCGCCAAGACCTTCACACTCAAGATCGTGATCACCAGTTGGGAATACATGGCAAGTACCTAGAGCACTTAAGTACTTAGCAATCAAACTTGATAGCCACGAAACCTTAGTAAGCATGCTCATTTTTAAGCACTCTAGCTCACCTGCAATGAGTTGCTAAACGAAGGCGACTGCAGTCACTTATCATCAAGCGATCCGTTTGCTCGTTTACCTCCTATGTCGTAGAAATGGTCCACCAGTCCATTTTTCTCTATGTCTAACAGATGCCACTATTATTCTGTACTTCAGATATGCACCATGCACTACTACTTCCACAAGGACATTAACGAGAACTGTATCCTGATCCTCGGCGACGCGGGCGGCAACGTGCGCGTGCTGCAGTTCTCGCCTATAGAGCGAGGGCCGTTCAGGAACGAGGCTGGCAAACCGTTGCAGACTTTGAGACACGTAGACCTGCAACGAAAGGTATGTAAAAAATACGGTAGGGGGAGGATCTCTAGGAGATAACCTAATAATTCTGTTACGTCTTCAGAAAGGCGCTCTCGCCGAGATGAGTCTGATCGAGCGCGCGCGCGTCCACACCGACTGGGTGCGGCAGGTGTCGTTCTACGCGCCTCTCCACTGTCTGGTCTCGTGCGCCACGTGCCCCGACGCGCTGCTCATGTGCGACCTGCACGGCTCCAAGACGCACAACGTGTTCCACGTGGACAAGGTAACTGCTGGCGATGCGTGGAGACATACGTCGGACGAGGAAATCGCTTTAACGAAGCCAAGGCCATTCGCTAAGCGCCTATTCTACAAGTATATTGTGCTTGCTGCTCCGTTTAAGCCATCCTAAGTTAACGCCACTGCTTGTGGAACCCTAATCCAAAATGAACTGGACTAAATCCTTTTTGGAATAAAGCTGCGTTTCCACCAGAGCGAGGATGCGTATCAAGAGCGGGGGATGTGTTTTTGCTGACCAAAAATATGAAATTATTTCATTGGTTACCAAAAAGTCAATAACACATCCTCGCACATCTCTGGTGGAAACACAGCCTAACTTTGGGTTTTATAAGTTAGCTATTTGGAGCACTGGAATTGAAATATTGTTGAAACAACAGATAAGAGTCGGTCTACTGTATTCTGGCAGGGTATCCAGTGCTTCGCGTTCGACGAGGAGGCCCACGTGCTGGTGACGGGCGGGCCGGACTGCGTGGTGCGCGTGTGGAGCCCCTTCGTGCCGGCGGCGCCGAGCCTGGCGCTGCCGGGGCACCACGCCGGCGTCGTCGCGCTCGTGCTGCAGAACAACGGACAGACCGTGTACTCGCTCGCCAGGGACCGCGGCATCAAGGTCTGGGACGTGCAGTCGCAAACCTGTGTGCAGGTGAGACAAGGGGCAAAGTTATCTGAACAATCTGAAATTTCATTAAGCACCAGTGGGGTGGTGGCCGTACAACCTGGTTCCCAACCGGCTTGCCCACTTCAGGACGATTGAGCACCATTCCCTATTGCTACTGAAGAATAAGTAAGCGAAAGCTACTCGGCGTGCCTTGACTTTTTGTTTGACGCCACGAGACATAATTGCACGTTCCCCAGCTGTTCCCGTTACGCAACTGCTTGACAGCAGTACATGCTTCCGATGTAGCGATATGGGCCGACGTCACCATTTGTTAGCAACAGAAACTTTTCGAAATGATCCCAAGTTAACAAATTAAAAACAATACCTTATCCCAAAATTCTGCTAAGCGGTACCTTTAGCACAGCGAATCAAAGACGCATTGCTGTCGATGATGCGTTTTCTTTGTTTATAATTCATTATTAAAACATGAACATTTCGTTTAACAGATATGTTTCAAGCAAAGTGTCAACATTATATTTAGAAAACACTCATCTCAAAAAAACACAGCTGATGTAAGCCTTTCCAACAATCATCATCACATCGATAGCCAGTTTTTTTTATTGAACGTCCACAGACGTACATCGACGTGCCGCCACAGATCGGCGAGCGCACGCCGATCTCGACCGTGTACAACCCCGCCACGCGCGAGTTCATCATGGCGGCCATCAAGATCGCGGTGCTGGTGCTGGACGAGCAGCTCAACACGGCGCACACGGACGGCTCCACGCACTCGGGCGCCGTGGCCCGGGTGCTCTACAACCCGCTGTTCAAGGTCGTCGTCACCTGCGGCCTGGACAGCATCATCATCAACTGGGACCCGCTGACAGGTGACGATGAATTAAGTTGTGTTTACACACCCTGAACCAGTCACACGGACACTTGCATGCATTCGAGCGCCCTGGCCGGTAGGGTGATCTACTTACGACAATATCTGCCTGTGAATGTCTGACTGCGCTTACTTTAAACCTTTTACTCTCACCTTGTGTTTAGGTTCACTTGTCCATATTCCTATTTGGTCAACATTCCTATTACATCCACTTTCCCACCTCATCTCGTCTACAACTTGTAAAATTTCCAACTCGTCCACAATCCGAACTCGTCCACATTCCTAACTCGTCCATGTCCTAATAAAACGAGGTGGTTTTTGGATTTAACGTTTTTTTAAATGTTTTTCTCTATGGGAATGTGGACGAGTTGGTAATGTGGGATGACATTTGCATTTGGGAATTGAATGTGGATGAAATGGTATTGTGGACGAAATTGGAATGTTGACAAAATGGGAATATGGACGAAGTGAACCTAAACGTTGCTGTTGTAAGGCGAGGGTTGAGATCCTTCAAGTTCCTTTTAAGTCATCTTTCCTCTTTCATACTCCTGCTTTGCTTCATAAAATGTAATTCAAACTGCTTTATCATTCTAAAGACATGGATATACCTACCGTAGAAGTAATATGTGGTGTGAAGGTAAACGCAACGTGATGGTGCGCGACGCGCACACGCGCTCGCTGCACGGCGAGCAGATCCCCGTGGAGATCACCGCCGCCTGCTTCGACCCCGGCTACCAGCTGCTCTGCACCGGTGCAAGAAATGGCTCTATCAAGGTACAATGCTTACATGTTTACATTCCAGGCATACGAGCCCTGTACGAGCTGATTCGCGTAAACTTTCTTCTTTCTTATACCATTTCCGATTATTATTAAACCTGTTTATGTATCTGTGTATTTGTGTGTTTGTATATTTGTGTGTATGTCTGTCTGTGGCTCCCACGGATTGACCAATTTGAGTGCGGTTTTTTTATAGAAATGATTTTCCGTCGAGATTGTTTTTGGCTATGTTTGGTGGAAAAAGGATTAGTAATTAATTGGAACAAGTCACAAGATCTCAGCCAATATTAAAGATTCAAAATTTTGTAGTTATGATCAATTTTTAGTAGCACTTTCTATATCACTATTTGAAAGACCTGCTCTGCTACTGTCTAATGATGACCAGCTACTAGTATCGGGGTTCTTTTAAATTTACGTTATTATTATTTGCAGCTCGTGCGTTAGGTAGTCGTCCGCTTACAGGGCGTAATCTCTCTAAGCCTAATACTATAGAGGTCGTAATCGGAATGTTACAGACTTGGAACTTCAACACGGGTCTGTGTCTGAGGACAATGACTGTGGAGTACATGTGCGAGGTCACCAACGTGTTTTGGGTGGAGGGGCGGTGAGTCGAATTCTAACTATTATTGACACATCATTAGATCCTGTGTTTGGAAGTAGTATTTTCTGAAACATTCAGTGAAATGTCATCATAACGTGCGTTATAACAGGCTTCGAAGTATCACGTTTCGGGTGGAACAACTGGACAGAACTGTAAAGGAGTTTCATACAAAATTCTGTCTGTGTTCATGAACAGGCTAAACAGCTGAATTATATATTTTTTGAGTGGTGTATTTTTTGTTTCATTGCATATGTTCGAGAAAAGCACTATACATTCCTTAGCCGTGAAAAGGGTTTGTCGGCTTCGTATGAGTAGCCGTCTCTACCTAATCACACAGTAAGCCCTTCTATCCCTGCGTCTGCTGTAATGTACTATTCCGGTCGCTGGCAGGATTATGGCAGTGGGATGGAACCGGCACGTGACCGAGTTCGAGGACACGGGCACGGCGACGACGGGCAAGGCGTGGGAGACGCGCCACACCGACGACATCCTGGCGGCGGCGGCGCGCATGCCGCTGTCGCTCGCCACCAGCTCTTACAACTCCGAACTGTTGCTCTGGAAGCTGGAGACTGGCCAGCCGTACAGGTAAAAAGACAAATTACTCTCAGTAGCATCAGCATTTTGTACAATTCTCGAGTAGGTCTAGAAGCTGGAAATTGTGTAGCTGTACAGGCGAGGGATAACGCGGCACAGCGACGACATCTCGTACATTATATACCTAGGACGGTGTATTCGTGAATGCCCCGGATCACAGGTGTGTATGCGATCATAAATATGTCATCTGGGGCTTTACGAATTACCGCCCGTGGTTTGTCTAAAGTTTTACGTCTTGCCTTGGCCAGGAAGAGAGCTTTTCTCCCGCGTAGCGTGGTGATGAGATCACAATACGAGTATATTTGGCTACTTTGACTTCTACTAACTATAATATGATGCTGACTGCAGCTTGTGAACATTTCACAGCTGTCGTAATGGAATTAAACATCGAAGGAAACTCCACACACCCGACGTGTAATACGTGTATTTGTATAAGCGACATGTTTGTCCGCAGACGCTTTTCGTGTACGGAGCCGATGATGCGCATCAAGATCCAGGCGCACAAGCGCGGCGCCAGCCGGGACGCGGGCGCCGGCGCACAGGCGCGCCAGCGCTCCTCCTCCGTGCGCCTGCCCAGGTCACTACAGCCTCACACACTTATATACAGTGCCCAGGTCACTACAGCCTCACACACTTATATACAGTGCCCAGGTCACTACAGCCTCACACACTTATATACAGTGCCCAGGTCACTACAGCCTCACACACTTATATACAGTGCCCAGGTCACTACAGCCTCACACACTTATATACAGTGCCCAGGTCACTACAGCCTCACACACTTATATACAGTGCCCAGGTCACTACAGCCTCACACACTTATAAACAGTGCCCAGGTCACTACAGCCTCACACACTTATATACAGTGCCCAGGTCACTACAGCCTCACACACTTATAAACAGTGCCCAGGTCACTACAGCCTCACACACTTATATACAGTGCCCAGGTCACCACAGCCTTACACACTTATATACAGTGCCCAGGTCACTACAGCCTCACACACTTATATACAGTGCCCAGGTCACTACAGCCTCACACACTTATATACAGTGCCCAGGTCACTACAGCCTCACACACTTATAAACAGTGCCCAGGTCACTACAGCCTCACACACTAATAAAAAGTGCCCAGGTCACGACAGCCTCACACACTTATATACAGTGCCCAGGTCACCACAGCCTTACACACTTATATACAGTGCCCAGGTCACTACAGCCTCACACACTTATATACAGTGCCCAGGTCACTACAGCCTCACACACTTATATACAGTGCCCAGGTCACTACAGCCTCACACACTTATATACAGTGCCCAGGTCACTACAGCCTCACACACTTATATACAGTGCCCAGGTCACTACAGCCTCACACACTTATAAACAGTGCCCAGGTCACTACAGCCTCACACACTAATAAAAAGTGCCCAGGTCACGACAGCCTCACACACTTATATACAGTGCCCAGGTCACCACAGCCTTACACACTTATATACAGTGCCCAGGTCACTACAGCCTCACACACTTATATACAGTGCCCAGGTCACTACAGCCTCACACACTTATATACAGTGCCCAGGTCACTACAGCCTCACACACTTATAAACAGTGCCCAGGTCACTACAGCCTCACACACTTATATACAGTGCCCAGGTCACTACAGCCTCACACACTTATAAACAGTGCCCAGGTCACTACAGCCTCACACACTTATATACAGTGCCCAGGTCACCACAGCCTTACACACTTATATACAGTGCCCAGGTCACTACAGCCTCACACACTTATATACAGTGCCCAGGTCACTACAGCCTCACACACTTATATACAGTGCCCAGGTCACTACAGCCTCACACACTTATAAACAGTGCCCAGGTCACTACAGCCTCACACACTTATAAACAGTGCCCAGGTCACGACAGCCTCACACACTTATATACAGTGCCCAGGTCACCACAGCCTTACACACTTATATACAGTGCCCAGGTCACTACAGCCTCACACACTTATATACAGTGCCCAGGTCACTACAGCCTCACACACTTATATACAGTGCCCAGGTCACTACAGCCTCACACACTTATATACAGTGCCCAGGTCACTACAGCCTCACACACTTATATACAGTGCCCAGGTCACTACAGCCTCACACACTTATATACAGTGCCCAGGTCACCACAGCCTTACACACTTATATACAGTGCCCAGGTCACTACAGCCTCACACACTTATATACAGTGCCCAGGTCACTACAGCCTCACACACTTATATACAGTGCCCAGGTCACTACAGCCTCACACACTTATATACAGTGCCCAGGTCACTACAGCCTCACACACTTATAAACAGTGCCCAGGTCACTACAGCCTCACACACTTATATACAGTGCCCAGGTCACCACAGCCTTACACACTTATATACAGTGCCCAGGTCACTACAGCCTCACACACTTATATACAGTGCCCAGGTCACTACAGCCTCACACACTTATATACAGTGCCCAGGTCACCACAGCCTTACACACTTATATACAGTGCCCAGGTCACTACAGCCTCACACACTTATATACAGTGCCCAGGTCACTACAGCCTCACACTTATATACAGTGCCCAGGTCACTACAGCCACACACTTATATAGTTCCCAGGTCACTACAGCCTCACACATATACAGTGCCCAGGTCACTACAGCCTCACACACTTATATACAGTGGCCAGGTCACTACAGCCTCACACACTTATATACAGTGCCCAGGTCACTACAGCCTCACACTTATATACAGTGCCCAGGGCACTACAGCCTCACACTTATATACAGTGCCCAGGTCACACACACTTATATACAGTTCCCAGGTCACTACAGCCTCACACTTATATACAGTGCCCAGGTCACTACAGCCTCACACTTATATACAGTGCCCAGGTCACCACAGCCTTTCACACTTATATACAGTGCTCAGGTCACTACAACCTCACACACTTATTTACAGTGCCCAGGTCACCACAGCCTTACACACTTATATACAGTGCTCAGGTCACTACAGCCTCACACATATACAGTTCCCAGGTCACCACAGCCTTACACACTTATATACAGTGCTCAGGTCACTACAGCCTCACACATATACAGTGCCCAGGTCACTACAGTCACACACTTATATACAGTGCCCAGGTCACTACAACCTCACACACTTATATACAGTGCCCAGGTCACTACAACCTCACACACTTATATACAGTGCCCAGGTCACTACAACCTCACACACTTATATACAGTGCCCAGGTCACTACATCCTCACACACTTATATACAGTGCCCAGGTCACTACATCCTCACACACTTATATACAGTGCCCAGGTCACTACAGCCACACATATACAGTGCCCAGGTCACTACAGCCTCACACACTTATATACAGTGCCCAGGTCACCACAGCCTTACACACTTATATACAGTGCTCAGGTCACTACAGCCTCACACACTTATATACAGTGCCCAGGTCACTACAGCCTCACACACTTATATACAGTGCCCAGGTCACTACAGCCTCACACACTTATATACAGTGCCCAGGTCACTACAGTCTCACACACTTATATACAGTGCCCAGGTCACTACAGCCTCACACTTATATACAGTGCCCAGGTCACCACAGCCTTTCACACTTATATACAGTGCTCAGGTCACTACAGCCTCACACACTTATTTACAGTGCCCAGGTCACCACAGCCTTACACACTTATATACAGTGCTCAGGTCACTACAGCCTCACACATATACAGTTCCCAGGTCACCACAGCCTTACACACTTTTATACAGTGCTCAGGTCACTACAGCCTCACACATATACAGTGCCCAGGTCACTCACACACTTATATACAGTGCCCAGGTCACTACAGTCTCACACACTTATATACAGTGCCCAGGTCACTACAGCCTCACACTTATATACAGTGCCCAGGTCACTACAGCCTCACACACTTATATACAGTGCCCAGGTCACTACAGCCTCACACACTTATATACAGTGCCCAGGTCACTACAGCCTCACACACTTATATACAGTGCCCAGGTCACCACAGCCTTACACACTTATATACAGTGCCCAGGTCACTACAGCCTCACACACTTATAAACAGTGCCCAGGTCACTACAGCTTCACACACATATACAGTGCCCAGGTCACTACAGCCTCACACACTTATATACAGTGCCCAGGTCACCACAGCCTTACACACTTATATACAGTGCCCAGGTCACTACAGCCTCACACTTATATACAGTGCCCAGGTCACTACAGCCTCACACTTATATACAGTGCCCAGGTCACTACAGCCTCACACACTTATATACAGTGCCCAGGTCACCACAGCCTTACACACTTATATACAGTGCCCAGGTCACTACAGCCTCACACACTTATATACAGTGCCCAGGTCACTACAGCCTCACACACTTATTTACAGTGCCCAGGTCACCACAGCCTTACACACTTATATACAGTGCTCAGGTCACTACAGCCTCACACATATACAGTTCCCAGGTCACCACAGCCTTACACACTTTTATACAGTGCTCAGGTCACTACAGCCTCACACTTATATACAGTGCCCAGGTCACTCACACACTTATATACAGTGCCCAGGTCACTACAGTCTCACACACTTATATACAGTGCCCAGGTCACTACAGCCTCACACTTATATACAGTGCCCAGGTCACTACAGCCTCACACACTTATATACAGTGCCCAGGTCACTACAGCCTCACACACTTATATACAGTGCCCAGGTCACTACAGCCTCACACACTTATATACAGTGCCCAGTTCACCACAGCCTTACACACTTATATACAGTGCCCAGGTCACTACAGCCTCACACACTTATATACAGTGCCCAGGTCACTACAGCTTCACACACATATACAGTGCCCAGGTCACTACAGCCTCACACATATATATACAGTGCCCAGGTCACCACAGCCTTACACACTTATATACAGTGCCCAGGTCACTACAGCCTCACACACTTATATACAGTGCCCAGGTCACTACAGCCTCACACACTTATGTACAGTGCCCAGGTCACTACAGCCTCACACACTTATATACAGTGCCCAGGTCACCACAGCCTTACACACTTATATACAGTGCCCAGGTCACTACAGCCTCACACACTTATATACAGTGCCCAGGTCACTACAGCCTCACACAATTATATACAGTGCCCAGGTCACTACAGTCACACACTTATATACAGTGCCCAGGTCACTACAGCCTCACACACTTATATACAGTGCCCAGGTCACTACAGCCTCACACACTTATATACAGTGCCCAGGTCACTACATCCTCACACACTTATATACAGTGCCCAGGTCACTACAGCCTCACACTTATATACAGTGCCCAGGTCACCACAGCCTTACACACTTATATACAGTGCCCAGGTCACTACAGCCTCACACACTTATATACAGTGCCCAGGTCACTACATCCTCACACACTTATATACAGTGCCCAGGTCACTACAGCCTCACACACTTATATACAGTGCCCAGGTCACTACATCCTCACACACTTATATACAGTGCCCAGGTCACTACAGCCTCACACACTTATATACAGTGCCCAGGTCACTACAGTCACACACTTATATACAGTGCCCAGGTCACTACAGCCTCACACACTTATATACAGTGCCCAGGTCACTACAGTCTCACACACTTATATACAGTGCCCAGGTCACTACAGCCTCACACACTTATATACAGTGCCCAGGTCACTACAGCCTCACACACTTATATACAGTGCCCAGGTCACTACAGCCTCACACACTTATATACAGTGCCCAGGTCACTACAGCCTCATACACTTATATACAGTGCCCAGGTCACTACATCCTCACACACTTATATACAGTGCCCAGGTCACTACAGCCTCACACACTTATATACAGTGCCCAGGTCACTACAGCCTCACACACTTATATACAGTGCCCAGGTCACTACAGTCTCACACACTTATATACAGTGCCCAGGTCACTACAGCCTCACACACTTATATACAGTGCCCAGGTCACTACAGCCTCACACACTTATATACAGTGCCCAGGTCACTACAGCCTCACACACATATACACAAGTTCCAGGCGCACAAGCGCGGGCCAGCCGGGACGCGTGGGCCAACATGTGGGGCAGCGTAATAGAATCGATCATGGTGGCGTTCTTTGAAAAGGGTTATTATTGACAATGATAAAGTGAAAGGCTTGGCCCTAGAGCAGTTTGTTTCTGTTGCAGCAGCTCGACCGGCGGGCGGGGCGTGGACACCGCGGCGGCGGTGCAGAAGGCGCGCGCGCGGCGCGTGTCCACCGTCGCGCTGCCGCAGCTCGCTCAGCACATGCGCCAGCTCGCCGTGCATGCCATGGTGTTCCTCGAGACGCGGCCCATGCACATGCACGTCGGTGAGCGTACACCTGTCCTCGCTGTCACTCTACAAGGCGCGAGTCTACCGTCGCCTTGCTGCGGCTGGCAATCAACTAACTCGCCATAACGCCACGCTGTTTTTCGAGGCACGGCCTAATCTGATTGATGCCAACTTCTAGTATCCCTGTTTGGCCCTATGGCTGACCGGTGGAGAACGCTATTTTGAGTCGGTATTATCGTAGTAACCTGGTTTCCAGCGTCGCTGATGCTGGCGCTGGAGAACGGCACGGTGCAGGCGTGGTCGGACCACTCGGCGGGCGGCTACCAGGGCTCGTTCCAGGCGGTGCACGCGGCGGGCGACTACGTGTCGGCGCTCGCCACCGACGCCGACAACCGGTTCCTCTTCACCGGCACCACCGTCGGCTACGTCAAGACCTGGCTCATGACCAACTACCTCACCAATCAACAGGTTAGTTAACCTTCTAATGGAGGCCTGTTTAACTTGTGGAAAAGTGGCCGAGTCCTCATTCGCGGTAAAACTCGAAAGTAGTGTGTCAAAGTCAAGAATTTTTGCTTTACCACCGGCTATGCTACAGGTAAAGCCTCGTTTCATGTATAAGTTTGTATTTTCAAGATTCAAAGGGCGATTTATGTTTTATGACAATGATGTAGAAAGCTGACGAATCAGTTAGAAAGCTAGGGTTTTTTTAAGAGAAATAGGTGGTAGTTAGGTTCTACATCCTAAAAGAGATATCTGGGACAACGCAGATTTTAACAGAGAAGAGACATAGGCGCGTTCTATATATAAGAAAAAGATATTTTTTGATTAATGCTGATACTAGCAGAGAAGAGAAATAAGTGTGTTCTACGTTTTAAAAGGGATACACAATATGTAGGATAGGCCCACCAACTAGAGTTCACAGTGAAAGTATTGAAACTTTCGCAAAAAGTTATTCTATCTTCAATCTGGCGGATTCAGTAACACGAAAAAGGTAATACTTGATGGTTTGACAGGAGCACATAAACATGCCGGCGCTGCGGCTGCAGTTCCCGTTCCTGTGGCGCGACCGCGTGGAGGGGCGCGCCAAGCGCTGCGTGCGCGACCAGCCGCTGCCGCTGCTGCTCAACAGCTTCCGAGGACACGTGCGCTGCGTCACCAGCCTCGCCTACATCGACGAGTACAAGCTGCTGCTTAGGTGCACTATCATACTCGCCGGTTTTAACCCCCGACAAAAAAAATGTCAAAAAAGAACCGACTTCTAAAAAGGAACTGAAAAGCCGAAAATAACCCGTTCATGTACAGATACAAATTACATTTGAATCAAATGGACGGCCGGTTTTTCCTGGTAGGCTCTCGTCTTATTTCCTCTGGCAAACGATTGATTAGGTACAGGTGAACAAAGTTGTGCGGCACACGCACAACTTTGTTCACCACAGGCAGGCACAACTTGTGCCTGCCTGTGGAATCGTAACTCCCAGGGATTGTCCGATTTGCATGCGTTTTTTTTAAATCGAAAGCTTTGTCTTTCGAGATGGCTCTTAGCTATATCGTCGGGGATAGTGCAATACCGCGTAAGTAACAAGTGCAGGTACGAACCAATATTCAAACAAATGCCAAGTATTTTATTGAAATGAGAACTTTATTGACAGCTGCGTTATTTACGCGGAATTGCATTATCCCCGACGTTATTTGGTTTGGTTGGGTCGGGGGTTATTGAAATTTAAAAAAAAATATTAAAAAATATATGTAGCGCTATTGCAAGATCCGGATTTTTTTTGAGTTGTTATCCAATTGTAGTTCTTAGACTCGGATTCTGAATTTTCAATAGTCGCCTGTAAGTAGGTAAATGACGATGTTCATTTATGTGCAGCGGTAGTTCCGACTACAGCGTGCGCGTGTTCCGTCTGTCAGGGGAGTACCTGCAGACGCTGGGCTCCTTCCGCCCGTGGACCCTGGATGTGACCAGTATGCCGCCTGACGTCAAGAAGGTGGCCAGCTCTACTACCTTGAAGGTGGGTGTGGTACTGGAGCACGTGGCAGAGGAGCTATTATAACAATCTGTAGACTCTGGATTCATTCCACCTGCGGAAATGTTTTTTTTATACTACGACGGTGGCAAATAAGCATGCGGTTCGCCTAATGTTAAGCAGTTACCGCCGCCTATGGACGCTTGCGATGCCAGGAGCATCACACGCGCATGGCCGACCCTTTTAAAACCTATTTACTCCCCTCTTGAAGAACTGCATGCTGTATAGCCTCCGGGGAAAACCTCGGCATCGCTCATTCTACAGGCGGAGCGTTCGCAAGGTAGGAAATTCCTATGGAACCGCACAATTCAGTGGATGTATATATACCGGGTTCACAGCGCAAAGAGAAGTAAGTTTAACTGAAGGTATCGATCATTTTGGAGAAAACCCTTAGACGCTGGGCTTTGGAACGTATCGCCGGTACCTCTGGAAATTGCCAGCTACTATATAAACCTACCTACTTCGGTTGTTTCCATCAGGTGTTCCGCAGCGGCTACGTGTCGCGCTACGTGCCCGGGCAGGTGGAGGTGGACAAGCTGCGCGACATCACGGAGCGCGAGCTGCGCACGTGCACGTTCGGCGCGCCGTGCGAGGACCCGCTGCTCGGGCGCCACTTCC
This sequence comes from Apotomis capreana, assembly GCA_947623375.1. Classification (NCBI taxonomy): domain Eukaryota; kingdom Metazoa; phylum Arthropoda; class Insecta; order Lepidoptera; family Tortricidae; genus Apotomis; species Apotomis capreana. The sequence continues at coordinate 584,537 of OX392499.1, forward strand.
AGCTGCCGCGCCGCCCCGACACGCAGGCGCGGCTCGTGCTCGACGACTCGCTGCAAACGGTCAGTGTTGTAAAGACTCCTGTACTGCATAGGCACAGGCGCGACAGCGGCCTATCGGTGTAACTCGGGCGTCGGTGACCTTGTAATTCGACAAGGCATTCACGTGAATGCCTTTCCCCACCTCGCGCTTCCCGCGCTTGTCCTTCGACACGCACACATAGCTGCGAGTTTTGTTACTGCACACAAGTGTCGCTGTCGTTTCTTTTTTCGTTAGTAGGTATATATATTATTTGGCATAGGTGTATTTAGGGGGGGTGGCCAGATGGGCCGTACCCATCCTAATATGGTCTAGTGTCCGCCCCAGGATGTTAGCTATGGGTTTCCGATAGAAATTCATGGCTTCATCTCATGGGCCAGGCCCCATCTGAAAAATAATCTTAGATACGCCAATGCTGGGCTAGCATATCTTGCCGTGATTTCGCTTGTCGCGCTACTCAGTATCACGTGTCTTGCTCACACGGCATGGAAAGGAATGTGACAGGTAGTATATGTCGCGCGACGAAGAGCCGCGTGTCGCAGTTATTTTAGAAGTACTTATACTGACTGATCTACCCAATTTATCCTATTAGGTAGGGTCAGTCAGGAGTTAAGCTGCATGGCAGTATTATCCGCATCTTTCCACTGAGATGATGATGACTACCGATTTTTGGGATTATCGGGACGCATTTATTTAGACGTCCAGAAGGCCTATGAATATGATGGTTGCGTTAATCCCGTGATAAATAAAAATAAGTGACGAAGCATTCTGTCACTCACACTTTCATTTAACAAAACGAGACGGATGCTACGTCACTTACCTATTTATCGCGTGATAAAAGCAACCATCATAGGAGCATATAAATTTCGCACCCTGAGATCTAAGTTCAACGCATTCTCCGTCCCTTTGCAGCTGTCTCTATCATATAGTATGTATGTCAGATCCCGCTGTACGCGCACCTGCGCATGGCGTCGACGACGCCGGTGCGGCGGCCGCGCACGCCGGAGCTGGTGCGCGCCACGCGCCTGCGCCGCGCCGCCGCCGCCGGCAAGAAGGCGCACTTCGGGGACATCGAGGAGCCCCGCCCCTCGTAGCGTGATCCACACTTCCAATACACCAGCTTAACATCTTACCAAATATTGTTAAGGTTTACATTTTATGCATCGGGACTCCCGAATCAGATCAGCTTTCATGTCAGGGAGGGTCACATAGTCGTCACAGGCTCCGATGTGATTTTTTTTATCAGTGGTCGACCTAGCTAGACTTGTCCTCGTCCCTGGATCCGTTTGATCGTTCCGATTGTTTGATCACGGTTATAATAATTATTAACGATTTAGTCACCCGTTACGGAAATGTTTATTGCGAATAGTTAATGTTTATTGCCAATTGTTTGCATAGAGTAATGCTTGTGAGGCGAGAGACGTTGGAACCGCGCGGTTGGAACGCTCGGAGATTCGTCCCATGCCTAGATTTGACCTGTTCTCGGGGATTCTTAACTCGCCCTTGTTTTTTTTACATGACTTGAACTATATCAGGGCTGTTTAGCCCTCACTACCAGTAAGTCGGACTCACCCTTGAAGCTTTACCTTTTGTATGAGGAATATCCTCCCTCCATGTAAAACGAATAGCGTGCTGTAGCATAGCTACCGGAGTGCTAGGTAATGCCGTTGATTTCGGTCCTCAAGCTTACAGGGACCCTGGGCAAGCCTCGAACTGTCAAAGAGTAGGAATATTTTCTTGCACCGGGACTCCTGGTCATCTAATTGAAACCGCTCACAGAACGGCACAACTCCACAGGCCGCCAACTGACGCCATAAAACCTTTTGCATAATAACAAACCAACAGCTGTCGCCTCTGTACTCTGTAGCGCGTAGCGCCATTTAACACTGCCAAAGTTGTGATCTGTTTGTAGATTTCGACATCAATCCGTATTTTTTTTATGTCAGGAAACTATTACACTGAGAACTGAAAATCATAAATTGTCCTTGCATATGTAGGATCGTATTATCGAATATTAAACTTCTTAAATACTGACGTAACTAGTCCCAGAAGGCTGCGGCGATCTATGATGATCGCAGTAAAATAAATGTTACTTCCCAAAAAGTAGATAGGTATCTCGAGAGTGGCAAACGCAAGTGGGAAGCAGCATTTATCTATCGCGCAATAAACATTAGGTACATAATCATCATAAGCCCGTTAACGCCGTTATTTGACCATAGTTATGCAGAAAGCGACCAGGGTAATTGTTTTGTTAAAGCGACTTAAGTCTTAATCAATGAACGAGTTTGGTCGCTTTTAGCATTATGAAGAATAAATCTTTGGGGGCTTCCTGCATAACTATGGTCATTTAGTCATTGCTCTTGACAATGGGCGCTTCCTTCTGCCAAGTTTGAACTTATCGTGACGCATTTCGGTCCTCTCCCGCTATAGTACATTACGTAACAAGGGTGGTAAACGAGGAATTATAAACGAGTGTCTATTAGAAGCCCGAAGCCTAAGGCGAATTCCTTTACCACCAGTCACGTACGACGTTTTTCATCACACTTTGGAGGAAATAAAACAAAAGTACATAGTAGTAAATACCAAAATTACTTACCGCCCTAGGGCGTAATATACGACTTAGGGCGGTTTATACTATTTACCGCCTGGTTTTCTAGCCTGTAAACCCTTAAAGTGTGATAAAAATTACCGCCCTAGGGCGTAATTTACGACTTACCGCCCGCTTTTCTAGCATGTGAACCCTTCCCTTGTTTAAGAGCAAGTGTGATGAAAAACAATAAACGTATTGAACGGGATTGTGAGATACGATTACGAACTTGAAATTTCAGTACCTACCTGACCTAAGTAAGTAGCTTACCTACAAGAGCTACACAATCGTTGTCTCACCTTCCATCACTACATCCCCCTTGTAGTTGTGGATTTAGTCGTAATAATACCATGTATTTTATTAACATGGTTATTCTTTACTTTTGCCCAATAAAAAGGAAACAGGAAAATATATCACGAACGATATAAATAATCAATATTCTTTATTTGTGATAAGGTTGATCGACAGGCAGAGCGGAGTTGATCTAGTAGGTACACTAGTCGTTAAAAAAATCGAATAAAGTTGTACCTAACTTAGTCTTAATGTTTATAATAGTCATATATATTTGTTACTTATTTATAGATTTTTAAAGGTGATATATAATTTTATGAACATAAAATAATCATGAAGTCGCTTAACTGTATTTTGGTTGAAATAAATTTATAGATTTATTGTTTGTTATTTATTTACTTTACTTTATTATTACGTACGAAATATTAAACTAAGAAAATAAATTTACTACGTCTGAAAAATAATATATTTTACTATGGCTATAAAATAGTAACTTTAAAAATACCGAGATCATAAAAAACATCGCCAAGTTCTTGCACAGAAAAAATACTCATCACGCGGTGACGCAAATTTTAAGATTTATCGATTTCTGAATATGGCAAGTAATTATTAGGTTTTGATTTCCTTTTGATCGTACAAACGCATGAGTTCTCGTGATCATTAAATCCGTAAATAAGGCTAGCGAGTAGTCGCCGACGCGAAGGGTAGATAGGTCAACGAACGGCGAGAGCAGGGTGGCTTTCAGGAACGTAGTTAGCGATTCAGATAATTAACTTACTTACTTCCCTAATTGAATACATTTGGCGTTATTATCTTTAACGTTCGTACACGAAACGTACCGTACACAAAAAATTGTTCTAACCAACATGTCGATAGGTATCGTATTCGTAACCTTATTAATTACATTATTTTATCAACCAAATTTTAACTTTACGAATGCGTATAATAACGTAGATTGCATGGTTCAAAACCGTTGCAATACTTGCACCTATTTTTCCAATAAGTAGCATGATGAGATATCGATGTGATCAATGTGTAGTGAAGTGACAATCTGTAGAATCTTGGAAAGGTTTAATTTTTTTTGATATACTATAAAATAGATATTTAAAGAGCGCTGGATCTCTTATTGCACAGTATAAATGACTACTGCGCACTAAAATTGGCGGCGGTCTTTTTACGAGACTCGGCCTATAGATACCTATACCCAGATACTATGGTCTGCAAAATGTTTGCGCTACGGGAGTTTTTTACAGTCTTCATTTTGACATCTATGTAGAAAGGCAGAGGCCAGAAATCTGTCGAAAAAGTAATCTTGATAGTCTTATAATTATTCTACCCAAGCCTAAAAGAAATAGTTCTTCTTACCGGTTTTTATACACCAATCTAAGAATAAAAGATATCCTAAAACGCACGACAAACATGCGGCGCAAAAGGGCCATTCAGCAAACGCTCACATACTATCCGCAAAAAACTATCGATTTCTGTGTCCCTTGTTATGATGCAGTTAATTGCAGTTCATAAATAAGTTGGCGTGCGCTGGAACTAATATTTCCAAGGCAACTGCGCCTATTGAGGGGGACTCGAACCCACTGCGACTGCGCGAGCGGAACCCAGGGGTGCAATGAACTCTAGGGGTGACATCGTTTCACCCTCAACGCAAATCTGGTAGCTTAAAACTGGGTGTTCCAATTTTGTTTAAATAGAGGCCCTCGCCTGCTACTGATTCGTTTCAACGCGAGGGTTATTGTTCATTCACCTACATTTAAAACAAGTTGGAAGCTTTTTGAATCTTTTATGCTTTCATAAAAAATCAATACAGTATTTTTGACATCGCGTTACGCCGCACTTACTTAATTTCTACTGGCGACAGTTGTTTGAGCTCTAGTTGGTATAGGTAAAATAAAACATTTTTGTATTATTGCTAATGTCAATATTTTAATGTCTATATATTACCTACATCAGATTACATTCGTTGACATTATTCCAAAATTATATGTAAGCAAGTCCACATGTTTGTATTTTCTCATACATTATCGGCGATTTGTACTTTGTCTTAAATAACTCTAGAACTACATCCTAGGCCAAAACCTTACGATACCCAAACCTGCCCGAGGTAGGGCTGCCGAGGCCGGTGCGCGCGGCGTCGCACGCCACGGCCCCGGCAGCTCTTGAACGAAAAATAATAAACAAAATGGTTAAAGTGGTTAATATACATAAGAAGCTTAAAAAACCGAAATGTTAGTTGTTAAATTAAATTAATCTAAACACAAACAAAAACTAAACACAAAATATGAATGGAGAACAAAACTTTATAAATGGGTCAGGTGTATGGCGGTATAAAATTTAGTGAAGGTATGATTCGAGGATTCCGTACCAGTTTCGTAGGAGCGAGCGCTCAGTTCAAGAGTCATTTACTGGACCAAGTCGCGGGACCAGCTGCGAGTTCCCTGGCCGCTCAGCCTCGTTCGCGAGCGCAGCGCCCAACTCGGCGCCGAGGCCAAGGCTGAGGGTTTAGAGAACCATACTGTTGATTCGAAAGCGGAACGATTCGACCCATCCCTTTTAAATACGATTTAGGATTATCTAAAAACCATTGTCATTATTATAACATTCAAATGCGAAGTTCGCGTAACCGCAATGATTTAGGCGACGCGAATTTAACTCACGGATTTTTTGTGTTAATAAAGGTACGGAACCCTATTTTTATGAGCAATATTCCTATAATAATCTGTTGCTTCTTCATCCAAGCCGGGGACGACACAATATACATCAAATTACAATTAAGTAATTACAAATGGATGCCCTAACTCTTAAAATGCGTGACAATTTTCAATCATCTAAGCTGGTCAGTCAACAAATATTTCCTAACTACATAGCCTATTCTAGTTCCAACCAGAAAAGGCAACCGCGTTTCGTTGTCGACTGAACAGCCCGGACAAATATTCGAACGAGACAATCGTCTGAATTAAAACCTACGAAACCAAAGCATGAAAAATATTGAACATTTTCCCACTGCAGAGCAAAGAAATGATACATTTTAACCTGACTAGTTCCATACACATATTTGCATTCCGTTGTGTTATATGCATGTTTCGCGGGCAGAGCCGGGCTCCCGCGAGGGCCCGGGGCGCCGCCATCACGAGGCCTGCTCGATGGCCCGCGGCAGTCGCGGCTCCGCCCGCCTTGTTATAATATACCAACTTACGATAACCAAACACCACACCAACATAATTTGAACTCAAAATCCTAAGCGACTACATTAAATTTAAATTAGAGAACACAGTTTTATTTAAACACTAAATATAATAATTTATGTTGCGCAAAATTATAGCTGACTAGTTCCGTGTAGTTAAGTACTTTAAATAAATAATTATTTATCTTAATGAAACATTTATACTTATTAGAATAAGAAATTAACAAAATACTTATTCAAAATGCATTCATTATCCTTTCTAGACAATTTATTTAAGAAATTCTCACCTCATTAGTTCTTTCATTTACGTTACCTGATATGCATTTACGTTATCTATGAGTTTATTACCTATGAAGTTACGGAAACTACTAGACACGAAGGGAACGACACAAATCTTGCGGTAGGTAGGTACATCTTCTTCACTCGGTTTACAGAACTAATTTTGAACTTACACTAAGTAATATTCAATACATTAATATTATAACATCAAATGAAATCTATTACATGTCTATTATGATTACGATAATAAATTATGTTTATAATAATGAAATATAAAATTACTTAAGTAAATGTAATAATAAATAGTATGTATTAATGATTATTTAATTAAATGAATTAGAGAGACAATATCATACTTCATGTATATGCCTGAATTTTGTGCGAGTTAAGGGCCTTATCACACTTGCGATTTGCGAGCGTATTTTCTATACAAATAAGCGACGCGGCGTAGACGCTGCGCGATCGCCTTCATACAAAATACGCTCGCAAATCGCAAGTGTGATAAGGCTCTAAAGGTAGCAAATGGGTATATCCTTGGAGTATTGCTTAAATATTCACTAAACCTTATCTAGGTCTGAGCGGGAGCAACCGCCTCGCACAGCGCAGCCCATCTGCCCCCCAACTGCATCAAGCCAGGCTTGCCTCTAGTATCAGAGAAGAGTTCGTTATAATTCAAATCGACATTCACTACATATATGTGCGCACAATCTGATACATATATTAGACACATACAAAATTTAGTTCAATAAAATGTTGATCAATAATTATACAGTTATGTCATGGTCCTTCAACTTCATAATTTCGATTGAGATTACTTTTAAGGTAGTCAATATTTCAAATCAAATCTTAAATAAAACCTATCGTCCACAAAACACGTAAATGGAATTTAATCAAGAGTTCTACATGAATATAGTAGAGGATATAGTTATAATAAATATATAATAATAATATCAGTAACATTATCCTTTAATGATTTTGTGCATTTGAGTCTGCTCGAAGTAGAACAGTAATTGTAATTTATTTCGCGTCTTTTTCGATGAGAGATGAGGTCCTTATTGTAAACATTCGGAAACATGTACATATTTAATGGAAGAAGTAAAATGCTATTTTACAATTTATTACTGTGAATCCACTTACTTCAAAGATGTGTACATTAATTTATCAGTCACAGTTGTATGTTATTACTATTACACTTTGACATCTTTGGTAGTCCACAAAATAAACTGTATTAAAGATTAAAACAGTATTATTTTTTATTGCAGCCATTTGAGTTTTTATAGACATTTGTAGGTAAGTAAATATAATTGCACCTGGCATTTTCATATACATAAATAATAAACCTTTATTTACTTTTACTTATAGTAAAAAGTTTCATATTGCACTGTCAATCCACAATAAAATATAATTGCAAGAATTAAAATTCTGCTAGCTTGTCTGTTCCAGTATATGTAAATAATATCACCAGAACTTGTATAATGTAAACACCATTAATGTTTAAAAACCATTTCTAATACATGCACTGGTTCAGCCTGGTTTGCAACTTGGCTTAGCACACTTCCATGCACATTTTACCATAACTAATGTATATGCAAATTGGGCTTAGAAAATCCGTTATTGCAGATTGGGTAGGTAACATTCATATGTATGAGTATGATTTAATCTGAGTCATTAAAATGGGCCCAGCACAAAAACCTACTTTAGGGCCAATTATAATGACTTGAATGTATAATTATTGCTTGGTAACATGGGGCTTCGAAACTGTTATTGCTATCTTGGTGTCCTATCCTTATCAGGCATAGGTAAAGGCGAGTATTCGATTGGGGACTTTTATCAATATATTGCAAGTTTACCCATTAAAGTTGTCTCACACTCAGGATTACAAATATTTCCTGAATGCTTCAGATGGCTACACATACACTTGGACATAATAACTGACACAGTGTTTTACCTAGCACTGCCTAGCTTACATTAAAAAGTTTTAAATATGAATTTTACTGATACATTTAATATTAAAATTGCTTGAGATAGAACCATTAGTCTATATCAGTTACCTGATTGAGTCTAGTCGATGACCAGCGACTGGCTTCTGTCACCAGGGATATCTGATCATAATACAAAGGAGTCGTCTTAATAGAAAAGGGGACAAATATGGATCAATAATACAGTCTCACTGTTTTATGGTTAAGAGAAATTTTCAATATTAAAAAAAAGTGATGTTATGAATGAAACCTTCCATGAATGGGCAAGATAGTGACAACACTACACTTCTCACAGCAATAGACTACCAAAAACTCGTCTATTGTCAACAATACTGTTATGCGGCGAGACCAGCCCACCCGAAGAAGGTTTCTCTTTGTACTCGTTATTCAACACTGACTTAAAAAAAATCTTGTCACTGTTACCTATGTCATACTAAAATTAATCAATCTTTTGTGATGTCCATGACAGTAATGATCAACATTTTTGTATTAGCTACAATTTATTGACTAGACTTTGCGGAGCTTAAGATTTACTCTTGTTTGTTTTGAAGCTGACCTGGAGCACCTGGCCATTCAACGAGTAGCCGTTGAGCGACTGGATGGCAACCACAGCTTCATCGTAGTTGGTCATGGTCACGAATCCATAACCTTTGCACTTGTTGGTGGTGGGATCTCTTATAATTTTAACACTCTGGACGGCACCAAACGGGCCAAACAGCTGCCACAGAACACTCTCTTCAGTGTCTGCCCCAATATTATAGACAAAAATGCACCAACCTGAGCCTCCTAGGGCGTTACCTTGGATCAAAGGATCAGCCAGTGGTGAAAATCTCTGTAAGCCTTTGTTGATGGCCAACAGAGCCTTGCCTGCAGGTCCCACGAAGCGGCGGGTGGACGTCGGCGCCAGGTACGCGGCCAGCGGGGCGAGCGCCTTGTTCTGGTTGCTGGGGTTATTGGCACACTTGACGGTCATGGGCCCCGTCCCGCCGGGCGGCACGGTGCCGTTGAGCTCGCGGATGGCGGCCTCGGCCTCGCAGCGCTGGTCGTAGCGGATGAAGGCGACGCCGCGCGAGGGCCCCTGGATGGTCTGCTCGTCGCCGCCACCCTGCAGCAAGTGGCCCACGTTCACATTCTCGTGTAGGATGCGCGAGCTGATGATGGAGCCGTACGGCCCGAATAGCTTCTCCAGTTCCTGCTGCGTCATGTGCTTGGGCAGGCCGGACACGTACAGATTCGCTCCTTTGATGGCGTCGGAACTCGGCCGGGCGTACGACACTTTGATGATCTTGTTCTGTAATCTCAGGCCGTTGAGTGTGTTGACCGCTTTCTCCGCATCTTCCGCCTTGTGATAGTTGACGAACGCGTACCCGAGACTTTGTCCGTTCAGGATGTGGTCTGGGAATACGGTCACTTTGTCTCTTATCAACTTGCAACTTTCTACTTCACCGACGCTCGAGAACAGCGATCTGATCTCCTCCTGGGTCATCGTCTGTGGTAAGTAGTTCACTATCAGGTTGGTCTTCGATTCATTATTGCTCGGTTGCACCTTGCTACCATTTTGCGTGGGTTGATTCGCGTTAACGGTGTCAAGTGAATTTGCCATCATTTTTACTTATTTATTTTTACAGATTTCCGGTGAGAAGGTCCAGTCGTAAGACCAAAGAGTTAATTTAATATGAACTAGATCATAGATTCTTCGCTACTTTTGTTAACACCACTTCGCGTTGGTTGAAAGCGTATGCAAGGAAAGAAAATCAATAAGATGCTGTCCACATTCGTACTTATCTTACGTTCGGTGTTACGGCACCGACTCCGTTGAATCAAAATATAACCAGAAACACAAATTAACGTTAGTTTATTAGATCTTACGGAGAATACGAAAGCAAAGTGAAAAGGAAATCAACCAAAAATCTATGCGACGTGCGACCTATTCTCGTAAATTCATTTCTTTCACTTCACTTTCTTTTTAAAAGGTTGCCATGTTAACATTTCTGCCTCCACTTTAACAATTTATTTCGATTGGAAAGTAGACAAAGAATGTTGAGAGGGAGCCACTGACTGCCGAAAATTCCTATTAGCTTCTAACTAGTATCTCGCTAAGTTGAAAGCAACAATATTCACTTACTTTTTAATGTAAAATAAAACAACTTTCAGCTTAATTTAATCGGTAATATTTTTCATTAGTCTCAAAATTACTTCACTATTCCATAAAAAGCTCATTTTCCAATCTTTATTTTTTTATTTAATAAAAAATACTGTATAACTTTATATTTATCTTCGGTAGGGCATAATTGGTATACATATAATAAAACGTTACAATAAAATTAATAGTAAGATATATGTATAAAAAAAATACTAAATTTACCCCTTCGTACGTAATACATTCACCCTAAGGTGTGGTTAATATTGTACGCTGGTATTACAGTCCATTGCTGCCAATGTAACAAATGACAAATATGACAACTTAACAAAAATAATCTAGGAGCGTTTACAAAGATTGCTATGCCGAAAAAACTACATGCCGCAAATATGATAACATAATTATTATTAATATTTTATTTTATCTTATGTCTTATTCTCGTGTTTACTCTGTTTTATAATTATAGTCATTTATAAACAATTTTTAATTATTAAGTAAATTACATTTTTGTAACACAAATATTTCATTGCATACAGTTTTGGCTTGGTATTACATAGTAAGTAAGTAATTAACAGGTTGTAAAGAAATTAATAATATTTTTGCACAATCATAAAATCTTTGTAATGAGGACATCAGTTATTTACATTATCTGTATACAACTGCTGTTATGTAATAAATTAATAATGTTCGTACAACTGCTGTATATCATTTTTTATGAATATGTTCTTATTCAGAAGCGCCTACTGCTTTATTCTTGTTCAGTGTTAAGGGAAAATGTTGCGCTTAGATAACAATAACGTAACCTCTTGACTTGAGTACTTATTATTTTCTCTTTCCGCAGACCCTACAACAAACCGGGTTTTACATAATCGCTTTCAAAAAGTGTTTATTTAATTACAGACCCTTGAGACCATGAAGGTCACATCACGTTCCAAACGTCGAGGTAATAGGCTAGTTGACTCATGTCAAATTGTAATAAACTAATGTTTATTCCGTATAGTATTTAGCAAAGGAAACCTAAATATATATTTTTCAATTCATAAAAGTGAAAGATGGCTGAAAAAATTGAATTTGAAAATATGGTTTTTAATCTGTATTTTGAAATGCTTAAAACGCTGTCCGCCATTTTCGCTTGTAATAGTGACGTCATCGGTCCTGTAAACAAAACTGAAAGTCTACTTTGACGACTTCGAATAGTGCCGTCCCTCTTGATCGCCTGTCAAAGTATATTGGAGTGAGCGGAATGGCACTATACGACGGTCGAATTTCGAATATTTACAGGTAATTCTACGTCACGCCACAGATTAGCAAAAGGCAAAAATGGTGGACGGCGTTTTTGACTGTTCATGAAATTCCCAATTTTCATTTGATAAAATTTAGCTTTCTAGCTTTCACGAAAATACAAGACATTTTTTTTAGAGCTAGTGAGATCATTACTAACCATTTGAAATATATTTCAAAACTGGGTCTATTTAATAGACAGTTTTTGAACGCGATTCGGGACCTAATCTGAATTTTTTTGTTATAAGTTATTATTCTGAGGTTATAATAATCTGGAAAATCGTGTATAAATACAATAGACTAGATAGAAGGTTTGAGTTCTCGAAACAAATTATATTTAATGGATGTTTATTATTGATAGTATTCGACGTTAGATTGCGCTAGTCTAAGCTGTCGATTTTATTGGGGTTCAAATGTGTCCCGAAACGGAAGCAGGGGCATTATCATTTCAATGGTGGAATGGTCTGATTCTATCCTTTATTATGTTTCCTGTTCCGGTGATTTTTGCTCCGTCATCAAACATCAGTGATGTACTACTAGTTTCGTTCAAGTTTAATCGACTTTCTAAAATGAGGTTTCTTCTCCATTGCAACGTGGTGGTTGCCGCCTATGCTTTTTGGTTTTATTGACTTACCACGATTACGATTTATTGATAACTAGCAAGCCGCCCCGGCTTCGCACGCGTGCAATGCTGATAAATTATGCATGTATTATTACGTATAAACCTTCCTCTTGAATCACTTTATCTATTAAATAAGACCGCATCAAAATCCGTTGCGTAGTTTGACAGATTTAGGAATACATTAGAACAGACAGACAGACAGTAGTAACGACTTTGTTTTATACTATTTAGTGATAGGTAGTGATGATAATGGCAAAGGATACGAATAATTTGTCGACGATCGGTTCTGTACGATATCGTAGGTAGGTAGCACCGGTACATATATTATGCAAAGAAAACAGTGTGCTCCCAACAAGAAAGATAACTAAAGCAAATAAGTTAGCTTATTCTCTGTACTTGTGAACATTTTGTGTTTTATTAACAGGGAAGAACGTTAAGCAGGCTGTCATTATGTTGTGATTGTGAATCTCTCGCACCTGTTAGCTAAATTCCATTATTCTATTTCAACATGGCAACACCAGATTATACCGATGATTCCGGGTTGTCACTTACTGCTCTCACGCAGCACCATGTCCTAAATTGCTAAGATATTGCCATAAGTTCACAATATAATTGAAGTTTACTTGAAGAAAGTCCAAAGCTTCCCTCTCCATCCACAACACCATAGAAGCGCAATGAAACAGCGTAATCTAATTATTAATCACGGCTCTACCTCCGATGTTTAAAGAGCTGATTGGCAGCCTTCGTTGCAGAATCCTCCGTTAGGTACAGTGAAGCGTATATGTTCGTGGGAAAAGGATGATTTTTCGGTATCTTATTTCCGGTAGACCGCTACAGTTCAATATAGAATATCAGCGCTGATTACCGCATTACAATGTCCAAAAATATTTGTTCAGTGTCTTTTATTGCTTACGGAGAAACATGGTTTGTGCTGAAGGGTCCATCGATTTGTGTCGATCGGCTGTATATAATTTCATACATTTTAGTTTCCTATATAGCGACCAATAATGTATAAAACATTCGACGGGCTGAACTGACTCTCTATTTGTTGAAAACGGTTAAAAAGCCGAGCGCGAGAGGTTAAGCAAAAACTTGTTACAAAAACACAATCCAAGCAGCCTTTGCGTTGCGTGCCTGTCGCTCGGAGAGCGGTCGATGCCGGTGCGTTCGGTGCATGTGTACTCGCAGCCAAGCTGTTCGCCACAGTCCATACAATTCGACAGCTGTACTCCCTGGAATGGTCCTTCGAGCCAGATGTCTTCCACTTCGAAGCGGTCGGTGTCCGCTGCACGTGTACTCGCATCCACGATGATTGCCACAGTCCTTGCAATTCGTCAGTAGTACTCCCTAGAATGGTCCCTCTAGCCAGATGCCTTTCGCTCGGAGAGCAGTCGATGCCGGTGCGTCTGTCACTACAATCTATGTAACTTGACAATAGCTCTACCTACAATGGTTCATCGAACGAGATATATGTGTTTGGCAGAAGGAATAACATACAGCATACCGTAAACGCGTTGGTAGTATGAATGTTTATCCATACAATTCGTCAACATGTGATCGTAGATCGTAGTTATCGTACCGTGTATGCCGTTAAATTGCCGCATTAGGCTTAACGTTGCTTTGCTACATGACACTGCTTGTATAGTCTGTAAAAGACTGAAAAACCTTTGATTTCAAAACAATCTTATAACTTTACGGCATTGTTTTACAAACACTGCTGTAACTAGACTTGTAGACTTGTAAAAAGCCTCTGTGGTCTATTTGTAGAATTTAAATGTAATGGCTGAAACACTGGACGTGTGTGTGTGCTGTGTGCCAGTTGCGAAACAGTCGTCCGATCGTTATCCGCTGTAATGGATCTGCTCGCAACACACTTTACTCTGCATCGGTTGGGTTATTGTTTAAGTAAGTATGGGAAGCAATAATTATTGTTATCCTAAAATTATGAAATGAATGTCATATTATGTATAAAGATTTCTTTGGTGACTACGGCAGAGCTAGCATATATCTGGTCGCGACTTCGCTTGTCACGCGAGTTATCGTCACCCGTCTTGCTCACAAGTTATTGTATATGAAAGTGATACGTAGTATATGTCGCGCGACAAAGTGTCGCGTCTCAGTTATGCTAGACGTACAGTTAACGGGTTCGAGTACCTTAAATTCGGATATAAAGTTAGCAGTTTCTTGGCAGTAGGTTTCAAAATTGAATAGAAATTGAATAATCACTGTCGCCACAGCTTGTTGTATAAAAACCACCATGTGGGAAAGAAACCTTCCTCCAAAAACTTACGTTTACGGATAAAAGTATCCGATAGCAGGAAATTGTTGGAAGGTAGTGTGGGACCGGCTGTTGGAATGGAAGTTGTCGGTGTGGCTTATCTAGAGGCTATCTTTTAATCATCATAATTTATTATATCAGCTGAAATACGTCCACCGCTGGGCCATACCATAGCCACACCATGTGGCTCTAGATAAGTATAAACATATTCAATTATACTGAAAGGAGAAAGAAAGTCTGAATACATTACATAAAACGCATATCGGTTTAGACGTAACCTACTATCGATTAAATAATAAAAAAATAAATATCGGACAAACTCACACAAATCGATCTAGTCCCAAATTAAGCTCAAGAAGGCTTGTGTTATGGGTACTAGACGACGATATACATACTTATATAGATAAATATATACTTAAAAACATAGAACACCATGACCCAAGCACAAATATTCGAGTTCATCACACAAATATTTGCCCTGGCCGGGATTCGAACCCGGGACCGCCATAATAATGTAATAATGATTAATGACTCATGCCATGACAGTCACATATGACATTTTCGTACCCAGCAAGATAATTTTGCGTTTATTAGCAAACAAGGGCAGAACTAATTGCTACAGTACATTGACTTTTCAGGACTGTTCGTTTCGTAAAGTCAAATGGAGCACAAACACTTGGCTGAACATCTTTATTACCAAATTTATATAAAAACGAACCGACCCTTCACCTACAAATGCACAACAGCCAATTAATATAAAAAAGAATGGTGTAATATACAATTAGGAAGTTTGATTCCCCTTTAATGGGTAGCTGATTGTAAGCTTCGTATCGAAGTGTTTAAATTCATATTGTAACTGCACTAAAGTTCTAGGTATACGTCGTTTTAGAAATAAAGAATTAAACCTCGTTAAAGTCACGCAAATGCCTTCTCTTATGGATGATATTAGAACGATAGATGCGTCGGTTAATTATTCACGAAAATTACTGTACATACCTTGAAACAGTAAATAGGTAAGTAAGTACTTCTATCAAGTAATGATAGAAGTACTTACTGACTGAGCCGAAAGGTCCCGGGTTCAAATCCCAGCCAGGGCAAATATTTGTGTGATAAATTCGAATATTTGTGCTTGGGTCATGGTTGTTCTATGTATTTCAGTATTTATTTATCTATATAAGTATGTATATCGTCGTCTAGTACCCATAACACAAGCCTTCTTGAGCTTAATTTGGGACTAGATCGATGATTCATGTGAGGTAATCTGATATTTATTTTTAAAAAGAAAATCAAGAAGCAAGCCCGATCCATACATTGAGCGGGGCTTAGTCTAGTCTTCTAGAAATGTAGTTTTGTAAGTGTCCAAATATAATTCCACGTAACCTCGTCGTGAAAGGGAATCTACGTTGAGCTACGTAAAAATTTGCAGTAGGTGTTTATGTAAATGTTATAATTATAATTAAAGATTACTAGCTGCGCCCCGCGGTGTTGTTCCCTCATACCACGGGAACACAACATATTTTTGGGATTAAAAGTAGCCTATGTGTTAATTCAGGGTGTCAGTTACCTCTGTACTAAATTTTATCACAATTGCACTAGCTGAACATACAAACTTTCGCCTCTGACCGAACGACCGAAGCGACCGAAGCATCTGTTTCAACACTCTGTTTCAGTTTTTCCAACATTTCTTTCGTATAACCAGATGTTTAAATGTAGAATGTAGGAAACTCTTGTTTATTTTTATTGTTATTTTTGCTTACTTATAATGTTGTTTTACTTATAATGTTGCTTAAGTTTTATTTTTGTTTCAGTTTATTTTCCTTTTAATTGTGTTTCCGTATGTACCTACTGTATACCATGCAAATGTTTTGGTTTTATACACTGTAAATTTGCATGTAATGATTGAATAAATAATTAAATAAATATTAAATATTCGGATTTCCAGCCGTTCTCGCCTACAGGCCACATTTTTCATCCAAATCTCATGAAATTTAGTGAATAGGTTCGATATGTATACTCGTAGGTATAGTTTTTTCAGTCAGCATTGTTTTTTATTTGTGCCTGAAGTATACATATATTTCAATAATTTATTGATAATCAGGTTTATATATATAGAGAAGGAAAATTGAAAACTCTCAAAATGCTGATTGTTTAAACATTTTTATCCATGGTCAGACATGTTTCATAACTTAATACTGGCCTACTACCTAGAACAGGACTATTGGGATTTATTGGTTTGTCTACTGAGCCGGCGGTCCCGGGTTCGATTCCAGGGCCAGGGCAAATATTTGTGTGATGATGATGAACTTGAATATTTGTGCTTGGGTCATGGT
Source organism: Apotomis capreana (assembly GCA_947623375.1). Classification (NCBI taxonomy): domain Eukaryota; kingdom Metazoa; phylum Arthropoda; class Insecta; order Lepidoptera; family Tortricidae; genus Apotomis; species Apotomis capreana. Next base: position 601,553 of record OX392499.1, read on the forward strand.
TGTTCTATGTATTTAAGTATATATTTATCTATATAAGTACGTATATCGTCGTCTAGTACCCCAAATACAAGCCTTCTTGAGCTTAATTTGGGACTAGGTCGATTTGGGTGAGGTTGTCCGATATTTATTATTATTTATTATTGTTATTGGTATATATTTAAAACCTATAGTTTGAATTATTCATTGATAATTTTTGTTTCTAAAACTACTCAAAATTTTCAAAATTCACGCGGAAATTAGTTTTTTCAACTTATTTTCGACTGCAGGCAATGAAAGCATGAAATAGGTATCTATGTTACTACGTAGAACTCGGGGAAAAGTACCTATTAAGTATTCACTTCAAAAAGTTGGTTGAAATTATCAATGTATTTGTCACAATATGAAGAAAAAAAAATTATGAAAGGAATATAGAGCAGCGTGGCGCCAGAGAGTGCCGTCTGTAGGTAAAATGTATTTGTCCTCTCATCACGCCGAAAGGGGACCGGCTGGACGGATTCCCACCAATTGCAGTGCAGGGACAGCTGGACATCCCAAGATGGCTATTGGATACTTTTTACCCGACTATGTGAAGAAAAAAGTATACGCGTATACGCAGCTTCATTTTATATTCGCATTGCGTTGAACTTTCACGACAAGTTGCTTATTTATTTTATTTATTTAATCTTTATTGCACAAAAGAAAACTTATCGTACAAAAGGCGGACTTAATGCCATGAGGCATTCGCTTATCGCTTGATGCTACATTTTTTGTGTTTCTCATTTATTAATGTTTAATGTGACAATTGTGTACCGATATGAACATGAATCATTGAGGATGGGACGATTGGGACCAGCTTTATTTATTACGACTGGTTTCATAAACCGCAAACCGCAAATATCAAAGTAAAACCGCCAAAGAACGGGAATACTATGTCAGCGTTCTTGGCTTAGTTTGTTAACCGACTTCAAAAAAAGGAGGGGGTTCTCAGTTCGGTTGTATGTTTTTTTTTTTTTTTTAATGGTTGTTACCTCATAACTCCGTCATTTATGAGTCGATTTGGAAAATTCTTTTTAGGTTCATTAATAGACATCTCAAGGTTGGTCCCATAAAATTTTGGTGAAGATCGGATGACGAGATGTATGAGGAATCGAAGGAATTCCTTAAATTTTATAGGCAGTCATAATATTTTTCATATATTTTCTAAAACTATTTAAGTATTTGCATATGGTAGTCATCATCTTCCAATGCTGAACTGATGATGGAAGGTACAACTCCTTAACGGTTAGGAGTTAGGAGATAATTAAAACGAGATGCATTCCTTCAAGACCTCCCTGATCACCCCGCCATAAGTATTTTATATGAATCACTAAAAAGCGAAAAAAAAAAATTTTAACAAAAAAAAGAACCGACTTCAGTAAAACTAAAAATCCAAAAATAACCCGTTCACGTACAGATTACATTTGACTCACCCTTTGAAGTCGGTGCCAAACTTCACGTAAACTTTAATATATAAATATAATAACAGTGGTTTGGGATCGACTTCAAAGGGTGAGTCAAATGTAATCTGTACGTGAACGGGTTATTTTTGGATTTTTAGTTTTAGTGAAGTCGGTTCTTTTTTTTGTTAAAATTTTTTTATAAGTACATTTCGACTGTAGAACAATAACAATAGTTATGTAATGTGCTAGATCAATAGGTCTTTCTATTTGTGATCTTTGAACTTTTAATGATGGGTTCACGCAATCTCCTGGATTGTAAAACTTGTAATTAGTTGACCATATGGGAATGATACTCGTAGGTATGTCATTGGTTTCAAAATTTATGAATAGGGTTTTAAAACTTTTGCTGTACAAACATAAGGAACTTTTGTTTCATAATTCGAACTATTAAACCATCCGGAACATAACAGCTTGTTTCACCTTTGTTAAATTGTCTATACAATCAGAAAATACTTCTACAACATCTGGAGACAAATCTATATATCTGTCAGGTCCGAAATCTTTTTTATTTTCTTGTCATGTCAGATGTGACTCAAGTCATTCTGTCAAAATTAGTACCTATGCATAATTATAAATCGTAAGTTATCTATCGTTAGTAGTCATTTAGTAGTGTACAAGTTCCTCTAAAGTGAGTAGTCACACTTTCTAGTCTCGACCGTCGCCGGAGTATGCCTACAGAGCGAAATTCTTCAACGCTACAGGTAACGAATTTCATTTGTTTCAGAATTTTCCTAGCATAGTATTGCGGTAAGTATAGATGCATGCTCATCATTCCCTTGTCTTTATCCCATTTATTTGGGTTCGGTGCAGCATGTGTTCTTTCTCCATTCGTCCCTATTACTCGTCATCTAGTCGTTTACTTCCTTCTTATTCATATCATCTTTCACACAATTCGTCCATCTTTTCTTTGGTCTTCCTCTTCTTCTATATCTGTCCGCATTCATAGTTGCATGCTAAAACCACTAATATTAAAGTCAATTCAAAATTACAATTGACAATATGCTGGGAAATAACTGTAATATAACTCTTTGTCACGTTTGGAATCTTTGTTATTTAAGGAAAATCTTTTGGAGTATCTAAACATTATTGTTAAGTTTTTTCAGACCTTTGGTCCCCTTGAAATTATTTTGTGGCTATGTTGATACAATCAGTTTTAGCAAGGCAGAGGTACTTCAAGCAAATGCCGTATTAGAGTGAGTCTAGTTGACACAGAAGCACGCGGGCGGTGGTCGCCGGTCGGTTACCGTTGCAAAGGTTGAAAGCCTCTGATGCAACGCGGCCGGCGCGGTGCGCGCGCACCGAGTGCACTCGCTGCCCTGTGATTCAGCTGACAGCGAGCCAGGAAGGTAACCGAGCCTATAAGAGTCGCGTTTATCACACAATAAACGGACTTAAATTATTTAATTGTTTATATGCAATCGTGATGCCTAGATACCTCATACCTAGGTACATCTCTGAAAAATTCTTCATCATCATCATCATCATCAGCCCGGAGTCATCCACTGCTGGACATAGGCCTTCCCCAGTTCGCGCCACCATACCCCGTCCTCAGCTTTCCGCATCCAACCGCTTCCCGCCACTATTTTTAGGTCGTCGGTCCACCTGAAAAATTCTTACTTTATATTATGTACAGTAGCCATCAGATATATCGCAGCATATAAGGCGTACATAAATATCTGAACACGACTTTTATTGACTGGGGGTTTCAGCACGTTCAGATATTTATGAACGCCTTATATGCTGCGATATATCTGATGGCTACTGTACATAATTACTATAAACATTGCATTGATTTGGAAAGTTTGTACATCTCCTCTATGTGTGTATCAATTACTTAGTTATAATATAATGGTAATATAGTTTTCAGTATAATTTACGAAAACATTACTTACTGTTGAGTTTCTTTCGGCTCTCTTCTCAACAGCAGTCTTCATCTGTGAAATGCCGGTAGATTCAGATTCAGACTTGTAAAAGTGCACTTAAAGCCTACTTACAGAATAATCATTTTGATGGTCAAGCAGACGTTCTTCGCACTTGTGTCCATAGTCACGGCGTTTGGTTGGACGACTATCATGGACTCGCTGAATGTTTTGTACCAATACATAAGTAAAATATAAAAAGAGACCGAAAAAGCCCCAATTACCTGAACCAAAGCTACTTACAGCTGGCGTATGAGAGTATAAGTACTTACTCCCAACCCCAAATTCCGGTATCAAGAGAAAAGTGGCAAAAGTTGCATTAAAATTGGTCTTGTCATGTGATGAAAAACAGAGACAAAAGTTGCGCAAATAATTCCAGATTTCATAACAGTGCCATAGCCCCCGCGTGGTCACTTTAACAGTATCGATACTGTTATGGTGACCACGACCCCCCACGTCACCCCATCCATTCCCCTGCTCCGCGGACTGACTGGCGGTACCGAATACTTCTACATAAAAGAGAATCTACAATAATGATGTAGATAAAAGTGCGTTACCCGCTCCATTTCCTTCAGAGCTCTCTGTTCAAACGCACTTCATTCGAACAAAGCGTGCACTTAACTGAACTATTGACAGTCCGCACAATGTCGGTAGCAGGATCAATTTAGTACCATTGTCTTCTTACTTACCTACATCAAACACCGCATTGACTCGAGCAAGTGTGTACAGCAACTTTAGCCTTTACTAAACATCAACTATCGATGGATCAATTTTATGAGTAAAGAGCTAAATATCTCTATATGCGGTTTAAATGAGAAGAAAACCGGAGATAAAGTGAACTGGATAAAAAATATCAAGAGATCATATCTTTTCGCTTCGGATGAATAAACTTCAGGCTTCGGAGGAGGATAATGATAACGTATAGTCCTCGAGTTGGCGTTGTTTACATCATTAAAAAAACAGTACTGTTGTGTGGTTTTTACCTCATTATGGTCCGTCATAAAAAAGAAGCGTGCTTCATAAATAAGATGTAATTAAGATGGATTATCAACCCTAAGGCCTTTATCTGACATTTATTTGACTCTCAGGTAGCCAGGTAAACGCGATTACTATTAAAACAATGTTTGCTGTTGGCTTTAGAACTGATAATCTACCAAAATTATACCAAACAAATCTATGAAGCACACGTTTCTCTTTTATGACGGACAATAATGAGGTACAAAACCACACAAGGCCAACCGAAGGGTTAACCCTTTAGGGTTAGGGAAATCAGTTCTTAGGAACCATGGCGTCGATTTTAGATTTAATAAAAACTGCGGTTTTTTTTTATAAATCTCATACTTAATTTCATACATATATAACCTGGTCAAAACCGCTGTAAAGAACGTTACAATACGACATGCGATTACTTACAGAATTTAGCGATTACTCATTTGAATTGATCACCCTGTATATGTATTGTATCTGCAGTTGAAATTCTCTACAAGTGCAGCCTTAATTTCTTTGGATACGGTGAACCAACTATATCATTTGAATTTGCCACGATCTGCGAATAATTGCTGATGATCTATAATAACTATATTATGATTATTATGTATAGAATACATAATACTAAGCTGTACCTTGGACCGGTCGTTAGTTCTACTTAGTTAAGGCTTGTTTAGCGTGCACTGTATAACCTGGTACTTGATAATCTTGATATCCGTCTTTAAGTGCTTAGTAGTAACGTGATTTGAAGGTAACAGGTAAACCAGGAGCTCCATCGATCTCGTTTCACTGAACGCTACCTAATCATTGTATTGTAGGTCAATTATTTACGAGGACAATACAATAAAAACCGGCCAAGTGCGAGTGCCAGGACTCGCACACCGATGGTTCCGTACAAACACATCTTAACTGGCCAGGTTAAGGTATGGTGTATAGGTATGTATGGCGCCGCATACAAATGAGGTGCAAAGTTAACGCAACCGATCACGTTTGTTGTATGGGAGTCCCAATTAAATATTATTTTATTATTTTTTAGGGTTCCGTACCCAAAGGGTAAAAACGGGACCCTATTACTGAGACTTCGCCGTCCGTCCGTCCGTCCGTCCGTCCGTCCGTCTGTCACCAGGCTGTATCTCAACAACGGTGATAGCTAGACAGTTGAAATTTTCACAGATGATGTATTTCTATTGCCGCTATAACAACAAATACTAAAAATAAAATAAAATAAATATTTAAGGGGGGCTCCCATACAACAAACTTGTTATAGATTATATATATGTATAGGTACGGAACCCTTCATGCGCGAGTCGGGCTCGCACTTGCCCAATTTTTTAGTATTTGTTGTTATAGCGGCAACAGAAATACATCATCTGTGAAAAATTCCCAGATAATGTATTTCTTTCGCGGTTCATGAGGTACAGCCTGGTGACAGACGGACAGACAGACAAGCGGACGGACAACGGAGTCCTAGTAATAGGGTCTCGTTTTTTACCCTTTGGGTACGGAACCATAAAAAAACTTTCAGCTATCATTAAATCCAGCTCCCGTGTCGCCCAAGACAGAACAAGTACGTTGTAGTTCAGTGTATCAGAGAATCAGAGAACAATCGGTAGAATGGTGTTATTCTGAAAATTTACGTTACTCCGCGGCTAGCTGGTCCTTGATACATATCAGATTCAAATAATCAAAATGAAGGGCAAGATGTGTGATAACGAGTAGTTCAATTTTAGAATATTTCTGCCCTCATAAAGAGCAACTGATGACACGGATTTCATATTCTCGTGCTCTGTTTGAAGGATCGCCCAGAGCGAATGAAGAGAAGAGAGTATCCAGTAAACAATAAATTTTTGTCCACTCTATCCTCTATTTTATTTACCTGAGCCAGCCCAGTAGAACAGACTTGATAGAAATCATGAGTTCACTAATGATAATGACATACTTCAGTACGAAGTCATGGCCTACAAGGCGACCTCCAGTGGTGACTAGAAGCAGTGATTAATTCATAATTAGCGTAGCAACAGCCGTTTAAGGACTCCAACGCACTTGGAATTCGAACACATGCATAATATTACCTGAGACTTATTTAAGAAAGAAACATGTCTTAGTTTGAAGTCACTATCGATAGTCACTCTAGGCTGCCTGCTCACTGGAGAAGATCGGGGAAAACGAACCAATGAGGCTGCGTCTTTGTGAAGCCCAAACGAAGTGCATTCAAATTTAAGGAATATAATTGATCTATTTTATTCTGTTCCCCTTCAGTGGACAGGCAACCTTGAGTAGATAATAAGTTACATAGACGGATGCAGCTCCTTTAAAACCGTAATTTCTTAGATCGTCACGCTATATTACTGTCACATACTTTTTGTCATTTCTGAACCGCGGACTAAAAGAACTACAATCGAAGGAGAATTATGCCCCTGATTATAGAGTAGTATTCTCAGCGGATCAGCTTAGCAACAAAGAAGACCATTGCACGAGCAACGTATTCGTAAATCAAAACTCCAATTCGATGAGAATATATTTACATAAACATTAATTCATCGGTCACTCACAACTCACAACACTGATACGGTGTTCGTCCAACAACTAATTGAGCCATGGGTACTCTTGGCTGTCACTATGGAAGGGGTCAGAGAGCTCTGGTCGCTAGCTTCCGCAGGACAAGGTCCGGCTGAGTGCGTTGGGTGCGACCAGTGCACGTGCACTAAGGGCAGTGCGAGTGCGTCACAGAACTTATGGTAAGCACGCATAAGACAACTAAATCTATTATGTGGCGGAATTTGAGTCATTAAATTGTATGTGTGTACGACGGCCGCGACGCCTAATAGTCTTAATTAGAGGAGACGGTCAAATTAATAACCATATGAAAAAAATACAATTTAATTAAGACTGTCTTCTCATTCCGCTTCGGACAAATTCGACGTAAGACAAAGCCAATTTTACTATTCGTAGGTAAAATAATTGAGCAATAATAACAATGATTATCAAACCTGCAACTCATGACACAAAAATAAATAAAAATCCGTTGTTTAAAAGGCAATCTACTGAATTACTTACTTAAGTACTTAAGTACCTACATTTAATAAGGTTTGGTTTTATTTATTTTCTTGCAATTTTCTATTCCCAATGGTAGGTCATCACTTATTACAAGCCGGCAGTCATGGCGCCATAGCTCATACCTACATACTCAATGTGTACATAGTTAGATGGAAAACTTATGATCATTACTTCTCAGCAATGTGTTGCCAATTGCCTCCACCATAAATGGCGATTTTATTCTCCACACCACAGCTCGCTACCGAGAACTTGTAATTGTCAGTCCATTCCGTGTTCCCAGCAAAAACGACATGCTTGGTGGAAGGTTCAAGATCGACAGCAGTGGCGTAATAGTTGTAATGAGGTGAGGAACGCGAGTCATGCTATGTAATGTTGATGAGCGGTTTCGTTCCATAGGATGTTAACGGCAATATAAAAATACAGGTTGGAGGCAGGGGCACTCTTGCGAGTTTGTTTTATACTACGATGGTCACAAACAAGCATGCGTTAAGCAGTTCTGCCGCCTATGGACGCCAGCAGCATCACATGCGCGTTGCCGACACTTTATGAACCTATTTACTCCCCTCTTGAAGAACCGCATAGTGTATTCGGTATACTGTAGCCTGCGGGGAAAACCTCGGCAAACCTCATTCGACATGGAGAGCGTTCGTGGTAGGAAATTTCTCTGGAACCGCACAGTTTTTGACCATTTAGGCTCCAGTGTGTGAGGATAAACACCGTGCCGATGGCGAGCAGAGCGATGGTAGAGAGTAGCCGTCGGCATCATGTCAAACAATACCTCAGATCACACCCCATTATACAGACGGTACAGAATTACACATAGTTTGCTGCAGGTGTCCTTCTTAAACGTGTACTTACTCTGTTTCATATGAACCCGAGAAAGCTCGGTCCGAGTATATACATGGGTGGCCTATACATATTTCTATTATATGAAGGTGTAGATACAAACCAGCTTCATCTACAAAGAAAGATAGGTATACAGATATGTGTTACACGAGGGGTTATCTTTCTCTGCGGATGGTGCGGATGACACTACAATATTGAAAAGAGGTCACGTTGAAGGTACTTGACTTCAAGAGCAGGGTTCGACAGGGGATATTAAGAAAGGAAGGAAGCTCCTGTACAAGCCTGTTGTATACAATTTAATATATTGTTCCTATGAAAATATATCCAGACACGAAAAATTATATTTCAAGAAAAATCCCTCTTAATCAGACATTTCCAAGCAAAAGGCTGCTTGTATTAAATACAATTAAGTTTATTAGGGTTTACGTGGGCTGCAAAAATAATATTTTCCCTCCAGATTCTGGAGGTGAACAGGGCATTAAACTCATTAATAATTATTTCTGTGATGTACCTACTCGTATCTCATCATTTCAAATATTCTGCGAAAACGTTCAATCACAGTTTTGTTTCAAATTGAAGGAAACATAAATAAACTTAAAAAAGGTCCTTGCTCTTAACAGAGCCTTCATTTCGTTCTTGCTTATTTTCCTTATTTTCCCAACGTCGAGAAGGTATCAGGTTCACATTTGAATAAGGTATTATATTCGAGTACCATAATACATTTGTTTATAATACCAAAATAGTTGTTCCACACGTGTTCTAGGAACTTTAAATTGGGTTATCAAAACACTCAGCAGCAATACGACCCGGAGGTAAAGAACAGCTCGGTGTGCTTTCTAAAGTGTAGCTTTATTCAACTGGTGTTATTATAGCATTAATGAATTTTTAATAGACAATAAGTACTATACTTCAAAATTAAAAATGTTTTATATTTATCTATATATATAAAAGAAGAAGTCCTGACTGACTCATCAACGCACAGCCGAAACTACTAATGTTAGAGAGTTGATTTTTGCACAGTAGGTTACTTTTATAACGTGGGCTAGGGATAAGAAGGGATTTTTGGAAATACCTCCCCTAAAAGGTTTAAAAAGGGGATGAAAGGTTGTATGGGGTACAAGTTTTTTTCATGCTAGGAACTTGAAACTTTGTAAGAAAATATTAAAATAAAATAGAAGAAAACTAATTTCAGCGTTTTTGAAAATTCACCCCCTAAGGTGGTAAAAAAGGGGTTAAAATTTTGTATGGAGATTAAGTATTTTTTTGAGCGCGGGACTTGAATTTTTGTGTAAAGGTACACTATTAGAATACAAGAAAAGTAATTTCAGCGTTTTCAAAAATTCGTCCCCTATAAGGGTTAAAAAGTGGTTGAAAGTTTGAATCCATTAGAAATTCCTTGAAACTTCTTATCTTCTATATATATAAAAAAGAAGGCCTGACTGACTCATCAACGCACAGCCGAAACTACTAATGTTAGAGAGTTGATTTTAGCACAGTAGGTTACTTTTATAACGTAGGCTAGGGATAAGAAGGGATTTTTGGAAATACCTCCCCCAAGAGGGTTAAAAAGGGGATGATAGGTTGTATGGGGTACAAGTTTTTTTTCATGCTAGGAACTTGAAACTTTGTAAAAAGGTATTAAAATAAAATGGAAGAAAACTAATTTCAGCGTTTTTGAAAATTCACCCCCTAAGAACTAAGATGGTAAAAAAGGGGTTAAAATTTTGTATGGAGATTAAGTATTTTTTTGAGCGCGGGACTTGAATTTTTGTGTAAAGGTACACTATTAGAATACAAGAAAAGTAATTTCAGCGTTTTCAACCATTCGTCCCCTAAAAGGGTTAAAAAGTGGTTGAAAGTTTGAATCCATTAGAAATTCCTTGAAACTTCTTATCTTCTATATATATAAAAGAAGAAGGCCTGACTGACTCATCAACGCACAGCCGAAACTACCAATGTTAGAGAGTTGATTTTTGCACAGTAGGTTACTCTTACAACGGGGGCTAGGGATAAGAAGGTATTTTTGGAAATACCTTCCCTAAGAGGGTTAAATAGGGGTGCGATGTTTGTATAGGGGAAACTTTTTTTTTGTGCTAGAGACTTGAAACTTAGTAGAAAGATTACTTAATCCAATACAAAAAAAAATATTTCAGCGTTTAAAAAAATACTGCCCCTAAGGGGGTGAAATAGTGGTGCAAAGTTTGTATGGGGGAACTTTTTTTTGAGCTAAAGACTTGAAACTTTGTAGAAAGATTACTTATTAAAAAACACAAAAACTGCTTTCAGCGTTTTAGAAAATTCCACTCCTTAAGGGGTTAAATAGGGGTGCTATGTTTATATGGGAGAAACTTTATTTTTTGAACTAGAGACTTGAAACTTTGTAGAAAGCTTACTTAATCAAATACAAAAGAAGTAATTTCAGCGTTTTAAAAATTCTACCTCTAAGGGGGTGAGTTAACTTAGAATAAAATTCCTTACCTTCCTATTTTAATATCTTTGTCATTATCAAAAATCTACGTGGACGAAGTCGCGGGCGGCCGCTAGTAAACTTATATAATAGAATAGAATACTCTTTATTGCACACCTCAAGAAGAAAGAAATACAAATACAGATAACATTTATCATCACAATAGAGGTAAACAATAAGCGATTTTATCGCTTAAAAGCGATCTCTTCCAGACGACTTTTGGGTAGCGGACTTATAAAATTCTAAGTAAATTGCAGTATCCTTACGGGATATCATGATTGTACACCCATATTTTCCTCTCCTGTGATGTTTGCGTTTATCACGTGATAATAAGTGACAAATCATCTGACACTCACACTGGCATTTTGTCAAACCGTAACGGATGCCTTGTCACTTATTTATCACGTGATAAACGCAACCATCATAGGCCCCATGAACGCAATAAAAAGTTCATGCTATTTTATTCTAAACAAAATAAACCGACTGAAAAATATGTGTCCTGATAACTATCGTTACGACCGCCATTTTGTCTACACTGCACTGGTATATAATCTGCTAGTAGCATTTTTTAACCGACTTAAAAAAAAGGAGGGGGTTCTCAGTTCGGTTGTATGTTTTTTTAATTTTTTTTTTTTTTTTTTTTTTTTTTAATGTTTGTTACCTCATAACTCCGTCATTTATGAGTCGATTTGGAAAATTCTTTTTAGGTTCATGAAGAGACATCTCAAGGTTGGTCCCATTAAATTTTGGTGAAGATCGGATGACGAGATCCATGAGGAATCGAAGGAATTCCTGAAATTTTATAGGCACTCATAATATTTTTCATATATTTTCTAAAACTATTTAAGAAAGAAAGAAAGAAAGAAAATAAATTTATTGAGACAAACTAAACAGCACCAAAACCATAAATCATAATAATCAAACATACTTAATCTAAAAAAAAACCATAATACAAACTTAAATCTAAACAATGGGTAGACAGAAAAATTAAAACAAACAAAGTAATTAGAAATAACGAAATACAAATAAATGGTGCTGTCATGTCAGATCCCAAAAGGACACCACTCAGCATATGCTACGGCATCCAGGAGATGTCGCAACGCTGGTCTTCCGTGGCACCCAGAGGGCGAGCAGGTAGGTGGGAACAGCAAATGGTGACGTGTGTTTACATTCCAGCGCATGTAATTCATGTGTATGATGTGTTGTGACGTATTAGTTTATATAAATAAAATAAAATATATTAAATACTTACTTAAAATGGCGAGCAGTGTTACCTATAGTGTATAGGATAGGATAAGTAGTAGAATAGTGGAAGTATCATACTTAAGATAATATAAGCTATATTGAAGGAGGTGTAATTTATTGACAAGGTGTCTGGAATTAAGAATTGGAGAGTTGGAGATTTAATAGATGCCTGCGAAACTTAAATTTAAAAGTGCTTAAAGATTTAGCATTCCTAATGGGTGGAGGGATATTGTTCCAACATCTCGTGGCAGAGTAGCGGAAACTTCCACGAAACGCTGCTGTCCTTCCCGGCCGTGAGCAGATGAGTCGGACCGCCTCTCTGGCTGGCCGCGTAGAAAATGATAATTTCTCAAAGAGGTATTGAGGCTGCTGAGAATGAAGGACTCCAAAAAGTAATGAGGCAAAATGCAAAGATCGTCGTGCTTCCATCTTCAGCAACCTGTGATCATTAAGAAAGGGAGTGACATGAGCTCTAGGAGGAATGGGAAAACAGAAACGAGCACATGCATTCTGAACACGTTGGATAAGAGCCCTCGAGCGTGCCAGTAAACACCCGCTAATCACGGTGTCGACGTAGTTAAGCTTGGACAGGATCAAAGCGTCACATAATTTTATCCTAACATCAACACTGAGATAATTTCGAACCTGGTATAGAACTTTTAGCCTGTAAAAGCAGTTTTTTACCGTATCTATGATGTGCTTTTCGAAACGTAGCTTGTCGTCCATGAGAAGACCGAGATTGCGGGCCTCAGTAACACGCTCAAGACGCTCCTTTCCGAGTACTACAAGAGGGTCCCATGTAAGAGATTTTTCTATCAGACCTTTTATTTAAGTATTTGCATATGGTAGTCATCATCTTCCAATGCTCAACTGATGATGGAAGGTACAACTCCTTAACGGTTAGGAGTTAAGCGATAATTCAAACAAGATGCATGCCTTCAACTCCTCTCTGATCACCCCGCCATAAGTATTTTATATGAGTCACTAAAAAGCGAAAAACCCGTTTTAAGTACAGATTACATTTGACTCACCCTTTGAAGTCGGTGCCAAACCTCACGTAAACTTTAATATATAAATATAATAATAACTGAGTGGTCTGGGATCGATTTCAAAGGGTGAGTCAAATGTAATCTGTACTTGAACGGGTTATTTTTGGCTTTTTAGTTTCACTGAAGTCGATTCTCTTTTTTGTTAAAATTTTTTTTTGTTCAGTCATCACGCCGAAACAACTGGGCGGATTAAAAAAATGTACAGTTATATCCAAAGATGGTTATGGAATACTCATTACCTGACTGGAGTACAAAGAATTTTTTCACCTCACACGCTCGGAAAACCTCCGTTTATAGGGCGAAATCTGCGTGCAAAAGTCTATTTTATCCGCTAGCGTGCAAAAGTCATTTGAATTTCGAACACGACGATTTTGATTCTCTGTGGTGCATGTAAGTTTTTTATATTTAAGACTCCTTCAACGCGTGACTGATTTTCAGTCGATAAATCTTCGAATAACCAATCAACGCACGCTAATAAAGGGCGATCTGGTCAGGCCGGCTAAAATCATATACATGTACGTTTGAATACTTCTTTAAAAAAAAAATACACCTACAATATCACGTCCAGAAACCTGGTTTGCGGTTACAGATTTTTAAGTTTTTATTTTTTCTACACTTTATTTTATGTTGAATATGTTTATATATATTAATAGTAAGTATTTCAGTTTCATTTACATATTTTGACTGGTAAATATATTAAATACAACACAAATTTTAATATTTATTTGTTATAAAAGTTGGAACATAAGAGTGTAATTTCTGAACGCACCCGAGAAAAAAAATAATTAAAAAGTTAGAAGTTTTCACAGAACAAATTTACGTTGTTTACGTGAAACAACGTAAATTTGTTCTGTGGAGAATACATACTGTTGTCTTACTTTATAGAAATATCGGTAACCAGAAAGTTAAGCCCAATCTGGAGTACTTATTCAATGCTAAAAGCCTGTATTAAAACAAAAAAGGATTTGTTATATATATTTGGAGACGATAAGCAATTTACCGAAACTATTGGCGTTTTTAAAGAAGATAAAGCCGAAATAATCTTGTTCGGATCCCATCGTCCAATAACTTCCAAAGCAAGTGGTATGTGCCATATTTTGAATATGTGTGCTTCTCTCGTCTTTATTTGGTTTGGATTTAAGTATGTTAATGTTTTAAATTTGATGTGTTAAATAGAAGACAAAATTAAATATGATTATTTTTATGTTTTAATTGTTTTTCTTGAATCTTGCATTTTCCTCGCTGTAGTGAAGTGAAAGTTGTATGTTTCGCATGGCTCCAAAATTATTTAGCTTCTCGTGTCTTGAAAGCTTCGCTATGCTCAGGAATCTATCTTCGAACCATTCGCTTCGCTCATGGTTCAATCTTAGATTCCTTCGCTCGCTCAGCTTTCAATTTCAACACTCGCGCCAAATAACAACTTTGCAGCCTTGCATAACAAATAAGTAACTATTTTTATGCCGATGAGATAGTTCTACTTGCGAAATAAATACTGAATCCTATTGAATAAAGCCAAAAATCCAGTGACGAAAGTCAAGTTTTTCATCACTGGATTTCTGGCTTTATTATATAAAAATTACTTGAAATTTGCGTAATATTTAGTCGTGTTTCCTCTTTGTTTACATCAGTGACGTTTACTAACATTCAACGTCAAAAATTTCTCGTTGCCAGTAAAATAAATTAGTACCACTAAATTAATATTCCGCAATATGCCAATTCCCAACTATCAGTTCTCATATATCGACAAACACCTTATAGTCGTTAAAATATCTATATTTAAATCTCATTAAACACGATCTATAGGTAAAGTACATCTTATATAATTAGTACACATGTGCGCGATAAAAACATGACTACCTAGGTCCTCGGTGTTTGCTGCAACAGGCGGGTTAAAACAATGATTAACGATTACGTGGAAACCAGGATGTGGAGAAACTGGAGTTTATAATCGTGTCTAGCAAAACTATGCTTCGCGAGTCTTGTCGCGCGGCACAGCGTCCCCTCTCACTGTCTCACAGTATTGCACAGAAAGAGATAGAGAGAAAGAGTCGCATATCACAGTTGTGCTCGAGGTGCAGGGGCTGAGTCAGCGTCACATGTCGCTGTGGAAACATGGCGTTACAACACCAATTGTCGTTCAGTGTTATATAAATTAAACGCTGAAAGATAAAGGTCTAAAAGTATGCTCTATTTTTGAGGGACAGCATTTTTCATGTGATTAAGTCAGTCATCCTAGGAACAGTTTATTTTCCGAGATAAAATAGGACACTTTCCGGAGCGTATGTCGATCCTCTCCGTTGTTACGCGAACGAAGGACAAAACAGTAAATAAACATTGCTATCGGATGTACATTAAATAGATACATGCAGTTAATGACGACCGTCAAACAACGTTAATTTGACCACAATTTAATTTAATGGACATTGACCTTTTAGTCCTCTTAGCCTTTTAGCGATGGCCGTGCCATGGCAGATATAAATTGATTTTTACTATTAGATCGATAGTCTAAATCCTACTACCGAATTGGGAGGACTCCCTACCTAGTTACATGCTTAGAGTCAAAAAACGTTGTGACAGTAATTTTGGGTCATCCTTCTCCCTTCAATTAAGTACCTAGTATAAAATAATAATATTATAAACACGTGATTAACGAAAAAAAAAATTGTTTTGTTTCTTTCGGATTTCTTCTCAAAAGCGGCCTCCTGTTGCAAAAGTCCGTTGTGGTTTTGCTTAAAGAATTAACTATTTCATTTCATTAAGATATTTTCCTAAATTTATGTCAATAAAGTTATAAAAATACAAATTGCCTATTATACGTAGCAGCGGTCACTTAAACGCGTTGTTTAGTCGTTCACGGTTTTGTATCTGGTGACGGCTGTCCACACACGTCGAAACTTCACGAGACAAACCAGATATAGGCAGAGCACAGTAGGGAATGGGTGCCCGTAATCCTTAGGAATGTACTAAGTATATGTATGTATGATCATGGGAAATTGACCTGAAAAATACTGGCGACCATGGGCAAATACCCGAGACTGGGGTCGTCTTCCGATGGGATTGGTGGACGAAAAACGCGAGTGTCTGGATCAAACTAAATGAAAGTGGCTAAAAAAAGAAAGAGATGGAAATATTTCGAAAAGGCCTACGTCCAAAGATGGACTACCCAAAGGCTGATAGAATATAACTAATACATATTTGGTTGCGCCTGCGCTCTGTAAGTATATTCATTAAGGGAAGCACTCGTTAGCCCTTTGGTCTGTTCAGGTCACCATATTAGAGAACGTTTTATACCCGATATTAAAGCCTCGGCGTGGGCGAGTGTGTATAGCAGGCCCGAGTCATTTGGGCCGCGGAAGCAGCAGGCACTCCAATTACTCCGGTGGAACAACGGCGCGCCCTTGGCATTCGCATCCCTCTCAAGTTAATTGCGTGCCCATGTTTCCATTCCTACCTGGCTGAAGTACGTGTGCTGTGTATGACAAGGTTTATACATACATTCAGTTGTATATCTACCTATACAGGCGTGTTAAAACGTACATAAAGGCATAAAAATATATTCACCAATATAATAAAAAAATATCACCATGGTCTGCCACAACTTTTGGGCTCGTTACTGCAATAAGGAATTATTTTGTGGGTTGAGTCTAGTCTGTCTTTATGAGCAAATATTTGATACTTCACCACTGTTTTGTTTGTAGTTGACGTCTACGCCCATGAGAGCTGTTGCTATTCCATAGCTATTGCCTATATTGACGCCTCTATTTTAGTTACGGACATGCCAAAACATGTGAGTATTCAGAATTTGCAGGGTGATTGCAACATTTCTCTTCTGATTCAGTTGGAATATCCATAGTTGCATGAGACAATGTGTAAATTCGGTACTCAAACTATACCCTCTACAAGTCTGCAGGGTAAACAGCTCTATTGTTAGCGATCCCTCTTTAATGCCAGTCACATTCACCGTTTGGACCGATTTCAAAGTGTAGTGGCGAAAGTCGATAAAATAATGCTTACGTATATCAATCGTCAGTTACAGTAAACTCAACTATAACAGTTTAGCTCCCTCGAGCCGAGCCCACAACGATAACGTATCAAATTTTGATTTGGAGAGGCACTTTACGTGTCATGCGGCTACTTCTTGACATACCTGACGTCACGTACTAAAGTAGTAAAGATATAAGTTCAAATGTTTATTGTATTGGTTTTCAAGGCTTGGTTAGATAGTGTAAATACTTTTATACTTCATATTGTGCTGGGGCAGAATGTTTTCCAAAACGACAACCATTATAAATCGCAAGATGTCGTTGGCCTCTACAAGCTGGGTCGAAGATCTGTAGGATCACACTTTAGGTAAAGTGAAAGAACCCTTGAGGCATACTCGCCGAAAAAAGATTTGAACTTTTGATGCTGAGTTTAAGTATCTTTTAAATGTCTATGTTTGAGCTTGTTAATCTTAACATGGGGTTATAGTCAAATTAACCAACTGTGAATGTTATATCCCTAAAAGGAGTACTTAATCTTTGGTCTATTTAATAAATGGGTCGTTATCAATCGGCGGCATAGACCAGAATCAATTGTGGAAAAATTTACGGCAGTTAGCATACTTAACACCAATTAGACGAATGTCGGCTCAATCGGCGTGCGCGCAGATGTTTGGACACTTTGTATCGGTCTGACCGAGCCATTGTAACATCAACCATGTATAAATGTCTATAAAGAGCTAACTAATAAACTTGATTGAATTTATGCCTTTTTGTTATAGGAGAGCAAATTTGTTTGTGATGGACTGATTGTACTTGACGATGTCCTTTTTAATTGTGTCAAAATAAAAAGATGAGTGGTGAGAAGGTATTTGAAATATAAAGGTTAGATATAAGTAAGCTGAAATAGATAGTCGAAAGAAGATTTTATTTTAAAGTCATTGTAATTTTAACAGATATTTAAATTAATTAGTAGGAAAGATATCAAAATCGAGGCTCTCTCGTAGGCATTCTGACTTCGATTGATTCTCATTATACTTGTAGGTATAGTCGTTTGAACTGGTCATATATGATCATTTTGATCCTCACAATATTGGTCCCACAGATCTGTGGTAGTTGATGACCGTACGGCGTACATACCTGACTTGTAGAGGGACACAAACCACTTTTGCGACAATTTCTGTGCGAGTATTTAAGTAAATAATAAAGAAGTCTATGCTTGAACTAGATATACTTAGAGGACAGAATACTGCAATGGTTGAAATGGACGGTGCTCCAGAAAGGATGGTGGTCGAAATAAAGATAAGCTGGAAACTTCAACAGCAAACGCAACGTAACGTTATATCCTACGTAACGTTAGAGCGATTGATCTAAGAAAAACTAAGAAGTAACTAAGGAGATGGTGAAGCTTACAAGCGGAAAAAAAGACGTCAAGTGTGGCGAGAACCTGAAGGAATATTATTGAGGAGGCGTCACATGAAGTGAATCAAAAAATACGAGTGCATAAGATAATTGACAATCGACACGCTATTAAGCGACTATAGACGGTATCACATGTGTTCGAATGTTGTTCCGACTGACAGGACCCAAAATTATCACATACTTTACGTTAGTGGCTCTTAACTACATTTGTACTCGTACCTGAGTTACTTACAGTACAAGGTACAAGTAATATGTTTTAAAGTTCGGAAAGGGATGGAATTTTACAATTCTTATAAGCGTGTAGAGAGAATGTATTCAGCTGTTGAGCAGACCATTAAAAAGCAAACAGCCGATTAACAACACCTCGTGTTCCATTACGTATTAATGAGTACGCCGCAATTTACACAACGTTCACATTATCGCCAGCAAAAAACCATTCAATGATTCAGGAAATAGCAATTGATACCGATTGTGCGTTACAATGTCATAACCGTAGGAAATAACTAAAATATGGATACCTACAATTTAAAGTCCCACAGAAATGGTGTCACCCGCTTATCTCACGGGAGCACTATACTTTTTCGGTATTAAAAGTAGCCTATGTACCTATGTAATTTTATCAAAACTGTTCCAGCCGTTGGAGCGTGAAGAAGCAATGAACATACAAACACACTCACAAGCTTTCCCCTTTATAAAATTAGTGTGATAATTGATTAGACGTGGCTGTAACATCTCCTAATCTGTCAGTCTTTAGGTCCGTCTTTGGCAGGTAACGTGTTCACATTGGAATTTAAAACTTATAACACTGGGTCTGTCGCGATGTTTTTTATTTACCTTCATTGTGTGACGTTTCGACACGGTTGACGTGGTACTGAGTACAGTAAATATGTCAGTGCGGCGGCACCGAATGTACTGAAACATATACGTACAGCCACAGTGCTCATCAGAATTATGTATACTCTTTTAAATTTACTCAGTTGCTATAAAGATAAAATTGTGAATATAATTGTGAGGTCGACAGTACTACTCATCACTCGGCGGGAGGACAAAGGAAGGACTTTGCCCCTCCGTCCACGTGGCACCAATGAGTAACCGCAGATGGCAGTGGTTTGAATCTGCATCAGTTACTTTCATTGTGATTATAGAGAACAGTGAACTATTATGTGGTGTACCTATTTATCGTATTTAGAGTTCCGTACAATTATGGCAAATGGACGCCTTTTAATACTGTTTTTTTTTTATTTATTTAAACTTTATTGCACAAAACAAAAAGTGTACAAATGGCGGACTTAATGCCATAAGGCATTCTCTACCAGTCAACCATTGGGCTAAACAGAAACATTTTATGATGCAGGGCCTGTCAACTATCAACATTATACCAAAAGAGAAACTTATTATATCAGTAATAAAATGAACACAATAAATAAACATACACAAATATGTAATACAATATACTTAGGTACATAAACATTAATTCTTGTACCCAGTGCATAATATCATAACTGACAATCAGTCTAGGAGCTAACTGGTGAGATGCTTGCGCAACATGTGCTTAAAGGTTTGTTTATGTTCAGCCGTTGTCTGAGTGTCCGTCGGAAGAATGTTACAAAATTGTTTTTTTTCTGTAGCACACTAATGGTATACATACATATTTAGATATTAGTGAACTGTAAACCTGTAAGTTTGTTTCGAAATTTACCGTTTTTTGTTTTTACTTATTCAATCCCCATGCAACTGCCATTTTGAAAAATTTCAAACAACTTAATCTACTCACAAAATTTCATGAGACTCGGTTACAAAAGTTCCGGCTGTTTTTGGCTCCATTGGATGGGCTCCAATTTGTTTCATTGGATTTACTTGACAGTAGCTTATCGGAACATTGAGGCAAATATCGGGTAATGCTTGATTCTCCTGTCCACAAACATGAGTGAATCCTGTGGGTTCATTCTAAACAGTTATCATGTAGATCTTGAAATGTTCTTCATCGGTGTGTACTATTTATTTGAAATTGTAACAATGATACCCAGTCGGTACCCAACTACCCAGCTGCAGTACCTACCTAACTATTAACGCATTCACTGCCAACGACGCATATATGCGTTAAAAATCATACAAGTTTGTTCCTAGGCCACACCCCCTGGCAGTGACTGAGTTAAAACATCTTTGAAGCTCAGTGCTCGAAGAATGACCTGATTGAAAGTCAAGTCGAGACGCAATGGACCAAGATTAAGTAAGTAGTATTCAAAGAACAAAAACAATCAATGCATTTATGAATCTTGGGTACCTACGTATTACAATCCCGAAAGTTCATAATACCTACAGTTGAAATACCGATGGTCGAAATACCGAAAATCAAAATACCGAAAGTACGAAAAGCCGATATTCGATATACCGATGCTCAAAAGACCTATTTTGAAAAGATCGAAAGTTCAAAATCTCGAATTTTATAATACCGAAAGTTTAAAATCTCGAAATTTTATAATCCCGAAAGTTTTCACTCTCGAAATTTTATAATCCCGAAAGTCAACCATTGTCAGTAAAATGCCAATGAAAAAATATTTTATTTTCTTTTAAGAATATGATCATAACTACAACAAAAGGAGCGTTTTTTAGGGATATAAAAAAAAAAACTAACCTAACCTAACCCGGCCGAGTCGGATCTGCTCTGAAAGGTGAATCATTTAAAGTTTGAGAATAGGTTGAGGTGAATCAATCACCTTTCAGAGCAGATCCGACTCGGCCGGGTTAGGTTAGGTTAGTTTTTTTTATATCCCTAAAAAACGCTCCTTTTGTTGTACTATTTTAATCGTTCGGCATTTGAACTGTAGGAATTCTAGCCGTCGGGATTACAGTCTTCGGGATTGCAATCTTCGGGATTACAGTCTTCGGGATTACAGTCTTCGGGATTACAGTCTTCGGGATTTCATCCTGTCGGTCAAACGTTCTTTCGGGATTTTAAACTTTCGGTCAAATAAAGATTCGACATTTTAATTTTCGGCCTTCCATCCATAGGTCTTATGAAATTCGGTATTTTGAACTTCGGCATTGTAATACGTACCCATGAATCATACATCCAAACAAAATATTGTCGATCATAGAATTCATTGAGCATGATTTATGTATAATGATATTAACGATGCCAGCAGTCAGTAACAGCTGGCAACAGCATCAACACAATCATATCATTTGCGTCCTATATTTTACTATTCAGTGCTGTTCGAGATAAATATTTGCGCAACTCTGTTATCATTTTAAACGTTCAAATGTCGCATTTTGATGGCTTATTATAAGTATGTAATATATTTCATCGGTATTATTTTATAAACTACCACTACTATATCAATATACATATTGAGTGCGTGTCAATGTAGGTTATTGTAGGTGCGTTACAAAATGATGCGTTTCATCGCATTTACATAAGTACCTACAAAGTTCCACGTCAATCTACGTCAATCTTTGAGTATTTTCTAAGACGTCAATAGACATGTTGTCTAATTTTTTTTGAGGATGTCAATCGATTCTATTTTTTATTGTGATCAAATGTCTATATGGGACTGACAACACTTAAACTGCTCTAAAAGTCAGAAATGACCGTCAAAGTTCAACATTCCTACGTAGCGCTAAAAACGCTCCATACAAAAGGCGTCCAGGCTAGTGACGTCACGGGCCGGTATAGGTACCAATAATTGTATGGAGAAATTAAGAAATTTTCCATTTTCACCGTGAAAAAGTGCATTTAAGTTCATGGTTGTCATACAATTATTGTTTTGTTATTTGAAAAATTATGAGGATTCTGAAAACATTTTCAAAATTTCTTCAGCATTAAAAAAAATATCATACAATTTGCGTACCTTTGTTTCGTGATATATTTAGCTAATTTGATTCATATAACTACAGTACGCTGTAGAATTCAACATCAGTCAACATGTCTATTCTGATTTTCGGATGCGGAATATTCAAGCTCTTATGTTTTTTTTAAAGTTTTATTAAGGGACACTATACAAATCGATCTAGTCCCAAACTAAGCAAAGTTTGTATTACTATGGGAACTAGCCGGCGTAATACATAATATATAAATACATACATATATAGATAACATCCATGACCTAGGAACAAATATTCGAGTTCAACACGCAAATATTTGCCACGGCCGGGATTCGAACCTGGGACCGCCGGCTCTGTAGGCAAGTGCACTACAAACTGCGCCAACCACGTCGTCAATTTAATCCAAACTGAAAATAACATACTGACAGTAAATCTACGTAATATGTATGTCCAGGGGTCTGGTGGATGGTTGCGTTTAACCGGTGATAAATAAGCGACAAAGCATCTGTCACCCACACTCGCATCTTGTCAAAACGTGACGGATGCTTTGTCACTTATTTATCGCGCGATAAAAGCAACCATCATAGGCCCGCTGAATTATTTTTAAATGACAATAAGGTCAATTTGGTAGTTATAGATATACATTTTTATACGATTATTTAATTGTAATATTTGTAATATACTTTATTTGTGCACCAATGAACAAAATATGAATAAAGCGATAACATATTATTAGGTAAGGTGCTGACATTACCTAAAATAAATAAGTAATTTATATGAACTTAGTTATAATCCTATAATATTGATAAATTATGTTGAAATATAAACTAGATAAAACATCTTAATAAATGAATGAATGAATGAAAGGAGGCCAGAAGAGTTTTATCGATTTAAAGCGGCCTCTTCCAAAGAACCTTTGTACGTAATCAAGAAAAATAAATCTCCGTATCTTCATTGATGTGAAATATCCGTGTAAGTTTGTTGCTGCGCTAAAGCGAAGGGGAATTAGATTTTCAGCCCACCGAAGAGGAAGCAGACGACCCGGTCAACGACCCACCTGGCGCGAGCCTTCGTCACAACCAGTACCTTGCTCCTGTGAGCACTGAGTCCACAGTCGGTTGAAGAGGTTATGGCTATTGCGAAGGTTTTATTGGACGCTTTAGGCTGGCGAAATGTCGAGAACATTAATCGTAGCTTAAGTGTCAGTTTTTGCACAGGAAATTGAGTAGTCTGTGTAATCTGTATTTTGTCTACTGAGTATCACGCCATTTAAATTAATTTGAATTATAAATTCAACAATGCGTTTGTTGTGGTTTCCATATGTTTGGATACAGAATGATATACTACGATATTTTTATCTGGCGCCCGTAGATCCCAATAAACCATTTAAACAGCAAAGGCAATACGCAAAAATAAATAAAAATCTGGAAATTAATATTGCAAATACAAAAGTAGAGCCAGTACAGAAGTCGGAATCCTGCTTCTATAAATAAAAGTGGCTTCTGATTTGTTCCTCCTATATTAACAAAGTTTGTTTTGTTTGTTATGCATCGTAGTTACAGTTTTTCCATAAGGTGGCCCCGCATGCTTCCTAATTTATCCGTGCATGGCGTGAAGAACTTGATAAGTCCAAAATGGCAATTGTTCAGGGCGTCGATTTTAAAGTTTGACATTTTCTCCAAAATCCATTTTCATCTTTAACTCGTGTTTAAAGCTTGATTTATGGATAATTTTCCGCGATCTTTTCATTTACCTTACGTATTCTAGTAAAATCCTCTTATTTTCTGTGATATAAGACTTATCAACATAGGTACCAACGACTTATCAAGTTATTCCCCATACATTAGTGCCCAAATTGGTGAAAATGTTTTTTAATTTAATTCCTAAAAATCAGTTTTTCATAGTAACTGAAACGTCTAAATTGATTTATAGGTAATTTTATGCAAACTTTTCAATTATTTTACTTATTTTGGTGGAAACATTGTATTTTGTGAGATATTAGACTTATCAACATATTCACCATCGACTTATCAAGTTCACCATCGACTTATCAAGATATTCCCCATACATTAGTGCCCAAATTGGTGAAAATGTTTTTTAATTTAATCCCTAAAAATCAGTTTTTCTGTATAATTGAAATGTCTAAATTGATTTAAGGGTAATTTTATGCAAACTTTTCAATTATCTTACTTATTTTGGTAGAATTATTGTATTTTGTGAGATATTAGACTTATCAACATATTCACCATAGAATATAGGGTATCAATTAAACAATTCTATCGTTTCTATACAACTGTTTTGTTTATATAAGGCGATTTAAATGGATTATATCGCGTGTGTTCGTTGTTTGAGTCTCCTGACGTTTCGGCAACTATTTTTGATGAGAAAAACACAAATTTTCGGTGCCAAATACGTCAGAAAGGCACAAACAATGAATAAATATGATACAATCCGTTTGAATTGTTTTATTTTAGTCACGAAACCCGAAGAAAATAAAATTAAAAGTTATAAAAACATTGAATAAATTGTAGTAAATGAATCGTCTTTAATTCAGTAATGCAAAAGCACTTATTCTACAGAAAAACTAGATGAATTTATCTTATTTTTAACTGGCAACATCTTTGTTTTTCTGATCCAATAAATAAAACTGGTCGATGGTTGACAAGGTACCGGTAATGTGAATGATACATACGAAGACACTGTTAACTATACCCCATGGACCTTAACACGTTGTACTAAGGTTTATATTATGTTCACAAATGTACAGTTATCAGTGTTTTCCTTTGTACCAGAGTACACCTCAGATGTGAGAATAACTTGACAAATCGAAATATACATTTCGATAAATTATGAATAATTAATTATGTCAACTTATTATTTGCTGTGTCCATCAACCTGAAAATGATAAATCGACATATGAATTTACGGTAGTTGTGTATAATGAGATAAAACGATATATTCATTTGTTATCGTTAAAGTGTGCTTGTCTTCATTCTAATATCTTGATTTGTCAAGTTACGAACGCTTTTTTTTTTTTTGAGAATACGTTGATAAGTTGATATGCAATATTTTTTGTGCCTCATCGCGCTGATATCTCGTTTTGTTAAATAAAATCCGCTAAATATCGAGATATCAATATGATGTCACAAGCCATATCTTCAAAAGTATCATAGATATCGAGTTGTCAATTTTTTTCCTACAAAACCTTGGCCGTAGAAAGCCATTAAGCCAATAAAAAAAAAAACGTATAAGTCGAGTTATCAAGTTCTTCACGCCAGGCACGGTTATATTGTTTACTTAAAAAGTCACGATAGTAACATCGGTACACTTTTCATTCCGTAGGTAATAAAACGGGTTTTGCATTACTCAGGTACAAAGAGGGCAAAGTTGAGTGGGTCCCGCGCGGTGACCCGTGCTCCCTCGTGTTTACACAACCCTGGTTTTCCGAATAATAAGTACAAGTCCATTGAGACGTTTTACATTTTACTTTTTACCTTTCTTAGAGGAATTAATTGAAACCGAATTTCAGGCAATAACTTAGAATTTTTGCTTACAACGTTTTAGTACAATAAAATGCCTACATTTAAATTATTAAAGGTACATTCGAAATTTGAAAACGAAAATGGTGTAAAATTGCATTTATAATAAACTAGCTGCGCCGCACGGTATTACCCGCACCTCCCTCGGGAACATTAAGTATGCTTATCGAACCTACTCACAAAATTTCATGAGAATTGGTTGAGTAAATGCGGCATGCCATCTAATCATCCGAACATCCTAACATTCCGACATACGAAAGAAATTTCGGCAAAGGTGAAAAAGAGACGCCTCGCTCGCTTCGCTCGCTCAGTCAATTAGTTATTTTATTACTAAAGTACAGCCAAGAACAAGACAGACGGATGATTTTATGTCGATCGCGGAAAACCATCGGCAGCGGGCAGAAGGCCTGTCATCGTGAAGATCCTTAGGGACACCAAAGTCTCCCCTGACGCGCTCGGGTAAGCGTACCTTTCGCTAAGATTAAGAGAAAGCCTTCCATACTTGTACCTACTATTGTATTATCCATACCGTGCTGTCGCAAACAAAGAAACGGTTTCTGTGATGAATCATGTGCATATTGCTGATTCTTTATTACAACACGCTTTATGGTCGTTGTGATGCCTGTACCGTACGACTTTCATTTAGGGAGATATTGTTATATTTTGGACACTATTTTCTTTAGTGAGTATAGCCTAAGTTTCGTACGACTTACGCACTTCTATTCTCGTCTTACGTTTAACCCTTGCAGTACAAGTCTTTACCAAAAAAAGTAAACTTTGTAAGAATTTTAGCTTGAAGTTCATTCGTTTGCTGATAACTTTCATACATGGGTTAAAGTAGGACAGGCCGTGTCGCGGTCGACAGAATGGTGACAAAATGGCCCGCGACCCCGCCAGGTAGGTTACATACATTCTGAACTGTTACAGCCGCTTTAAATTATTGTGTGTGAGTCAACATTCTAAATATTCGATGCAGACTTTCATATTTTATGTCGTCGACAAAAAAGTATTTATATTAGGTACAAAACAGCTACTCACATCGTTTTTGGGTTTTGATTTTAGTCTGTGGCAGGGTATTTACCCAAATTTTCGACGTTGCTCTATTGACAAAACGAAGTGAAAATATTAAAAACAGTTGAATAAAAACTACACGCAAACGGTATGCAGCTGTATATCGAACCTATCCTTTATTTCTTCTAAGACACTACCCATGACATGAGGGCATATGATGGTTGCGTTTATCACGTGATAAATAAATGACAAAGCATCTGTCACTCACACTCTCATTGTGTCAAAACGTGACGGATCCTTTATCACTTATCTATCGTGTGATGAAAGCTGGATGATGGTTATCATAGGCCTGATGGTTACAAATTTCACGGCACTTTCTGCAATCCCCCGACTACCATTTGTTTGACACGTAGATAAAGCTGACGGAAAGATTACTTTGAAGAGGTACGTACTGCTCATTTTTTCAAACTGCCTCTTCCAAAATTTGACCAATCTTTACGAAATTTTAAGGGACTGAATAGGAAGGAAATGTTCAGTGTCGGACCGTTTACATTTTTGTGCAAAGTAGAGTATAGAAGAATTTGTGGTCGTCCGTTTATGACGGAATTTTGGCCAAAAACAGACTCCGAGTACGGAAATTCTATAAAAATTTGCGACAGAACATTTCCTTCCAATTTAGTTTCTAAAATTTCGTAAATATTGGTCAAGTTTTGGAAGAGGAAATAGACGAGAAGGAAACCTAGATTTGAATAACCCGGTTACGTTAAGTTTGGACCTCATTTGTATCCGACGCCATAGTTATCAGGTGCAAATTTAACGTAAACTGACAGAATGGGAAAAGGAACTGTGATATATTAATTAGGTATTTTTGTTTCACCATTTTCCAAAAACACAAAAAACGTGATTCTTATTTGTTTCGTGTTTTAGTTAGTTCGGGGATTCTTATAAATCCTACTCTATAAAGCGTAAAGCGCATCTAAGCGCTTATACTGTAGAATTTATGACCAGTAGCTACTTAATTGTTAAGCTTTTTTTTTTTGCAACGCGCTTATTACATGTATTATTTACGAGATAAAAACCACAATCTAAAAAGGCAGAGAAACAAAGATAGAGCACCACCACCACACCACCATAAAACGTTTCTGCTTAGCCCAATGCTTGACTGGTATAGAATGCCTTATGGCATTAAGTCCGCCATTTGTACACTTTTTGTTTTGTGCAATAAAGTTTATATAAATAAATACTTAAATAATAGTCAAAAGTATTTTTTTCTTTCTTAATTTACCTTTGTGTCATTATTTATAAAAATAGAAATGTGGTATTACCACATAAAAAAATTGAATCGATAAAAAGATTCTATACAAATAATAGTCAAAAGTTTACAAATCTCACAGCGGACTAAATTCGATGATTCTAATGATACCTGTCCAAAATATAGACCTTAGTGATTTATAGACCTGATCACTTCAGTAAAATACTCGTACTTGGGCGAATGTACGTACCCATGGATTTTCAAGATGGCATTTGTGCTTGGGGAAGCTTTTGAGCAGCGGACGGTTTTCGGCTGACATGATAAAAGACTCCCAAGGACTAGACCAGCGGTTCTTAACCTTTTTCCTTCCACGGACCCCTAGGAAATCAAGCACAATTCCAAGGACCCCTTAATAAAATAAAAAAAATGGGCAAGTGCGAGTCCGACTCGCGCATGAAGGGTTCCGTACCATAATCTATAACAAGTTTGTTGTATGGGGTCCTTTAAATATTAATTTTATTTTATTTTTAGTATTTGTTGTTATAGCGGCAATAGAAATACCATACAACAAACTTGTTATAGAGTATGGTACGGAACCCATCATGCGCGAGTCGGACTCACACATGCCCAATTTTTTATTTACCCTTTGGGTACGGAACCCTAAAAACAGGAATACCTTTCCAACCATTTATTTTAGTACTGTAAATACAAAAAAATACGCTAATGTGAAGGTGGTGTTTCTTGGACTGATGTTACTACTAAGTTGTTATTTCAACTCTGATTCCACATGTAATTTGGTATTTCTGCATTTATTTTCAATATAATATACAAGAGAAGGAAAATGCCTTTGAAGAAGAAATTACGTTAGACGTGCTTAGTTGGCATAGCGATAACGAATTTTGATGGCATTTATTTATTATTGTTAAGTGGTCCATAAGTTGGACTGTGGTGGACTGTCTGATACGATTTATCTATTTACACGCATGCCTCATATTTTCTTGGTAATTTATTTGAAATTATCAGGCGCCGTGAAATCGTTCGCAATTTGTTTCGCTGGAGGCGGCCGATAAGGCATGAAATAAGGTGGGAATAAATAATAATGAGCGTTCCGCCCGTCTTACCCCGTGCCCTACCGATATACTGGACTGGGGACACGAGAAAACAGAAAATATCCAATTTGTTCCGAAATCATGATTGAGATATTACTCGTGTCTCGTATGATATTAAAAACGCTTTTAATTTGTTTCATGATCGCTATGTTTAATGTAAGTAGGTAGTATTTTGTTGTTGATCGTTTATATTTACGTAGGTATACATAGGTACATTATGTAGTCTGAAATATACAATTTGAATTGAATCGATTTGAGTGAATATTTTAAGCCACTTCCTAATTACCCGTAACTTTTTATTTCTGTGGGAAAATATTGATAACATGGAGTAAGCGTCTAATACCTATTTCTACATAGAAGTGGCCATGTGCTCAAATATAACACTTACGACTGACAGGTATGTAAAAACGTATACTGTACTATTTAAATTAAGGAAAACTATGGAAATATACGATGAAATCTGAAAACAAAATTACGTTCCTCGTTAATATTGGAAATGCCATTTTCAGCCTCTTATCGACTTACATACCTAATAAAAACGATTTTCGGAACAGAGATGAAATCATATTTCTGAATTCCATTAAAAAATACACGAGACCGTCTGTGACTATTTCTAGTTTGAACTAGTTTATTTTTACATATTGTATGCAAGTTAACCCCAAAATAGGACAATTTTCAAGCCGTGAAAGCACGCGGCCATGTCCGCAGTGGCGCGGGGGAGCGAGACCACATTGCGTGCGACGGAGACGCACACAATGACCGAAATCGATGTTAGAACGCGACGGCACCATCCCTCTCACGCCGGCCGCCGGTACGCGCGCACCGAGAATGCACTCGCCAATCGTACCCGTCCAATGTTTATGCTTTAGTCTTGATCGTATCGATTGTTGTTATACATATATTTACAATTTAAATATTTTAAATTAAGAACGTAATTATGAACACATGAAATTTAATGATACTGATGTTAAAGATCGACAGGTCAATCGATTGGCTATTTCATCATGTGTGTTTGTCGGTCGTGGAGGCCTTAGCACTGAACATACCAGTAGTAAGATGGGTATAGATAGTTACGTCACGACGTGTTCGTCAATCGATGGCAATGTCTAGGGTTCACAAACATCGAACAGCTGTGGCGCGAGTCTTTGTTCGCGCTCGTGGCTCGGCAGCCGCTGGCTCCACCGTTCGCAGTGTTCGCACCATCAGTCAGTAGCACACGAGATCTCAACGAGAAATCACGCGCCGCCTCGCCGGTTACTCATTAAACGACATTAACCCACTGATCCTATCGAATAAATCGACAATCTGTGTGTGCAGTGTCTGTGAAGTTTTAATTGTGTTCATCGCGTAACTCAGGTAATTCCATATAACGTCTATCTTAAAATTTCTAGAGAAACAGAGATTTGGAGGTACAAAAATAATAAAAAACAAAGGCAAATTTGTTTTCGGCCCCGATGAATAATCCGTGTCACACAAATAACAGGTACTTAAATCCTTTAAAAGTTTTTGCCACTTTCCTTTTTTATTTAGGAGGCGAGCGACTGCGATCAAATGTTGACCTAAAATAATACGACATTCAAAGGGATGCTTAAGAAAACAAAATAGATGCGATGATTTGACGACTGCATTAAATAAACGTGACGAATTTGGACGGTATTTACCGTCAGTGACTCTTGACTTGAGCCATTAGTGAAAAAAGGTGCACGCAAACTTGCCAAATTGAATAGTTTTGGCAGCAGAACCCTAGTCTACAACTACAAATTTTTATAACAAATCGCTAAAATGGCAATACGACTCTACAACTGTCTTTTTCGATGTTGTCAGTTAAAATTTTCTTCTAACTTGAGTACCATACATTAGATTTAGATCCTACGTTTTGCCTAAATTGCAGGCTGGGGCGCAAGAAACCTTGTTACGTTATACAATGGCTCCAGCAAAAACTTTAATTTAACAGAAACTGTCAGTACCAAGCTCAAATGGTTGGAGACTTTCTTTTCCACGCAATCAAGAAATGTCGTTAGTCTGATGTTTAGGACTTTGCTTTTTACAACCAGAAAACATTTCTTCTGGGCTATCTGATGGATCGTATAACAACCGAAAGAGATTTTAATCACCAAGTTTCTAGACGAAGCTACCATAAAAAAAGGATCAGCAAGTTGGCAGTGCCATTAATGTCATATTAAGTCCTTCAACATTGGTAAGTTTTATATGAGAGTTTTGCCAGCCTGGTTCTGCCGGAGACATGTCAACGATGGCAATAAACGTTACCAGCGAGGTGTGGAGCCATAAAATAGACGTTAAATTGTTGTATCTGAAACTATGGAACGAGGCCCACTGTCTCGTTCCATTTACTTTTCCGGTTACGATGTTTTTAAGTTGAATTAGTATATCAGAATCAGGCAAGGTTGGCAACTAATTTCTTATCTTCTTCTTCTTATAGTGCCTCTCCAACTAGTGAAGGTTGGCAGAATTTCTTATATGAACTCCTTATCCTGTACGCAGTTTAAGCCCTTCTAGCCTAGTTCCCCGATTACTGGCAATGGCATCGCGCTAGAACAAGACCAAAACTTTAAAACGATATGGCTTACCCAGCTCAGATAAAGCTGTGACAAGGCGCAGTCGAAACACGAAAGCTTACGGTACACGTGGTAGAGCTGAAATTCACGGACGCGAAGGCTTTTTGTCAATTTCACGTTGACGTCCTGAAGGAGTTTACACGATTTCATTGAATTTACATTGGTTTCCAGCGGTGTCCGTGTGGCTTTCAAACTATCTTTGAAGATTTGGCTCAGGTGTTGTTAAAGTACAGAAGAAAGCGCTGTCTTATTAGTAACAGATGCTGAATCAAACGAAATTATAATCAGTTTAATTGTACTTTAAATAGTATAAATTGTAAACATTGTGATAGCTATTTTTGATTGCGAGCAAGTAAAAATAAAACAACAAACAGCAGTGCTTGTACTACGGTTACTTTGGTTATATTTATATACATACATCGAAAACATCCAAGACCCAGGAACAAATATTCGAGTTCATCACAAAAATATTTGCCCTTTCAGGGATCTATTTTGTATGATTACTCGTAGCTGTAAACTGCTGACCTATGCCCGTAATGTAATCAATCAGGGGTTGCCGAGCTGCCCCCGTGCCCCGTGCCCCGCGCCCACAGAAATAACCGCGGCATATAGGTAACATTACATAACGTGCCGATTAACCGGTTACAAAGTTCCAACACGCCGGCACGTGCTCTGAAATACGACGGCTATTGTCATTAAAACTGTAGCCATTATTTGGAACTTAAGGGTTATAGACTTATAAAGATTAAAGTTTAGGACGCTGAGATTATCAAACTAACTTAAACTTAAGTGGCAGTGGGCGGGACACATTGCTCGTAGAACCGATGGCCGTTAGGGCAGAAATGTTCTGAAATGAAATCAAATTAAATTAAGATCGCGGGCAGCTAATGGATAAGAGCGGCGTATGATCGGTGGTGGAGTATTTTGGGGGAGACCTTTGTCCAGCAGTGGACGTTTATCGGCTGATATGATGACGATATTTTGAGATTCTCTGTTGCGTAATGAATTTTCAAGTCAAGATTAGTGTCAAAAAAATACACCTCGTCGAAAGCGGATTGTTGAACAAAAATATTCCAAGCTAAACTATTTCCAATCACGAAAGCAAGGGGTATGATAATGAACATTGGGTACAGCCACCACGCCACCACTTCTGAAATCTCTTACCAGGTCTAGTGAAAGACCTATAGGTACTTCTCTACAACAAGACACTTCCAAACGATAGGAAAATTAATGTTTCATTATGGGGTACATATTTTAGTGCCCGCATTTAGCTCGACGCTGCTTTTTTAGTAAAAAGCACCATTTAGTTAATCTCACTCGTCTGCTTTGCGCCTAACGACGCCATCGCTCGGAAGTTTATTACACTTTAATTAAGAACCTTCTCATCCGTCTGCATCCCTTAACATTAAATTTACATTGTTGTAGGTTTGTCTGTATCTTCTTAATAGGTGAGCACCACCCCGCCTATTTCATTGCCACATTGTATGCCTTCTCCGATTTTGATAGCGTGGTCTTCGTGATTACCATAAGGTTGGAAGTGATTGGTGAAACTTTTCGCGTCATGACTCATGACAGTTACTTAACTTCCCTCGCGGATTTCGTAGTTTTTCTTATTCTAGGCCACCCATATATCTCCAAGTTGAATTCGGTTTACCTCAGTCTCAGACCACCATCACAAGACATCGCCGGACCTCAGGCAGCTCAGTCTGCCTCCGCTCTGACCGGCCTTCTGCTAGGGTCTGCCATTTAGTCGGGTCCGACGTTAGCCCTCTTCATGTGATGTCCTAGTGAATCTTTATACCTCACCACACTACTACCTGAATATGTATCTGAAAGTTCATGGGAAGTCGTCGTCAAAACCGGTCGTTGTGGAAATCCTTGATCCAGAAGTGAATGACATTCGGTTGAAATCACTTGATAACGGCCATGGTCTCGACGTCTCGCCCGGTTTCCACAATCAGTGTATGTATTTACTTATATGTACTACCAAATGTTAATTATTGTGATCAAATGCTTAGGTATGAATGCTTACTCGTTTCAATTGAAAGACGTTACTTGTGCGTTACTCGTGTACATCGTGTGTACATCTCCAGGACGAGTTTAGCTCCCAGGTTAATAGATCGCCCGCCCCTCAGTCTGAGCTGACAGCGGCCCGGATAAATCTCGATAGTTTATGACGGTCCCCAAGTACGTTGGAAGACCATTTTTTTAGCGTTAGCGAACTGTAGAATATAATAAAGATAAAAACATGTCGAAGAGAAAAAAGAATTTATGGCAACACTATTAATAAGCATACTTGTGCTAACTCGGGGCACCATCTAGGGATTTGATATCGATGTATATTAATACATGTCTCCTTGAAAGTTCGCGATTACTATAAAACGGTGCGATATCATGTCTGATGAAGTGGATACTTTCATCTAGACGGCAATCTTTCGATAAATATGGAAAAAATATTGTTTGTATACTTACTATGAAAATTATTTAAAATAAACAAATCAATACACGTTTCAATTTGTTTATGGTTTTCATTGAAATGAAGGGAAAAAAAAGTTGATTAACATTTAGATGTTGACAGTTGCATCGATGTACATATTTATTTGTCGATAAAATATTTTGCTATATACCTTTAATATCAGTGCCCCGACAGTTAGCACAGGTATGTTAATAAGGTTAAAAAAGATTTACGAATTATACACGTAAGCAATTTTCCGAGTTCATACTCATAAAACTAATGTTTCCTAATGCCAACTTCCGTTTCGAAACCTGTGTTTTTCTTTTTTCGTAGGTACCTAGAAAGATATATAGGTATATGACAAAGGTCTTGAATAGGAATACAAAACGATCTAAACTTTAGAAAGGGACAATAGCTTAGAAAGAATTGTACAACATATCCGAACAATATCCCAGAATGCGTTTAAAAACTGTTTCAATTCCAAATGATGCCACGATTACCGAATAGTTTATTTCAGTCTATTAGATTAATAAATATCATAGACAACTTACTTCTTATTTCTATGTTTTCATCAATGCTTACTCTAAAGATATGCTTGTCTAACTCATAAACAGGTGCATACGTTTGGCCTGTGTTGTTATTGCAAATATTTATATCGCCCGATACCTACTCTTGGAGGTGAAGCGCACGATTCGCATCGCACTTCAAATGTCGGAGTCTAGACTTTGTCCTCACCTGGAAACCTTGTTTTTAAGCTTTATGTTAAAGTCTCGACACAAATACCTTTTTGTTTGGTGTGCGCACACGGCTTATGTATGTATTACGGCACAAAATCTATCGTATCGAAAAAATACTATCGTATTATCATATCTGTCAGAAACATGCCAGACTTTTACCATCGCAAAAGGTTCATGGGCTTAGTACTATCTGCAATTTCACTTTTAGCAAATAAAACGTGTTTTTTTTCTATTTACAAATAGTTAAATATTTAAATCAATGTAGTCGATATTGTGCCACAGGGCGGACACTGCCTACTAAAAACTGAACTTGAATGTCAGTGTCAATATGTGCGTGTCAAGACGCACAATCAGGGCTGCCTCAGACGCATTGCAACAACAACTAAGTAGTTGGTGTTTTAGTTTCGCATAAATATGACATAAGACAGAAAATTATCACAACCATACGACAACAGTAGTGGTGGTGATGGTGATAGTGGTGATGGTGGTGGTGGTGGTGATGGTGGTGGTGGTGGTGATGGTGGTGGTGGTGGTGATGGTGGTGGTGGTGGTGATGGTCATATCATCATCTTCATCATCACCACCATGACTATCACCATTAGAATCCATACCGTCATCATAATACCTAATCATCATCATCGTCATCATCAACATCATCATCATCATCATTCATCATCATCATCATCATCGTAATTCATCGCCATCAGATCAGAATCCACACCACTATCATCATACCTAATCATTATTCATCACCATTATCATTCATCATCATCATAATTTATTTAACATCTATACTTTTATTTTATCATTATTACACAACCACAGATCATATAATAACACAAGAAATTAACAATTAAGTACTCATTAAAAATTACAAAAATTATTATAAATAAAATATTTTGAAATGATTTGTCTTCTCTTCGAAATCGAACTGTGCCAATAATAATTATGAACTTCGTACAATGTTACTGATTCTCTCTCAATAGAATATACATAATTGTTTTTACGTGTACGTTCTGCACTGTTTGGTGACTTGCTCTTTACGATAATCTTTAAAAAAATTAAGCATTGATTTTATACTATTTTAAACGTTTTTAGGTGAAATGTAAGAATCAGATAACGCTCCCATTTTTCGAGCACTGATTTAACCTTAGCCAGAAAATAGAAGCCCGACTTGACAAATGGCTATTCCACCGAAGCGGTTCCGCCGAAGTAAACATCCTTGTTTCCATGATTTAGTGTGCGTGGTGCTGCCGAATCGAAAACAACTTTGTTCTGCCCTTTGTGGCCCGAATACTAATTGACCAAGTTTGGCGTTGTTTTCATCCGTTTATTGTTTTTAGTTAGCGAAAAGAACTAGTATGTAAAGTTTTTTTTTAAACATAATAATAGAATTAATATATTATAAGTAAAACTTAAGGAGCCATCTTGCAATGTAAGACGATTCCACATTTTTTTCTTACTTGCAGTTAGTATTTAATTATTTTTTTCAAACTGACATTTACCAACTCGCTCATGGCGTCATGGATCCTTCAGTCCCACAAAGGTGCTAATTACTAAACCATAGTCGGGGCAGCCCATTTCATCTATTTCTCAACGCTAAGGCCAAACGTACAATAAATACTGTGATAATTAGGTGTGATATATATTGTGCCTATAGTTTGCTATATTGATGGATGACGATATTTGTCACTGATATCTAGATTCCTCGATTCCCAGAATGTGATTCATCAGTATTTACCATATTGATGAATCAAAATATTTATTGTAGGTACGTATAGCCTTCGCCTAATGTTTGAGCCCGAAAAGTTGCGGTTCAGGACACGACATATTGCGGATTTTTAGTGGTACCTACTAATTTATTTTTCTGGCAACGACAAATTTTTGGTAACTGATTTTGAAAGTCGGTGAATGTCACTGATGTAAACAAAGAGGAAAAAGGACCAAATATTCTTTGAAATTCAAGTAATTTTCAAACAATATTGCCAAAACTACTGAGAGTGATAAAAAGCAAGTTTTTTTTTCGATACTGTTCTATTTTTGTACCAGAAGAAAACGGAAGGATTGGGCAGCAGTCTGGTAAACAATGTTTTGAATTTGGTCGATGACGTACTAATACTGACATATTTTTATAATTAAAGTATGCACATTATTTCCATGTGAAAGCTGTTGATAGCGTCACTACCCCAGGGCTAAACCGCCACTTGTGAGGCTTTACATTCAGAACCGGCCACAAACTGACAAGGAAGTAATTTGCGACCTCCTTCGTGGTTATTGGATCAAAATTATACTTCTGCGAGAAACGGAACGTGTTAACATAACCTCAATGCGAAATGGTTGATTTACGATATAACGGTTTACTACTTTTCAGCAGGTCAAAGTAGCTTGAAATTAGTATAATATAAATAAGATTTATCGCAAAGCTAATGTCTGGCTAATGTTTCGGGACCCTTCCGGGATTAAAATGACTGACATCAATTACCTACCAACTCTTTTGTCGCGTAAATACAAACCGACACACACTTTTACATTAATAATAGATAAGGTATTATAACAATCTACCCGTTATTCTGATTTCGACATAAAAACTGATAGGCACATATACAGACGTATTAAGTACATTTATAAATGTTTGGATTAAAGAATATAAGTACGTTTGGACAACGAAGACAAAGAACTATTCATTGTTATTATGAATCACCACTGCTTACCAGGTCGTCTTGACTGCACAATTGAACAAGTCAAGCATGGAGGTCTTAAAACTCGCACATGAGTATTTTTTTATAAGTACTAGAAAAGAGTAATCAGCATTCATATTCAAAGTGCAAATTCGTGGTGAGCAAGACAAGGACTGGCCTGGCCACACAAAATATTGTCTTCTGCTCATTTTAGAAGGAAGCACACGAAACGAAACTGAAATGAACAATCTAAATGACGACGGGCAAAACCTGTACATAAATATAAAACAATATATTTTTTTAAAGTATAATATTTTTGACAAATCTGTAATCAATCCGGATTAAAATATTCTGCATCTTCTTCGTCATCTGCTTATTTATTCACCAGTCAAGCGTGTATAAACTATGAGCAAATTGAACAAACACAGATGCACTGAGTTGGGCATTGGTTGAGCGGTGCGCTGCTCAATGCTTGGGATTGGAAATCACGCGGCGAAATTTTGTCAATAATATTTATTATATTTGGAAACGTGAAATTTTTCTTGGAATTGTATCTTTTTAAAAGTAATTTTCTCAAAGGAAACTTTTTCAAGAACGGCACATCTCTATATGTAAGAATGCTTCTTATTCAGTTTGTGTATCCTCGGGTTTGGTTTGGAAAGTACTTCTGATAGGCATCTTAAAAACTGCTCGGCGAAGGTAGCAACTAAACTGTGCGTGGTTTTAAACACGCGAACTCTCGACTATAAATGCTTTAAGTGAAACGAGCCAAAGCAAGTAATTTTACTGTTCGCAGAAATACTTGACGTTATGCAAATACAGTTTGTTAAAAAGCACTTTTGGTGTTCCTTGCTGAGACGGCGATTCCTCCATTTTACCAACAAACGCTTTATTAAGTAAAATTTAAATTTTTTTGAGAACTTTTTCCGGTAGTTATACATGTTTCAGGATTTGAAAGGTAATTCTTATTTGCTGCCGGTTATTGTTTAGGCTAGGTGATGCGGGTTTCATGACAATCCGAAATTCAAAAATACGTTCCTGAAAGATAATCTTATTAAAACTTTCGTGATATATGTTTTAATTATTTGTATTAAGCGGTTTACACTCACGTGGCATGTCCGGCCGATCCTGTCAATTTCAGGTGAGTGTAAACGGCTTAATACAACACCTGAAAGATGTGATTACTTAAAATCGCATATTCAAAAACTTGCTTATAAAATTGCCGATGTAAAATAAATTAAGTTAAGGTGGGTCAAGACTGTCACAGTCCAATAAATAACTAACTGTTAGTCTCATCCTAGTCTTATTTTAAATAAAATAAATTTAGAGAATCTCTCGTTTATTCGCTTATCTAGCATAGCTATAATTATATACTCGTACCGATCTCATTATTAAATAGAATTAGCCTCCCAGACGAAGAAAGCGACAGCATTCACTCATATTTTCATTAGTAATTTTCATATTGAAATCTCTGCATGTCTATCGCCTTATGAAGTAGGTATTCGCCTCCACCCGCTTCCAGCCGCAGTCTCAGTGGATTAGGCTTCGAGAACTCGATTAGCCTATCTTGACTCGAACGTCAAAATTGGTTTAATGAAATCTTGCTAACTCACTTTAATTTAATGCCGCGTAGTTTCATCTCACTGGTATAATACGTAAGGTGAATTCAAGTACAAGGCAAGGCTTAAGTGTATAGTCGTATAGGTATATCAATTTCGTAAGGGGATTAATCTCTAATAATTTCACAAATATCACTCAGGTTTCACATAGTCACGCTAAAGAGCTAATGTCTTAGGTTCTATAATAACGCACTCGTAAAAAAAAGCATTTCGACCATCAAACTAATTTGAATAAGAGACTAATCATAGCGTAGAGATATCTTTTATACATCACGTTTAGATGTCTACAGTTAGTTTGTACTAAATTGGAATTCTATCTGAATCAAATAAAAATGGTACGAGAATCCGTAAAGTCCGTTAGTATGCACATAACATTGATATTTTAGTATCGACTGTAGCGCGTAGGACAGTAAGGTTCGTGTTAGCGAGATAATCAAATATTAAGCTCAGGAGAGGTCGAAATTACCTTGGAAACAATGTTCAGTTGTTTGCAGTAAAAAAAATATTCTTCAGTAGTTTAATTTTAAATGCATCCAGTAAATTGAGCTTATTTCCGTTAGCATTATTGTTTAATCAAGATTGGAATGGAAGCTTTGGCTATCTTGGCACTGCGTCGTCAAATTAAAATGATAAATCTTGAGGAATTCGGGTATTAATGAGATTACGGCAAGTTGGGGTTGATAAATCTTTCGTTTAAATGCTCTTCTGAAATATTTATCTACACTC
This sequence comes from Apotomis capreana, assembly GCA_947623375.1. Lineage (NCBI taxonomy): Eukaryota > Metazoa > Arthropoda > Insecta > Lepidoptera > Tortricidae > Apotomis > Apotomis capreana. Next base: position 641,530 of record OX392499.1, read on the forward strand.
CATACAGTCTGATCATACATTCACATTGGAAAAGTTAAAAGCAGACAAATCAAGAACTAATCTTATTTCAGTCGCGTGGCTACAAATAAAAACACAGGTCAAGACGGGGTAGATTTCGCATACTTTTTCTTTAGTAGCAATAAATAGAGAATAGTGCTGAATAGTTCTAAAGCGAGTAAGCCAGTGAGGATGTACGCCACTGCACGATCAAAACAGAAATTTCACGCTTTCAAGGTTAAGATACTGAATATTCACAGTAGGTACCTTGCTCAAGTCTCGGTATGCTATTCGAACGGAATTAGGCATTTGCTCAATAATTTGGTCCCCAGTCTTACTTACGGAAGGCTCCGGTACGTACGGTTACGTGCTCGCGCGCGGGGACTTGATCGATTGTGATCGAGTGGTATTTGGTTATTCAGGGGTGAAGTTAAATCAGTGCTTATCAGCGCTTAAGTTAATAAAGAAAGCCTTCAGTGGAAGTGGGTAGGTTTATAAAACCAAAGACCATTGAGACAGATTTTAGACCACGTTCCAGATTAAGCAATGTTGGGAGATTCCTTGAACGTGGACTGATGATTGCGCAAGTAGACAACTAGCAAAGTAGTGATAAAATAAAATGTTTTAACAGTAAATAATGATATAAAAGTCATAAAATAGCAACTCGGAGCTGCTATGTTGTATATTAGCGACTTGTATCATCATCTAGCTGTATAATATTATACAGCTATATCGTGATAAGAATTGATGACATAAACGTTTACTGGACTTCTTAATACGACACATATAACACAGCTGCACAACAGTATCCCTAACTGTGATTTAGAGCAATTTCGTTGCATATCAGATATATACAGTGCCTGTATACAGCTAAGTAACTCTATTGTGGCTTTTAATGCGTTGCAATATCGCTGGTGATATATCAGTGCACTAATGGAGCTAATTCGAGATATATGAGAACATAACGCAGCTGATATGCGTCTAAAGTATCATATAATGGCGTTTCCTTAACACCAGCAGCATAAAGTTGTTTAAAGATCTACATTAACACTAAACAGTTGCAAATACACTTTTTAAGACCTTTTATATCATCAGTGACATATAAACATTATTGTTACTAATATAACGCTAAATAAATATATATCAGCTGTTGTAACCTCATTTATAGGATCTTTATGTTAGTCAAACCAGTTCCGTAGATACAAAAAATGAAATCTTAACAGAACCTTGTTTAGGATGTCAAGATGACTTGTTTGTGACTGACAATTTTGATGACAATGGAGAAGATGAAAACATATTCTTCCACAGCCATTCAAATCTGTTGAGTTTTATGAAATTACTTCTGCTTGAAAAACTGTAATAGACCAAAAATATAACCACTTTCATTTCACGCAAATGAGTTGAACAATATTGAAGATACTTTATTTATCACCTAAAGGTAGGTACAGTAGGGGGTTTTACTAGTTTTATTAAGGAACCCGAAAGTGTTTGGTAATGACGGTGGGAAACTGTAAATTTGTGATATATCGGTAACCAGAACACATGTTAGATACATATTGGTGACTTCAAATAATTTGCTATTTTAAATATTTTTTATTTAATTAAATATTCAATATTTAATAGGGGCATGAAAAAAACACAAATAATATGCTATTATTTCATCAATAAAATTTTGAGCGCATGATAAATTACCCGTTATGCACGTACCTAACAGCAACTTGACACTACTTATACTAACACAAAAATAGTTTGCTATTTTATTATACTTACAAAACTGTTAATTGTAATGTAATTTTTTTTCATACAACTTTATTTACACATAATACTCAGTATTTAGCACTAACGATATGCGACATAAAAGAATCCCTAATAACAATATAACAACAAACAGCTCTATATCAGCATTGCTGTTACTTTCTTATCATAATTTAGTGATATAGTGATTCAGGCACCACTGGTGTAACGCTAAAGAGATTCCTAAAACATTGTAGTATCATGGATATACAACAAAGTAGTGACGTGCGGTGCCCAAATACACATGATATATCATCAAATAGCTGTAAAACTGGGGCCACTTCCCAGTGATAGAGATGTTTCTATCACGGATATAAAACAGCGTTTGTCACTGATTTACAGCTAAATTTGGTTCAGTTTTGCTAGTTGAGAAGTCTATGTTTTTATAAATAATATTTTATGACATTATAAATGGTCCGAATTATTAAAACAAATACAACAATGAACAAGGTTTGGCTATCCGTATTTAACGGACCTTACAATCCTTTGGAAGAGGGTACCTGTGGTGGAGATCCGTAGCAGAGGCTTTACTTTGGCGTCTTTCAACTCATGTAAAAATGTTGACGCCGACTGACAAGAGTTGACTAACTCAAAGTTAGAAGCGGACTTATATTTCATTGGAAAGCGCGTCCATTCACTTAGGAGCTATTTCGGGGCAAGCAACACGCCTGCCTCACGTGTTGCTACGGTCTTCTTAGTAGTAGATGTGCATCCTCACTAAACAAAACACACTACGCAATAAAAGAAAATAATTTACTACTAGCCAGTTGCCCAAAAGTATCACGACAGGACCAAAGAGTAAGGTACTCGGTCCATAATAACAACGAATACTATCTAAATGTACTTTCTATTTAAATTATTCATCAAAATTGTTATATAGTGTCAATTGTTAATCTATATTCTAGTCTAGAGACGTAGTCCCTTAAGGTCACATATTTATTATTTAATAAGAAACACGAAATTGGCTAAGGAATACCTCGATGAAGATTTATTTGCTTTTTTTCTCACAAAGAATGGTTTGATATTACCTCAAACCCTTGAAAGAATTTTCGTCTAAGCTTAGATGTATAAGCAAGGCTTTTTGCGATTTGTGTCTCGACAAATCAAGAAGTTTGTACCGAGGCGTATAATTTATTATTCACTGAAGCTTAACGTAAAAAGCTTCGCTTCTTCGAATGACAACTTTATTTTATCGAAGTGTCCCGAAGATTACCTAAGATGTCGAAGTATCCATTAATCGGAATTAAAATTACCTTGCTGTTGCTTATCTACAAATAATGAATGCTCCTATAGGATTTAGGATCACTTGGTTCGAATCACGGGAAGCAATTTGATGAGGGCGGCGCACGACCGATTGTTGTGAAGAGCTTTGGGGAGACCTTCGTCCAGCAGTGGACGTCTATCGGCTAATAAAAAAGCAAGAGGAGACGATTCTCCAAGAATCTCTGTTCTATAGAGACTATAGAAAAGAGACTCTCAAACCCAGCGCTGTGTGCCCTGCTGCATCGTAAAAAGCACAGAGAGAGCATCGTTAGCCGCTCCAGTTTTATCTCCTCCATCTTTCTCTACTTTATTTCGACTACTTAGCGAGGGCGCAAATACAAAAGACTAATCCTGTGAGTCCGGCGAAATCTCAAAAAGTTGGGGTCTCCAGTAGGTATAGTAATATAGCGTCATGTAACATTGTTGTCTTACAACGGAAAAATGCTGGGCTTGGCCGGGAATGATATGAACTCAACTAAACATGCTATACTTCCATTAACAAACAAACAACGAGTCTATGACGGTTGTGTTTATGACACCATAAATAAATGATAAAGTATTTTCACCTTCACTCTTGCATTCACTTTGTTCGTCAGATTACAGCTGTTTTGTTATTATTATCTATTGCACCACCACATAGTATAGTCCCATCACAGAGTGCAATGCGTTTCTGCGCTTATGCGCCTCAACCAATTCACATTTATTCTTTAAAATAAACTTAAACTAACGAATAACGCAGAGTTTATAAGTGTGACAGTAAAAACTAAGTTTTAAATAACAATTCGCGGTAATAGTGAAGATCCAGCCGAACGTACGAATAGTAAACGGAATAAGATGTAAATGCAGATAAAATAACGCAATTCACTCGCGTTTATTTAGCAGGATGCAATGTGATTATTGCCCAGCAGTGACTTCGGGTTATTTCTGCTTGTAGCTTAGAATAGCACGCTTATTGACCGATCGATCGGGCTGTCTTATTTGAGGAATAGAAATTATAAGTGAGTCTTTACATTCTATATTGAAGCGGTCTATCTTAATCAACGCATTCAGTCGCTACATAAGACAGGACTTATAATTAAAACTTATTGCACCGGGTCTATCGCGATATTTTAGTTATAGGAAAATTCCTAAGTTAGAAGAAAAGAAGTCTGTAATTCCTGAGTCCACTATTAGAAATTTGTGTACATAGCGCCTGAAATCTATTCAAGCCTTCGTGAACAATTTCCCAAAGATAAGATTAATGCAGAAGAGTTAATACGATATGAAGTACGATAATAAGTGTCATAATCTTGTAATATTTTAGTAATACCACTCAAGTGTCAAGCAATGTGGATGCAATCACAGATAAGTGGTCGCGCTCACGCCACGATTTAGGGGGCGACCACGAGTGCTCTGATAAAGATCGGCCGCTACATTGTATTCCGATTGCCCTTATCTCCTGATACGATAACACGCAATTACTTTGTCTGCATACATTAAATATTGCTGATTGGCGTATCTAGGCAAGAAAAAATATTTGCAGAATTCCGTAGGTTTATGTTTACCTATTATCAGCAATTAAAACGAAAGTTAATCGTAGAAGAATATAGCTCCATTGGGTTAGCACTCACTATAACTCAGCATAACTCATTTGCTCCCACGCTGCATGGAGTGAAATGGGAATGTCAAGAAATGTGTCGATCTGTTCCTGTTTCGGAGGATATTGAGCGTCAGTATACACGTCAAGAAAAGTATATACTCGCTGTCGATATGTTACATCACCGCACCTGAAATACTGAACCGATTCGCTGAAATTAAACAGAGATATAGTTATAGAAGCCAGACGTCACAGGATCGCTTAAAAACAAAAAGACATTCCACGCAAAATGCTAAACCTACGGAATCCTCGTACATCATACACTTTACTTTATGTAAGGTAAGATAAGGTTAGATTAACATAGTTTAGTGTCTAATGGGATAACACTAACAGTTTGTTATTTTTTGGACTGTGACAGTCTTCTTCAGTCCAAAACTGGCGTGAAACTGCGCAGGATCGGGACATGGGCGTGCTCTCGTTTCGGAGGCTAAGATCCTGTTTCCTGGGTCACTGAGCCAAAATAGTTAGTTAGTGGCATTCTTCTCCAGCCTCGGCCTCGCCCACAAATTCCAAGTTGCTCAGCGAGCTATGGTGTGGGCTATGCTCGGAGTTTCTCTGAAGGACAAAATCCGGAACCAGGAGATCCGACGGAGAACCAAAGTCACCGAAGAGATAGTCCTAAAGATATGCAAGTTGAAGTGGCAGTGGGCGGGGCATATTTTGTCGTAGAGCCGATGATCGATGGGGCAGACGAGTTCTAGAGTGTAGACCACGAACGACACGCCCTGTTAGGACGGCCTCCCGCCAGGTAAACCGACGACCTAAAAAAGAGTGGCGGGAAGCGGTTGGATGCGGAAAGCTGAGGACCGGGTATGGTGGCGCGAACTGGGGAAGGCCTATGTCCAGCAGTGGTCGACTCCGGGCTGATGATGATGATGATTCTTCTCCAGGTGATAGGCTTACGGCACCTTACCTTGTCGTTGTTTATTCATTTATTCAAATTGTCATACTAATTATGACCACTAATTATGAAAACAGGGTATCATCAAAAAAAAATTTTTTTTGGACCCGGCTTCCAAGTGTCTAATCAAATATGAGTCATGAAACTAACTTAAAGGAGTTGTTTATATTCGTGTCAGTTGCAACATGGCGTGTATTTCGGTGCTCGGCGCCCGTTAACCTGATTTAACCAGCTCTATGTTGGGACGCGGGCCTATAACTACACCTTAGACACCTATATAAACCTAGAGATACATAATATAGTTTGTTTAGTTGACATAGTTTGCGTGTACACGTAACTTTCTGAATACTTCAGAAAAATTAACCTAGAATGGCTAGAATTTCACGGTTTCATAAAACTTAATTTTTGAAGTTATAAGCACTATGATTTGAAGTTTTAAGCACATATTGGAAACATGGATAGGCTTCTACTGAGCTGATTGCGGCATCGATTACGGCTATCAGTGCGGCCGTGGCAATGATTCTGGATTTCAACGACACACTAATACCTACTGAAAAAAGACAAAATAAGCCTGCTTACGCAGTAATTAAAGTATACGACTGGATTTTAAAAGAATAATATTTATTAAACGAAAACAAAAATAAACAAATTAAGAGGCCTTATTCCTTTTAAAATGCTGATTGCTTTAGAAATTTTTCTCTATGATCAAACATGTTTCTCAACATATTATTGATGTTAGGAACAGAACTAGAAGTAGAACAGGGCTATTGGGGTATATTGGTATATATTTGAAACCTACAGTTTGAATTTTTCATTGATAATTTTTGCTTCAAAAATAACTTGAAATTGTCAAAATTCACGCGGAAAATTAGTTTTTTCAACTTATATTCGACTGCACGCAATAAAAGCATGAAATAGCTATGTTACTACCTAGAACTCGGGGAAAAGTATTATTATTCACTTCAAAAAGTTGGTTGAAATTATCATCGATATATTTGTTTGAAAATGAAAAAGGAATAAGGCCTCTTAACCTATTCTAAATAAGAGTATCTAACTAAATCCGATGTCCCCAAAATCACAGCCCTGCGGCAGGGTATCGATGATGCCGGCTACATTCCCCCGCTGAATAACCGTGTTACTGTAACTCAGTAGGTAAGTAACTGTTCTACTGGATGATACTTAATTAAAGATGCTAAATAACAGGGCGAAATAATTAATAATTAGTAGTATGAAAGGAATGAACCAGTATTATAAAAACATAGTCCCCGTTCGTGGTAACTATGCCCGGGCAAATCACGCTAACTCAAATATACATAGATGGTAAAGCCGCGAAGTTATAATTAAAAAATGTTGAAGTTGCATACACGTTAGTAGACTAACTGCCTACATTTGGAGCGCATCCAACGCGAATATGACTGCCATGTACAAGGAACTGGCAGACCTTGCCAACGAGGCCCCGAAGTATCATCATAATAATGCTAGCAGTATATTAACTTAAGCCAAAATTAGTATGAGCATACGTTTCAAAACGAACATTCTTGTTAAATCGTAATCAAATCATCCGAGCCAAAAATATGTACTCACAGTACCTTAACTTAACACAAACGCCAAAATCTCAAAACGTATACAGAAAAATATTTGTAAAATTAAAATAACGCGTTATTCGTCTCTGCTCTTCAGATCACTGTGCGGCACTTGTACCGTATACGTAGTGTAGTATCAATTCGATCGCGTATCAATGACAATAGTGTTTATGTGTTTATGAGCATAATTATGAAAAACTGCTTTGGCAAGAAGCCTAACAAGCCCATAGCCTTTGCAGACCGATGTTACGACTCTGTTATATAAATGTAGGTATCAATATAATCTGACGTTTCGTGTGTGACGTTTGACTAGTATTACGATAGTTGCAGTAACAGGTCTAAAAATATTAAACGTGTAAGTGTGTAATTAGGGCAGTTATTAATAATCATAATGGACTTGCGCCCATAAACATCACATATTTACTTCGAGTATTTATTAAGTAAACGAATGGCATACTTGCTATTTTATAATCTAAATGATTCATGTAAATTTTTAAACATGCGGGATATGGGCGGAAATTATTTAATTTTTCACTAAAACGTGTGGTTTTAACAGAAAACGATCACCAATCCACAATCGCGAAGTGCATAAACTGCCGTCGACTAGATATTGATAACGGATAAATAAACCTTGACATCAGCTAATCGATATTTATAAGATTAGACCGAAACCGGAATACGTAATGTAATATATACATTCAGGTGTGTACGTAGCAATCACTCGTGTCCTTGGTGAAACAAAGACTATAGCAAGGGTCTTTGTTAGATTCGTATTTGCTTCACTAAGCGCACATTTTGTTTTTAATGATAATAATGATACTTTTAATTCGAAATAAATTTACCAAAAAGACAAAAGGAAATATACATTTTAGCACAGTGAACTCGAGCTTTGGTCCTTTTACGCAAGGTGTACTACAGGGATGTATTCTAGGCCCTTATTTATTCCAAATGTAACATTTAAATTATAGAATCAACAATTTACAAAAAGGCAAACACGAAGCATCAGTTTCATTGCCCTCGTATGTGCTGCCTCTGTCTCGACTAGTTGAAAAACATGATCGGCGCAAAAAGTGGATATATCAATTATTTTCTACTCGTCATTCAAAAAACCCAGCGACTTAAGACAGTTGACCATACTTGAACTTGAATTGAACGCTCTGCTCGAACAAGCAAGCGTTTCTTTTTCATCCGGTGTGTGAAAAAATAACTTTAGAAGTGGTATGCTAATTCGAAGAAATATCAGTTGAATGAATCATGTTGTATCAATATCGTATTACTAAATTTAGATTTTGCATTTATTGTTGTTTTGTAAATTAAATGATCATCAACAGATTTCAAGTGTGAGTGTTAAACATTGTTATTTATAACAATACGTTCATAAATTCAAGTTCTTTTGCCTAGGATTCCAACACAAAACTGCGGTGGCAAGATAGCTTCTGATTCAAAGATAACCTATCCAAAGTACGTATTTTAATCCACGTATTTTGCCTAGGATTTCCACACAAAACTGCGTTGGCGAGATAGCTCCTGATTTAAATATAACCTATCCAAAGCTATTTAGCGTGTCATTATACTCGTTGCTAAGTAAATCAGTTTGATAACGCGGATTGATTGTGATTAGAAGCATGATGATGTGATTAAGTGCTCGCGGCGTAGACGGCGACGATCCTGTCAGTACCGAGTGGGCTCGTGGTGGTTAAGATGGTGTTGCTTACTAGTGGGAACCGAGGGCAGGTACTGTGAATGACAAATATTACGGGTACAGTCTAGTTCTTCAATATTCTCTTTTTAAATTGGAGCACGATGTTGGTAAAATAGTCTTGGGTTTTTGATTATGGCCTGGCCAGATCAAACCAAAGACGAGTGCTCCCCTTAAATAATGTGGTCACACTCATCAAAGGGAATTGGAAAAAAAATTGTGCGAAACGTTAGCTTCACACCATAAGAGTTAACTTATAATGCTTTTCAGAACTAGTACTTAGTGTGCCAGTAGGCCTTCACCTAATGACATAAAATGTTCAATATTTATTTGTTAAATATCTATGGAATAACCTCTTACTTGGGAAGAAAACGAGGGACTTTTAAAAGAGTCAGAATTTTTTGAGTTCTATCAAATGTGGTTGATATATTTTTATCCTAAGAATGAAAACATTATATCCTTCCTTAGGATATCTTATAAACATTTAGGCACGACATTGATGTTTGCGAAATTTGGGTAATCTTGTTAAGTATCTTCGGTAAAAAATCATTGACATTGAACCTGGCCCTTGATATCCGGAGTGTCGCGGCACGACCGATACTACCCGTTATCAGTCTAATGCCCTTAGATCACTGCCAATTAGTTGTCAATAGCACTCAGCCAGCCATTAGTGCAGGTTTTACACTTTCCAAGTGTTAAGTGAAGTGCCGCCACTAATGGCGTGAAGAGTCCGCACCTGGCCAAAAATCGAGACCTATATTATAATCTTTCCGATGATTTTTTGCATACAATCATATTATAACTAGGTGTAACATATGCTACTTAGCCTAGGAATAGACGCTGTTCCCAAATAATAACAAGGATGTACATTGAATAAAATAATAAAATGCTTATTTGGGCACCGGATTTCCTCACATTTATTATTCGACTCTTTATCACAAGTGTGCATGCAATGGTGTTTGGTCTTCGTTTGTTCGATTCAAATCGAGTCAGGCTTTCAGCGATCTATAAAACTGTCATCAACTGTCATCTTTGAGTTATATAAACATAGCCATTTGAAGACAATTGTCAATCTCTGTCAGTGTGAATAATGTTTTTCTATATAATTCAATTTTCAAAGATAACAGTTGATGACAGTTTTATTGATCGCTGAAAGCCTGACTCGATTTGAATTGAACAAATGAAGACCAAACACCATTGCATGCACACTTGTGATTGTATAATGGCGTGGAAATTATCACTGCAAATTGACGAGCTGTGTTCCACTACTCATCTCTCCAATCTTCGCCCATGTTAGATTCATCCATCCATGAAAGACTTTTGGGATTATTAGGGAAGGCATTTGCTTAGTACAAACCTACAAGTAGTAGTATAATAACAATAGTAAACCTACGAAGCTGCTTCATATCTTTACAAATTGATTACCTATATACGTATAAGTAGCATAGTATAACTTGTAGATACTAGGAAAATCAGTTTTACCCTTCATTTCCCCAAACTGTCGTGACGTAAGTTTCGCAAAAGCGAAAAGCTTGTCGCAATGGCGTGACACGTCATAAATTAAGCTGTCCGTCCGTCACGTTGAGGATTTCATGTTGATGGGATCGAGCGCAGCGTTGCCAGTTAACAAGCTTGGTAAGGTATAATCTATTCCCTCGCTTTTTCGTGGTACAAACCTGAACAGTCTTTTAATACATTGTGCTTGTCATTAATCATAGTAATGTTACGTAAGTAAAGCATTATGAAAAGAATAATGATACTTATTTGTGGACTGGCGTTCGCTTGCTTTCAAATGCTGAATCGTTTTCCATAAGGCTTGGGTTTAAACGCCTACCAAATATGATTAAACGCCTACCAAATATATTGATAAATTACTACCAATAAATTCTTAATGCTCACCAAAACGGATGAATGCTCACCAAATAGTGTACCCCAAACTATTCTATAAATAAAGCAAATAATTCTTTTACTTACATCCTATAAAAATATATGCACACCTAAAAAGTTAATTTCAGACCAAATAATCTAAATTACTGTTAAATGGATGTCACCAATATTTTATATTATTACTTCCATTGTAGTCATTTTTGCTGAGGCAAAAAACTAAATGCTCACCAAAATGGCTTTTTTCACCAAAATTTCAAATTGATGCTAGGCGGCTAAAACTCGGTATCGGGGGGCTCTCGGGGTCAAAAATATGAATCTGAAATCTTGTCCGAAAATTCGGTCAAATTCGGAAAATATCGAAAAAAAAAACGATTCAAAATTTCAAATTGGTGCTAGGCGGCTAAAACTCGGTACCGGGGGGCTCTCGGGGCTCAAAAATATGAATCTGAAATCTTGTCCGAAAGTTCGGTCAAATTCGGAAAATATCGAAAAAAAACGATTCAAAATTTCAAATTGGTGCTAGGCGGCTAAAACTCGGTATCGGGGGGCTCTCGGGGCTCAAAAATACGAATCTGAAATCTTGTCCGAAAATTCGGTCAAATTCGGAAAATATCGAAAAAAAAAAAACGATTCAAAAGTTCAAATTGGTGCTAGGCGGCTAAACCTCGGTATCGGGGGGCTCTCGGGGCTCAAAAATATGAATCTGAAATCTTGTCCGAAAATTCGGTCAAATTCGGAAAATATCGAAAAAAAAAACGATTTGTATGGAGAAAATTTCAAATTGATATAGCATAGCTAATAATGACTACCGCACATTATGGAGCGTTTTTTAGAGATATAAAAAAAAAAACTAACCTAACCTAACCCGGCCGAGTCGGATCTGCTCTGAAAGGTGATAAGGATTAGATGGATACCTAGCTGAAACACTAATTTATGAAAACAATATTTGGTGAGCAAAACATCCATTTTGGTGAGCAAAACATCCATTTTGAGAAGCAAAAAGATATTTTTTGGTAATCATTTTGATGTTTTATGAAAACAATATTTGGTGAGCAAAAAATCCATTTTGGGAAGCAAAAAGATATTCTGACTCAACATAAAATTATTCTGGTGTAATGTATATCGATTTTGGTATACAAAATGATTTAATTTGGGGAGCACTGTATAGAGTGAATTTATATTAAATGGAGGCAATTCATTTTATTTGGTATTTAGTTTTGGGGGTATAAAAGCCATTTTGGTGAGCATTTAAATTGTACCCTTTCCATAATCTACATACCTTTGAAATATTTTTTGCTTCCTCAAAATTATAAAATAAATAATTACATTTGACGTTAGCCATTTTTATTAACTAATTCAATCAATCCAATATGAGTAGGTATGAGGTCCTTAACGTAAGTATAATACATGGTAAAAAACAATAATTTTGAATTCCTGGCAGCGTTTCTGTGCATAATGTTTTTATAAGTGCTCGGCTTGAGGTATATATATTTTGAGTTTTGTTCGTATGTTTTCATGTCCTCATTCCATGCGCGTGGAGCAAAATCAATCATTAGATGAATGCCAAATGCCGGCCATAGCCTAGCTCGAACTCAGCATAATGGAATGTCTAAGAGCGGGACGCAAGTTAGCATCGTATTGGGTTAAGCACATGATCATGAGGTTCTGTGAGGTGATGGATGACCGCCCTTCTTTAGTTAATTATTTGTAATGTTAATGTTTATCTGTTGTACTATGCTAGTGTCTTGTTTTGTTTGTTATATATTATGAATTTCACAGTGCCTTAGTGTCAAACTGTAATACTGTGTGATTATTTTAATAATAAATAAATAAATCACTTGATCAGAGCGCGTGTAAGTTCTGTTCATTTTTATTTATAACGATTTTGTTATTTTATCCATTTCATGTTAACAGTAATTTCATGTATAATCAATCATACGTACCGTTTTTTCATGGAAAGTTACGAACGTAAACAATCAATTGGTTGCTTTTAATTGAATATTTATGATAAAATGAATCCTATTATTATATTACTTAATATTACCAAATTAAACAAGAATGTTAATCCGAAGTTCGTACAGTGCAATTTCTCTCGATTTTTTTTATTAATCGTAAATTCGGTGTTTAGCGGTTTAGCGGGCAAATGATAGTATTCGATCACCAATATAAAGAAACTTTTCCGACATTGATAAACAATTGCGACACTGTTTCCTATTACGTAGATACAAGTAATTTCTTATGATACAAGTAACATTCTTATCAGACTGACGTCGCGATACGGGAGCAGCTGATTCATTCACTCCTTACCTTATCAACAGACGCGACAAGCGGTTCATTTACTTGCAGTTCATGTACTGCGATTTATTATGTGTGACCATTGTTTATGATTGCATTAGTTACAGTTTCACAATTAATTGCTATAATAATACTAAATTAATTAAATATACTAATTGAAATGTTTATTGACTGATTGTCTTTAAGGGCTCATTAAAACATAATATTGTTTATGTTTCTATTGACGATCAATATGTCAATTCATGTAAACACTTAGGGTGCCTAATTTATAATTATATAATTATATATAAATATAATTATAAATATATAATTTGTTATTATGAAATAAATATATCTAAATATAATATATGAATTGATTAAATTGATATTACAAGTAATTGTAATTTGCTGGGGAAGAGCTGAGGAAGGGTAATATTAAATAAATGGATTTTTTAAATAAATTCTAATAATAAAAGATATGTACTGACAGGAGTGTATCCACGTAAGTACATATATTCGAAATGTCTATATAAAAAAAAAACAAAAATACTGTGTTACTATCTAAAACAAAGTAAATACGACAATTTAAACGGATAATATTTTTCTAAAACCTCTATTCGATATTAATTGTTAATTTTCCGAAGGTATTCAATAAAGAACTTGTCTTGTAATAGGGTCATTGTCAGTTCAAAAAACAAAATTCGTCCCTTCGGTAGTTAAAAGTTAAGAGCTTGTATGAATATGGTTATGTTGCTATTACATAGGATTATGGAAGAGGGAACGTTTTTTATTCTCACATGCATTTAATCGGAAAATTAGGCCCTGGAATCCTTAATTTCGCAAATGTCCACCGGAAAGACACGCACCTAAATATTACAATAACCCAATAAATAAGTTCATAAATGAGATGTATACATAGATAGATTAAAATACTTACAATGAATTAAACCCAAAAATTAAACTAAACTCTAAGAAAATAAATGTATGTAATGAATGTATTTAATTTCATTTTAATTATTATTTTATTTCACGAATTAAGGGTTCTTGTTGCGTCTCTGCCTTTTTTTAAGTAACTAGATATTACTGGATGTCTTGGCTTAGTGTTAGTCCATGATTGATGCATTATGTTCATTAAAATCCACTAACACTAATGGATCATTTCAAGCCGTTTCAAGTATAAATCAATACGTGTCCCAGTTGATAGATTATTAAGCCTCGCCAGCTGCGCCTAATCATTATTCAGCCCTTGCCGCTGTAGGTCGAAATGATTAAAGCCTGTTGACGACTCATTACGCTTCATAATCTTCATTGTCTATATCATGGAAACATAGTCTGTTAATAGTAGCATTTAGTTTATTAACCGACTTTGAAGCTGGAGAGTTTGAGATGAAACTTATTAATTCAGTGGCTTCCATTATTGTGTAAAGGCACCCTGCACCCTTGAATGTCAACCGTCCAAGTTCATGGTAAAATCTGGCCAGCCATTAAGAACCTTTATTCAGACAATCTAGATTTCGTTAGAATGCGTTAGACTATTTTGCGTGTCCGTTAGTTATAATCTAAGTTTGTATCATCGCATTCGATCTAAAATCAGCAATTTTAATAATAACATAAGTAACAGTGCTATATACACCATTTCATTATCCCGAGCAAAATTAGCAACGCGGATCTTTTCATAGACTTCAGTGGAAAAACTCATTTTTATAATTGTAACAAAGTATTTATTTTTCATGAGTTCTAGATATGTTTCCCCCGACAATCAAAAACAGCCGTTTGTTACAAAACTCCATTTCAGCAACATGCGAGCCCTCGTGACCCTTAATCGTCAGACGTCATCCGGCTCGGCCGGAGCGTAGCTAGCTTGCGAAACCTCGCCCGGAATAGCCGAGAACAAACGCGAATAAAATATAATAAGCGGTCGAGTTTATGGGCTCGAACCAACCATGACCTTTATTCTTAGGGATAGGATTAAATATTCAAAAAAATCATCGCAATTCGCAAGCTTGGGGGACCAAAATACGAAAGACAAAACATGAAGAAAAACTCGATTAATTACGATCGATCGATCCAGACTGGGAAATAAGTCAAGCTCAACGTCGTCTTTCCATCATGATTTTTTCTCTGTGCGTCACTTAGGCTATATTTATTATTTAGGTATCGAAAACATATATTATTCCGTATCCGGATTACTATTCCATTGCTCCAGAGTACAAATTCCAATAGAACTGATGGGTGCCAATCAATCGGGTCAAATGCCTCGTCATCATAACATCGTCAACTTCCATTGGTATGTCACAGTTGGTAGCGGAACTATGTAGATTGACGTCACGGGTCGATAAACAATTCCAATCACGACACCCGGCGCGGTGTGGGCGGTCAACCATCCCACTGCTGAAGCCCTGTAAGTTCTTGGAAAACTACAGTTATCACGCGATTATAAAGACCTAACTTTAACAAGGGTATTGATAATTTGGTATGCGATTTCATAATCGCCACGTGTTGCATACGATTGCACCACATTGGGGCGCATTTAGGGTTGGCAGTGCATTATTTTAAGATGGAGCACAGATGAGTTTAAAAAAGTATTTTCTATAGAAAAAAGTATTGAAATTTCAAAATATTTATTTGGGTGGAAGTGGTTTACACTCTTATGAAAACCATTTGCCTTAAAGTAAACCAATACCCTAAATATGTAACTGTAGACTAAAGAAACTCCCATAAATTTCAAGCGGAACTAGTAAAATAAATATAATCCTTCGGGAGAAAGGAGTACTCCTTTAAAATACTTTCTGACAACCCTATGTGCATCTAACCAGATGTAGATTACCGTTAGTATTATTTGCAGCAGTCGATTCGGCTTCTGCTTTAAAATTCTTGACGTCACTAGAACCATGATTTATTAATATTGTACTTATTTATTCACTAATGCCATATAAGCTAGAATTGTCTACATTTCGATCAGTTGATAAGCGGATGAGGTGTAAGTAACCATGTCTGATAAGAAAGGATTTCTGTTAATTTTTGTTGCTTA
This sequence comes from Apotomis capreana, assembly GCA_947623375.1. Lineage (NCBI taxonomy): Eukaryota > Metazoa > Arthropoda > Insecta > Lepidoptera > Tortricidae > Apotomis > Apotomis capreana. The sequence goes on from OX392499.1 coordinate 657,595, forward strand.
TTGACTTTTACGACTATTGTGTCTGTAATAAGCCAAGAAAGGCGTCAGCAGTTGTTTTACAGAATATCAATTAGCGAAGACTGAGGGAAAAGCGGTAAAAATAGATGACGTGTAACATTAGGTTTTGATTGGCGCTGTTCTAAATCGCAAAATATTGTCATAAAAATTTACTTCGCTGTCATAAAAATTGTCACTTACTTTAGGGATAAAGATGTCAATGGTGATACGACGTCAACAATAAGGGTGAACTAAAATCGCAGTCATTGATTGCTTTCTCACACCTGTTTTTCGTTTTGTAAAGATGTAGTAGAAGATACTTTTACTGGCAATGGCACACTCTTACCGTTCAAAAAACAAGATGACAACATTACTATCACACAGATCATGGTAATAACGTGTTATTCCTTGTTCCAGTGCATAATACCTCACGATGGTAATGGTGCGATGACGTCCGCGCTGACGATGGAGTCGAAGGGCACGCAGATCCACCTGCCGCTGGTGGGGCGCGGCAGCCGCGGCGAGCTGGGGGACAAGGTGACCTTCAGCCAAGTGAAGAGTCCGCCGTTCTCTGACCAGCTCAACAATGGACAGCTTCTGGGGTGAGTTTGACCAGTAGATTTAGTTTGATCCCTAGATCACAAATCTAGGCGGAGTAGTAGTAGGTATTATCCCATCAAAAACATAAATGTAAAATGAGAGCCAAGTTCAATATCGCGTGCACTTCGCCGACAAAAGAATTGAGATCTGCCAGGGCGCCAAGTTCTTTGCTCTAAAATTTTTAGATACAAGGACATGCGACATACTCAATGCATTTATTTTACTTGGGGAGTAATTCAATATCAAGATTTGACTTGGCTAGTTTTCACAAACTAACTAAATTTTATAAAAGTAACATAGTCATAGTGATAGTTCATTATCAAGCTAACAGTATAAGTAACAAGACGTACACTAACTTGCGTACTTACCTTTACGAAAATAGGTTAATGATTTGATTGATTTTGATTTATAATATAAATTTATATTTTAAAACTAGCCAAGTCACGTCTTGATATTGAATTACTCCCCAAGTAAAATAAATGCATTGAGTATGTCGCATGTCCTTGTATCTAAAAATTTTAGAGCAAAGAACTTGGCGCCCTGGCAGATCTCAATTCTTTTGTCGGCGAAGTGCACGCGATATTGAACTTGGCTCTCATTTTACATTTATGTTTTTGATGGGATATCATTACTTTTTGTACAGAAATTATTATGATGTGTAAATTACTTAATTATTATTTGTTAATTAGTTCTGTGTGCTATTCTAGTACATATTTTGAAAGTTTTGAACAAACAAAGAATTTTCCAAAACGGTTAGTACGTATTGGATTTTTATGTGCATGTATGTGTAAGTGTGTGCGTGTGAGTGTATATGCTATTCTAGTATATCTTTCAAACAAAAAAAGAATTTTCCAAATCGGTTTATAAATGACAGAGTTCTGAGGCAACAACCATCAATAATAATAATAATAATAAAAACATAAAAAAATCACTGTTTTAGATTTTTATATGTATACACACACAATTACTAAGCTGGATGCCAAATTTCACCTTTCTAGGTCACCTGGAAGTGGGTTAGGTTTTTGATTACTAGTGAGTCAGTCAGTCAGTCAGTGATAAAAATACCGTTTTTTGGACTTTAATATCTCAATAAATATTTAACCTATATTAATGAAATTTGGGGTTCTACTTGTTCTAAAGGATCTTAATACATAAGCCAAATTTAATTTTTTTATGTTAAATAGATTTGGAGTTATTGGGGGGTCAAAAGTGGCTCCAAACGGTTCGTGTAATATAACACACAGCTGCTGCTCGCCAGTTCCTGCGGTGAACTTGGCTGGACACGCTGCCGCGTGTCTAGATATGTGTACGAAACTGAAATACTGGGAATTTTTTACATCGCCCAATGTTAGGTTTTGTAGGTTATGACAAGTTTGAGTAGATTTTTATAGCGAGGCGAGTCCTGATATCCATTGGTTAGGTACCTATTGTAAATTACTTAACAATGCATAAATAAGTAAATTATTAAATTCAAATTCAAATCAAATTCAAATTATCTTTATTGCATAATTATGTTATACAATTTTACAATTGAAGTTCTTACAATATTTTTTTCTTTTTAAGGGACAATCTTACACAAATTGACCTAGTCCCAAACTAAACAATGCTTGTACTATGGGTACTAGATAGAGGACGTTATACATAATATACAAATACATATAAAGATAACATCCATTAGCCCATGACCCAGGATCAAATATTCGAGTTCATCACATCACACAAATGTTTGCCCTTGCCGGGATTGTAACCCGGGAAGTAGGCACTACAAATTCCACCCACCGCGTTGTCGCACATAATATATTATATGTATGTGCACAATCGATTACAAAAATAGATTCTTCCAATTACTATTTGCCCTCTAACTCTGAACAAATTGTTCGCCTATAATCTATGAGCTCTGAAATGCGTTCGTGTGTTGACTAATTTGTCAACCAATGATCGCTTCGAGTCACTTAAAAGCGATGTGATTTGATTTGGATGCGCATGCGATCCTCTCGTGTTGTTGCGATAAACGGGAACATTGACTTTGCCTTTGTCAGGAATTGATGTTAACTAAACATGACATCATAAATTTAAGTGACTGGCTCTGATATTGATAGTTTACAGACCAAGTGAGACAAAAACATTGTCAAGCTCTTACCGACTTAATTTGATAGGATCAATACAACAAACAATACGCAAAATTTACCACGATCCCGGACTTGAACCAGTACTTCTGTTAGGATCAATTTACGAAGGCAAAAAATATAACTATTACAAAATCCGCCCACCTCTTAACAAACCCATTGTACAATTGTTCTTTAAAACGATGTTTATAAAATCCTAAATTCGGAAAAATTAAAATTAGCCGTAGCGTTACAGACGAGAATCATTGTTTCAGAGTTGTGTCCATAGGATACCTAATGAAATAGGTAATTTAAATGGAAACTGATTCAAATGTAGTCTTGTCTGGTCTTCTCCGACAGAATTGATACTAGCGAACTTGATCGAGTTATATTTTTTCCAATACGGCAACATAGCAGACAGATAACTAGGCTGGCATCCATTATGTAAATGCGCCCTTGGTCCACATAGGGCACGGCTGCGACCCGAACCTAATTTTCTTGGCCGACAGAACGCGTACACATTGCGAGTTCCTGGAATTACGAACCTTGAGTTACGAAGTAAGATTACCCAAAAAAAAAACATCTTATGAATGCGCTGACCGGGCCCTGATTCCATATAATTATATCTCGGAGATATCTATAAAGTGTTATTAATTACGTGACGCTATAGATATCAGGCGCAAAGTTAACTTGACCGGGTAGGGTGAAATTTCACTATATGCGGTCCGAATCGCTAACATCGCGTTTTAGTGACTGTTAAAGGCGATATAGCTGTCTCCTTTAACGCATATATATGGCAATATCTCAAAGCGCCCTGGTCTTTTTTTTTTTATAACGGCACAACATAGTGGTTCCACTTCGCCTGATGGTAAGCAAAAAGGGGAGCCCAAGTCGCAATGGCAACTGACGAGAAACCAACGGTGCCAAGTCAGTTGACACTGCCATGCTGGCCCGAGAGATGCTTCTTCACGCTTCGTTTGAAGGGTCCCAAGTTATAAGAAGGAGGAAACACATGAGCCGGCAAGGAGTTCCATACTTTAATAGTTCGGCAGATGAAGGAATTGCCAAACTTCTTGGTACGTGTGGGAATATTCTCCACGGTGAGGCGATGACATCGCAAGCTGGCACGTGTGGTTCTATGACGGAAAGGGGAGGGTGGGATAAGAGAAAATAACTCTTCAGAACACTCGCCATGGTATAGGCGATAAAAAACGCTCAGCGACCCAATGTCCCTACGTAATTGAAGGGGTTCGAGGAATCTGATACTTTTCTCGTCACCTATGATGCGGACAGCCCGACGCTGCAATCTGTCAAGAGCATCGAGTAGATATTGGGCGGAGCCATCCCAAAGATGCGAGCAGTACTCAACGCACGACCGAACTTGAGTCTTATAAAGAAGGCAAAGCTGGTCCGGCGTGAAGAACAGTCGCACCCTGTTCAGGATCCCCAGTTTTTTGGAAGCTGTGGTAATCAGTGACTCGATGTATTCGTTTTGGTTAAGATTGCAGCGGATATCCATGCCTAGCATATTCAGGCTATCACGCAAACCAAGAGGAGTGCTCTGGAGACTAGGAGTAGGGAGAAACGAAGACGTCTTGGTAGTGAGCGCACACACCTGGGTTTTCTTGGCGTTGAACTCAACCAGGTTAACAGATCCCCATTTGCTAATGAGGTCCAGAACCTGGTCCAGTTCAACGACAAGATTCTCACGTTTCGCGCCGATTTCCGCCCTACAAGCTCCCGGCCGGCCAATATATCGACCATGGACCGTACTATCATCCGCATAGCAATGTATGTTCCCTAATGGTAGCATATCATTGATATGCAGAAGAAAGAGGGTGGGTGATAAAACAGAGCCCTGTGTCTTCATTGAACATAGTTAATAACAGCCGGAAAAATTCAGCGACCTATCTATTAATAATGATTATGAACTGTTCCTTCAAACACTTCGATATTTTTGACACAGACAAACATCTTAGTTTTTTAATCTATCTATCTTATAACTGATAGTATCTATCTTTTTGGGTTAGGAGTTTAAATATTAGGTCTTAATAATTTGTGATATACTTAATACATAGTTGAATTCTTGCGTTTTGTAATATATTAAAACATATCCGTGTCCACTGCTACACTAATTGTGACGTTCCCAAGTTCCCCACGTTGCCAAGTTTTCCATTTTTGTAAACAGTGTAAAGAGGATGTTATCGCAAAAATTAACCTCGGCGCTTCAACAGAAAACTGTAAACAGTTATTGAAAGTGGCTCGTATCAATGTTTAAATCGTGTAGCAATGGAATGGGTTTATCTGACGACATCTCCATGTGCTCGTTAGTCACTGCTGATGCTGACACAGGCTATTGACTTTGTTGTATGTAAACATGTAGACGTTTGCGTATTTACTGAGATATGCGAGGAACGTCATTCTTGTTATCAGTTGGTAACCCAGGGTAGCGTAAGCCACTGTTACTATTTATTTGGCTTGAGAAAATAATGTTGCTTTCTCACAAAGGCTGTTTTATTTGCTGTTACTTATATTTTATCTCATTTTATATTCCTGGATGGGAATCAGTGTTTATTTTAATATAATTCAGCCGTTTAGCCTGTTCATGAACAGACGCCATGTTCTAGGCGTTCAATTTTGTATGAAATAACTTTTCAGTTTTCTCGAGTTGGTCCGTGAAACGTGATACTTCGAAGCCTTGTTATAACGCACGTTATGAGAACATTTCATTGCATGTTTGAGAAAGAGTTCTATATACGTCTGTTAAGACACAATAACGCAAGAAGACCAAAAGTAATGGTAGCTCATATCATCAACTTCCGAATAAAATAATTATAAGAAAAGAACGTCCTTAGGCAAAATTAACATAAGATAAGAGCATCCTTTAGAAGAATAAACAAGTATCAGAGTATTATACACAGAAAATTACCGTGTATACAAAACGGATATTTATGATATTCGTCTTCTATGACGTGAGTAAACCCGTTTTGTATTTTAATAAGCATCACAGCCATTTTAAATTCAATCATTGCATTTTTGCAATATAACAATTTAGCTAACACGGTCAATTAGACATACCTACGTCAGCTTAAAGGTTTTCCCTCAATTTAAAATATTTTCTAGAAAAAAATATATTCAGCGTGTAAAAGGTTGCTGCGTGGGCAGTTGTGTTAGCCGAAACTTCGAGCGAGGGCGTAATGGCTTTTTAAAAAGGTTAAACCAGTTTTTTTTTTAAAGGTTTCGGGCGGTTGAAGTTGGATCTTCTGGAAATTTAAATATTACTTTGATGATAATATTTATAAAGCAAATATTGTATTTTCATATCATGGAAACCAATTTATTACGTTATATAGGTAATGGAATTTTGAATAGATCGTTTATTTCAGACGTCGTGACGAATGAATGTCATAATCATTATTTTTATATTGTTAGTTGAAATATAAAGTTCTTTAAACGCGTGTCAAGTTACTCACTTATTTCTTATTAATAAAATAAAAATACTTACTTACAATTTTACTTACTTTGCCTCTTCATAGTTAATGGTGCTTTCATATCCGTATAAGAGTTCAACAGCACAATATAAACTCACACCACCTGGAGGTATTGCGTGAACATATTAAACAAATAGAACAACCTATCACTAATGTTTTAATTGAAAAAATGTGTATAAATGACAGATCATTTGTATTAGATAGACTCGTGACATAGATTACAGAATTATCTTATCCTAACCTTAACAACAGATATCCTTGAACCTTGTCCTACAAATTAATAGTGTTTAAAGTAACAATTCAGATCAGCATGAGTAATTAGGCACCACTAATCGGCAGTCATTAAACTGTGGAAGCGGTTCCGGTGCGTAATGATAATGACGCGTAATGTAGTGATATTGAGTCCGTCGTAGGGATCGTCGGTAAATCTCGTCTGTTCAATGTCAATGCGTAATGATTTGTTTTGAGTTGTATCTGATCTAGTTCCAGTTTTAAAAATAGCACGCAGTGTAGAAGCAGTTGACCAAGGATGGGTCGTATGACATTGTATAGCTAAGATAAGAAGATGAAACGAAACAAAATTGGGGCTCGTTTAATTTGTCTTGATGAGCATTTGAAGTTTGTGCAAAAAATACAATAAGTCTAAAATCATTAGCAACTGCCACTTTCACACTTATTACTTATGTAATCTCATTTCTGTGTCCACCGCCCTCAACTACCTGGATTTTCGGCATATAATCTCATTACCTGTATTGTACGGCTGCTACATCCAGAATGCGTGGGATCCTACTCGTAACACCTTAATATTTGACGACAAGATCTAATTTTCATGCAGTAGTTTTTTCAAGATTTTTGTCCAACTGTACATTAGTATTAAGTTTTACAGGGATAATGAAAATAAGTCTGCTTTTAAGGTTGAATAAGGAAACTATAGAATAAAATACATAAGTAGTCCTGCCAGATGCGGTATATACATTTAAGGCTGGATTCGAATAAACTTTTATTCCAGAAATAACGCTTACTCTCAGATAGTAATGTCAAACTAATATGGGGTTAGATATGTGTACGGTAGTAAGTTATTAATATACACAAACCTAACTTAAACTATAAAGACTAAACTAATCTAACCTAAAAGAGCCTGCCCTGCATTATATAGGGTTTTGTTATTAGTAAGCCCGGTGAAAAAATCTAAGCTAGAGTCTACTTTTCTACATGTAGTCTTTTGTTTCGCAAACCATTTTCATCTCTTTGAACATCAGCAATCATTATTTGCACTGAGATGCTGGCAGCCGAGTGCGTCTGAACTGCACCCGCGAGGTCGAACCAATCTTCGTCACGCAGCGTGCATATTTGATTGCACAATATTACACTCATAGGAAACAATGATTATATAATATCGTCATTATGGTTTCTATATGATTTGCATAATTGTTCAACGCACAGTGAGGCATCTCATTCGAGTATATCACAGTTTTACAAGCAAGTTCTTAAGGAACCTACATTTACCTTATCAACAGCTCATCTTATTACAAGGCTTCTTTGGGATTGATATATGCATGTAATATAATTGTCCGTAGCAAGGTATTTTGAGTTCACGACGATTATAGGGCAAAATATTTAACCAACGGCATACAATTTTTTGCTCCGTATTTATAGACATGTTTAGCAGGCGTTGACTAGCTAAAGGCACAATGAAACAGTTTTGATGAAGATTTTAATATCTGGAGTATTTCAAAGTGTTCATTCATGCGCAGTTAAAGTTCACGCCTTTTGATGAAGTTATGCAGTTAGCACAGCACAGTAGTAAGTGAGTGGCTAGGCACCTAGGTGCGAGCTGGCAAGTGACTGTGAAGTAACGGGCACAATTATCGTTCAAACGCCATGTGCTCGATCTGATTTGCGACTTGCTTCGTTTCTCGCGTCTGCGTAACAAGCTATCCGTTCTAACTGGGTTAGGATTATTTTTGTTGTATCACAACTTTTAATAGCGTTTTCTTGTATTTTTGCGATCACAAACTTATTTGCAGTTACAAACTTATTTGCAGTTGATAAGCTCCGATCTATGACAATGTGTGAAATACTTCTCCAACTGGAAAGTTCAGTTTGTTCCTCAGTACAATTTAACTTTTCGTTAGAGCTATATTCATATTCAGTGCTTTCACAGTCTGACTCGCACTCGAACGGCTTTTTCTTCAGAATATTGCTTTTTTTAGAGAATGCTAAATGCTTCTCAACTTGTGAAAAAGACGTCATAATCATAAAAATCATAATCACGACCATCCATTTTTTTCCCGATAACTATTGAGTTTCTTTCCGCTGTCTTCTTAGCTTTGGTTTCGCATTGGAAAGGTACTGTAGACTCAACCTTGTTAAAGTGCCTTACTTACGGAATAAAGTTAATTATTTCGTTATTTACATAATAACCACAGTTGTGCATAATTAAACGATTATAGGTTTTTAATTAGCGTAGCTACTATTGTTTGCGATAGCTGAGCAGTTGTTCCTACACTTACTTCGGCCTTCAACAACCGATCTTCATTAACAGTCGATAAAACGAATATACCTCGTTGAAATGCACGCGGTTATCGTGTGATTCACACGTTACAGCTTACAGCACAAAAGAATGAATTAGACAAAAGAACGCAGTCAAGCGGAAAAAGGATTATTGTATACGTGTTCGGAAAAAGAAGGAAGTTGTCAAGTCAATAGTGTACTTATTGTTTTAGATGTGTTATCCATATCTTCGCCAACTTATGGAATTTGAATATTTTGTTTAGTTGAACCAGGTCTGATGCTGATAGAAAATCCAACGAACTAATTGAAACGTGGAAATTTTATGTAGTAATTCTCTTTCGCTAACAAACATGGGTACAATTTTTTTTTAAACATAAGTTTAGTTTTACTATAAGTATTTTCAAATTTGTATTCTAATAAGTTTCGCATTATTCCGTATACACCACGTATGGCTTACGTAGTAACTTGGATATAATCTGTGGTATGGCATCTAGGGAATTATTGCTAATTTACCGGTTATTTCCATACAAAATATTACCGGTTTGCATTCCTCATGGTATCACACAAACTGAATAAAATCATGAAAATTTTGTTGGAGCCTTTTTAATTTAATATAAGATCCCACGAAACTCTCACCGCAAGAGAGATGCTAAGTAGGCGTACGTTACGTCTTGCTTACATAACCGCCATTAGAGCGGGACGGAAGATGTAGATCGAGACGTCGTCTTGATAAATTATTCATGGGCAGAAATTCAGGCATGGCCACTAGACGGAGAGGCTCCATCCTATTCAAGATAGTTTTGTCACATAGTTGAGTCCATTTTGAGTTATTAAAAGTTGCTTGAGAATTCCTTCCATAATTTGGCATATTGGATTTAAAAGTTACTATACTTTCCGAGTTTCACTACAAGTATTTGCTTGTCATATTTCAAAGGGATTTGATACTGTTTCATCAGATAATATTATTATAATTAGAGTATTTTGTTTATTTTAATCACCCTAACTAGTTCAAACAGTCATTAAAGAAAGCTCCATGACCTTTCTACGACGCATCAGTTTGTATTTCGCAAAACTATAAGTACGTTTGTGAGTATAACAAATGAGCCATTATAAGCTCTGTCAACACACTAAGGGTTGAAAGTTCTCCCATTTCATAAGGCTAAATTGGACATAAGACCTTGGCACACACTGTTCTGCCAAAACTGTTTGCGTATGCGAGTACTCACGTCGTGATTACAGTCGCTTTCGCGGGCCACGGACGGCTGAAAGCTCGTCCTTATCTTGGAACTTCAGAGCTTATAAAGCTTTATGATATAACGAGAAGCTTTGAGGTCATCCGGTCCCTTGAGCTTCGAACTTTGCTGATATTCCTCAGAGTTAAAGTCAAATGTCGATGAATCGTTATGCTAATAGGCATCTGTCCCTTGTTCAATGAATATGTATATCTTGGTCGTTGTGAGCTAGGGAATTAATGTAGATAAGACATAATGATGAATGAAATAATGGCGGATTTCCAATATTAGCTTTATTGCTTTATAATGATAGATAAAATATATATGGGCAGACGATACTTGCAATTCAGAAAAGTTTAATAGAAATAAGTATAAGATAAGAATAGTTACTTCCAGATATAAATAATGATCCAATATATTAATAATATCCCCTTGTTAAATAGAAGATTCAGACCAGAAAATTTACGCAATCTAACAAACATACCAGCATTCACAATTCCTCCTTGCACTAATGAATACGGCAAAAGAGTATGGACGCAGGCCTTACCACGCGCGTTGAACAGACTTCCATGTGATTACGATTATGATAGTAAATCTACTAAACAAGTTATAACCTCGTATAAAAAAATGTTAATAGATAGCCTTCCCGATTAGTAAGTATAATATAATTGAATATTGCAAATTTGTCAACATACTATATTTTCCTCTACTTAGGTTCGATATAATCTTAAAAAATTAAGATTAGAGTCTAAGCTGTAATTTAATGTCCGTTTATTGAAATAAACAGTTCAATTAAAAAAAAAAATTAAAAAAAAGTGAGGTGGCAAATAACTAGGTCGATGCAGAGTCAGTCACCGGCTAAGCTTGCACCATAGATTAGAGCATTTTTTTTTTTTGAAATTTTCTCTTCGTCACGACCTAGCGAAATTTAATTTATGCATTTTAAAACAAAAATTTCTAAAATCGTTTGAGAACTCGCTGAGATCTGCGCATTGTCACAAAGTCCATTCGAGTCGATCCATGGGAGCTTCGCTCCAATGAGACACAGGGAGTTAGAATTGGAAAATCACATTTAAAGTATGTACATCATGGCGTGACCTATCAGAGTGTTAAGTTTCATCTATTACTTTCGACAGTTTCCATTTCGTAGCATAATAAGCATCCAAAGATCTTCACAATGTTTTGCATAGTATATTATATTATAGTATATTATTTGTTAGAGTAAGATGAGTTACCTTTATTGTACAATATAACAGTTAAAACGAATACTTCAGTTTTACCTAAACATAACGAAATACTTTCTCTTGTTGATACTGTAACATCAAAAACAACGGCAACAGACTGACATTGAGCAACTGTAATTAATTTAATTACCCCTAATGGCCGCAACTAATGGAAGGAGCCCGTTCTCGGTTTACACAACGTTCAGGAATATTCCCCGACGGAGCATCAAGTGCTTTGTCCCCGTTTTGGTGACAAACAAACGAAACACTGCATTTGGTTTACATTTCACCGGGCACCGAAGTGCGTCCCACGAGATATAACGACATAATATATAATTTCATATTCATAATGTTCACAAGATATAATGAACTTTTGCTATAACATCAAAATCAATATTTTTATTAGGAATATAACGGTCAATTAGCATAATATAGGTACTCATGCTGTAGTTTTTTTTATATAACACTCAAATACTCTAAATTCAGTTGATATAACATACATAGCGTATATCGATCATAGCATATACTTTCTTTTAGTATAATGATTAGAAAATATAATAGCGTATGATATATTAAATAGCCCCCCCCCCCCTCCCCTATGCCCCTAAAATGGAACATGGGTCAAAAACCGAAAACTGTAGGTTAGGTTAGGTTTGTTTTATGACCATGGATAGCGGAGCGAGCAAAGCGAGCGGAGCGTTAAAATGCTTGCTTGCATGGAGGTATATTAAAATTTTACAGCGAACTATTGCATAAGTATGTACACAATTGATGTGCAGGCGGTTATTCTATACCAGCATTATGCATTTTGGTGTTAGATGCATTAAGTAATATACATTATGAATCTGAGATATTATGAACGTTATACGTTATGATCGTTATATAATGATATTATACTTAAATAACGTTATACTTAACAAAAATAGATATTTTGATGTTATATCTAACGTTCGTTATACACCTTGAACGGTATACAAAACGAGCTTATACCTACAATACGAGCGTATATAATATGAATATTATGGTATAAGTTCTTATGTCTTATATTACTTACCCAATTTTAAAGGTTAATATAATATCGCCTGGTAATATAAGAGTGGGTACTGACAGAAATGTTTGTGAGTTATGGTTGTATAACTCACAAAAATGTCTGTCAGTACTCTTCAAAACGTGGTATTTAGTAAGTACATTCACTTCACATTGAGATACGAGCTTTGTTTTAAGTAGGTATTTGTTACTTAGTGAGTTTTTGTTGTCAGCAGACGATATAAGAGGTCGGGTTAAATCCCTAGATGATGTTTCCAAAGTTGCTCTAAACTAGTTGAATCACTGAAGTTTCTCGTAATTTTTAGTTGTCTGATTCAGCATGAGACAACTTACAACATACATAAACTTCTGTAAAACAAACAAATTAACCACCTACTTATGTGAACTAAAATCGATGTTGGTAATGTGATTATTTATATTACAAGACTGTGAAGCTATTAGAAACATGAAACTAGATAAATTGTCATTGTCATGTCTGAACGCGGCTGCATACAAGAGCTTGGCTCTGCGCCAGTAGCGTAACAAAACCATTGATGGGATGGAACCGGCGCTTCGTCATACATGTCTACAGACTTGTATTGCACAACTTGCACGAAATATCACATGTTATAGTTTTAGTTACTTTTTTTTTTTATATCTTACGATAGCGATATGCTATACATACAAACAGTGCGTATAGACTGAAAAGATGATACATCTAAGCATCAAAAAATGTGGTACTTAATATACAATTTTGTATGTTAATACGTTTGCGTTGATGGAAGAAATGCTTGAATTCCGAATCTTTGCACAAGTCAAGGCATAAAATGTCGGTTTAAACAGGGGATATAAAAATTATGCATCGTATACACCTGATAAATTTTATTATATGTCTCGATTTTTTAAATTTACCGCGGTCGGCTTGCGATTCCCTATTTTTATGATTTTATCTACTGTGAGGCAAACATATTATTTAAATTGCTGACCATTTAATTAATTACATTTTAAAGTCTATGTTTCGGTCCAGTCCGTGGACCTTATTCATTAGCGCGTGCGACCGTGACCGGTTCTGGCCCATGTTTGTTATCAATGTTGAGTTTTTCTGCGAGTACGCACAATAACAAAGGTTCAGTTATTTATACTCCGCCTTCGAAGAAGACGTAACGTTAAGATGTCGCAACGAAATTGGACGACGTGTTTAATCCTGTGGTTCGACACGTAGAAAATTGAGTATTGAAAATGACAATAGTAACGTCATCTTATTAAGATTTTCTTTTACTAGTCAAAGATGCTGTATTTCCATTCAGCTTAATTACTTCCATTTCGCACAACATTTTTTTTTCAAACTAATAATTTGCCACTGTAACATTTACCAAGTCACCAGTTTCTCCGAAACCATATAAATTTCCGGATAATTTATTAAATAGTTATATGGAACTCTTAAGGTTAGCTTTGTTTCATACTTTACAGTTTAGGACAAAAGCCTTACTGAAATTAATCAGTTGGGAAGGCAAAGATGCTGTTTGGGATGGGTAACCTAAGTTAGCTCATTCGAAAGTAAACCTGGAAAGGTTTTCTCCTATATTTTTCGTCTCGCGTGGTCGGTGCTAATGTACCAAGAGACGAAAGCCAACGTCTACACACGCCGAGTCAAGGCCTCAAGGACACTTTTCTGTACGCGTGCCGAACGCAATAATACTAATATATTATATTAGTTTTACATTTATGAGATGGAAATATTTGGAAGTTATCTTTTGAAAGTTTGAGAAAAAAAGAACGTTTCTCTTTTGTTTTTATGAAGACTGTTTCTGTATTGTTTAGTGGAGACAGTAGTAATATGATTTTATTATTTCCAAAGGGGTCACTGATTGATCATACCCCGGGGTTTTTGGTGCACGAATGATTTGACGCCTACTTTCGGCCTAGTGAGAAATCGTTCATGCACCGAAAATCCCTGGGTACATATGTTGATTACAAATGAAACCTAATCACAATTTATATTTTTACTAATAAGATGAAAACAATGACACCAATAGCAATTGTGTTCTCCAGAGAGGCAATTTCGTAAGCTCAAAACCACGTTTTTCATTTGCCATAAACTGCAACAGGAGAACTTAAAAATAACATTCGATATCCGCTCATACAAATTGCTCGTTAACTATAACGCTTCTCTTTCCAGAGGCTCTCAAATCAACCTCTGCAACGGCGGCGCCGGCACGGCCGCCATGACCGGTCTCGTCCGCAAGATCCCCAATGGCTACGACCAGAAGAAGCCCATGGCCTCCCTCACACACCTCCCCAAGCGACCACCGGTCGACATCGAGTTCTCGGACCTCTCATACTCCGTGAGCGAGGGTCGGCAGAGGGGTTATAAAGCACTGCTGAAGTGCATCAACGGGACCTTCAGGTCTGGGGAGCTGACAGCGATCATGGGGCCGTCAGGAGCCGGGAAGAGCACACTCATGAATATTCTAGCGGGTTATAAGTAAGTATATTAAAATATATCCTCAAGTATCTTTCTTGTGAAAGTTGTAATTCTAACTAATCCTGGAAATTTTTACCAGAGTTTTAGTTATATATTGCACTCCAGTGGTAAACTCCATTGTTAGCATAGTAGGAGATGATTCGATTTAAGTGAAGGCTCATTTTGCAAATATGAATATGAATAGCGTTCGCAAACATTACATTACATTAGTATGTGATATGTTTAACATTCTTTATCAAAACCGTTCTATCCTTGGCCCGCTCGGAATCGGAAGACGCGGTCTCTAGGTCATTTTTATTTTAGATCTATTTTTTCCTTATCAAATGGATCATTGGTCAAGTGAAGTTCATAAGACTGATAAAATTACTAATGTCTAGAAATACTGCGTGTTAAAGTATCTATGTATATTTTTCTATGCCCTCTTATGCACTATTGAGAGTATTTTTACCTTTGCTAGACACCATTTTTACACCGGTCATCCCGGCGTTTGTGGCACGTTATCCAAATCGGACTTGGAATGTGTCCAGCGCAATCTAAAACTACTAAAACATAACGGACTTTAAAATATAGGTTTCTCGTTTCAGAACTTCAAATGTCAGTGGGTCGGTGCTCATCAATGGCAAGGAAAGGAACCTGAGAAGATTTAGGAAGCTCTCCTGCTACATCATGCAAGATGATTGTCTTCTACCGCACCTCACGGTCAAGGAAGCCATGCACGTCTCGGCGAACCTGAAATTAGGGAAAGACATGTCAGTGCAAGCGAAGAAAATAGTGATCAACGAGATAATAGAAACGTTAGGTCTTGTCGATGCGAGTGACACACGGACGAATAATCTATCAGGCGGTCAGCGCAAACGTTTGTCTATAGCGTTAGAGTTAGTGAACAATCCCCCTGTGATGTTCTTCGACGAGCCCACGTCGGGACTGGACAGCTCGTCGTGTTTCCAGTGTATATCTCTGCTGAAGTCCCTGGCGCGGGGAGGTCGGACCATCATCTGCACGATCCACCAGCCGTCGGCGAGGCTGTTCGAGATGTTCGACTTCCTATACACGCTGGCGGAGGGGCAGTGCATCTACCAGGGCAAGGTCAAGGACCTCGTGCCGTTCCTCTCCAACATGGGTCTCAACTGCCCGAGTTACCACAATCCTGCTGATTATGGTGTGTTATTTTTTTTTTTAATTTAAACGTTCTTCATGTTTTAACGACTTCATGTTTTATGCAATCCCTAATGTTTAAAAGCGTCGGCACCTTTCCGTAACCAAAACAAAATAGGGATGATAATATTCAATATAATTACAATTTTTTGTTCGCTGATTATCAGGGCATCTTTGATTGAGTATGTTTGTCTTTAAAAGTAATATTTATGAAAAGAGTTATTATAATTTTACTATAAGAGTTAGACTGCATTGCTATTGTTCTATTGTCTGGTTCCAATGACTGATTGTTATTATTATCCTTGTGTTATGTCATCTCAAGTATCACCACATTCGCATGATACAGTAAAAGTAATGCGTAAGTATACATGCACGAAATGTTTAACAAGTGATAAACTAAGTATCTACTTACATTCACTTGATTCACTTATTAAACATCAACATTTTATACATTTCACGGTCGAATCGAGTCGACAGTTCGACACCTCTTTAATATAATATATGTAAATCCTGACAATGAACGCTTACCTACTTATGTAGAATTGTTATACCTACCCATTACCTACCTATTCAATTTTGTCGAACTTTATACATCGATTGTCTGTCATGTGCCGTGACCGAATATGTACCTGCGAGTAAACAGTACACAAGGTCTCGCCTTGTCCCGCACTATTATAATGATATGCCATTGTACTACAATTTCCTTCACTGCTAGCCATTATCTTTGATGGATTTTCCTTAACAATTTAATAACTCCAATGTTTAAGGTTTAAATCCGGTAAATACAATCTAACTGGATTTAAAAGACGAAAATATGTTTTATGCTACTTTTATTAACCGACTTCAAAAAAAGGAGGGGGTTCTCAGTTCGGTTGTATGTTTTTTTTTTTTTTTTTTTTTATGTTTGTTACCTCATAACTCCGTCATTTATGAGTCGCTTTGAAAAATTCTTTTTAAGTTTATGAATAGACATCTCAAGGTTGGTCCCATAAAATTTTGGTGAAGATCGGATGACGAAATCCATGAGGAATCGAAGGAATTCCTGAAATTTTATAGGCACTTATTTTTCATATATTTTATAAACCTATTTAAGTATTTGCATATGGTAGTCATCATCTTCCAATGCTGAGCTGATGATGGAAGGTAACAATCCTCAACGGTTAGGAGTTAGGAGATAATTCAAACGAGATGCATGCCTTCAAGACCTCCCTGATCACCCCGCCATAAGTATTTTATACTAATCACTAAAAAGCGAAAAAAAAAAAATTTTAACAAAAAAAAGAACCGACTTCAGTTAAACTAAAAAGCCAAAAATAACCCGTTCAGGTACAGATTACATTTGACTCACCCTTTGAAGTCGGTGCCAAACCTCACGTAAACTTTAATATATAAATATAATAACTGAGTGGTTTGGGATCGATTTCAAAGGGTGACGCAAATGTAATCTGTACTTGAACGGGTTATTTTGGCTTTTTAGTTTAACTGAAGTCGGTTCTTTTTTTTGTTAAAAAATTTTGATATACAACGAATTTGCCTGAACGAATTTGTAAATATTACTTAAACGGAATGATATTTTAAGATAGTGTTTACATTTATGGAACTCTTCCCGTCTACTTTGCTTTCCATTATTTTTAGGGTTCCGTACCCAAAGGGTAAAAACGGGACCCTATTACTGAGACTTCGCTGTCCGACGTCCGTCCGTCCGTCCATCCGTCCGTCCGTCTGTCACCAGGCCGTATCTCAACAACGGTGATAGCTAGACAGTTGAAATTTTCACAGATGATGTATTTCTATTGCCGCTATAACAACAAATGCTAAAAATAAAGTAAAATAAATATTTAAGGGGGGCTCCCATACAACAAACTTGTTATCTATATATATAAAACTCAAAGGTGACTGACTGACTGACATAGTGATCTATCAACGCACAGCCCGAACCACTGGACGGATCGGGCTGAAATTTGGCATGCAGGTAGATGTTATGGCGTAGGCATCCGCTAAGAAAGGATTTTTCAAAACTCACCCCCTAAAGGGGTGAAATGGGGTTCCAAAGTTTGTATGGGCAAACAAGATAAGTTAGACTATTTTATACGAAACTTCACAGGAGTATTCCTAACGATAAATGAGTAAACACGTGTTTCAGGTTTTTTGAAAATTCAACCCCTAAAAGAAAGAAATGTGGTGACAAAGTCTGAAAATCAGCATGGGTATTGTTTTTATGGTTTATCGGGTCGCTGATTACGAAAACCGCAACGATTATAAAATCAAACGTGGCGGACGTGAGTTACCATCTCCCCTGTTGGGGTGAAATGGGGTTGAAATGTCTAAATACTAAACCGCTGGTTCTAGAGAGTTCAAATTTGGCACGTAGGTTCCTTATAAGGTGTAGGGGTGCACTAAGAAAGGATTTTTCAAAACTCACCCCCTAAAGGGGTGAAATGGGGTTCCAGAGAAACAAGAAACAAGATTAGTTAGACTATTTTATTCGAAACTTCACTGGAGTATTTCTAACAATAAATGAGTAAACACGTGTTTCAGGTTTTCTTAATTCAACCCCTAAAAGGGAGAAATGTGGTGACAAAGTCTGAAATGCCATTGGTAATGCTTTTATAGTTTATCGGGTCCTAACGATTTTTAAATCCAACGTGGCGGACGTGAATTAACATCTTCCCTGTTGGGGTGAAATGGGGTTGAAATGTCTAAATACTAAACCACTGGTTCTAGAGAGTCCATATTTGGAACCTACGTGTCCTTATAAAGTCTAGGGGTGCAATAAAAGAAGCATTTGTCAAAAGTCACCCCCCCCCCCAAAGGGGTGAAATGGGGGTCGTAAGTTTGTATAGGGGAAAAATATTAGACTATTTTATTGAAAACTTCCAAGGAATATTTCTAACGATAAATGAGTAAGCACGTGTTTCATGTTTTTTGAGAATTCAACCCCTAAAGGAGGAGAATATGGTGAAAAAGTCTGAAAATCAACAAGGGTAATGTTTCTATGGTTTATCGGGTCGCTGATTACCAAAACAAAAACGATTTAAAAAAACAAACGTGGTGGACGTGAAATACCGTCTCGCCTGTTGGGGTGCGATGGGGTTGAAATGACTAAATATGAGTATGGGTGTAATTTTTATGGTTTGTTGGGACGTTAATTACGAAAATGACACCGATTTTGAAATTTTATTTGTGGTCATGAAAATTCTTGAAAGCATTTGCGCCAAATTGCAATTTAATCGGTCCAGTAGTTTTGCAGCAAATTGGTTTTAACAGACGGACTGACAGACAGCTACACGTGATCCTATAAGGGGGTTTTGTTTTTGCTTTTGAGGTATGGATAGAGACCCGCGTTATCCTAATAGATTAAAAAATAGTATTTGGTGGCATCTCGATCGTCGTCAATCGGTACCTATAGGCGGGCGGCGACTTCCTACATCCGTAATAAATACATTCAAGCTTTTCAATAATTATGTTAAGACATTTCAGAATTCTGAATTACGTTTATCTGGCTCAGAATAATACATTTTTCATTCATCAACGAAGATAACCTCAATATCTTACAATAGAACATGACGTAACTTAGAACATGGCTTAGAATCATTAAACCAATCTCGAATATCCCAAGTCGATAAGCGGAGGCTCGGGACATTATAAAAGCTTTATACAAATAAAATGCACATTGCACACATATCCCGGTGTCTTAGCTTCACTTCGAGTTATGAATTTTGAAGTGAACTTTATTTGGTACAGTAAAAGCTGAGATCGCTTGATTTGTGAGTGCTTGAGTTTTCGGTTTGATTTGATAAAGTGGAGTTATGATAAAATAAAAAGTGGGTTACCCTCATCTGGCAGAATAATATTGGTCAGAAATACACTTCGCATAACACGTTTCGCAGAAACACTTTCGGTCGAATGGTAAGATGGCATAAAGGTATATTTGGCATTACTAACTACTACCTCGCATACGACACATTTTGCAGCACATTGTTTTGTAGAATATATCTTTGGCCGACTTTGGTTTTGCATAATTTTATGTACCATAATAATCCTATAGCATACGATTACAATAGCATAATTATTTTCTACTAGCAGAAAAGTGTGTTAAATAAACTTTACGTAATGTAAGTACCTTTAGGTACGACGAGCGGTTCGAGGACAGTGTTAGGTATCTTGCCGCCGCGGGGCAACTGCCACTAAATTTTTAATCCTATTTAATAAATATATAATAAATTTTTATTAGGTCCTGATTCCACCTTAGGGCAGGTCCGACTTGGATTAGGTTCGGTAAGACGACGAGCGAAGCGAGGAGGAGTGTTAGGTTGAACTGAGACCCTAACGAACGAGCGAGCCGCGCGGCATCGGCCGGCTACCATACCACTCCATGGACAAAATGTGTAATCAGAACAATTTGTAATGCATAAATTAGTTACTGATTGCACCTTAGGGCAGGTCCGACTTGGATTAGGTTAGGTACGACGACGAGCGAAGCGAGGAGGAGTGTTAGGTCGAACTGAGACCCTAATGAGCGAGCGAAGCGAGCGAGCAGCGCGGCATCGATCGGCTACCATACCACTCCATGGACAAATTGTGTAATCACAACAATTTGTAATGCATAAATTAGGTACTGATTGCACCTTAGGGCAGGTCCGACTTGGATTAGGTTAGGTATTCCGCATATGTCCTGTAGGTACAACAAGATAAGACAATGAAGTCTATCTTGGAATCAAATGGTATTTGGCTTGACAACTTTATGCCGCCTAAAATATTATGCAAAAAAATTATCTGCGAAAGTACTATTCGTTTAGAAGACTGTTATGCTCATCAACATTATGCCAATATAAGATTCGGTATTATAAAAATCTGCGAAATTATTTATGCCAAAGCATACTCTGCGTAAGATGTTTCTGCCAAACGTTACTTCTGCCAAGTATCGTTATGCAAAATAAATATATGTCAAAAAAGTTTCTACAAGTTAATAGTGAACCATAATAGTATTTTATGCAACCGTTGTATAAGAGGGGCCAAAAAACGCGAGTGGCATGGGTGACAGGGGTAAGAAAGATGCCACGAGCGTTTTTTGACCTACTTATACAACGTTGCATACAATACTTTTTCTACGACTCGACATTTCATAAATAAAATGCAAATAAACAACAAAGAAAATAATTACATGTTCCCGCTCGGAATCAACAAAATTAAAAAGAAAAATTGTCTCTGATAAACTTTTTTTATTGACATCCATCTGTCAAAAAAATATTAACTTATACATAAAGGTATACGATCACCATACTAAACATCTGTCAAAAAAATTAAACTTATACATAAAGGTTACGTTCACTATACTAAACATCCATGCACTGAAGATAAAACTTTTTTTTAAGTTGGCAGCAATGCCTTAGTACAATAAGTTTTTTTTTTGCAAATTGTGTGAATGCAGCTGTTCATCTTGTAATCTGTGGTACTAAGTGATGCTTTTTTGGCGACATTATACCATCGGTTAGCAGTGTGTTTTTGGGCAGTAGAGTATAGACTTTTACAGACTTTCATAATTTATGTCTTTATATTACAGTTAGTAACTATATAAATGACAGAAAAAAGTACTGGAGTAGAAAAAAAGTATTTCCCAGTAATATTAGAAAAGCGAAAGTCTGTGTATGTTTTGTTACTTCTTCACGCGAAAATGGCTGGACGGATATGCATGAGGGAAATGCAGATTGCAGATTATACCCTAACTTAAGAAATAGCCTACTTTTAATCCTGAAAAAAAAGAGCGTTGTTCCCGTAGGATGATGTATATTATATAGGCACGCGAGCGAAGCCGCGGGTTAATGCTAGTAAATTATATATATGTATAGGTACGGAACCCTTCATGCGCGAATCGGGCTCGCACTTGCCCATTTTTTGTGACTCCTGTGTAATAGAAAATTACCCTCTTTGTTCCCTCGATAAGAAATTTTTACCAATTTTGTGGATCTTTAGAGCGATGTCATTACAATTTGAAACTACACACTACTCGTGCTCAGTAGTACCACCAATGACCAATGGTTGAAATTAAACAGAAACTTATGAACTTGTAAAATGTAGACAGTAGGAACCTCATTACACCGATACCAGCTCAGGACCGTTACATATTTAAAGATCCGGGCCTTAGAATGCTTCTTTGTGATACGAATAATTGAATAGATCTGAGGCATATAACGCATCTCTATGGTACGCGTCATATAAAAAATCTTAGGCTTAAGACGCCTCCCTGTGGTAGGCATCATTTTAAAGATGTCGGGCTTAATATGCTTCCCTGTGTTCCGCAAAATTTTAATCCAAGTCCTATTTTGTATTCTACAATATACTCGTAATACGTACAACAATACTTTATTGCAAACCAATACAAAATTACAAAAAGGAAACAAGACAAATACAATACTACTACGTATAGTACACGTAGTATACGTAGTATTCTACGTATGTGACAGTAGATTTAAATACTCGATGATCTTCCAGTGATGGAGGTGGCGACGGGCGAGCACGGCGACTGGGTGCACAAGCTGGTGATGGCGGTGAACAAGGGCAACTGCGGGCGGGTGCAGCCGTCGGCCGCGCCGCAGAACTCCAACTACAACAACCAGGCCAAGAACAACGTCAAGTCGCTCGAGATCGTGCTGGGTGAGTGAGGTTTTCTTGCAAACTGCCATTGTACCAATTCAGAGCCTTTTCTCTGTTCCATCATTAACTTCTTCTTCTTAGTCGTATCACTCTATAAAGAGAGGTCGTAATCAACTGCTAGTACCTACCGTGTGCGGTGTGCCGAGTGGGAAAGGGTTTTTCGCCTTCAAAAACGTGCTATTAGAACGCTCGCACGTGTACCACTAGACACGCCGGCAAAACAGCTGTTTGTAAAGTTAGGTATCCTTACGTTACCTGCTATTGTAATCATGCAAACAGCTATTTTTATTTATGTGCGAGAAAACATGTCGCAGTTTAAAACGAATGGTATGGTACATGAGCGCAATACGAGAAATGCAGGCAAGCTCGCTCCTATCAGCCGCAGGCTCGCCAAGTCCTCGAAACTGACTCATGTGATGGGCCCCACGGTTTATAACCACCTACCTAATTCGAGCGGAGCGAGCGAAGCGAGCGAAGCTCCCATGGATCGACTCGAATGGACTTTGTAACAATGCGCAGATCTCAGCGAGTTCTCAACCGATTTTAGAAATTTTTGTTTTAAAATGCACAAATTAAATTTCGCTAGGTCGTGACGAAGAGAAAATTTCAAAAAAAAAAAAAACTCCGCTCCAATCTATGGTGCAAGCTTAGCCGGTGGCTGACTCTGCATCGACCTAGTAATATAACGGAGGCACCTAGTATTAACAGCTTTAAGCATCGCCTAAAATGTTGGCTTATTGAGCGCCCGTTCTACAGTTACGATGAGTTCATAATGACCAAGGAATCATGTTAAAAAAAAAAAAAACACATGGATGCTTTGATTGAAATTCAACTAATTATTTTATATACTTGTGTTATATTTTGAATAAAATTAATTTCGACCACATTTTCTAATTATCTGCAGTACAATTTTTGCTAGGCATTTATTTTATTTGCTGTGCAATAATTAATTTGATGTAAAAAGTATATAATTGATGAAAATAACTTGACAGCTAATTGATTTATTTTTTATTGGACTTCTATTGTTTTTTTGTTTATTATTGTAATAACTAATTGAATATGCTTAAGTTATAAGCATTATTTATACTCACTGAATGTTAAATCTTCAATCTGTGTATGCCATGTAAATTGGCTTTACAAATAAATTGATTATGATTATGTACTATTAGAGGCAGATATTGTTCGCTGTATGATATTACGCCATTTCTCGCAATTCACAGACATTCTGGTGCACTCATGCTAAGGGCCTCATATAAAGGTCATTAAGTACAGATCCTGTCAAAATGATTAGAATTTACGTATGATAACGTATAAAAAATACTGTGATTGTTTTAAATCTTAAGTTTTTTGTGAGTTGAAAAGTCAATTGTAGCTCTATTACTACCATAAACTGTACAGATGATAAAAGGCTATCCTAAGTATTGAATCGTCTAGATTTGTTTCATAACATACCATTAATGTATGTAGCTCATTGTACCTATTTCTGGTGTTAAATTCACTTAATACTGAATAAATTAAGGTAAAAAACATTATTCGTCAATCGTATTAACATAATATATTCAAACTACAAACGTATCACAAACACACTAGCTCTGTAATGGAACCATAAGAGACTTCAGGAATGCAGAATACAATTGTTATTTTATCCAGTGAGATTGGTGATTCAAAATTAATATTTGCATGACTATAGTCATGCAAATATTAATTTTGAATCACCAAGTTATTACAGAACAACATTTGAACAGCATCTTCTGTGTGGGTTGTATTCTGCCTTCTGCGATAGCTTATTCTTGATCAAACAACTGTGAAACACATATAACAAAGGCTAAAGGTCGAGCTAGGGCTGTCCTTGGTCTTTCCTCGACAAGTCTTGAAATAACTGATACGGAATCTATTACCAGAAACAGACGAAAATGGTTTAACTGAAAGATATTTTCGAAATAAATGATGTCAACGTTTATAACTTACATAAGTTGGGTATTAAAGGTATATTTGAGCAGGGTTATTCTTGTATATGTTAATGTACATCGCGATTTTCTTCCCATTTAGGAGACATTTCGAAGCATGGCAGGCAAGCATCTTCAAGATGGTATCGAAGTTAAAATTAATATTATTAACGATAGCATTATTTTCGATGGTTTTGTTTGAGAATTGTGACCACTTGTAGTAATTTAACAATTTAAAATAACAATTCTTGATCCAGAAATAGAAACAATACAATTAGGGCGGAACTTTAATTACGATAGGCAAGATGGTTTCTTTAGTAAAGAGCGATCCTTACTAGATAAACCTAATTGATTACTTATTAGGTTTATGCAACACTAGAGGTTTCATTTGACAAATGAGGATCAATTTGATAAACTCAAATGCTAGGGTAATTTCGCACAAAAATATCGCACAAATGTTCTACCTATATAAGAAATTCGAAACGATCCATCAATTCAGGTTTTCTGTTACAGACAAGCCAACCTGCACAGTGATAGACATGTCCGGGCCGACCCCCAACCCCGAGAAGCAGAACGCTCTCCCCAACTCCACCAACCTGGCTCCCGTCACCTGCACAACCTCCCTCCTGGACTCCAGCGAGAGCTTCACCAAGAAACCCGTCAAGACTGGTTTCCCCACCTCCGGCTTTAAGCAGTTCTGGATTCTATTAAAGAGGACCTTCAAAAGCATCCTTCGAGACCAAATGCTGACACACTTGAGGCTATGCTCGCATACGGTCGTTGGGCTGCTGATTGGGTTCTTGTATTACGACATTGGGTCCGACGCGGCGAAGGTCATGAGCAATGCTGGATGTATATTCTTCACAGTAATGTTCACCATGTTCACGGCTATGATGCCTACAATCCTTACATGTGAGTTTATTGATTTAATTGGTTGCTTTTATAATTATCTTCTTTTCGGAGTTTCTAATTTTTCAAATGTTTGTCCTTAACTTTTGTTTCGTCTTTTGTCGTGTTTTTATATAACTATTGTTACTAATCCTTATCTGTTTATTTGTTTCAGTCCCAACGGAAATGAGTGTGTTTGTGAGAGAGCATTTAAATTATTGGTATTCTTTAAAAGCCTTCTACTTCGCAAAAACGCTAGCTGACTTACCCTTCCAGGTAATTTTGATCTTCTAGTATTTATTTATATTTTTAGATTTCTATCTTAACTATTTATAGAAGTAAATGGAGAAAAGGAGCAAAATCTAACATTTCTGACAATAAAAATGTTTTGGATTATTCACTACACATACTATGTACCTAGGTACTTAGAGTACGGTATTTAATCAATATGCAGGGCCAAATTAATCAAAAACCTTTTCACTGCGTCGTATTGTGTTCCAAGATGAAAAAAAAAGAATAAACAATTTTTTCT
The DNA here is from genome assembly GCA_947623375.1 of Apotomis capreana. Classification (NCBI taxonomy): domain Eukaryota; kingdom Metazoa; phylum Arthropoda; class Insecta; order Lepidoptera; family Tortricidae; genus Apotomis; species Apotomis capreana. The sequence continues at coordinate 683,443 of OX392499.1, forward strand.
CAATTTACAGATAGTGTTTAGCGGCGTGTACGTAATCATAGTGTACTTCATGACGGGCCAGCCGATGCAGACGGACAGGGTGTTAATGTTCACGACCATTAACATCCTGACGGCGCTGGTGGCGCAGTCGCTGGGGCTGCTCATCGGCGCCGCCATGAAGATCGAGACCGGCGTGTACCTGGGGCCTGTCACAACTATCCCCGTCGTGCTGTTCTCTGGTGAGTCTAATGCAACATACCAGGATAAAATATTACAGAAGCGTCTATCTATTAATCTTTGCAAAACCCTCCTGAGAAATTGTGTGTGTGGTGCACGAAAATACATACAGTCGAACATGTTCCACTTTTTTATGAGGTCGGTTAATCATACTATTGGTTGTGAAACTTGGTGATGCAATAGCCCGAACAAGAGCGGAAGCATGCGCTGTAAAACGATCACTTGTTTTGTGAGTGTTGAAGTACTTGCCGTTGAGACAATGAAATCAGAAACCGGTGTTTTCTTTGTATCGGATTCTTCCGTCATATGTTTATGACATTTCATTGAGCCTTTCTTATAGGCTTCTGTTTTTACACAAGATTCGTTTCAGGTACTTTTAGAAGATGCAAGTCCCGAGGAACTAAATGTACCTTCCACTCTTTTCAGGTTTCTTCGTCAACTTCAAAGCCATCCCCAGCTACCTGCAGTGGCTCACGTACTTGAGCTACGTCAGGTATGGCTTCGAAGGCGCCATGCTCTCCGTGTACGGCTACGGCCGCGAGAAACTCCACTGCTCAGAGGTTTACTGCCACTTCAGGAAGCCCGACACCTTCCTCAAGGAGATGACCATGGACAAGGCAAACTTCTGGGTCGACGTAGGCGCTCTCAGCGCGTTCTTTGTCTTCATCAGGCTCGTCTCCTACCTAGTGCTAAGGTTTAAGTTGAAGATGATGCAGTAGGCACAAATGTAAGCTTTATAAAGGTATGCGAGTTTTCCATTGACAGTTTGTGTTGCGTTATGAAGTTTTGGAATCGCAAAATGTACATTTGTAATATTTGATAACTCGTTTGAATGAAATTGAAGTAGTTCTTTTGCTATGAGCTGGTATTGCGATGGCGTATTTGCGGCCTATTTGACTTAATCCGAGTATATTAACGTACAACAAACACGAGATTTGATGAGATCATGTTGAAACTTGAGATTTCTTAGTTTCAATAGCAGGTTCTCCAGAGATCTTTCACGATATCAAACTTAATATATTATCTTATGTCAGTTAACACCAAGTTTCGTATCGACGTAGGCAGGGCGTTAAATTAGAATGTATTTAATGAAAGGTTTAAGTAGTAGTTAGTTATCTAGTTGTCGACACGCCCAGAATTGTACAAACTTTCACAAAATGAAGGTCGCCTCAAGTCGCGTGCTGTCTCTTTTTGTTTTGACGAATCAGAGAGTGACATCATGTGTTTTAATGTGAAATCAGCGATAGTGAACAATTGTGCAACTGGGTGTCAGCCTTTAAAAGTAATGTTAAGGCACGCATGTTCCAATAGTTGTAAGAATAGGGAACTACCATGAGTTTGTCTAGGACCTACACGCTGTAGGCAAAATATTTAGAAAGCCGGCAGCGGCGCAGTGAAAAACATAGTGTTCTCTTTCACAATTTTGCTCAAGTCGCGTTATAGTTCGATTGTTTTGCTCAAGCAAATCGTTATGACAGTTTGCTACAGCTAAAGTCGTGAATTGTGTCAAATTTATTTATTCTGAAAAGTGCAATGTTTATTTCAAAGTCAGTTTGAAATAGTCTCAAATTTGGCTATCGGAATAGATAATTTTGCCTTTAAAATTAGCAATATTAGTTAATGAAAATATTACCAAGTGCAATTTGAATATCACTGTAGTCATTAAACTCATGGTGAGCTCCCGGATCGACTGTAGTTAGTTAGTTAGGTACAGTTAGCTGGAAAGTTAATGTTTCTGTGGAGGTTTTATGCTCGGTTAGTATGGCTTCAATGCAACGATAATACACGTAAGATGTTTATACCCTCGTCTTTATCTCTGCCGAATACTAGTGTTTTAATTGGTATAGTATCAGCTAACATTGAATACTTATTTTTAAAGCATTTTGCCATAATAATTATTTGAGTGTATGATACTAATATATTTTGATTAGTTAAACATTTTTGTCATTGACTCACTTTGCAATCAGTCGCAGACTTTCTTAACAAAACTGGTTCTGTGGCGTCAACGACTTTGCATAATATATTACTTGCTCATTCCATTTGCCACCTTAACTGTATAAGATTATGACTCAAATTAAAATGCCTTTAAGACTTTGTAACATTATGTTTTGCAAGAAACGCTCTATATTAGGTAAATGCCCGTATTTTATAAGCCGGTGGCCTCACGTCCCGAGTTATTTGGTGATCTAAGAGTTTTAATATAAACTTAATCCAAATCAAAATAAACCCAATAGATACCGCTCCCGTAGTTGGAGTATGTATAGGCCAATTAGCCACATTGCGAAATAAAGAGGACAATTTTGGGCGCATACTTTGCGCTACCACATTATAGTAACCGAGCATAACCTGACAGTCAGTAAACACCCAGAAGGCGTACGATGGTCGCGTTTATACAAACTAATGCGCGTAAATAAATGCTCTTTCTCACATAGTTGTCAAAAAGTGACAGATGCTTCGTCATTTTTATTTATGTGATAAACGAAACCATCTTAGGTCTGATGGCTTAGGTTAGGTTACCTTAACGTTCGGTAGTTCGAGATATCTAGCTTAAACTTGATTAGTTTGTTATACCTAGTGTTAAGTAAGGTTTTTTAGACCATCGGGCCCATGACTTAATCTTAAGTTCCTCACATTGCAATCTTGCAACAAAGTATTGTAACTTTCTTGTTAAATTCGACCTCGTTCACGCTAGCTTTGACTCCTCTTTCTACAGGCAAGAAACTATCTGTGGTTGCAATAACTTTATGTAATCTTGCTTACCATATTCTTCCCTGACATGGTTAATGACACCTTTGCTTTGTAATCTTTTATTGAATGGACCATATTGTAATCCGTAATACTTAGACCTTAGAACTTCCAAGGGAAATGTCATGTAAAGAGATTTTTACTTGTACTCCATCAATCAGGGAGGTTTTATTATTTGCTTCCTATTCTTTAAGTCACCTAAGAAAGCATTTAATATTAATCTTATCTGCTAACCTTTGCCACACGGTTTGAACCTCATGTTTTATGCATTCGTAAGCGCTTATTTCCACAAGTCATGTTAATGAGATTTGATACAACGCCTCGACAGATTTTACGGCTGTGGAGTCCAATGTGGGTTTCATTCGTAGAGAACACTCAAATTTCCCATTAAAATGCATCGGGTTTAGCCTCCTTATTTATGGAAAATCTCTCCTGTAGTTTGAATTTGAATCCTTATTTGAGTAATTATTATAAATCCTTTAGGATACATATACTGCACACTCAATCAAGCTTTTTTTAATGATGATAAGATACGTCTATAACATACATAAGAATAATTCAATAAGAAGGCGATAAATTATGTGATTTATGAACTAGCTTTAAAAGAAATCCATATAAAAACTATCGACTTCAACCCGAACTAAGTATTGGAAACAAAACAATCTACTTAGTAGATGTTGTGTAGCAATTTACATCGTCGAAAAAGTTTATACCTCAAAGGCAAATTCGAACATAGACACATAAACGGGGAATATGGAGGTCATATATTCTCACTTATACCACCTTAAAACTTACCTAACAGATGCGATCATTCACTGATTGAAAATAGACATGGTTCAAACGGCTATTAGGTTTCTTTTACATAGTGCTTCAATAATAATGAAATAATCAACTTTTTCTGTAGGTATGTAGGCCACTAGGGCACTTTAACTTGTCTGATTATACCGGCATTTCACAAGAGAAGACCACTGTTGAGAAGAAACGCCGAAAGAAACTCAACAACTTAGAAAAAGGACAACAATGTAGGTACCTATTACTATGAACTATACAGCAATATTCTGCCGTCCAACAGATATCAATAGATACGCGTGAAAGCTTGCTGTATAAGTATCAGGTATTTGTTACACAGGGGTACCTGGGTCGATTCCTAAAAAAATGTACATAGTTAAGGGCTTTAATTTAAACAAAACTTGATTGATTCCTTTGTGTGACGAAAGTTACCCATACATTTTGTTTGACTAACTTCCGTCACACAAAGGAAGCGATCGTGATTTTTTGTTACCTAAGCTTTTAACTATGTAATTTTTTTTTGCAATCGACCCTCTTATCATTTTTTGTATTTTTTAACTATGGTAGGCAAGCATTTGATTTTAAATCTCACCTATTCATAAACTAGTGACGATGAAATCTCCTATTATAGAAATTCAATGAAATAAATTTAATCTGTTCGATTATCAACAATACGAAGACAAATTATTGATATTTTGTTATAGGTAGTGAATTTATTTGTATGCGTAGAATAATTTTGTATCGCCAATAAAATTTATTGGAGGGGCAGTTTATTGATATTATTTTAATTTTACTCACGGTAGACAACTACCGGCATGTACTCTTAAGTATACGTCGTCAATGGACGACACAGACACTTTATTGTCAATCTGGGTTACTTTGAGCTCTCTGCGAACCTATGATTGTTGTTATAATCACGCGATGAATAAGTGACAAAGCATCCGTCAACGTTTTGAATAAATTCGAGTGTGAGTAACAGATGCTTTGTGACTTATCACGTGATAAACGCAACCATTATAAGCACGGTGGTATTCAATATAAAGTACCCTTACTACTAAGTAAGTAGTAATATAAATTAAGTAACTATTGATTATTCATAACTCAGAAACCTTGGAATAGAGAGGCTCAAAAATTACCCTCATTAAATTATGGGTGAAGCCACCGAGCGTAATTTGAGTAGCGTATAATTTCGGTCCCGCCATACATCACGTCAAGTAATCACGTCACACTAAGTATGGCGCGACCGAAATTACGCGACTCAAGTGACGCTTGTCTGCTTCACCCTATATCAATTTTGATTTGGTCGGAAGCGTTAGTTGCCACAGGGTCCCGTTTCTTAAGTTCGTTCTAGACTACACTAGATGTAACCTACTTTTCCCACAGCGCTGAAGGTTTCGGTAAATCTCCATGTCTATCCTAATAATAACCAGTATTTATTAATTATTAAACGACTGTGATTTTTATTATAAGCGATTGGTTTTATTCGTTTCTGCGGAACCCTTCGTACCTTCCTTATATAAATGCTATATACCTACTACATAGTATTAAATTAAACAAAGTCCCTTCCTGCTGTCTGTCTGTCTGTCTGTCCCTATGTATGCTTAGATCTTTAAAACTACGCAACGGATATTGATGCGTTTTTTTAAGTTAATAAATAGAGTGATTCAAGAGGAAGGTTTATATGTATGATACATGCATAATTTATCAGTATTGCACCCATGCGAAGCCGGGGCGGGTCGCTTGTGCTATATATAAATATTGATACAAAAATTAAATGACATATTTGAATGTATAATTAGGCCACCAGAGCAATTTTTCAACTACAGTAAGTCACATAGTATCAATGACTAATATTATCCCGTGTATCAACGTTTCCAATTTACGGTAGAGATTCGACAAAAATAAGTAGGTATATACTAGGCGGTGCCCGCAACTTCGTCCGCGTATCGTTTCTTTACCGGAGACGGATAAAAAGTATCCTATAACCATCATTGGATGTTCAGGTATCCCTATACCAAAATTGGTTAAAATTTGTGCAATGTTTTCGGCGTAATGCGAGTGCAAAGGAAATTATGAAAACAGCTGTGATGGCAGATGGCGCCAGACTGGCAATGCGCCATGCGCCCATACAAAACAAATGACGATCAGGCATCACGCTATCAAGATTTTTCTGAAATCATAGTAGTAGGGATTCGCCGATACTACGATACGGGGCGGACGGGCCTGATGGGCGGCATCCAGGGCGGATTTGGCGGACCACGAAACCTAAAAAAAAAAAAAAAAAAAAAAAAAAAAAAAAAAAAAAAAAAAACAAATAGCCCCCTACTTGGAGCGTTTGGAATAGGTCCCAGGACGCTCAGACAGCTCTGTCAGGACTTACAGAACGCCCTACGCTAACAATGCAACACCTTCCCCGACCCATCGACCCTTTTCTATTGTCTACCCGAGCTCGGGTTTTATTGCCCTCTCGGACGCCGAGCTCACTTTTATTACGGTCTACTATTGTTTCCCTCTTTTATATTTCTCTTTGGCTTCAACTGCCTACAACTTCCTTTCCAAACGGTATACATCTTTTAAGAACATTCTTTAGGTAAAGCTGGACAAATACCTAAACATCTCATACCTAAACTATCAGACTAGGTCCGCCACCTTGGTTCTTATTGGAATCGCTGTTTCAACCCAGCCTGTCTCACATCGTCTCTTTACTCCAAGGTTTCTTACTACGTGATGTGTGCTACGGTGTACGTATCACTAATCTAAGCTAACCTATGCTAGATCACAATTCTAACCTAACCTAACCTAAGCTACAGGACTACGCCCAGCTAACGCAGGATACGTTAACTGACTACTTAACTTCAGGTAGCCTTACTTCAAAGTATGTATTTTGTTACTCACTACATATGCTGCATTTCGAACGTTGTTCTATTTATATATTTTATCTTGTTCAACTTAACATTACTTCTAACTTATCACCTAACTTCGAAAACTTAATTTTGAAGAACTGCTTTATTTACTTACCTACTTAAAACTAGCTACGAGCACAGTACAGTTGTTTTGGTCTTAAGAACGCTGTTCTAACCTAACCTAACCTTGCATAAATTTGAGTACGTACTCAATGTTACTTTCATCTCTTTTTTGTAATAACCGACTTCAAAAAGGAGGAAGTTCTATGTAAAAATATTGCCTGTAGCATAAGGATAATACGAATCTAATCTTACAATAGTAATGCGGTATTTTATACAGTAATAACTGCTTCAAAACTATACTAACTTATTTAAGCTGTAAGTTAAAAATACGAGTTCTATTTTTGCATATTTATTTATTTCGCCAAATATTATGTTCTTGAATAGATGCTTAAGAAAATACCTGAATAAACTTTGTAACTTGTACTAACGTGTATTTGTAGTGGGCTGAACTAAACTCGTTGATTTTTTAATTTGTTTGTTGGGTCCATATTGTTTGTAAAGATTTATGACAGGTTTCTTCTCCGAATCATCAAAAGATTCGAAAGTCTATTATAAATTTTATTACTGTTTGTTGGTGGCTGTTGGGCGCGGTACAAACTAGTCGAAACGTGATTTTAACGGTAATCTATTGTCACATCCTTATAAAAGCCGATGGACAGTGACGATCTATAAGTATTCAGAACCGAGTCGTGCTTGTTACCAGAGCTCTCTCAGTGTACAGTGACATAGTGTTGAATCGTGCTACAGTGCTTATAAAAAATGGCAAATGTAAGTATGTACTATTTTTTATAAAATATGTATGTAGTATTTTTATGTACTATTTGTTTAACAGTGTTTTTTTTTTCTGTAACTTGTGTTCATCGTGTTACTTGTTAAGTGTGTTAATCGGATGTATAACTTATTGTTGAATATTGTTACAGTTCACGGAAAACACTTTCAAGAATTTTTATTACCCTGAACCTGAACATGATGATTCAGGGAGTGATGAAGAAGGCACACTCGGTTTTAAAGTGAAACAAGCCATAGCGAAGAAACGTCCTGCAAATAGTATCGAGAGTTTCTTTGAAAAACCGCAGAAAAAAGTGAAACCAGTGAAGAGATCTTCCAGTGTGTCGCAAAGGTCCCATACCGGTGTTGCTTACCTATCTTCGGGTAAAGACGATGCTGCGTATGCATCACACCTTATTAAGATAGAAATATACGATCTTGAAAAAGTTAGGAACATCGCACCAGAAGAGCACTGGAAGCACGCCGATGTGAGATTAAAATCTTACATCTCAACTGAGCAAGATCCACAGCTTGAGACTGTCCGTGATGTGATATACAACATAACGAAAGACATAGCTTCAAAGGACACTTGCGTGAAATATTTTATAAACAATACGAAAAAGTAAACTAAGTGTTTGTGTAGTTTTAATACTAGGTTAAAACTGTATTTATTATATAAGACATAAGATAATATTTTATAACATACCCTTGTGTACTACTAGTATTATATATTTCTTACTGCTTAAACAACAACTTTTTGTTATTCAAAATTGTTAAGACTCGTTTTATAACCACATGTTGTAATTTGTTTTGTAGCCTAATCATATTGATCTATTTCCCTTTGCAAATGTATAAAAGTCTCCACCCTTTAATATAAAATCACTAAGCTACGTTTGTTATTTTAAGGAAAAAATTTGTTGTAATGTAATCACTATTTTCTTAGACACATCTCACGATGGACTGTTTAAGCTGTGATGTTTACGATTCCGAGCTCGTCAGGCTATGCGAAGAAATTGAAAGTGATCAAGAAATGTATGAGATCGGGGAATTACTAAGCCAGCTGCATAGTCAAGGGTGAGTACTCTTGTTCCAACCTGTTATATTGTTTATTGATATTGTACTTGTATATTTAGACATGCAATTTAAACAGTTTATTCTTGTTCAAACTTGTACAAAACCATTGACCAGTGTCATTGAGTTGTTGCCTTTTTATGGCTCAGTTTCATTGTTCTCTGTTGGGTGGGGATCCTGGAAGGTTCTTTATAAGCGACGTCTCTGGTGTAGAAATCATTCATTATTCCAGTTACTGTGTTTGTGCTAGTACTGTGTCTGTGTATTGTACAAAATACTGTTTTAAAAATGGTGCTTGGATACTTTCATATGGGAACTAGTTTAACCCACGACAAAATTGCAGTTTTAAGCAAAGGATTCATTTTAAAAGTATTTCATAGAAACATAAGATTGTGGTATATTGACAATCAATTACCTCAGGCGCTTTTGGAAGATGAAGATATTATACCCTATTACACACCATGTGATGGGCATATCAATAAGTCGATGCATAACTTGTCATCAGATGTCATTGATGGTGTTTTAACAATGCAGGCATATTGCCAGCAATGTCGAAAAAACTTAAGTTAGTATAATGATAATAATTTAATCATTGTTTTGAAGTTTTAAATCTTGTATTAAATACTAACGTTTCACTTTTTCTATTACAGATCTAACCAAGTAGGACGGGGGAGAAAAAGGACAGCTACAAGTACGGGTGCAGAAGTACCAGTGAAGAGAAACTACCCTTCCAACAGTCGTGATATGTCTACATCCTCAAGCGAAGAACCATTATCCGATGTCAATGTAAGTACAAAAAATAATTCTGAAATTGAATGTTCGGTGTGTAAAAAGTTCGTGTCAAAAAGATATTTTGGTAACCATTTAAATAGTAATATTCACAAAAATAATGTGTTGAGATCCGATAGTGAATATGTTAATGTCCAATTAATTGAAAATGCATTCAAAAACAGAGTCGCTACTTACAGAATATTATTTAATGAAATGGATCACCAACCTCTTGATCCCGAAACTATTTTACAAAAACACAAGGATAAGATCTTTACATTATTAGATCGTTCACTTAACAAACATCACGCTTTAAAAGTAAATTTTATTCTTAATGCAAATTTTACACAAGATACCAAACAATTAAATAATACATTTGATTTCCAATTAAGTAATAGTATTGTTGATATCAGCACTGATAAAGCTGCTGTTTTTACGTCCCTAGTAAATGAAATTGTGATAAGGTTGTCAAACTTTGAAAGAAAAGATAGTGGGTGGAGTTTAGTAACATTTAATCATATCGATCTCAATATTAACAAATATAATCCATTACGCGGCTCTTCTTTTATCGAATTACCTCGTGATATAAAAAATAAAAAAGCGGTTATTAATGTAAAAAACAATGACCATGAGTGTTTTCGATGGGCTGTATTGTCTGGTTTATACGAACCCAAAAGTCATTCAAATATGGTCAGTTCATACATATTACATAAGAATAAATTGAACTTTGAAAATTTAACTTTTCCATTTAAATTGGGAGATATCCATAAATTTGAAAAAAATAATGATATTAGCATTAATGTATTTGGTCTCGAGTACAACTCTCAAAACAAGAAACACGATGTTATAGGCCCACTACATTTAACTAAATTAAAAAAGTCTAATCACTTAAACTTGTTGTACATAACTAAAGATAACCAAGGACATTATTGTTTTATCAAAAATTTATCGAGGTTAGTGTCTAAGCAATTGTCAAATGCACAACATGCTGTTCATATTTGCGATGGTTGCTTAATTAAATTTACATCACACGAGAGACTAAACCAACATCAAAAAAACGACTGCTTCCACGTATGCACAAACTTACCATCCGAAAAAGAAGACACAAGAAATTGGTTTAACGAATATGTTCCATCGAATCAAGTTACTTTTAATAATTATGAACGACAATTAAGAGTACCTTTTGTTGTATACGCTGATTTTGAGGCATTTTTAAATCCAATTCAATCCTGTTCTAACAACCCCAGTACATCTTCTACTACCAATATTCAAAAACATGAAGTTTATAGCTTCGGTTACTATATTAAGTGTTCTTATAATGACAAGTTATCTGTGTACAGAACATATACAGGTGAAGACTGTGCAAAAACATTTATGAAAGTCATAAAAGAAGATTTAGAAACTATTTGTAAAAGTAATGCGTTTGCTAAAACTTCTTTCCCTCTAACAGATGCTAATAAGGTAGACATTATGCAAAGCCATGCTTGTTATATTTGTGATAGAAATTTGAATGATGACTCAACCGTTTCTTATAATTATCATACTGGACTTTACGAAGGCGTTGCACATAAATTTTGTTCTGAAAAATACAAACCACCCAATTTTGTACCTGTATTTTTCCATAATTTGAGCAATTACGATAGTCATTTTATTGTACATGGACTTGGTCTTGAAGATGGTGACATAGAACTAATCCCACAAAATAAAGAAAAGTATATTTCGTTTTCTAAGTCTTTACAAGTGAATAATCGTGTTGTAAAATTGAGATTTGTCGATTCTCTTAAATTTATGTCGAGTAGCTTGGATAAATTAGCTAAAAACTTGACTACTGACCAATTTTACGAATTGAAATTGAACTTTCCTCGTGAAGAAGACTTTAAACGTCTAATACGGAAGGGTGTCTATCCATATGAGTACATGACTTCGTATGATTCACTGAAATTAACTTCGCTTCCTACACAGGATCAATTCTATAGTTCTCTTACTGACAGTCACATTTCCGAAAACGATTTCCTACATGCTCAAGATATTTGGTCTCATTTCCAATGCAAAAATATGGGGGATTATTCCAATCTTTATCTGAAAACAGATGTTTTATTACTAACTGACATATTTGAAAATTTTAGAAATGTGTGTCTTAAGACATATGGTTTAGATCCCGCCCATTATTATACCGCGCCTGGAATTTCCTTTGATTCGATGTTGAGGACTACCAAAATAAGTTTAGAACTTTTAACAGATGTCGACAAAATAGCTTTTATAGCGAAAAACATTCGAGGAGGGATTTCCCAATGTAGCAACAGACATGCAAAAGCAAATAATACATTTATGGAAGATTATGATCCAAATATTCCTTCATCTTTTCTCATGTACTTAGACGCAAATAATCTCTATGGGTGGGCTATGTCACAATGTCTTCCGTCTGGCAAATTTGAATGGGTAAATAAAGATACCGATTTCAATGTTTCAGACGATGCTGAATATGGGTTTATATTAGAAGTTGATCTAGAGTACCCCAAGGAATTACATGACTCTCATTCAGATTTGCCGTTCTGTCCAGAAAATGTATGTCTAGGTGATTCTAAAGAAAAAAAATTGATTCCCAATTTAAACAATAAATATAATTATGTATTACATTACAGAAATCTTAAACAATGTTTAAAAAATGGGTTGCGTTTAGTGAAAATCCATCGTGTGTTGAAGTTCAAACAATCTACTTGGTTAAAAAGTTACATAGATTTGAATACCCGAATGCGTTCGCTGGCGACATCTGATTTTGAAAAAGATTTCTTTAAACTTATGAATAATTCTGTTTTTGGTAAAACAATGGAAAATGTCACGAAACGTGTGAATGTTAAATTATTAAGTCACTGGGAAAATCGCGGAAAATCCCAAGGGGTACAGTCCTTAATATCTAAACCTGAATTTCATAGTTTATCAATATTTTCTGAGAATTTAGCTGCTGTGCAATTGAAAAAAACAAAAATCTTTTATAACAAACCAATTTACCTTGGATTCTGCATTTTAGATCTATCGAAAACTTTAATGTACGAATTCCACTACAATTATATGAAATACAAATATACGGAAAATCTCAAGCTCCTTTACACGGATACTGATAGCTTAATATATGAAATAAACACTGCTAACTTTTATGAGGACATTAAATCTGACCTGAACTTGTATTATGATACATCTGATTACCCACCCAACAATGCATATGGTTTACCATTACTAAATAAAAAGAGGTTAGGTTTTTTTAAAGACGAAAATAATGGCAAAATTTTGAAAGAGTTTGTTGGTCTTAGATCAAAAATGTATGCCTTAGATGTTCAAAATAGTGGTATTATATCCAAAGCTAAAGGAATAAACAAGTGTGTTACCAAAAAATTAACCCTTAACGACTATAAAAGTTGTTTATTTGATAGAAATATACAACATGCTCAAATGTTACGATTCCGATCAATAAAGCATGTTTTATTTACGCAAAATGTCAATAAAATATCATTATCTTACAACGACACAAAACGATATTTATTGAAAAACACTTCGGATACTCTTGCGTGGGGTCATTATAAAATACCTCATAATTCTTAAAAAAAAAAAAAAAAAAAAAAAAAAATACACGGAACATTCAATTTTCATATTTATTTTTTGTACATAATATTGTATTTTAGGATGTTTTTTTTTTATTTTTTAAGTTTTGGCAATAAAATGATTGGCTTTTTATGTGATTTATCTAGAATAATATAAATATTAAAAAATAATTAGCAAAATTTTTGTTTTTTTTTTTTATTTGTTACCCCATTTTTTTTACCAAATTTATTTAAAAAGCTATGGTCTAGAAATTTTCTCATTTGAAGTCAATCCGTTAACATATGAACACACATATTTAAAAATTTATAATGATTCATTTTAACCACCCTTTCACTACAATAGTAGCGGGTCCAAGTGGGTGTGGTAAAACTCAGTTTGTTACCAATTTTTTAAACAATGCAAAAGAAGTATGTAATGTTGAATTTGATGAAATTATTTGGTGTTATGATGAAATGCAACCTTTGTACAATCTGGAAAATGTAAATTATAGCCAAGGAATACCAGATTTTTCTTTATTTGATGGAAAAAAGCCCAAGCTTCTCATAATTGATGACTTGATGAGAGAATCGGATGGACGAATCGTTGATATTTTTACAAAAGGAAGTCACCATAGAAACTTAAGTGTTTTTTATATTACTCAAAACATATTTCATCAAGGCAAAGGACAACGTGATATTTCATTGAATACCAGCTATATTGTATACTTCAAAAACCCGAGGGATAAAACACAAATTCGCTACTTGTCACGACAAGTTTATCCGGAGAACCCAAAATTTGTAGATGAAGCCTACAAAGATGCCACTAAAGATGCTCATGGTTACCTTATGATTGATCTGAAGCAAAATACCGATGACATATGCCGTTTTAAAACTAAAATATTTCCTTTTGATGGGCATTGTACCGTATATGTTCCCAAGAAAGGGTTTAAATACGACAAGAATCAACACGTTTTAATCAGTTCCAAATAATGCATCCAAGAGTACACACATATAAACATTTACTTGAAGCACTGCAGTTACTTAAACCAAAGTATCGCACAGCGTTGCTAAAATCTTGTGAAGATGAAGAAATTAATATTATTTGTGAGTGTATTTATAACGTTTTAAAAGGGAAAATACCACTGGAATCAAAAGATAAATCAAAACTAAACAAATATAAAGACACATTACGAAAACTAGTTTCGAAAGGGAAACACAAATTGAGGAAAACTGTTATTATTCAAAAAGGAGGTGCATTTCTACCTATTATATTAGGTGCAGTTTTAAGTGCCTTAGTAAGCTCCGTAACATAAAATAAAATGGAAAACACAAAAAAAATGTTGTTAGTTGAACCAGACTTTATTGAAAGACTCAAACGAAATGATAGCCAACCCGAAAATGTATCATCTCGCCTAGACGGAGAGATGCAAAAAATCCTGAAGAGTAAAATTAATGATCGTGAAAAGTGGGCATTATATTCTCAAGCACTACAACGATTTTTGCACTTTATTGAATCAGATCGAAAACCATTTAAAATACCAATAGTGATGGAGGGGTTTGATCAACTCAACGATGAAAGTAAGGATTTAAACTTAAAAGTAAACAAAAAGGAGGAGGATGAAAATTATTTTTATGTTTCTGCAGTTACTGCAGCTACACCGTCTGGTACAAAAAATCCAGAAACTGTACTATTCAGTCCATCTCGTATTATAGATAATTTACCAAAATCATATGAGAAAAAAACCAGAACATTATTGACTTGTATTGTGTCAAGCAGACCAAAAATATGGTGGAAAACAAATGGTGAAGTTGTAATAAACAATCGAACTATTCCAAACAGCAATATTCTCGATCTGGTAAGCGATACGGTTAGATCTCTTAAACGCCCTAAGCCAACAGGATGGGAAGAGTTTGCTTTATTTTTAAGAGATATAAAAGTTCCTACGTCTTGTATAGGTAATCCTACTAATCTAGAATTTATAAATAAACCTCAATCGAGTGAACCTCACGCATCATCTGCTCCATCAAGTGCTCGATCGTCATCGTCATTTAAAGACACAAGCGCCAGTACACCTCTTTCAAGTGTACTGCTCAAGGCAAACAAAAAGAAACTAGATTGGGAAAGATGGAGCCCTTATTAGACATTCATGCAATATACTACGATGTATCTAATCCAGCAGGCTACAGTAGTTTAAATAAATTAAGTAAACAAATGAAAGGACGAATGAACAAAGACGAAGTAAAGAACTGGTTACAATCTCAAGAAACGTACACACTGCATAAACCGGTTCAAAGGCGATTCACAAGAAATAAATACGTCTTATCTAACTTTAATGAACTCTGGCAAGCTGATCTGAGTGATATGGGTACTTACAGTCAATATAATGATGGATACAAATATATTCTGTGTGTTATTGATGTGTTCAGTAAATATGCTTTTGCGAGAGCTATGAAAAAGAAAGATGCCACAACCGTTATAAATTGTTTTGAAAGCATATTTACTGAAGCCAATTCTACTCCTCGTCACATCCAATCTGATAAAGGCACCGAATTTGTTTCAAAGGCAGCAAGGGATTACTTTAGGAGCAAAAACATTAACTACTATACTACTAACAATCCTGACATTAAAGCAAGTATAGTAGAAAGGTTTCAAAGAACTCTTAAAATGAAAATGTGGCGTTACTTTACTCATAAGAATACATACAAATATATAGATATTTTGCAAGAACTTCTTTATTCTTATAATCACAGTTATCATTCTAGTATTAAAATGCGCCCTATCGATGTAAATTTTGATAATATCATGACTGTTTGGTGTAATTTGTATAACAGAAAAAAGGATAGACAACTTACTTTGGAAATCACAAAACTAAATGTTGGTGATCATGTTAGAATTACTAAATATAAACATATATTTCAAAAGGGTTACGAAACTAATTGGAGTGACGAAATATTTAGAATTGATTCAATAATAAACCGCTTTCCACGAGTTGTGTATACGTTAAGAGATTTAGAAGGTGAGCCTATCGTTGGTACATTTTATTCTAAGGAATTACAAAAAGTGACTTATCTCCCCTCCATTGATTATAAAATTGATAAAATAATACGCTCACGTGGGGTTGGTGCCAGAAAAGAAGTACTAGTGAAGTGGCGAGGTTATCCTAACAAATTTAATTCTTGGATACTCGCTTCAAGCTTAAAAAAAATATGAGTGAAAACAGCTTTTATATTACATTGTTAAGTAACAGTTCCTCGGACTACTATACCGATAATACGACTGCACACTTCTTAACCAAATTACCCAGGAGTATAAAGTTGGAAGGAGAATGGGTAGTTGGCTTAGTAGAATTTCAATACCCTTGTTCAATGTACAATGTTCAAGATCATGAAAATATGATTTATTTAAAAAAGAAAGTAGTGTCACCCACTGACAAGATAGCCAAAATTGTAGATATAAAAACTCATATACCAGCAACTACATATGACAACGTTGACCATTTTATTCAAGCTTTTAATGACAACCCACAACTGAAAAATAATGTAAAGTTTAGATATGATAATCTAACCAAAATGGTTGGGGTAGCAACAATTAATAACGATATAACTTCTCTTATAACAACCCCAATACTAAGTCTACAGTTAGGTTTTAAACCGAAAACAAATTTACGGCAAGTTTCATTTGGTAAAAATCCTGTTAATTTGTATTTGGGCTTACCATCACAATTATTTGTTTATACAGACATCATACAACCACAGGTAGTTGGTGATGTTATAACTACGTTGCTTAGAATAATACCATTAGATCCAACAGAATTCCATTATGGAGCATATAAAACACACATTTTCTCACCCGCTCATTATGTACCTGTTTTACGTAGAGAATTTGATACTATGGAAATAGATATAAGAACAACTACCGGTGCAAGAGTGCCATTTCAATTCGGAATTTCCTGCGTGAAACTACACTTTCAACGGCTAAGATGAATTATAAAAGATCATCTCACTCTTGTCCCTACGATCATTATTATACCCATCAAGCTGGTTCTGGTATAGGAATTGTCTATAAAGGTGTTCCGTTTCAGCGAGGGCATGGGATTGGAAGTTTTTTGGGGGGACTGTTTAGGTCAGTAATTCCTTTGTTGTCTAGTGGTTTTAAAACTGTTGGAAAAGAAGCGTTAGATGCGGGGGTTGGTTTGTTATCTGATATGGTAAATTCACACCCTATAGATAGTTCAGTTAGGTCTCGATTTAAAGAAGCTAGTGCTAACTTAAAAAGAAAAGCTGATGAAAAGATCGATTCTCTGATGTCGGGATCTGGGTATAAAATGTCAACTAAGAGACGGGAACCTCTCATTACCTTGAAAGCATCGCGCCGAAGAGGAGCTAAGAGAAATAAATATAGTGACGATATATTTTCAAAGTAAATCATGTCATTCCTACACAATCATTCGTGTGAATGTGCAAAATCTGAGTTAGATATATTTGCCCTGCCTTCGACACAGACAAGTATTGAGAGTGGACAGTGGGTTCATTATAAACCAATCTCATCTTTAAGTGATGATGGTCCTATTGAGTTTCAAGTCCCCGGTTCAGGTGATGACTACATTGACTTATCACATACATTATTACATATAAACGCCAAAATATTAAACCAGGATGGTACAAAGTTAAAGCCTGATACTCAAGTTGCCCCCGTTAATAATTGGTTGCACTCCCTTTTTAATCAACTTGACGTATATTTAAATCAAAAACTAATCTCGCCACCAAACAACACATATGCTTACCGTGCTTACATGGAAAATCTACTTAACTATGGACCAGCCGCTAAAAAAACTCACCTTACTTGTGGGTTATGGTATGAAGATACAGCACATTATATGGACACCGTTGACGCAAATAACAAAGGATTTCACAAAAGGATGGAATTTGTTACAGATAGTAAACAAGTTGAAATGATTGGACATTTACATGGTGATATGTTTAACCAAGAGAAGTTTCTAGTGAATGGTGTAGAAATGCGTGTTAAGTTAGTGCGATCAAAAGAATCGTTTAATCTTATTTGTCACCAAGATAAGAAATTTAAGGTACAAATAATGGACGCTAGTCTCATAATAAGAAGAGCTAGAATCAGTCCAAGTGTTTTGTTAGCTCATCAGAAAGTGCTAGCATCAACAACTGCAAAATACCCTATCACAAGAGCAGAAGTAAAGGTACTTACAATACCGTCAGGAATACAGGGTAAAACTTTAGATAACATATTTCTTGGACAGGTACCTAAAAGATGTATAATTGGTTTTGTATCAAATTCATCGTTTAATGGTAATTTTGCATTGAACCCTTTCAATTTTCAAAATTATAATATGAACTCTTTTAGTTTATTTGTAGATGGTCATGAAATTCCTTCTAGAACATTACAACCATCATTTAGTTCTGGTTTAATAGCATCAACATATCATACTCTATTTTCTGGGACTGGTATTCACTTCCACAATGAAGGTAATGCAATAAGCAGAACCGATTACGGGGAAGGTTACTGTTTGTTATGTTTCGATTTGACGCCTGACCTGTCAGCCAGTTCTACCTCACACTGGAACCTTGTAAGACACGGAAGTGTTCGGATAGAAGTTCGTTTTGATAATGCCTTGAGCACTACTATTAACTGTATTGTGTACGCTGAATTTGATAATGTTATTGAAATAAACAAAAATCGTGATGTATCTGTAGATTACAACAGTTAAAATAAATATAAATACAGTGAAATTAACAATTAATCTCATTTCTTCTTAATCTGTGTTTGTAACATCATCGATGAATGTATACATATTTTATTTATTATGGATACTAATGAAATTCAATATTGTATGAAAAAAATTAACCCTAGATTTAAATCAAATGTTTTTGCTGCTAACCGAATCCCTATTTGGGTTGCTCGTCCAGTTTTTATTGTAAGCAATTTGGACCCTGATTCGAAACCAGGTTCCCATTGGGTTGCAATGCATATTGATGCTAAAGGTGTAGGGGAATACTTTGACTCATTTGGTCGGAAACCTACTGGTTATCATAAGTTATTTTTGAATAGAAATGCAAAACGGTGGTTTTATAACCAAAGACCACTTCAAAATCATTTTACTTCAGTTTGTGGCGAATATTGTTTAGTTTATTTATATTTTAAGTATCAAGGAAAAACTATGAGCGATTTATTGAGTTTGTTTTCTGAGAATTCTCTTTGTAACGATTTAATTTTAAGAAATATGTTTAAGTCAATTTTTGTGAAATAAAACAATATATATATACTAAACTGATTTTTTTTATTTATAAATAATACCTTAATTATACCTTATTTACCTAAAAATAGTGTTTACATTACAACAAATTTTTTCCTTAAAATAACAAACGTAGCTTAGTGATTTTATATTAAAGGGTGGAGACTTTTATACATTTGCAAAGGGAAATAGATCAATATGATTAGGCTACAAAACAAATTACAACATGTGGTTATAAAACGAGTCTTAACAATTTTGAATAACAAAAAGTTGTTGTTTAAGCAGTAAGAAATATATAATACTAGTAGTACACAAGGGTATGTTATAAAATATTATCTTATGTCTTATATAATAAATACAGTTTTAACCTAGTATTAAAACTACACAAACACTTAGTTTACTTTTTCGTATTGTTTATAAAATATTTCACGCAAGTGTCCTTTGAAGCTATGTCTTTCGTTATGTTGTATATCACATCACGGACAGTCTCAAGCTGTGGATCTTGCTCAGTTGAGATGTAAGATTTTAATCTCACATCGGCGTGCTTCCAGTGCTCTTCTGGTGCGATGTTCCTAACTTTTTCAAGATCGTATATTTCTATCTTAATAAGGTGTGATGCATACGCAGCATCGTCTTTACCCGAAGATAGGTAAGCAACACCGGTATGGGAACTTTGCGACACACTGGAAGATCTCTTCACTGGTTTCACTTTTTTCTGCGGTTTTTCAAAGAAACTCTCGATACTATTTGCAGGACGTTTCTTCGCTATGGCTTGTTTCACTTTAAAACCGAGTGTGCCTTCTTCATCACTCCCTGAATCATCATGTTCAGGTTCAGGGTAATAAAAATTCTTGAAAGTGTTTTCCGTGAACTGTAACAATATTCAACAATAAGTTATACATCCGATTAACACACTTAACAAGTAACACGATGAACACAAGTTACAGAAAAAAAAAACACTGTTAAACAAATAGTACATAAAAATACTACATACATATTTTATAAAAAATAGTACATACTTACATTTGCCATTTTTTATAAGCACTGTAGCACGATTCAACACTATGTCACTGTACACTGAGAGAGCTCTGGTAACAAGCACGACTCGGTTCTGAATACTTATAGATCGTCACTGTCCATCGGCTTTTATAAGGATGTGACAATAGATTACCGTTAAAATCACGTTTCGACTAGTTTGTACCGCGCCCAACAGCCACCAACAAACAGTAATAAAATTTATAATAGACTTTCGAATCTTTTGATGATTCGGAGAAGAAACCTGTCATAAATCTTTACAAACAATATGGACCCAACAAACAAATTAAAAAATCAACGAGTTTAGTTCAGCCCACTACAAATACACGTTAGTACAAGTTACAAAGTTTATTCAGGTATTTTCTTAAGCATCTATTCAAGAACATAATATTTGGCGAAATAAATAAATATGCAAAAATAGAACTCGTATTTTTAACTTACAGCTTAAATAAGTTAGTATAGTTTTGAAGCAGTTATTACTGTATAAAATACCGCATTACTATTGTAAGATTAGATTCGTATTATCCTTATGCTACAGGCAATATTTTTACATAGAACTTCCTCCTTTTTGAAGTCGGTTATTACAAAAAAGAGATGAAAGTAACATTGAGTACGTACTCAAATTTATGCAAGGTTAGGTTAGGTTAGAACAGCGTTCTTAAGACCAAAACAACTGTACTGTGCTCGTAGCTAGTTTTAAGTAGGTAAGTAAATAAAGCAGTTCTTCAAAATTAAGTTTTCGAAGTTAGGTGATAAGTTAGAAGTAATGTTAAGTTGAACAAGATAAAATATATAAATAGAACAACGTTCGAAATGCAGCATATGTAGTGAGTAACAAAATACATACTTTGAAGTAAGGCTACCTGAAGTTAAGTAGTCAGTTAACGTATCCTGCGTTAGCTGGGCGTAGTCCTGTAGCTTAGGTTAGGTTAGGTTAGAATTGTGATCTAGCATAGGTTAGCTTAGATTAGTGATACGTACACCGTAGCACACATCACGTAGTAAGAAACCTTGGAGTAAAGAGACGATGTGAGACAGGCTGGGTTGAAACAGCGATTCCAATAAGAACCAAGGTGGCGGACCTAGTCTGATAGTTTAGGTATGAGATGTTTAGGTATTTGTCCAGCTTTACCTAAAGAATGTTCTTAAAAGATGTATACCGTTTGGAAAGGAAGTTGTAGGCAGTTGAAGCCAAAGAGAAATATAAAAGAGGGAAACAATAGTAGACCGTAATAAAAGTGAGCTCGGCGTCCGAGAGGGCAATAAAACCCGAGCTCGGGTAGACAATAGAAAAGGGTCGATGGGTCGGGGAAGGTGTTGCATTGTTAGCGTAGGGCGTTCTGTAAGTCCTGACAGAGCTGTCTGAGCGTCCTGGGACCTATTCCAAACGCTCCAAGTAGGGGGCTATTTGTTTTTTTTTTTTTTTTTTTTTTTTTTTTTTTTTTAGGTTTCGTGGTCCGCCAAATCCGCCCTGGATGCCGCCCATCAGGCCCGTCCGCCCCGTATCGTAGTATCGGCGAATCCCTACTACTAATCATGGACCCCCCCATAGAAAAATGATTTTCAACACAAATCTAGAATTTTCTAAAAGTAGGAGATATATCTTGGTCGGAAAGCTTTAGATGTTCACGGCGGCGGCGAATTTTAGAGGCAAAAAAGTGTTTTTCAGTCTATCTTGTAACTAGTAGCGCTATCTGTGTAATTTTTGGAAAACTATTAAGTTTGAATTTCCGCTTAAATTCTGTTTCCGAGTTATATTTTTCAATAATTGTAATATTACTCACCATCACATTCTTGAAACCCAGTCGATAGTCATACTTTTGCCCAAAGTGCAATTGTGAAAACATTGTTTCGAATTTCCTTAGGGCAATGCTAGAAGTTGCTGATTCACTACAAACGGTATAGATGGCGGTAGTAGCGGCCAAAAGCGTAGTGAGTTCATCGCTAGGCTCACTTGAGGCGCTAGTGTAGAGTGAGATCCTTTGAAACGTCAAATGCACTGAACTACTGATGTTGATGGACTTATTTTTCCTTACGGCCTGAACATAAACATATTATTGAGTTATAAACCGTAAAGAGTATTAACGGAACCCCTGGTAAGCGTCCGCTGTATGTCTGCCTGTCACAGGGCTCAAACTCTTGAACCATTACAGGTACAACCTGAAAAGATGCTTTAAGACCTGGGCGGATTTTTTAGTAGGCACTAATCCATTTGAGAGTGAAAGCGCGCACATAACAAAATACGAGGTTACGAATATGAGCATTTTTTAAATATAAACATTACGGGGTAATGTGCAACTATTGTTTCAGAGAAAATAAGAAGGATTCCGTGACAAAAATTTTAAACTTTAAACAATATTGTTATACTATAATGTAATTTGCTAAATTATAATTTCACATACAAAAACACAACAAGCTTCGTGGCCTAAACGCGGTACTCGACTTTAAGAGGATTTTTAAAATTTGGCAATGGTTGGTTCAGTTTTGGGGAGGAAACAGACAGCTGAAACCTCAATTTTTATGAAAAATGAGCAGTGCAATGGGCTGAGCAGTTTTTCCTTTGTCATTGTGCAACGATCGAATAAAATACTAATTGAGTTTATTGTTGTTTTGTCGTAGTGTCAGTTTGCCTCAGTATAGATCGGTTTTTTACTGTCATATAGAGCACCTTGACTATTGGAATTTTACACGATAAATAGTAAAAATAAAGTTATATGGATCCATACAAGATACTTCTTTTACTCGGTGTGTTTATTTCTCGGTGTGCTTTGCACTTGGCGGTTTTTTTAATGTTATACGAGATTTTTTGCCGAAACCCATTCTTTTATCTTCCAGCATTGTTTTATCGGGCTTGTATTCAGGATTGCGGCCATCTCGATTTTAGCGCAAATAAACGGCATTGTTTGAGTGTGGTATTGTTTGAGAATGGAGATTTTTGTTGATTTACACTGTTCTCCAATGGAAAAAAGGATTGATAGTCCCCTGAATTCAATAGTCAGTCATAGGTTAAGGTCCCTGCCGACGTTTTCCCAGGCCAGGGTACTACAGCGTAGATTATAAGAGGAGTATTAACACAGTTTAACAATAATAATGTGATCACAAAGGGCTGCAAAACGTACTTTACGTACTTGATGAACATCATAATGATGTGTTAAAAAAATCTTACATCGATAAAATATATAATAATATAACACACACGATGAGGTGGTTGGAACGCTCCTGACCCATTAATGTACCTAATACACCTACCTACATGTCTTAAGAGTACAAAACGCTGAGCCCTGTAGGTGTAGAGTGCTTTAGCCGAAGAAAGAAAGGATCCATCGGTTCAACAGCTTTTTTTAAAGCATTAAAGTCTGCTAGCGTAAACCAAATGTTTATAATAGAGAAAATTAAAAAAAAAAATGGTTCAGGCGGGGTTCGAACCCGCGTCTCCAACGGCTTTCCGGGCCAACACCGGTGGCCTACCTTGGACCACTGAACCAGTTGCGGGAGCCTTTAATTTATCAACCAGTTGCTTCTTGCATGTCTTAGGGTGGCGTCGTAACGCCATCTAACGTAAAAATTCAGACTTCAGACCATCCATTCACTTTCAGACCATCGTCTTAAAATATGTTGAATCAATAGTAACGACGTGCTACACCCAAACTAATTATTCCCCTCCCCCCTCTAAACCATTAATTTTTTCAATTTTTTACTTCATTCTAAACATATGATTCAACAGTACTTACATTCGCTATCGCTAGCTGTCGCTATATTCTTTGTCCATAATGACTGCGCGAATAGTTCCGGAGTTATTCGGGTGCGGGGCGACGTGACGCCATAAACTGGCTCACGACGACTTCGGATGACTTACAAATGCCGCTTTTACTTCGGCAATTAAACTTGTAACCCTCAGAAATGTGTGTCACGTTTGTTCAGTTCTGGTAAACGCGACGAGGATTTAAGGGACTCGAAATAATTATTTAACTATCAGATCAGAATGTTTGCTGAAGATAATTTCTAAACGTTGACATTGGCGAAATAACTCTGGCTTAAAACAGCCAGACGTGAAAGCCTTAAAGAAGAAAACAAATCTAGCTTTTTCTTTTTCATCGCGCATTTTAAATTCACACATTTGAGAATAAGAACTCTGTTTGAGCAACGTGGATTTCGACTATGTAAAGTGCTGACGGAAAAATGAATGGTTAATATGTTTTCTAGTGGCAGCACTAACACTTGATGCTGAGGTATTGTTGTGGCAAGCCTACCACCACACTGAGACTGTTTTAAAATATTAAAATTGTAAAGATAAAACTCTTTAGAAGAAAAATCTTGACAGCGTGATGTACCACTATGGCGCCATGAATACAACGGCATCTGTTGGTAATTTTTCCTTTGTTCTCTCATTACACTGGTAATATTTTAATCAATTGTGGTGCAGGGATAGTTAGACATCCAAAGATAAAGGTACCGACTACGGAAAAGAAAAAAATACGCGGTCAAAGTGGGCACCTTCTACTCGTAGCTAACTTGTTCAATTGGCTGTTGTAAAAGAGATCCTCATTGGTATACGTAATATGTACTTACGCAACTATTAATACACAAGTAAGATCGTAATATCCCAAGCTTGAGATACTCGTATTAGGTAAAGACATTGTACTTTAGTCCGGCCGTAAAGTTGGTGCAGTTTATGGACGGTAGCACTAGCACGTACGGCGGTCGTTCGGCGCGGAAATGTTTCATTTAAACATTAAACCCATAGCCAGGGTATCTCCGTCCCACTTAGGAAATTTAAAGGTGCCAGATGTTTGAAAATATTCATCTTTTTTGCCTATTTCCAAAACAGTTTCACGTGTCACGTGTCGTGTGCAATTTTTTTTACAGACCACTGCTATCTAAAATAATCAAATTTATCCATATTTTTCATAAATTTCGTGACAATCATAAATTCATAATTTCAACTCTTTTATTTCCTTACATAGGTACAAAACATTAAAATAATTTGAAAGGCTTTATAAATTGCTACATGTGTAACTATGGGCACCGTTTTCCTTTTCCACGCCCCTTCTCAATTTCCATCGCCTCAGGATCATAACATAACGGGGTTGATCCTGATTTTCAGGGAAAATTAGACGATCAAATTGTAATTGTCAATCGTCATGTGACAGAAACCCGCTGAGGCGAACAGACTCCGCTTGAGTTGGCTTTAGCTTATTACGTGGTTGTAGTTATTGATGCGAATATTCTCGCAAATCATGTGACAAGAGACATCCTTGAACTTTCAATGTCAAGGAATGCAGCCGAATATTACAAGATGAGGCATTCGAATGGCATTGTCATATCAATATTTAATTCTAAGAGATCGTTGCAATGTGGTTGAATTAATCATTTGACGTGAACTAAGTCACATTTAATTGACATTGAATAACTAGAACATGTCGCTAATACTAGATGTGATGATACTACTACTACTACTGATGTGATGATAACGATACATAATTTAGCTGCGCCCCGTAGCTTATCAAATAGAGTTGCCTCTGTGTTGATCTAGTGTTATGCAATCTATACCGAAATTTTATCACAAGTGATAAAAAAAAATCAGCCTATTGACTTCAAGATCAAACAAACATACGCAGAAGTAGTCATAAACTTTATGACTCAATTAAAAATGTCTGAATTGTTGTAACTGTTGGTAACATTTTTGTTGGCCTGCCATCACGCCTATAGTACAGGGATAGTTGGACATTCAAAGATAGTTTTGGGATACTTTTTACCCGACTGTCGGAAAGAAAAACAAATACGCGATAGAAGTTGCGAACATCTATTAGTATACATACTCGTATATTATATTAAGATTGGATGTTCGATCGGTGTACAGTGTCGACTGTACATGTTTTAGCTTACGTTGCGATCTACTTGAGACCGCGTAATTTATAATAAAAACAAACATTTTACCGATCAGTGCATAACTAACACGCGGACGATAAACGTCAACGGAGGAACGACCAATTATTTTACCTACTTAATTTTGTATCTTTAAGTACAATAAACCAGTTCAACTATAACTTAACTTCATCGTTCTTTCAACGCACTCCAACACCACAAGCAAGTGTAAGGGCTAACTGGCTCCTACATTTTATGGTCCTTCGAACCTTTGGACTACACTTCGAAGTCCTTCAAGCAATCAAGGTAATTTAGTGTTTTTTGTGCTTAAATTACGGTAGCGAATCGGTTTGCTGGCCTCCCACAAGCGGGTCTCACCAGTGAATTGAGAGTCGCAAATATCGTTTTGAGAGTGCAATTACACTGGTTACCACGAGCGACCGTCCCGGCCGGGAACTCCTGCATCGACAACTACGAGCGGACGAAAACCAGGACTGGGAACAAGGCCCAAGGTCTTCGTGTCGTGAATTAACAACTCAACAACTTCAACTTTCAACAAACTTCAACTTAAACTTCAACTTTAACTCCAACTAACTCAACATGGACAAGCTTAAACTACAGCAATCCTGTTTTGAAAAAATTAAAACTTTGTGTGTGAACTACAAAAAGGACAGCACAACCAGAAAAACTGCTGACTATCTGAACAATCGATTAACATCCCTTGACGCCTTATGGGGTGATTTCGAAAACTTGCATTCTGCCCTTGAGGTGGAAATTGAAGAAAAAGACATCAACTACTTCTTGGAAGATATTCAGGGAAAACGAGAGAAATTTATGAGGCAACTAAGTCCGACATACTGAATCGTCTTCATACAAAACTTCGTCGGTCAAATTTGACTTGACAGGGCTGCTGGACGAAGAACGGAGCGATGACGTGAACATCGTCTCTTTACTTAGCAAACAAGAGTGCAACTTTAGAGCCATTGACCGTGCCATGTCAAAAATTGACATTACAACTAGCAACGAAAAATGGGAGATGGAAGATAATCTTAACATTCTGAATTCAAAATGGTCAAGCATCGACAAGTTGCACTGGGAGATCGACGGCGTGCTAAAAGGGTCTCATCAAACATATTACACCACTTTTGTTGATATTGAGAGCAAGTACGACTGCTTGCGAAAAGAACTTAGCAGCAAAATTTGGTCAACAGTGCACTACCAGCAATCGGCGCCCAGGATTGAAATTCCCGAATTTTCGGGAAACTACAATCAGTGGATTTCATTTAAAGATCTTTTTATAGAAGCGGTGCACAACAACCCAACCATCAACAAGGCTCAAAAGATGCAACATCTCAAATCTAAACTCCGAGGTGAAGCCGAAAGATTGGTCCAACATCTAACTGTCAACGCTGACAACTATAAATCTTGCTGGGATATACTAAATCAACGGTATGATAACAGACGCCTTCAATTCATCTCTTTCATGAATACTATGCTGCAACTGCCCACTATACAACAACCGGACGCCTACAATTTAAAGAAGATGCATGACGTCATAACTGAGTGCCTAAGCGGGTTAACTAACATCGGCCTAGAAACGACAACTTGGGATCCGATCATCGTGTACCTAATGACGCAGAAACTTGATACGGCCACTCATAACGACTACGTGAGGGATCTTCAAGATCATAGGGAAATTCCGGTCTTGAGTGATTTCCTTTACTTCCTCGAGAGCAAGTTCATGGCTTACGAAACTATGAAACGCACTAAAACGGACGTCGTCATCCAACAGAAACCATCATTTGTGAAAACTTTCAATAAGGATTACCCTGTAAAGAAAAACTTTAACTACAACTTCAACAAAATGAACTTACACTCAAAAACTTATCATGCAACATACGGACAATGCCCACTTTGCGATGGCGCACACGTGTTGATGCAATGTCAGAAATTCATCGACCTTGATATACCGCATCGGAATACTACTGTTGCGAAACTACAAGTATGCAAAAATTGCTTGTTCAGTCACGGGGACAAGGAATGCAAATCTAACAAAACGTGTAAGGAATGTAACTTGAAACATCATTCATTATTGCACAACTCTATGAAGAAACAAATATCAACTTTTAAAAAATATAACTCCGAGCCAAAACCTTCAACTTCAACTCAACAAGCTTCTAATCACTTAGCCGCAAATGATATGGAAGTCTTACTAACTACGGTTCAACTTAAACTTCAATCCTTCGACGGAAACTTTGTAACCCTGAGGGCGTTACTTGACCAAGGCTCACAAGTAAATCTTATAACTGAGAACGCCGCACAACTACTCAAACTGCCCAGAAAGAAGCTAAATGCAACTATATCGGGAATAGGAGACTTATCCGGAAACTGCAAAGGGAAAACTCAACTAACATGCAAGTCCTTATATTCCGATTACACATTTCAAACGGAGGCGTTAATCCTTAACAAGGTTACGAACAACCTACCCAATACTACATCCAAAAAAACTTAACTGGCCGCATTTAGAAAACTTGAAACTAGCTGATCCCGACTATAACGTATCGCGCCCCGTGGATCTGCTTCTCGGGGCGGACGTGTACGCTGACATCATCATGGATGGTGTACTGAAAGGTGATCAGCAGGCTCCCATCGCTCAACAAACTCGCTTAGGTTGGATTTTATGTGGAAAACTGATAACTTTCAATTGCCATGTAACTCTGATTAACATGGATGAACTTACGAAGTATTGGGGAAACGAGGAAATCACCCAAGACTGCGAGAATAACCCGAAAAACGACGAGTGTGAAGACTACTATCAAAAAACAGTCAAGCGTGGAGCCGATGGGAGGTACATCGTGAAAATGCCTTTATCTTCAAACTTCGAAGA
Source organism: Apotomis capreana (assembly GCA_947623375.1). Taxonomy (NCBI): domain Eukaryota; kingdom Metazoa; phylum Arthropoda; class Insecta; order Lepidoptera; family Tortricidae; genus Apotomis; species Apotomis capreana. The sequence goes on from OX392499.1 coordinate 712,391, forward strand.
AAAACTGGGAAATTCAAAACAAATCGCCATCTCGCAATTTCTCCAACTTGAAAAGACATTGCAGAGGCAGACTGAACTCGCAAAAATGTACAAAAACTTTATGAAGAAACCGACGACATTGTTTCCAAAAAATAGACCAGGTTCATCATATTTGATGCCACGTACCTTCCAATACCTGAATTTGTGTCTGCCGTACAAATATAAAGTCATCAATATCGATGACAGTAGAATTGTCAGTGCTGATAACATTTATAATTAAATACTTCAGCTAGACGAGAATCAAGCTCGACAGCGAAATGATAATGCAGCGAGTTTAAATCTGGAGGTGTGCCGATATTTATATTACTTAACTCTGAGTACCTAAACATGAAGACTTGAAAGAAATTCATTTGAATACAATTACGTACGGTTTCAAGGACCAGCATAATAGGGTATCACAGAATTCAAAATAGAGGAGGTTTACAACTCATCGGTTTGTTAACGTTGAATAATTATTACACTGTTTTGGGGTGTCATTCAGAAAATATGCGTTAACCTGTCAACTCCCAAAAGATTTTCAAAACATCGTGTTCTCAAGGCCACAGAAAATAATTAGAAACCATAACTATTACCAAAAAGTAGTTTTGCAACAGTTTCCACGGTACTACTAACACTGAAAACGCGCAGATTTTTTACAATTTAACTTTCGTCGGTCGTTTAGTATCCGGCACTGTCATGTTGTGAATCCTATGACAAGCTGGCTCCGTCCTTGTTATACTCTATATAATAAAATTGAAAATGCCAGAACGGGATAACGCACTAGGGAGGAAGCGAGATGGCGCCTTACAAAACTCGACGTTCTTTTAGATCACGTTTCTCCAATACGATGCACGTTACCGCAGAAAAAACTATTCAAATCTATTGTCTAAATATGAGAATGGAATAAGAGCGTAAAAAATACCGTTTTCACTACGTATTACCTTCACAATCGGCTAAAGAAATCTTCATAAAATTCTTCATTTCGCGACCGTCGACCATTTCCGGCGATACTCGGTTCTTCTCGCTCTTATGGCTCAGGTTCAAGTAGCCTAAAGTTTCTTTTCGCTATATGACTTAAGTTTAAGTAGCCAAAAATTTTGGCGTCATGTTGGTACGCCGTTATATCGAAGTTTTTTACTCGAAATGTAATGACTACGCACTTTGCTTGACGTATGTTGTTTTCTCTGTCAAACTAAATGTCATCGGCATTGTCATTGTCAGCGAATTTAATTTTCTGTGCAATAAGCAAAAAGTGTTATGAAAATGCCGAGAATTGAAAGTATTAAGTGATTATGTTATTAATTTGTATTTTGATTGATCGACCATCACGGTTTTATTCAGATTGACCACCACGGTTTCGGGAGATGGAGGAATGGCGATAGCATGTTTAATTTTTGTTAAATTTGAATTTAACAGATTATGTATTATTATAAACACAAGAAAAATATCCTTGCAAGGCAATGTACTCATTGTTCTGCATCTCGGTGCGTAGAATGCGATGCGATAATGTTGGGTTAGTAAGACCTCAGCAGGGGTTGCGGTATAGGAAAGGTGGGCCAGTTTTGGGACTTAGAAAAATTTCGGTGTCGTGAAATTTATGTCAATATAACACCTCATTTTTATTAAAGTTTCCTTTAAAACATCCTATAATAAGCATGTTTTGTTCCTATAATAAACTTTTTCTCTCAGATCAATATTTACCGAGATATTGGGGTTTTTAAGGTAAAATGCTGTCTGAAAATATGGTACATGGGTTGAAAACCGAAAACTGTAGGTTAGGTTAGGTTTGTTTTGTGACCATGTATAGCGGAGCGAGCGTAGCGAGCGGAGCGTCAAAATGCTTGCTTACATGACCCTCATAAATAGTCTACTAATATTACGTACCTACATCAAAATATGTTTATGCATTTGAACCCCAATATCTCGGTAAATATCGATCTGAGAGAAAAAGTTGAAAGAATAAAATATGTTTATTTTAGCGTAATCTACTAGATTCAATCTAATTTAAGCCCAAACCAACAAAAAAAATTAGTCCTAAAATCGGTCCAGCTTTGCTATACTCTGACCCTTACTGCTTATTTCTCGAGAAGATCTAGATTGTTCCCTATTTTCAGAGGATTCTTTTCCCACGGATTTGTCTGTTACTGAAGCGGCACTGCCTATTAATGGTTATTATTTTTACTTTTGTTTATTAAGCTTTGCTAGGCTTATTAGATTTGCTTTGAGTAACATTTGTACATGTATGTATTACTCTCCAGTCCATGTAAGTATACAAATATTTATTTATTTATTTATTGAAAAACAGGTTACATAACATTACAGTTTACACCAATGCGTCATGAACCGAACAATGTTTATTTTGACGGCGAAACGGCGTGGCCACGTTGTTCCGACATCTCGGGTGTTGGATTTGGTAGGTTGCCCCGGAACCGACGAAACACGACACCTTTCGGCCAGAAATCAGCACACGCGATGGTGTCCTGGAGCGGCCGCGGCACGCGCACTACAAACGAGCTGAAGTGCACGTAGTGGCGCGAATGCAACTGGAACACCCTCAGGTCCCTCAGCGAGTAGCCGGTTTTCTGGCGAACATACTGCGTCACTTCTTCAGCGGTGGCAGTGTGGTGCAGGCGCGACACGTATAGCGCCTTGCTCGGTGTGGAGACCCGCAGACCACAACCAACCGGTTCTGCAGTACCACACTGACTCTTGCGTGTCTTACGCTTTCTTGACACCGTTGTGAAACCCTCCTTGTCCACACTGGTGCGAGGGGTTTCCTCTATTGGAGGATCCCGAACTTCACGCGCTTTTGAGGGCGCGGCTTTCCGGCGGGCTGGAACAGGCTCACCAGCAGAAACGACGTCAGCAAAACGACGACGTGGTTTCGATGAAGCGTTGACGGGAGGCCCCGCGAGGAGGGGGCAGGGGGGCCGCGGATCTGCATGCACAATGACATCGCTTTGCGCAGCGTCAGCTACACGCGAATTGACCGAGTTGGCATTTGACGCCCGGTCATTATTCTTGAAATTTGACGCCGTCAGTGACCGCGTTTCTGGGGCACCGTCGCGCAAACGGATGATTTCTTTGCGCAATACGTCAATAACGGCCTGTGATTTGTCAAATTTCTTTACAATTTCTGCCATGCCTGCTTTAAGAGCCACAATTTCTTTCAGCAGACAGCTCACGTCGACATGGTCTGGCGCATTGGATGGCAATCTGGAGCCCTCCGTCGCCACGAACTCAGGCATGTCGCGTTCGTTCTCCCTCAGGACTTCAATGATGTTATCGAGGGTCTTCTTTCCGGCTTTATCTTCTCTGCGATGAGGTACAAATGTGCCGACAATCCCGAGAGACTGGAACAGCACCTTCTTCGCAGCGCAGATTTCGTCGACACTAAAACGCGACGAACAGATCTGAACAGCAGTCACCGCATCCATCTGACCTTCCCGCAGCAGCTTCTGTTGCAGAAAGGCGAGGATCCCGTTGACAATGGGCCCACTTTTAGGTTCACCCATTGTTTAACTACAGGCAGCGGTCGAGCCGCGCTAATTTCACAATTAAATAATTAATTAGTCATCGATGCGTCTACTTCGCTGCGCGCATCGGACGCGACTGTATAAAATGTGTTGAATCCCTTTTGCTTATAATTAATTTTATTTCGGAAATACAAATACTAGGTCGATGCAGAGTCAGCCACCGGCTAAGCTGCACCATAGATTGGAGCGGAGTTTCTTTTCTCTTTTTTTTTTCGAAATTTTCTCTTCGTCACGACCTAGCGAAATTTAATTTGTGCATTTTAAAACAAAAAATTCTAAAATCGGTTGAGAACTCGCTGAGATCTGCGCATTGTTACAAAGTCCATTCGAGTCGATCCATGGGAGCTTCGCTCGCTTCGCTCGCTCCGCTCCAATGAGGACTAAACGCAGTTTCCTTTTCAAAAGCTTTTATTTAACTTGCAATGACAGTTTCCTTTTTTCATTAAGTATATATAATAAAAAAAAACAAATTACATGTTCAAGTGTTACAAATAGGAAGTACACATTTCATTTACGCGAGCGAAGCCGCGGGCACGTCTAGTACTCTATATTATAGACACTGTGACCCGATTTTTTTATTTATAGCTAGATTATAATATGCCTGATAAAGTCACCGTCTATAAAAAACATATCAGTCTAAATTTAGAATTCATCGAACTTCATGTTAGTTAATACCGATGTCCACGAAATCTTCAAAAAGCTGTTGTTTTTCGGGACCATCTTAAGACAACAACGCCTTTCTCTCTGAAACCGAGATTACAGCGTTACTGGTATTTGAGTTGAGATTAAATTAGTGTAAACGTTTTAAATATCCTGGCAAAATTGGCAGATTCTCAGCGGCCCGGCCGGCGATAAACACGGTTAGCCGGCCCGAGCTTAATTAAACTCCTAAATCGCGCTACTATGCCACTCTCTCGACAACTTTTTACTTACATTTTAAGGGAATCCATTTTACAGATCTGATTATACCGACGACGGGGATTTTTCTTTTAGCTTCGCTGGGGAGAATATTCTTCGTTGTTTCGTGAGTTGTTTGAATATAAGGAGATTTATTTATTGATTTTATTATATATCCGTCTGGAGTTGAGACCCTTGGTCCGTGGGGATTGGCCAGCTCTTTAAGCAAATCGCTAAAAGACTGGTCTACACACCACGGGGGACCGAAGAAGCGACAGCTTCCTCACTCAACGTAATAGCGATGCTATTCAGCGAGGATCTTGACAAAGGTCTTTTTTAATATCTAGTTTACTGTTATAGCATATACTTGAGTTAGTTAAGTTTTTAGTTTATGGTTACCTACTTAGATTGCATTAATTATTTTAAGTAAATTCTCCATTATGGAAAAACACTTACGCATTAGTTATTAATGGCATTTTTTTGGATGTCGTAAATAATAAGGATATGTTTACCATGGACAGATACATATACTTCATACAATAGAAACTCGAAGAGGGAAGATGATGGGTCATTTGATACGACACGACGATCTAATACAAAAGATAATGGAGGGGAAAATTTAAGGAAGGAGAGGAAGAGGAAGGCCGAGGATTAGCTATTAGGACCAGATCAAGAAAAAGGCAGACGTCGGTTCGTATCGGGAAGCCAAAGAACTGGCGTTAAGTAGAACGGACTGGAGAGAACTGCACCGACAAGAGTGAAACTCTTAAATAATAATAATATTACCATGGACCAATGAAGTTAGAGGATTTCCGATGCCCACACAAAGTTGCGTTCCACCGAACTGTTAAGAAACATTATCTAGATGGCACTAATGTGTTAAGAGAGCTAAATGCTATAGGAAATGTACGACGCAGAGACCTCGCGAAACTTGCGCCGCACCTCTTGAAGACGGCGCGACTTTGTTAGTTCATGGTAATAAAATAATAATGTTACATTGAATATGAATCAATGTTGATTTTATTTTTGTGGTGATACTGATATCACATTTCTTATTTTGTATATAGATAGATACATCTCATAAAGTCCACGACGAAATGTTCTCTGACGGAGTGTGCACGGAGTGCCACAAACAGAGAGAGAGATGGAAAAAAATCGCAAAAGCCGTCATTAATGTAGAAGAGGGCAACTCATAACCACGACCACTCTGACAAAGAGTGTACGACTAAGAAGAAGAAGAATATAGATACAAAGGATACATAAGAAGCCAAAGTTTTTTGCGACTTAATGCATTCCAAGTGTGACTCGAACACGACCTCTGTTTAACCGAAACATTGCTCTTCAAACCGAGCTACAGGAAATAATGCCTTCTCATTCCGTTTTTTTACAACGCCCTCTATATTTCACCAAGCTCCAACTATAGTCTGGCTAAAATATATTTGCCCCAGCAATTAGTCTTGATACTTGTGTGTTATCCTTAATCTTTAAACTAGTATTAGATTCTAGCAAATTTAATATAAATAAAAAACATCTTGGTAAGTTATCTTTGTATCAGTATTGTACTTATAAAAAACATTTAGAAAAGACTTATAAAAGATATTTCGGAGGACATTTGCGTTGTATTTAATGAGTTGACATATTGTAATATAAAACAGTAACTTCAGCGTTTATTGACATTCTTACTCTAAGGGTTCTAAGGGGATTAAAACAAGATAAAAGTTTGTATAGGTAAATTTAAAATAAAAATATGCAAGTACTAAGATTGTTGGTTACTCTTTGGTTAATGTTGCCATACTGTTGACAGTTCATTTGCTTGGAAGAGTTATTGTGGTAGGCGTCTAGCACGCTTTACAACGTACGTGAAAAAAAATGGCGTCTTATTAATCCTTTGTATATATATATATATATATATATATATATATATATAAAGGACGTTACATTAAGTTTGAGTAACATAATAAATATTTCCTTGTATTGTTCGCAGTAATCTGTCAACCTACGCCATCCCATTCGTATAATAATAATCGAATAAACGTTATTTATTTATGTAGGTACCTATTATTTATTCGCGCGAAATGATATAGTTATCTTGTAATGGAGGCAGTAAAAAATGATTGGCTATTTCTTGTTTCATAAAATTAAGGTTAATTAATAATTATAACGACTAAACAGTGGGTAGTTTAACGACCGAAGGAACTGACTGAGCGTTATGTTATAAGTAGATAGGTAGGTAGGTTAGGTATTACATTTAAATAATACAATTTAAACGGATTATATCGGATTGTCTGGGAGTTTTCTTTCGGCGGTTCGTTGTCCTCAGCAAGCCTTATGGTGAACTGCTGGTAGATATATATTTGTAACTAAAGTAATTAATGCCATTCTGACACATGTCAAACTGACTTTACACATTAGATTAGACCCATATGGCATGTATGTACACCTTTATTTTGATTTTTTTAATTCATTTGTAAAAAAGGGTAGTTTGCACAAATGTAACTTTGACAGAGGAAAATAGAGTTTTTCTCAGTCAACCTCTGACAACGGTAACTGAAAGATGCCGAAACGTCAAGCCTCAAATAATGAATAAACGCGATATCATTTCAAATTGTTTTATCAGAAACCGAAGAAAATATTAGGCTAGGTAGTAGAAACTTTGTAGAGATTTATTAAAATTCAGATTAAACTGTACAAATGTCTAATTAATACTTGTTTAGTAATCATTGAGCTATTTATTACCACGTAGTAATATTACGTCCCTCTACCTTGTACTTATGTACCATCCACTGTTATTTCAAAGATTGTGTAAGAAAAATAAAAACATATGTAAAGCATGTAGAGTCCGAGTGACCCTTATTTTCTTTCGAGCAGTATACCTAGTTAGTATATAATACACGTTAATATTAACAATTAGTTGTTCATGCAACATTTTGTTTAAGAATTTCACTCATTTACCAAACCTACGAAATAGAATTCGAATACATTTTATACGGCCAAAATGTGTTTAAGTTGATGAAAATAGGATAATAATATAATGTGGTTTTAACGAGTGGCCATGTAAACCATAATTGGGGCGTGTGTCGCGCATACGTGCTCTTGGTACATTATAATTGCATTTCCAGATTAATTTCAAGTCTTTGTTTATCTTGTCTGTGCGATATGTTTTTTATATTATAGTTGTTTATAATTTTGAAATTGAGTATCGTAACATTTTAAACAATGATGCACCAGATATGCTAAAGCATACCTACATTTAAAGCTTAAAGTAATAAGATATTATTTTTTTATTAAAGAAGTAACGTCTGCTAACGTAAACCAAATGTTTACAATGAAGCGAAAAATTTAAAAATTTAATGGTTCAGACAGGATTTGAACCTGCGTTTCCAACGGCTTTCCGGGCCAACACGAGCGTCCTACCAAATGGACCACGAACCAGATGTCAGAGCCATTGAATCTTTAAACCAGCTTGCTTCAACATGCCTTTGGGATTAAACTAATGAGTTGATATTTATAATAAACCGATTTCATTTAATCGTTTTAATACCACAAGGAAGCAATACGTCCATTTTGACATGAATGATGGGTAGCGAGAGAATTGCCAGTGTAAAAATATAAATAGTGAATACAGATTAATTTTTGTATATTTAAGGAGGTCAAATTCAACACGCCCCCTCAAAAATTAATCACCAACTCTATACATCAAAATAATAATATTTTAAGGACAATATATTACTTCCAAGTGTTTGCTGGGAGATATACAATAATGATCCAACATTCGTTGCACGGATTAGGGAAAACCCAGAAAAACCTAATCAGATCATTTAACTCAGATATATACAAATACCTAGTTACAATCATCAACACATTTAGTGCAATCATACATAAGCACGTAACTTATTTCAGACCCATCTTGCTTCTCAACGGCTTGGTCAAAACATCAGCTAGCTGTTCGCCTGTGGGGACATAGTTTAACTTTACTACGCTTTTCTAAACTTGCTTTGACCTTTTATGACAATTTGAATTATTGGCTATGCTTATGCATCCGTTTTTATCCGCAGATACAACAATAGGGTCAGTTATTTTTAGATTGATGATATATGTGCTAGAGATTTAAACCACAATGCTTATTTAACGGCTTCATACAAAGCCTGAGCCTCAGTTAGGCGGCGCGGCAACTAAAGTTTGCCTCTTTGTATACCAAATGATTGTGCATCGGTAAAATAGCTTGAACAGATAACCAGTGGTACTTTTCCTGTCACTACTAAATATCATGGCCGCCCCAATCAGAATCGGCATAACTACTTAGGAGATTTTCATAGTTACCCCCTTTGTCGGTTAATTTTAAATACATAGTACCTTTTAGAATTACTCTCTTTAAACGTTTCTACAATTCATGAGTGTTGTAGTTGGTATAACGACTTAAAATATTGATAGATGCACTTAGGTCTTGTACACAAAATAACACACATTAAACATCCTATGAGGTTACGACATGGCGCATCATAACATAACTTGTTATCGAATTTAATGCCTCATAGTTTTATCTAGCTTCAGTGGGGGTAGCCACAGGGTTACGGTCTCTAGGCCATTCGAGTCACCGAGTTACGGAAAAAATTTCAATAGATGGCGCCTGTGGTCGGCACCTAAAATTTACCCCAATTTTTCATGGAAAATTATAATTTTCTCAATAACCTGAACACCATTCCGTTCAAAATTTCGTTTGCGCAAATGGGAACTAACGCTTTATTTTTTGATATATAATTCATATGTTATAATTCAGTATTTTCAAAAAATAATACCTTCTTTTCATAAAAATCCGGAGACGCGGAGAAAAATTAAAATCATCAAAAAATGTTTCTATGAGTTTCTCGGGTTATAATAATTCAAATAAAATTATTTGTAATCGATTTAAGTAAAATATGTCCTCTGAGATATCAATATTTACAGAAAATCCATAAAACTTGTATTGGCCCCACAGTGTATGGTGCAAATTTTGTCATTGTTTGTGCTTGTCGTAAGTAATTTATAGCGAAATGCATAATTAAACGGCATATGAAGCTTCATTTGATAAATAAATAACATACAGACGTAACTTAACTCAAAAATAAATATTAGAACTCATAATGCAAAAATATTGTTTGGCCTTGCTGGGATACGAACCCAGAACCTAAGCGAGTGCTTCATATTATTTATTCTAATACTTCATAATAGGTACCACAGATAACACACAGTATCGACGTTCGAAAACGACATGAATTCATTATAGGTTATGTGATGTCCTGTCGTTCCATGCGGGAGTAGATTCAATAAAACACTTAAATGGGTTTTCTGTCGGCCATCACCTGCCCGCCCCCGTTGACGTCTGTCATCGCAATGGCGGCAGGCGGGCAGCCGCGGAGACACTTTATTATTCATAAAGGTGTCTATACACCACACCATCCTCTTTTCATAAATTCGAAATAGTTATTTATTGACACCTTATTTATTTAATTATTACTAGATATTAACATTTCATATCACCATTGCATAACATGTACATTTAATATGTTTCTGGAATCTAGATTGATTCATATTATTAATAATTACAGATATTCTGCGGATTCGCTCACTGCTCCGTCTGAGTGAATTGAACTGAATTCGAGGCTCACCTCTAGATGCCCCACGCCAGCCAGCTACGCCAAACACCAAGGTGCGAAGCATTTGCTCAGACTCAGGGTTCGGCTGAGCACGGTTATCGTGGCGGTGTAGTGCATCCATCACGTTCGCTGTGACAGCGAGGATGAGAATTTCGCCATTAATATGGGTTGCTTGTGCGTTGGCGCAGTGAGCAAAACAGACAACATAGTTCAAAGTAACTGGTATGCACAACATACCTATTAGTAATATCTCGGTCACTAGACTGTGGTAGTGTCTTTATTCTGTGACTGTAGTTGGAAATGTAATATTTCTAATTCAATCCTTAATCATGAATTTGAATGTACATTGAAATGTAACACGAGTTTAATCTTATCAACAACTGTATTGTAAATTTGTAATAAATGTGTCATAAAGAAATGTTTTGCTTTGTTACTATTCGCGTATTCGGTATTTATTCTCCTTTTGAGACAACGCTTTTAACCATAAGTTTATGCATACATGAAGTTAATTTTGAGTGATACTTATTATTTAGTAGTTTCAAGTTCAATAATTTTGTCTTCATTTTTACATCATTAAATAATTCCATGATCTTGTTTCCGTTCCCTCCTCTTTCCATTTGTGTTTCTTTCTTTTTTTTATTTTTATTTTTTTTAGGTACTTGTTCTTTATTGGTAAATGGAATGAATTAAGCAATGGAATATTTTGTATTTGGTATTGTAACAGTTATTTTTATTTTATTGCTTTCGCCAATCATAACATTGGATTACATATATATATTCATTTACCCGTGAATTAATGTACTATGAAGCTATTATTTTCGAAAATTTAGGAATCTACCAGCGCTTCCAACTAAGGCCTTTGTGAGAAAGAAGCGCCGCAAGAAAACTCACAGTTTGCCTTTTTCAATGAAATATACATTTCCCAATTTTTGGTATGAATTTAAAAATCTTCTCACGAAATGTAAGTATTTCAGAATACTAAACCGGCGTTGACTAGTCATCACTTGAAAGGAAAATCTGTTTACTTTAGAATTTCTATATAGTGAAATTTACACAACTGATTGGTACACCGACCATAATCTCAAATACCGTAGTAACTTCATAAGGAATCACAAATTATTACTGCATTATTGAAATTTATATTTAAAGTTACAGGTGAGTATAACTCAAGGAAAATAGATAGGTAAACACACCACCCACGTCTCTTATGAGGGCTTGTGGATCATTATTAACTAGACTAGATGCAAAATATTATAAATGCTGCGTCTCTCAATTAAAACAGTCTTCAATTTGGAAAACCCTCGTCCAACCCAAATTTTATTCATTTTACCATTTAATTCAGGGACAGCACTGTTTTAATGCATGTATAATCACGAAGACTCATTTATCATAAGTACTGAAAGTCTAAAATTAGTTTTTTGAAAATAGGAACCACAATCGTTTACACTTCATTCTAAAGCAGGTCGCAGGTTTCACAGCCTTTTTATATAATATGTTTATAAATATAATTATTAATATCATCGCCTAGTACCCATAGTACAAGCTTTGCTTAGTTTGGGACTAGGTCGATTTGTGTATGATTGTCCCTTAATATTTATTTATTATTTATTAATTATACATTTTATTATTTATATGTTCATTGGCAAGTTTTTCACCTTTGTGGTCCCTCTGGCACCTTGTTATTTTGTGCCCATTGGCGTTTTTTGTATGCACGTTGGCATTTTGTATATTATGTATACCGTGGTACATTTTGTACACCATGGTAAATTTTGTACACCATGGTACATTTTGTACACCATGGTACATTTTGTACACTATAGTACATTTTGTACACTATGGTACATTTTGTAGACTATAGTACATTTTGTATACCATGGTACATTTTGTACACCATGGTACAGTTTGTACACCAAGGTACATTTTATACACCATAGTACATTTTGTACACTATGGTACATTTTGTAAACTATGGTACATTTTGGCCCCTTCGGCATGTTTTTTGTTTCCAAATTAGCAGTGCATTATTATTATTTATTATTATTATTATTATTTTGTTCTTTGTGCCCCTTCGGCATTTTTGTAGTTTGTGCCCCTTCGGCATTTTTGTAGTTTGTGCCCGTTCGGCATTTTTTGTTTGGACTTTGTGCTCCTTCGGCACTTTTTATACACCATTGTACCTTTATTATTGTAAACCCGATGTAATGATTATTCAGTCTACCTAGTCGTAGCGCGAACAACCGAGTACACTGCTAGAAAGGATATAACGGAATAAAGTAAATTCCTCAATCAAAATACCTTTTAATTATACCCAATCTAATTACATAATATTGAGAGGAAGTTTTCATTTGTTTATTGTAAGAATACTACAATATGATTAATTGATTACGATTTTTATGTACATACGTACCCCAAGAAATAAACAAATACGTAGGTAAGTAAATGCGCTGTTCTAGTGACTGATAATTTCTAACTGAAGATGTACTTTAAACGCCACAAACGACAATTTACTTTAAGATGTCTTTACCATAATACCTGTGTTAGGATTTGCTTGTTCTCGTAATCGTTTATTTATAATGCACGGATACTTTAAATGTCGTTACTACTTGTATATATTCTTTTGTTATATACCTTATTCTATAGTGAACTCAAATTCAAGTCAAATCGTTTCAACTTCTAGAACACGGTTTATTTAAGTAATAGAGTATAATACTAGTTGTCGAGTTTAAGTGTTGTTAAATAAATACCGCGTTTATTATATATTCAATCAAATACGCGATTAGCCCTCTACGACGGAATTACTGTAATATTTTTCATTTGTATCCCTATTACGGCCATCTATACGACTTACATTTTAGAAGACTACTTTTTTTCTTTCATTGCCAACGCGTGACAGCTTCTTTTGTAGTTCATCTACTTTTTAAGGGTCATTTCAAGTGAACATGAGAAATGGTATTTTGCTACGGTGTATGATGTAAATATATTTTTTCGAACATATACAGGCATGGTTTATTATTCTTTATAAAGTTAATATTACTAAACTGACATTGGCCAAAGCCACGAGCTGCCATTCCTGTATTAATATATAATATATATTTTTAAGGCTGATCCGTAGATCATTTTATTTCCCGCCTGTCATTTCCAATCAATGACAGCTTGTGTTGAAGTTGTTTCGTGCTGAAACAGCTCAACTGATTTTATTTTGATACCCTAAATAGGGTTGTTTTCCGCCAATCCTGTTGGTTTTGTTTTAATCTCATAGTCTTGTTTTAACTATGGTCCAATCCTATAATTTTATTTAAAAGTGTTTCTAGTTCCTTTATTTATTGGCTACTAGGCAAAGAGATACCCAAATATTTAGGTAGTTTATTTAAGCAAATTGTATTACGAATATTTGAATTTCCGATGCTTTGCCTCATCTGCGTGACTAACTCATTATCTTGTCGCGCGACTCTGCATCGCCTGTCTAGTTCGCACGATATTGGAATGAAAGTGACAGGTAGTTTATGTCGCGCAGTAAAGAGTTGTGTGTCACCATTATGATAGACACCCTGACGGGCTAGTTAAATATTGTTTTATTTAGATGCGAATTTCCAACTGTACCTGTGCTTTTTGTAATAAGTAGTTGTATTTTTTAACTGCTTTTGTGTACATTATTGTGTTTGCTTACTTGTTTCTATACAACGTCTTTCAAACGAATAATGTACTCAATACTCAATCATTTATTGCAATATCACAAAAGTAGGTACAGATGTTAACTTGAAGCTACAGATCATTGTGAACCCTGTTGGGCACTGCAATGTTAGGGAGAGGAGGACTTACTAAGTGTTTATAATTTATCTTCTAAGTATTCATTTAGCGTGTAGGCTTTAGTTAGTAGTAGTTGCTTTAGTTTAATTATATACTTTTTATCGTCTTCTTCTTCTTTTAAAGCATCAGGTAAATTATTATAAGTCTTAATTGACATTATTAATGGACCTGAGGATAGCAGTTTCAGTTTATCGGGCGGTGGAACGAGCCTATTCTTATGGCGGATAGATCGTGATGAGGGAATGCCACCGCGTTTTATATAGATCTCTTTATGTTTCCGTACAAACTTACAGGTCTCAAAGGTGTATATACTAGGAAGAGTTAGTAGTTCATATTAATATGTACTTTGATAAGTAGGTTATATTACTTAGTCATCAAGTGACTCTTATATTGTTTTATTTAGGTACACTTGCACATAGTCTACTCCCGATGTCACAACTAATTCACGCATATATTGGCGTTTAGTAACGTCAAATTTGTTACTGCCGAACATCAGTCGATACTTCGGTTTGGTTGATAAAAGGAAACATAGGTACTTGTATGGGGGACAAAATGAACAGTATCTGGATTAGGCCTTTCCACCTTTTGTTTGATACCAGGGGTATTCATTACTCTTGGCTCTTTTACAAAGAACCTCGAGGACTTTTCACTCCTTGAATCTTGATTGCTACATAACATATAGTACAAATAATTGACACATTATTTTCAGTCTTAAGACATGAGAAACTCGGTGAGCTTACGCTCTTTTGTGTTTGTTATGTTATATTTACTATATTTACTCGCACTTAGCTCGCACTTAGAAACATAATAATACTAGAGATTGCCTCGAGAATTGTAAATGCGATTAGGTACATTCAGTCTATGTAGAACTCATGCAGCTTTTACTCCTTCATATATGTTTGCATAGACGGGCAGTATGTAAGTAGGTGTGAATTGCATAAACTGATGTTATTTAGTTTCCAGTTTATGAGGAACTCGGGGGCTTCACTTCCCCATAACTTATTTTAATTCACTAATATTTACAGGCACTCTTTGTTATTGTTGTTGCGTAGGTAATCCGTAAAACATGATATATTTTAACAATAACACACTAACCTATTTACATCGAAAGTATGTAGGTATATTTTAGTCCAGCTGATGCTAGCTAACCTGATCACGTTACGATGTAAATAGGTACAGGTAGGTGTGGGTTTTCAATATTAATTACTCACTTACCTACTAAGAATCGTATGGAATAGTAATATTGTTCAAGTTATTATCATAAATTGAACACAGATCCAAATAATATCATAACAACTTATTGCGCGACAGCTAGATATGTACAAGAATGTTGAACATTTTCGTTACACAACAGTACTGCCTTCCTTTTGTTAGTTTCATGGTAGTCTTTATTTGAACAATTCAGTTTTAATGTGTAACGAAACATTTGTAGGTAGATAACGAATTTGTAACTGGCTGTCTAACAACCATCAAGCATTTTATTTAATACTTAACCAAATATTTTAATTGTACGTATATCTATGTCGAATTTAACAATTTGTTACCATAACAAAACAACGGGAATGCATTTAGGTAAATATGTATTAGCGGGCACATTCTGTTCACTAATTACGCCGACCGTTATCGGTTTGTTTTCGATTTCTCTGTTCTATTTTTTTGACATAACTGCACAAAGTACTGATACTGATCACAATGTTATGTGACTTTTGTTGTAGGTACTTCAATATTCTAAGCCACTATACCCACTTTTTCTTTTTCTTTTCGTTTTTCGGAAATATTTAAAAGGATATCATTTCTTGTTTGGGTTTTTTTTAATCCTCGTCGCCAGTGTGATGTCCTGTCGTTCCATGCGGGAGTAGATTCAATAAAACACTTAAATGGGTTTTCTGTCGGCCATCACCTGCCCGCCCCCGTTGACGTCTGTCATCGCAATGGCGGCAGGCGGGCAGCCGCGGAGACACTTTATTATTCATAAAGGTGTCTATACACCACAGGTTATATGGGTATTTGACACGCGTATTGCAGCTTTACACTTTCCTAAATTAGTCACTGACGAGAGAGATACAGCAATACGGAGGAGTGAGATGGAGTTATTTCTATGCGTGTCTCACGTATTGCTGCATCCCTCACCCGCATTATTGATACGGATGTTGGTAAATCATATTTGCCTTCTTTTTTGTGCTACGAAAAGTTTGTATTAGCTTGCTTGCTTCTATCTTCCATACATCACAACTCCGTAAAGAGCCGATTTCAGATGTAATTTAGCATTTTATATATTTCTGTAGTTGTTGTATACCAATGAAACGCTTCATAGATTTAGTAGCAATTTTATATAAGATGTTAACCATTTTAATTGTTATAACTAAATATTTAAATCTACATACAGCGGACGTTTTTATGTAGTTTGCTACAAAATGAATGAAAGTTTTCATTCGTGTAAAAACTTGTGTTTCTGGAGATCTTACTACCCCTAGATATTTCTTTTCGACTTGTGACTCATCTTTTTTTTCGTAATTGGAAAAAAAGAACATCCCTATAACCATTCTGAACTGGCACCTAGCGATACTTCAATGAATTTACTCAAATCACATCTAAATACTTACTGATGATAACGACCTACTTACCATGACGTAATAATATACTCGTAGTCACCAACTGCAGTGCATATCTATACTTATCCTTTTTAGGGTTCCGTAGTCAACTAGGAACCCTTATAGTTTCGCCATGTCCGTCCGACTGCGGCTTAGCTCTGTGATCAAGAGCTTGAAATCTTTCTAGTAATTTAAACCTAATCTATCGTGAAGGATTGGCAACTACGGAACCCTACACTGAGCGTGGTCCAACATGCTCTTGGCCGGTTCTTCACTTTGAAGTCACGGCGCATTATCTCTTCTCATCTATTACCTACCTAGACTAGAGCTAAGCATTCTGTGATTTCAGAGGCGTACGTTACGTGCTTTGCTTCATCTTAGTCCGCTTAGGTGAACCCCGGAAAAAATTGCCGTGGTGAACTGATTAGGTGAGCCACGGGTAGTGCCTGACCGCTGATAATCAGGTTCTGCTAACGTCACACTATTGGTGGTTTATGTATTGATTCTAAATAATATTGATACCACACAAAGAAGGCATTCGTTACAGTAACGGTTAGTTATCCCTTTTTACAACCTACACCCGGCGTTTTCCACTAGGCCATGTATTTCGGCCATAATTATGATGATGATGATTGATGATACTGGCAGCATAAACATTTTGAATCCTGTAATTTTTTTCCCTCAAACACTTATAAAAGAGAGTGCTGGTCTAAAATGTTAAGTGAATAAAAAAATCGGCAAAATTAATGTAAATATCTGAACATGTACTGTAACGCCCAGTCAAGAGTCGTGTTCAGATATTTATGAACGCCTCATATGCTGCAATATTATCTGATGGCGACTGTACTAACTTCATCTTATCCTGAAAATCATCATTTTAGGAAAAGATCTCTAGTATTTTGGTATCCATGCCGAAACTATCAGGGAATATAGAAAAAAAAGAACCGACTTCAAAATAAACTGATAACACAAAAAATAAACTTGAATCCCCTTTTGAAGTCTGTGCCACATCACTCGATTATTACTATGAAAACAGATGCTACGCATGAAGCCTTTATTACTATTTGGTTATACAGGATGATCAATCCAAATGGGTCAGTAGGGAGAAAACGAAAACTATAAGAAAAAGGGAAATTTGTCCTTAGGAACCATGGCTTCGATTTTAGATTTATTAAAAACTGCATTCAATTTTTTTTTGTTTATCTCATGCATAACCGGGAATCGAACCCGGTTAAAATTTAAAAAGAGGAGAAAAAAAAATAAAGATGTCAATCGATCCCATTTTTTATTGGCAACAAATTTCTGTATGAGTACATACATTTAGAGTGCTCTAAGAGTCAGAAATTGCTGTTAAAGCTGGAAACGCTCCATACAAACATGCGTGCTGTGTATGGAAAAATAACTTTTTCCATTTTGACCATGCTAATTTCCGTTTAGGTTCATAGTTGTCATACAATTATTGTTTTGTTGAATTATGAGGATATTGGAAACAATCTCATATTTGCTTTTGGATAAAAAAAAACGTAAAATGATCGGACTAGGTACCTTAAAGGAATGTCACTCTTTAACAGCGATTTCTGATTCTTAGAGCACTCTAAATGTATGTAGTCCCATACAGACATTTGATCTCAATAAAAAATAGGATCGATTGACATCTTAATTTTTTTGTTTTTTTCTCTACTTAATTTCGGCCGGGTTCGATTCCGGGTTATGCACGAGATATACGAAAAAAATTGAATGCAGGCTTTAATAAATCTAAAATCGAAGCCATGGTTCCTAAGAACAGATTTCCCTATCTCTTATAGTTTTCGTTTTCTTCCTACTGACCCATTTGGATTGATCACCAGGTATACGAGTATTTTTGGTCGGTAAAGAAGTTTACGTGAGATTTGACACCGACTTCAAAAGCTGATTCAAAGGTAATCTGTACTGGTTATTTTTGGCTTTTCAAGTTATTTTGAAGTCGGTACTTTTTTTATGTTTGTTGCCTTATTAGTTTAGTGAATTAATAAAGTGGGAACATACTATAGAGGATCTATGATCATCCCCGGATCGGAAAGGTCTTGATCACATACATCTCATTTGAATTATCCTCTACCTCCTAACCGTCCATCATCAGCTCAGCATCAAGGGACGATGATTGAACTTTAGAAAATATATCAAAACCATTATTAGTACCTGTATCATGTGAAGGTTTCCCTCGATTTTCCTAGGATCCCATCATCAGATCCTGACTTGGCGAAATACTAAAAAGAATACAACTACCTAACAGTCTTCACCTTCCTATATTTAAAGAATTATCCCCTAACTCCTAACCATTAAGGAGTTGTACCTTCCAGCATCTATTCAGCATAAGAGATGATGACTACCAAACACAAATACCTGAATCCATCCATACAAATATCACAGAATACTTAATAGTATTACATACAGAATGGACACGCACACCCCCGCACCGAATTAAGCTACCTCACCCTGCAAGGGCACGGAGTTGGCCGGGAGTTGGCTACGTAGAAAATTTCGAAAGGGTTGTTTGTGTACCTACTGTGTATATGGTTATAGGTGGGCATTGACTCGTGAAATAGTGATGGTGTTGGCGATGGTAATGATGATGATGGTGGTGACTGGTGGTGATAATGATGATGATGGTGATGAATATGGTGGTGACTGGTGGTGGTAGTATTGACGATGATGATGATAATGAATATGGTGGTGACTGGTGGTGACGAAGGTGGTGTTGGTGATGATGATGATAATTATGGTGGTGACTGGTGGTGGTGGTGGTGACTGGTGGTGATGGTGATGATCACCATCACCTTTATCACCATCACCTTCATCACCACCACCACCATCACCACCACCACCTTCATCACCACCATCAGGATCACCACCACCACCACCACCACCACTACCACCATCATCATCACCACCACTACCGTTGTTGTGTGGTTGTGATAATTTTCTATCTCCATTACGAGTATGTCATATTTATGTGCAACGAAGACACCAATTAGTTGTTGCAATGCGCACACATTAACACTGGCATTCAAGTTCAGTTTTTAGTAGGCAGTGTCCGCCCTGTGCTAATATTATAAATGCGAAAGTGTGTCTGTCTGTCTGTTACCTCTTCACGCTTAAACCGCTGAATCGATTTTGATGAAATTTGGCATGGAGATAGTTTAAGATCCGAGGAAGGACATAGGATAGTTTTAATCCTGGAAATTATGCCTAAAAAGATTGAAAAGTGAGTAAGTATTTCATGATGACATTGATGACCCTGAAATGTAATTATTAGACCAAAAGCACAATTGCTCTTACATTTGCTTAGGCGCTTTTAATAATCCCTTTTATTAATTAAGGTGATTAGGTGGATATCTATTGTGTTGTACGAGGTTGCTTCAATACTTCCAAGTTCCACGCGGACGTAGTCGCGGGCAAAAGCTAGTAACTTTATAAAATACATGAAAAACATTGCTAGTGCTCATGACATTTGAGGGTTGCCCTCGATTTCCCCAGGATACTATCATCAGATCCCGACATGGTGACAATGGGACCACCTCTTGGTTTACTCTGGGTTTACTCTTTCAAATAAAAAAAAATATTTGGGCCACAATTGGCCGAGATATCCACACATATACGTTATAAAAATATATAGGTATAAACATACAGTGAAACATAGAACCTCCTCCTCTTTTGGGAAGTCTGTTAACTTGACAAAATGCTGTAGTGGAGCGAGGTTCCTTCTTTCTTACTTCTCTTGGCGAGAGACGCTACCCCCTGCTCCGGCAAAATTATACTACATGGGGTACAGTAGCTTCAGGTGCAAAATTATTTTCACTGGAAAGGAACGGTTAGTCACCTCTGTCTTCTCGTTATTCCCGGGTTACTTCAGCAGAAAACCATCAGTGAAAGCGAAAAAACAGATCTCTTATACATGAGACTCTTATTGTTTTATTATTGCCTTTATATAGTTTTGTTTGCTGGGATGTCCAGCTGACTATATAGCGATATAATCACTAATTACATAATCAACTTTACTATTTATCTATTTCGGTTCAAAAGAGCAGGCAAACGAATAGTATATGTAGTCTTATAAAGAGGCTATCCTTGATATGATCCTTAGGTACCTACTGTGAAAGTGAAATATTAGGATAATAATATAATATAAAATAGATTTTTTCAATAAAAAAAGAAGAACTCTCCTGCTTCCTAAAAAAAATATTAGACATATTTTTTTTAGGAAGCAGGAGAGTTCTCAAATCTCAAAGTTCTCAAGAGTTCGCGAATCTAAAAAAAATCAACAATTGTAACGCCGACAGTGGGAACTTCTTCATTGGCGTCTTTTCATCGCTATTTATCACACATGGTGGAGGGCCCAGCTTTTCGTATTTTACTTCTCCACTTCGCCCCGTCCTCGACATCATCTTCGGATAGAAGAGATAATGGGATAAAAACTCGCAGGTACCTAAAGAAAATAAAAGATAATTATGATTTTTATAATTGTATACAGAAATCGGATGAGGGTGGCGCAAGACAAATCCCTATGGAGAACTTTGGGGTAGGCATTTGTCCAGCAGTAGACGTCTATCGGCTGATTATGATGATGATGATGATGATACCTTACCAAAAGAAAGTGTTAGGCTTACGATTGCCATTAACTTACTACAAGCTGCGCCCCCTTTACTTTGCGCCCGCTTACCCGCTCACCCCAGGGAAGCACTACTTTGGCAATCGCCGTAAGACTATTAAATTATAAAACCACTAGCACCTTGAAAATTCGCGCATAAGAAATAATGGGTTATAACTTTACTGATTCTTCGTAGTCGGGTATAACAGACAGACGAACAAACAGATTAACGTATGCACAGATGGAAGGATGGACAGGCAGACTGGCATACAGAGGGACGGACGGACGAACAGACTGGCGAATAGACGATAGACGAACCGACAGGATGGACGGGCAGCTGGGCGGACAGACACACAGACCGACAGACGGACGGAAGTACAGACAGACATCACAGAAAGTCGATAGTCGTACCCTTGTTTCTTACGCCCCTGCTGTCACTGTCTTCCACCGGCGGCAGACTATTCTCCTCAAATATTTTGCGATATGATTATGGCAATGATATTTGTTAGACCGGCAGACACACAGATACACAAGTTAACCTTATAATATCCCTCTTTTTTCGTCGGGGATTAAAATGTAAGGTAGACTATCAAATACGAGTCTGACGCGCGCATCTTGAGATTCGTGAGTTCCGTAGGTAGGTACAAACACTGAAAGCACTGCATATTACTGTAACGGAAAGATAAAAATTACTAAGCGACAAACTGAACTTTGCTGTGGCAATATTGATGTCTCCACACATCAACATAAGTCAGGGTTAGTTAACCAACTGCAAATAAGTTTGTAATCACTACATACGGTTTTCGTCTTTATTTACAGTCTGACCAAAAAGAGATAATCAAATCTATATATATAAAACTCAAAGGTGACTGACTGACTGACATAGTGATCTATCAACGCACAGCCCAAACCACTGGACGGATCGGGCTGAAATTTGGCATGCAGATAGATTTTATGACGTAAGCATCCGCTAAGAAAGGATTTTTCAAAACTCACCCCCTAAAGGGGTGAAATGGGGTTCCAAAGTTTGTATGGGGAAACAAGATTAGTTAGACTATTTTATTCGAAACTTCACAGGAGTATTCCTAACGATAAATGAGTAAACACGTGTTTCAGGTTTTTTGAAAATTCAACCCCATAAAGGGAGAAATGTGGTGACAAAGTCTGAAAATCAGCATGGGTATTGTTTTTATGGTTTATCGGGTCGCTGATTACGAAAACCGCAACGATTTTAAAATCCAACGTGGCGGACGTGAGTTACCATCTCCCCTGTTGGGGTGAAATGGGGTTGAGATGTCTAAATACTAAACCGCTGGTTCTAGAGAGTTCAAATTTGGCACGTAGGTTCCTTATAAGGTGTAGGGGTGTACTAAGAAAGGATTTTTCAAAATTTACCCCCTAAAGGGGTGAAATAGGGGTTCAAAGTTTGTATGAGGAAACAAGATTAGTTAGACTATTTTATTCGAAACTTTACAGGAGTATTTTTAACGATAAATGAGTAAACACATGTTTCAGGTGTTTTGAAAATTCAACCCCTATAAGGGAGAAATGTGGTGACAAAGTCTGAGAATCCATTGGTAATGCTTTTATGGTTTATCGGGTCGCTGATTACGAAAACCGCAACGATTTTTAACATCTTCCCTGTTCGGGTGAAATGGGGTTGAAATGTCTAAATACTAAACCGCTGGTTCTAGAGAGTCCATATTTGCAACCTACGTGTCCTTATAAAGTCTAGGGGTGCAATAAAAGAAGCATTTGTCAAAAGTCACCCCCCCGAAGGGGTGAAACGGGGGTCGTAAGTTTGTATAGGGAAAAAATATTAGTTAGACTATTTTATTGAAAACTTCCAAGGAGTATTTCTAACGATAAATGAGTAAGCACGTGTTTCATGTTTTTTGAGAATTCAACCTCTAAAGGAGGAGAATATGGTGACAAAGTCTGAAAATCAACAAGGGTAATGTTTCTTTGGTTTATCGGGTCGCTGATTACCAAAACAACAACGATTAAAAAAACAAACGTGGTGGACGTGAAATACCGTCTCGCCTGTTGGGGTGCGATGGGGTTGAAATGACTAAATATGAGTATGGGTGTAATTTTTATGGTTTGTTGGGACGTTATTTACGAAAATGCCACCGATTTTGAAATTTTATTTGTGGTCATGAAAATTCTTGAAAGCATTTGCGCCACATTGCAATTTAATCGGTCCAGTAGTTTTGCAGCAAAGCGGATGTAACAGACGGGCTGACAGACAGCTACACGTGATCCTATAAGGGGGTTCTGTTTTTGCTTTTGAGGTATGGATAGAGACCCGCGTTATCCTAATAGATAAAAAAAATAGTATTTGGTGGCATCTCGATCGTCGTCAATCGGTACCTATAGGCGGGCGGCGCGTTGGGACGGGAGGAGTAATGATCGGGAAACTTCCTGCATCCGTAATAAATACATTCAAGCTTTTCAATAATTATGTTAAGTCATTTCAGAATTCTGAATTACGTTTATCTGGCTCAGAATAATACATTTTTCATTCATCAACGAAGAGAACCTCAATATCTTACAATAGAACATGACGTAACTTAGAACATGGCTTAGAATCATTAAACCAATCTCGAATATCCCAAGTCGATAAGCGGAGGCTCGGGACATTATAAAAGCTTTATACAAATAAAATGCACACATATCCCGGTGTCTTAGCTTCACTTCGAGTTATGCATTTTGAAGTGAACTTTATTTGGTACAGTAAAAGCTGAGATCGCTTGATTTACAGTGAGTGCTTGAGTTTTCGGTTTGATTTGATAAAGTGGAGTTATGATAAAATAAAAAGTATTTCCCAGTAATATTAGAAAAGCGAAAGTCTGTGTATGTTTTGTTACTTCTTCACACTAAAACGGCTGGACGGATATGCATGAGGGAAATGCAGATTATACCCTAACTTAACAAATAGCCTACTTTTAACCCTGAAAAAAAAAGAGCATTGTTCCCGTAGGATGATGTATATTATATAGGCACGCGAGCGAAGCCGCGGGTTAATGCTAGTTTAATATAAGATAAGATATACTTTTACACAATTAACTCATTATTCAATTCATAATTCGATAAGTTAGTGTACCTTGTCATATTGTCCAGTATGTAAGCATATTGTATAAATTTTATACGTCATATTAGCGGTCAAATACTTACGTGCGACTTTTCTCCTTTATTAAGGACCATTTTCTGAAACCAAATTTGCATAAATAAAACCGATTCCAGGTGTTTTTTTCAATACGGAATCGTAAAAATTCTAAACATTGGCCTGGCTGATAAATATATTCATGTGTTCAATTTATTGTTAAAAGTATTACAACATCAGGTATTATCATAATACTACAGTAAATAACTCCTTGTGGTCACAGTACGCCCACTCGACAAGCCTTTTCTTAGAACTTAATAAATACAGAAATATTACGTACAAACCATACATGCATTCATACTTACATTACGTAGTCGAGTAAAAAGTATCTTACAACCATTTGTGGATGCCCAGCTATTATGTGATCTAAAAATGGTCTAAATCAGCCGAAACAGTCGTTTAGGCGTAAAGTAAGGCAACATACTTACATACATTACATAAGCACAGCTGTTAAGGAAATTAAAACTTTTTGGCTTTTATTGCAATGATAGTAAGTGTTAAAAAAAAACAGTCGAACATAGAACCTCCTCGTTTTTGGAAGTCGCTTAAAAAGGTAAGCGTTTCAGTTTCCTTGTGTTTTTTGAAGTCGGTTAAAAATAGTCGAAATCAGCCCAGCGTGTACATACATAGGGAACGTACCTACTTACAGAATTAGTTGGGTTAAAAGTGGACGTACTAATTATCACGTTTTCCCAAAAAATAACCGGCTTCAAGGAGAAGAAATTGTTCCACCAAGAACAACTGAACCAGTTAGTATTTAAACACTGACATGTCACAGATATGCCTATAATATTTGAGTGCCCTCGATTCCTCATGGATGGATGTTATAGTCATCTGAGATCTTTACACTAAATTTTATGGAACAAACTTGAAAAAACTTTCCTCCAACAAAAACTACCTATCTACACGCTTTACAAATTACGAAGTTCTGAGGTAACGGACATAAAAATAAATAAACCGTTTTGAGATTGGGATTTGGGTTGTTGTCAATCAGGTTTATTTATTTTTATGTAGGTAAGTTCTTTTTTTATGTAATCTCATGGTTTTATGATTTGTATATTTACGCGTTTTAATTTATTTTAGTGTTGTTGTCATTGTCAATATTGTTTTTATGTGCACTAAAGTGTTTACATACATACGTAAAAAATCCTTTTTGAAGTCTGTTGATTATTGATAAACACCAAAATAGTCTTCGATGCGCTTCGATTCCTAATGGATCTAGTTATCAGAACTTCGCCACAATTGTATGGGACTGGCTTGAAGATGCCTACTATCAAAGAAAAAATAATTTACGAAATCGAGAGTTTTAGGGTAAATAGCATTAAAACACCGGCCAACCGCACCAGCGCACCGAGGGTTCCGTAACACTTATCCCATCTTAACTGGCCGGTTAAGTTTGTACCTAGTATGTATGGCGCCACATACAAATGAGGTGCAATTAATGCAGCCGATCACGTTTATTGTATGGGAGCCTAATATACCTATATATATATATATATTTTTTTTATTGTGTCTTTTTTCAGTATTTGTTGTTACAGCGGCAACAGAAATACATCATATGTGAAGATGTCAACTAAGTATCTAACTATCACGGTTCATGAGATACATCCTGGTGACAGACAGCCAGACGGACGGACGGACGGACAGATGGACGGACGGCCGAACCTACGGACGGACGGACCGACAGACGGATAGACAGACGAACGGACGGACGGACAGACAGACGGACAGACGGACGGACGGACAGACAGACCGACAGACGGATGGACAGACACGAACGGACGGATGGACAGACGGACGGACAGACAGATGGATGGACAGACAGACAGACCGACAGACGGATGGACAGACACGAACGGACGGACTGACAGACGGACGGACAGACAGATGGATGGACAGACAGACAGACAGACGGACGGATGGACAGATGGATGGACGGACATACAGACGGCCGAACCTACGGACGGACGGACCGACAGACGGATGGACAGACGAACGGACGAACGGACAGACAGACGAACGGACGCACAGACAGACAGACAGACAGACGGACGGACGGACGGACAGATGGACGGACGGACATACGGACGGCCGAACCTACGGACGGACGGACCGACAGACGGATGGACAGACGAACGGACGAACGGACAGACAGACGAACGGACGCACAGACAGACAGACAGACAGACGGACGGACGGACGGACAGATGGACGGACGGACATACGGACGGCTGAACCTACGGACGGACGGACCGACAGACGAACGGACGGACGGACAGACAGACGGACAGACGGACGGACGGACAGACAGACAGACGGACGCATGGACGGATGAACAAAAAAGCGGACGGACGGACAGACAGACAGCGGAGTCTTAGTAACAGGGTCCCATCTTTTAGCCCTTTGGGTACGGAGCCCAAAAGACAACTGAACTTGAAGTACCTATTTCTGTTTAGCCCAATGGTTGACTGGTAGAGAAGGCCATTTGGCTTGAAGTTCACAATTTATACTGACTATTGTTTTGGGCAATATGTTTAAATAAATAAAAATAAAAAGGAATTGAGAATTTCATTTTTGGAGTTAGCTAAAAATCTGAACGTACGAAGACATACATACATGTACCTACTTACGTAGTCGGATTTAAAAAGTAGGTATCCTACAACCTACAACTATAATTATTATTATGTGGATATCCAGCTCAACAACTACCAACCAGTCAACAGCAAATCGTTTAGGCGTTATGAAATACTTAACATTTTTTTCATATCAGCGACCGTCATGTTATTTGTAGGTAAGTACTTACGCTTTAGGTACATATTTTCACAAAGATCTTCGATGTATAGGAATTTCAAGTAAAAAATAATTGGTTCCTCACAATCTACTATCAGGAACCAATAATGCTTTGCCTCATAATAGTATAAAGTTTACAATAGTAGCTGTAGGATTTTGCTATGAAATTGGAATTGCTCCGTTACGGTAGTAAAATCTATAAAATAATAAAGTATGCAATTATAGGAGCGTAAACAAATGAAGGTCAATGACATCATGTTTTATGCGATAGATGTATGCATTGACATTTACGTCCTTTGTTCGACGACTGTCAAAGTCATTTGACAAAATTCGACAATAGAACATTCGAAAATTTCAGCATGACGTGTGATCGATCGATAATGCTAACAAAACATGCAGGACACTACATGATATTATTTTTAGTTAGAAATTTGAGTACGAATTGTATTTATAATGTCTTTACTGTACATACTGTACCTATAACCCATATTATTTGATATTATTACAACTCGACAATGTTGAATAATTATTTTAGATGGGTGGATACGAAATCCATATAGGCTATTTATTAGAACAGAATTATTTTAGTTCACTTAGGGTTAGTTTTTGTCTAGACAATCAGTAAATTACTCGAAATCATGAACGTGTCATGAAACACGGTTCTTAATAAATTTGTTAGGAACAAACAACAATTTCATACTTACCTTTTCTATAAAACAATAATCCGGCAGGTGCACAGATACCTAATTATTATTGTAAATTACGTTGCTCGACACAAACGTTTTCGAAAGAGAATCACGATATGAACCGTAAATAATAAACAAAACTATTAAATACAAATAGATATGACAACAAATAAAATATGACGGAATAAAAATATTACTTTCTTTATCGCGCGGGTAAAATGAATGACAATGGTATTACCTATACAGCCAGGCAAAATAAAACAATTAAAAATATTGTTAATTTAGTGTCAGGAATAAATTATTTGATAATATTTAAAACATCCAACACCTTTCTTGATATAAAACATCTCTTACACTAAATAACTACAGAAAATAATTGTAAAAGAATAGCGCCATGTATTATGTAAATAGGTATGTAATTATTGTGGTTTCGAAGAGGTCCAATAGATGGCGGTGAAATAGAGACAATGTTTTTCATAGTAAATGCGTGTTTTTTAAATGCTTAAAATAATTTATTTTTTGGCTTTTTGTGTCTTCAAATGTAACTTTGCGATAAAAACGCATATCAAATTATAATATAAAACATATTTCAACCGAAATCGAAGCTTTTAAACTGGAAACTTAAGGGGGCTTTCGTAGTATGGGAATCTGACCGACTCGAATGACCTTAAACTCATTTAATACCCTTTTGCATGTATGCACTTTGATATATTGAGACGAATTTAAATACCGAGATAGAACTGTATGTCTTTCAGGTCTGTAATCTCAAATTAACTCTTTAAATGTATTTAAATTGTAGCAGCGCATGCAATAACCAATCATCAATGTATAGTATCTACTATGTATATATTTTTGCTTGTATATCCTTGATATAAATAAAATTAATTAATTAAATACAGATTAGAAACATTTTTCTTTTACTGACCTTTCAAAGACTTCAAAACAATTGTCTCAGCCCGTATTAAGTTTTGTTTAATTTGCATAATTATTTATTTTTATTTAAAACACCATCTTGTAAATATACATATTTCTACTTTTTTTTTATACGCTATTCAGAGACACGGTTTTAACATCCATGTTATGTTTTAATAAATTATATTGATTGGCAAAACTAATATTAAAACGAAAACTTGCTATCCTCGCAACAGGTGCGAAAATTTAGTTAGAATCTGTAACTTATTCTTGGCTGAAACCTATAGCAGTAAATATATATCAAAAAAACGATTTTTACATCTGTCATTATTAATCGTAAAGGTCCATTCGCAAAGTACTATATTTTTTTTTTTTAGATCTCGTAATTAGAGTACATGTTTTATTGGTTTTTAGAGAGTTTAACTTTTCCCTTACTGCT
Source organism: Apotomis capreana (assembly GCA_947623375.1). Classification (NCBI taxonomy): domain Eukaryota; kingdom Metazoa; phylum Arthropoda; class Insecta; order Lepidoptera; family Tortricidae; genus Apotomis; species Apotomis capreana. Next base: position 741,493 of record OX392499.1, read on the forward strand.
TTCTCCCACTGAGCCCTATCCGCTAGTGTTTTAATTTTGTCAAACCAGATAGATACTACTACACTAGTTATCGATTGTATGATAATATATATAAATAGTAATCATCATATTTCTTATAGACAAGGTTAAGACCTCTTTAGCTTATCACTTCTCCTAGGTGCATCTAGGTTGGATTCGTTACAATCATCACTATTTACAATACATACAGATAATACATAAGATTATTTTTCAGTCAGGTGACACGGACGTTACTCTTTTTTTTAATTTGCGAATTTTACTTGCACTGCCTTGTACATCAACTTATGAACTCGTTGATTTAGGGATACTCGAAACATTGAGACTTTACAGGTACTGATTTCGGCCCACAGGCACTAAGTATCAGTTTAATCCTGGGAATATTCCACATTACTCCCTTCAGGCTTTGATAAAGGCCTGGATTCAAGAAAATTTGTCTCATCAACGACGACATCCCTGACAGCTTTATTTTTTCGCATTCTGTGTTCCATACTTTATTTGTAACCGTTTGGCTCGTAGCCTACCAATATACCTTTCCGTGACTTTTTGTCGATTTTTGTTCTACAGGTTTTATCATGTATGTATATGTACACAGTTGAACCAAATAGGTACCTTAAGAGTTTTTATACATAGGTTTTTCGGTCGTGCCACATTTAAAATGGTGTTTTAAAGTATTTTAAAGCTCTTGTTGGTGTTATATTGAAATATACAGCAGTTTGGACTGCTTCGCCTCAGAGACATTTATTCAATTTAGTAGTAGTCAACATAGTATGAGCCTTTTCAGTTATTGTTCACACCATGCGTTGATACACCATATAACTGTGGAGACCTAGGTACTGATAAATGATACGGGATACCTTTCTGTATGCAGTAATCTTCCTGTCGGTAGATAAATATTATCCACCGTTAACACAGTATAAAGTTTACTAATTTGAAATTCAATTTAGCTTCACTGTTTACGACAAAACCATGAAAATTAAAAATACATCTGATTTATACATCAGTGTACACACAACACAATAATGTGTAAACTGATACAAACAATACAAAATAGTTTCTGTTATCAGTTGTTGTAGGTGTGATGGGGTCACATACGTCAGAGTGCATTATAAGTAGCAGTCGCTTAACATCATTTTTATACTTAGATGTATTAAAGAGTAGGCGAGTCTGTTTCCCATTTTATGCAGGCCTCACATAAGCTATAATTCAAAACAACATTCTCAATTTGTTGTATAAACGCAATCATGCTATTTCTCTTTAATTCCATGAATTTACTTTTGCTCATATGCCCTATATGTTCACACCATAGTTCTATGTTTTTGCTTTAACATACTTGAGAAACAGACTGACGTATTTTTGCAGGTAGTACAATTTTTAAAACAATAAAATGGCGTGATTATTTACCTGGCATGATATTTGTACCTTCACTTATGACGTGAGCTTCTTCCTGATCAAATATTACCGTCAAGCCTGTTGCATCTTAGAAACCGACAGCATATTGAATGGCATGGCACCTCGCGACAGAACAGCACGTTCTCCACGTACTCGTACGCCTGGGATGCCGGTGTTGCTGATGACGTTTGGTAGCTGAAATGTAATGTAAATTTTTAGCAACAGATTTCAAAAAATGTAATAATATTTTCATATTTACAGAAAAGATCTCCCCTTTTTATTATATGATCCGATGCTCTGCGATCCAATAAAACGACTTTATTTTGTCATTATTTTCTTGCTGGTACTCGCCGGTCATAAATGCATAGTCTGAAAAATCATCAGACGGTGATGCTTCTTTCAGGTAAACAGATTGAATTGTTCTCTTCCTCTCTGGGTTATTTTTCTGACTATTTGTCCTCTTGAAATAGTAGCATTCCCTTTTAGTGTGTCCTTTTCAGCAGCAATGACGGCATTTTATGGAATTTGTCTTGTCTTTTGCCTTTCAACTTCTTATTATTTTATGTGGGTAGTTTTGGTTTATATATCCATCGTAGAATGTCCGTTTGTGATTTGATTCTAAACTTTTTTTTTTCGACTTTGTGCTAGAATCACAACCCTCATTCTTCAATTTAACTTCATGACCCAATAATCGCGTCTTGACAAATACCAAAATTAAACTGTATCGAGATAATGCTTTTATGGCATTTATAACTCGTAATGTTAGCAAAAAATGCGCAAACTATGTCTCGTCCAGTCTTGTCCCGGCCGCCGACAATTTCGTGAGTAAATCATCAAATATGGTGAATGGTTAATTGTTTGACTTGAGATATGTCAACTTGCAGCTTTAATCCTGTTTTTTTTTTATAAAGCCAATTACATAGCTATGCTTTTACGCTTGTTCAAAACACTTCCTTAGCAGTAACATAGTCATTTACAAACCCAATATATGAATCAGACAAATACTTCATATATTTTTATCAATATATATATTATATATATATATATATATTTGCAACTCGATTACAGTATTTCCAGTCCTCAGTTCGATTTTCACTTCCATTAGTCTCTTTCTTCTATGGTAAGAATCATATTCGAAATTTCCATATGCTGTATTTCTCACCGTCAAACGGCCTAATATTCCGTTTTCGCTTGAAGATGTCCGTAGCAACGGAATTCAAAAATTGATTTTATAACGGCAGTATTTCACTGATTCGATCTTACTGTATTCACAAATTATTTCACAACGTGACTAGGTCCATAACCTGTAGGAAGTTGAGGACTGTGAAATTAAACTAATGAGTTGATATTTATAATAAACCGATTTCATTTAATCGTTTTAATACCACAAGGAAGCAATACGTCCATTTTGACATGAATGATGGGTAGCGAGAGAATTGCCAGTGTAAAAATATAAATAGTGAATACAGAGAAATTTTTGTATATTTAAGGAGGTCAAATTCAACAGAATCGTAGCGCCATAAATAATACAAAATAATTAAATCGGGTGTAGCACATCGTTACTATCGATTCTCAACAAATTTGAGACGATGGTGCCGACGATAAAGTATAAATCTTTCAACTTACTGTTGAGTTTCTTTCGGCTTTCTTCTCAACAGCGGTCTCCTCTTGCGAAATGCCGTTAGATTCACAATTTGACTTGTAAAAGTGCCCCTGTGGCCTACTTACTGAATAAATTATTTCATTTCATTTCATTTCATTTACGGTAGATGGCGCTACGATAAGATATCGTAGCGCGTATCTCTTCTCTAGCGTATATCTTCATTGGCGACTACTCACCTTTGTCATGACGTAACAACGCAAAGACGTCAAACGTTACGACGTCTATGTATGTAGAATTGTGCCACATAGGCCGCAACACATGATTTTAAATATGGTGATAAAATGCTCATAAAAATAAATAAGAAGACTCGTAGAAAACCTTCCACCTCGCTCATTATTTGGGCATATTCCGCAACACTTAAAACTTGGTATCGGGCCGTAAATAATTCATCCCTTATTAGGCTCTTGACACGTAGCGAGTGGGGGAAGACGTGCCCTCTCCGTACACGAGCGTGTACCTGCGTACGCAGCCGGAGGCGGCGCAGACTAGCCACAGATCTTTCACTAGTCTTCAGTTAATTCACCCCTCTTCTCTAGTAGCGCCAAACGAGAGAAGACGTTATGTACGAAGCCTAAGCTCGCCACATATCTTTGAAATTATACTTTGATCTACAACGTTCACCACCATCTAATTTGAATGGACGACAGACAAATAATATGATGCAGTAAATTTCGCTCACTTTGGCCTTACAAATTTCAAAGTCATCAATAGATTTTGCTTTTCTAATTGACCCTTACGGCTTTATGTCTACTATGTGCAACGCATCAATGTCAGAAAGGTTAAAGCAACAAGTGCAGTGACAAACTGATTGGTGACGGTTTTATGTATTTACTTGCACTTGAATAGGGGTGCTAAGTAAAATTTTACTAAAGTACTATGTGCGAAGGTGTCATCATATCGATGCGTATACACCTTATCTATGTGTATCTCTAAAAAACAGATTAAGTTTTTTTGGTTTGAGAAATAAATGAACAAAGAAAGAATAAAAAGCAAAGTAAAAACACTGGCTTTTATTTGCGCTGTGGCAAAACTAGCGCCCCTCCGTCGAACACCTTTCGGCATGAATTAAATTTACAGTTCTCGAAGTTCCAGAACGGTGATTGTGAAAAGTTTTTGTTGCACCGGGGCTGGGCGGTCTGGCGCTGTCTGGGACTGGAGGGAGTCGAACCTGATACATCTACTCTGTTTGGGAGGTTTTCTTAATATTAGTTCAAAAGTTTTATCAGGTTATGACAAACAGCTGAGACTTGGGAATACATACATATTATTATTTAAGCCTCTTAATTTTCTGAGAATAATGTATCTGAATTTTTATGTTAATGCCCCTTATAAGGCCCCTTTCTCCATTTGTACTAGCAAAGCAGCGTAAATATGTTTAGAAGTATGCGTGTACATTTTACAGTAGTAAGTAAAGCTGTTCTGGGGACCTATGACGGTTGCATTTATCACGGGATAAATAAGTGACAAAGCATCTGTCACTCACATTCGCATTTTGTCAAAACGTGATGGATGCTTTTGTCACGTATTTATCGCGTGATAAAAGCGATATTGAAATTGTTCACTGATACAGTTGCTAGCTTCATATATGTAGTAAGAAATTCGTTCAATTACAACATCACTACATAATCATTAAATACAAAGATCAAAGCTTAAAGAAAAATTGAAAAAGGAGCTACCTGGGGGAAGAGACCAGGAATCGAACCCGGTACCTCTGGATTGCCGGTCCAGCGCGTTAACCATTTCGCCACCCTAGCTCCAGGAAGAGACCTTTTTCAATTTTTCTTTAAGCTTTGATCTTTGTATTTAATGCTTAAATAAAAATTGTGGTGTACCTACCCACATAAAAAAAAGAGACATTATATGTTTCATAAATTTATATCACTACATAATGTTTCTATAAAAACCCTATACCGAGGGCTTTTCAATTCCACTTAGAAACAGAAAACTTTCTTAGTGCAATCGAAATACAACGAGCAGGAAAAGTTTCCTTAATTGCCTCAAAGCCTTGCTTGTTCTGTACAACATTCGTTACCCAGTGTACCGTTCCGAATTTAGTGCTTTTGCTCCAAATGGCTGGGATCCCTGCGTGAACGTTTTGCGAGTGTTATAATAGATCCATAAGAGCATAAGAGGAAAGGAATCTCTATGGATATATGTTCTTTAGAGCTAGCCCGGTAGGATTAGGCGCTTTATTCAGAGATTGCCTATGTGCGGCGCTGTAGGTTATGTTCAGTGAGGAGAGTTTGGTAAAGAAGGAATTACTACGTACATAACTGAACATTGTTGAATAAACCTAACTTATTTGGGCGTAATTTTAATTCGGAAATATATCTCGCTTATTCTTTTATCCGGATCTTTTGCGAAATGAGGTCGGAACGATTTTCCGACGTTTCGAGCATTCGATTTAGGTTATGCCTCTTGATTTGTCAGCGCTTTTGTATGCGATATGCGTTCAGGTCAACGCATCCTAAATGCTCGTGCGTGCAGCTCTCCATGGCGCCACCTATGGTCCCACCGGAAGATCAGCGCTGGCTCTTGAGCTAGCATCATGCTGAGGTGGGACCTTTTCGTGGCACAACCATAATTATATTAAAATTGCTTGTTGTTGTTTTTATTATTATTTCTTTCACTTTGTATAATTATGTTTTTTGGTCACGAATAAATGTATTTATTTCTTCTTTCTTTCTTTTCTTTCTTTCGATGGCGCTACAACGTTGCAATAGGTGGCAAGTGCTACCAATCCCTAATGCATTCCTGCATCTATCACGGTTAAACCATTGATACAAAGATCAAAGCATAAAGAAAAATTGAAATGCGTAACCTGGCGCAAGAGACCGGGAATCGAACCCGGTACCTCTAGATTACCGGTCGAGCGTGTTAATCTCTTCACCACCTTAACGCTAGATAACATTTCGAATTTGTCCTTATGCTTTGTGTGTCGATCTTTACATTGAAAGGCTTTGCACCTTAGTGACCTTTATGTGACTATAATTATATTCACATCTTACCGCACTACTTTTCAGTGTACAGCAGTGAACAAGTTGACGAGAGAGGGCGCTATTATTTATAAATTTATGAAACATGTATTTACTCCATGAGGCAACTAGATTTTCTAATTTTAAAATTACGTAATCGTATAAGTGCTTATAAGTGACGACTTTTCAGACTTATATTTAAGTTGGTGGGATATTTAGCGAGTTATTCATCGTCACTCACGTAAATGCGATAGAATCCCAGCCGCGCTAAGAACTCGTTTCTCGAGTTTGCGCGTGAAGCGCTTGCTCTCTTTGACGATGCTCTCATTTAGCAAATACATACGGCGGCTACACCGTCGATACACGCCGATTAATCTGTTTGATACACATATTAATCGGCGATACACCAACGCCGTCGATACATGCTGATTAATCTGTTTGATACACACCGACACCGTCGGTACACGCTGATTGATCTGTTTGATACAACATAGATTAATCAGCGAAACACCGACACCGTCGGTACACGCTGATTTGTCAATTTGATACACAGATCAATCAGCGATACACCGACACCGTCGATACACACTGATTAAATCTGTTTGATACACATATCAATCAGCGATGCACCGACACCGTCGATATACGCTGATTAATCTGTTTCATGCACAGATTAATCAACGATACACCGACACCGTCGGTACACGCTGATTTGTCTGTTTGGTACACAGATTAATCAGCGATACACCGACACCGTCGGTACACGCTGATTAATCTGTTTGATACACAGATTAATCAGGGTGTATCGACGGTGTACCATGGTATAAGAAAATAAGGTATGGCACTCCTGATTGAGTGAGACTTAGCACGTCACTGATTTGGTGCCGCGTTATGGTAACAAAATAATTATAAGGAAAAGAATGTTTGCAGCCAGTCGTACAAATAAATTATAATGATGCAGTACGATTGGCATGTTCTTTGACTAAGTTTTATTTGGTCGTAATAATTGATTTAAAACACTCACGATTTTATGAGATTCGTACAGGTAACAAGGGAATTGGGGACTATTATGATACACCACTGGCAACACAGAAACGGATTGACAGAACCAACCAACCAATCATAGCGTGATGACGTCAAAAGTCTCGCCTGTAATTCCGGAGTGCCATACCTTATTCTCTTAAAATACCATGCGGTGTACGACATACGATGGTGAGGGGAAGATCAGTCCTTGCACCCTGGCGTACGAAAGAGCGGTATTTGTGTTCGCCTCCGCAACTTCCACTTTCTCAACCGCTGCGGCTCTCTGGCGGCCTGCATTTTTTTACAGAGGGCGGGGACTGCCTTTCTTTCGTACCTGAGATTTTTTACATACACTCTAGATATAGGACAATCAAGGGTTTCAACAAGATTCGATTCTGAAACAGATTAAGGCACATTATTTTATCATGAATTCTAATTTTAAAATAAATATTAAGGGACAACCTTACACAAATCGACCTAGTCCCAAACTAAGCAAAGTTTGTACTATGGGTACTAGACGACGATATACAATATACAAATATATACACATAGATAACATCCATGACCCAGGAAGAAATATTCGAGTTCATCACACAAATGTCTGCCTTGGCCGGGATTCGAACGCAGGACCGCCGGCTCAGTAGGCAGATGTACTACAAACTGCGCAAACCGTATCGTCTTACAAGTACTTATGAGGTTGTAGGCAGTCATTATGTTTTGTCATCCTATGTTATATATTATGATTTATAAATTATTGTCCAAAAGAACATTATGCCAACATGCTTACAGTAAATTAACAACATGTCGCAAGCAACGAAGGGTAAAGATATATTATTGTTTACTCTTATGACATGCAAACATAACAGGCATTCCCTTCAAGATATTTCATATTTCTAGGACCGCTTCTTTACAATAGATTGAATGCGAAATTGGAACATTCTTAGCTACGTTCAATGTAAGAAAATGCTCGGCGTTTAATGTGCTCAAACTAACTACTCAACAATTATGTCGTATAGCTTAAAATACAAAAAAAAACCAAGGAGATTGCAATCGCAATTTCTTTCCGTGTGTTTTCCGCTCAGTCGAAGCAGGCGCCTACTGCGACGTGATTGAATCCAAATTGGAAACCGGATGAACCCCCCTCATTCCAAATTGGTTTATGCCCTTAAAAGTTGTGCCGTGTGTGCCTCAAATTGCTCCGCGTTGTTTAAAACGAAGGAAAATTTCAATAATGGCAAACTCTTAATGATTTTATTTGGCCTTTGTTTTGATGACGCTTTTGTTAGAGAATTATTATCTTATATTAAGGATTATTTGAGGGAAGTTATAGCAAATGGGATAACGGTAATGTTGGCAATGGCTATTATTTCAGTTTGGACAAATTCCTTGTTTCGGGTTTAATGCGAAGCATTTGTTCAGCAAGGCGAGTTGCTACTGCTGAATGGGGATAAATTCATTGGTTAAGTACACTTAGGTTTTGATTATTTATCACTGCAGCTTTGAGTTTCCTTTAATTTAGCAATATTTCGGCTTTCAATACCTCCACGCGTTCCCGAGACAAAGGGTCTTGACAGACAGACAGGCGGACAGACGGATGGATGGACGGACGGACGTACGAACGGGCAACAAAGTGATACTATAAAGGTTTTATCTTTTTGATGTATGGAACACTAAAACCGGCCAAGAGCATGTTGGGCCACGCTCAGTGTAGGGTTCCGTAGTTGCCCATCCTTGACAATAAACCGCTGTTTTAAGCCCGAGGTTTTTATTTTTTTTTATCTACAGATAGTTTCGCCATGTCCGTCTGTCCGTTAACTTAAAACCCTTATAATACGGGTTCCTACTACAGAGCCCTAAAAAAATGGTCCAAGTAATTCCTCAATGACAGTTATAATTTAAACAGTAAAATTTTATGATATACAAGATATCTATACAATACTAAACTTGAAAACTTCTTTTAAGTTCTGAGAAAATTAATAAATATGGTAGCTCCGAGCGACATTTCTAACTAATTTTATTTGCCTATATCAATTATAGAATATTATTAGAATATTGTTGAGCGTCGTAATTACATTTATCACGTATTCAAATCTCATTGAAATATTTTCCAAAATAAGTTTAATGAGGAAAAAAAGAAAATTAAAATGAGTCCGAACGGACTCAATAAAGTATATTGCAAATTACTTAATACAGTGACGTCGATGAACGCCGAAGGAGTCTTTGGGCTCGTGCCAAGAACACAGATCAAAAATAAACACTAAACACGGTGAAGTAATTAGTTCCTGGATGTAGAGGCTCTGCCAACAGTTCAATAAAATAAATAGTTATCTCAGAAAAAAAATAAAAAAGTGTGTGTGTCAGCTCCGACGCACGACTGGAGTTTACTCTTCAGGCCAGGCGCGCACCACTTTTTTGTCGCAGAAATAAGCGTACTTATGGGTTTATGAAAATCGTGGTGCGCGCACTCTCATATAAACCCATATCTTGCATTTATGCGACAAAATTATCGTGCGACTAAAATCTTGGTGCGCGCCTGGCCTTAAGAACGTTTATAAAATATATACTCAATACTCAATACGTTTATTGCACATAATGATTATACAGGTGAAAGTAAATAGTTTAAGTATCACATTATGTAGGTACCCTGTTGGGCGCTGCAAACAAGAACGAAAAGGTAGGCACACTTTTTGTGCAACCTGAATTCGAGCGCTGCGAGGAATTCGTTTGACCACTGGAATTGAATGTTTAAGCTCACTGATTTTTTCAGAAAAAGGCCTGATCTGACTTGGTTGTGAATTGTTTGCCTGGTGGCGATGTAATTGCGCCAGCACGAATGCCATGGGTTCTACTGATGTGTATATTAAGTCCTTTCTGACCTTTAAAGAAACGAATCTGGGAGCAATGTGGGCACTGTACGGAATTCTCCAGCGACAGCGACACAGACCTGGAAGCGACATTCTGAGAGGAGCCCGTGCTATTAGGATTCATCAAGTAAACTATTAAAAAACGCAATAGTAAAAACTTAACTTAACTATACTCCAAGCCGTGTTCGGCTACAGCGACTACTTTTCTACAAATTATGAGAGCGACGCTGGTGAGCTCTCTGGTGGCTGACATAGCCGATTTTAGCCGTGAACGTGCGACCACATTCACTGCATGTCAGTACTCCTCCGACATATTTATATTGTATGGCCGCTGGTGGTCGGGCCTTGAGCTCGTCGCGCTTAGAATCGAGCTCATTACGTCGTCCCGTTTCAAATTCACGCACCTGCGTGTTCACAGTGTGCCTCCATTGTGACCGGCCTTCTGCTAAAGTCTCCCATTTAGACGGGTCGATGTTAGCCCTCTTCATGTGACGCTTCAGCACATCTTTATACCGCAGGATTTGGCCACCCTGCTTTCGCTTGCCATTCTCCAATTCGCAGTAAAAGATGCGCTTTGCGACTCTCTCGTCTGACATACGGGAGACATGTCCACACCACCGCAGCTGTCTTCTCATTAGATAAGCCTCGATTCCGGCGACATTGGCTCGTCTAAGGATCTCCGTGTTCCTAACACGGTCAGACCAATGAACGCCCATAATGTCGCGGAGGCATCTCAGATGGAAATGATCCAATGAGTGAATATGCTTGCGGTATAGGCACCATGTCTCGGAAGCATACAAGAGATTTGGCAGAACGATTGCCATGTATACAGCTACTTTAGTAGGGAGCTTTATGTCGTGCGAGCGGAACACCTTGGAACGAAGTTTGCCAAAAGCTGCTGCAGCGGCTCCAATTCTGCAGTTGACTTCGTTATCAAGATGGCACTTAGCTGTCATCGTGCTGCCCAGGTATTTGAACTGCTCTACTTGCTTAAGTGAGTCTTCGCCGAGTTTAATGTCTATTCGCGGACTAGCTATTATGTCTAAGGCCATGACTTCAGTTTTTCGGACATTGATTTTTAGGCCAAATCTTCGACATGATTCATTAAGACTCAACATAAGCTGCTGTAGAGCACCTGGGGACTCCGTCACAAAACACAAGTCATCTGCATACATCATCTCTGTTATTGTAATGTGTGAAACTTTTGTGCATGCTTTAAGTCTCGCTAAATTAAAAATGCCACCATCGGTGCGATATCGAATACGGATGCCTTCGGAGAGAGTTTGCACTGCTTCCCTAACCACAACTGAAAAGTACAGGGCAAACAGAGTGGGCGCAAGCACTAGGGTGGATCGCGCTTGTATGAGAAAAAAAAAACTTTACATGTTTAACTTCTAATAGTTCTTAAAAGTTGTAACATAGTATAAAGATGCGAGACGATTTTTTTTCATATTTTTTAAATTACGTTTTTTGCCTCCGCATCGCTATAAATAATTAAAAAAATGTGGAAACAAGTCAAATTTTCAAAAAAACACTGGTGCAGAATTATTAGCCTTAACGATCACAAGATTAAAAAACATTATTAAGAGGGTATAAATTTATTAAATTAACAATAATAGTTATTCAGAAACCATTATTATAAAACCCATTCATATTACTATTTTGCCTTATTTTGGCATGATTCGTCTTGAGGTTAAATTTGAAAGAAACAGGCCTTACTTTAAATGAATAACTATGTATTTAATGAGAATAACTATAGTAAACATCATATATATCATTATAAATGCGGTTAGAGTTTTGAAAAATTTGGGTCTAGTATAGGTTTTTAGGAAACTTCAACGACCTTGCGGAGGCAAAAAACCTATTCCGATTGCTATCGTGTAGAACTAAATCTTAATCGTAATCAACTAGAGCAAGTTTTTATTCCTATTAGAATATTTAATTCCAAAAAAAAATATTTTGATCCACTCTAGCAAGCACACAGCCCTGCTTCACACCACAACTAACAGTGAAAAACTCTGATTGTTCGCCCTTGACTCTTACGCAACATTGCATGTTATCATGCAGTAGTCGGATCATCCTGACAAACTTCTCTGTGCAACCTAGTTTCGCCAGAACCAACCACAATGCTTCACGAGGCACGCTGTCGAAGGCTTTTTCTAGGTCAACAAAACAAAGGTACATTGGTTGACCTTGCTCCCTACTTTTCTCTTGAAGTTGGCGTACAGAGAAAATTGCCTCACAGGTGCCTCTATCCGGTCGGAAGCCAAATTGGGTCTCTGGTAAAATGCTAAATGGTATAGTAAAAACTTACGGCTATGATAACAAATAAAGTATTTAAAAAAACCGCTCCAAGTTTCGGCATATACAAATTGCCCCATAAAGTTCCTGGGGGAAGCGGTGGTTTATAATTGCACATATAACTAGATAGTACTCATGCACTGATAGCAATCACACTCGTAACATGATAGAGATTCACGCAAAATATTAGCAAAAACTTGAAAACAAAAACACATTTCTCAGCTGTTGTAGATTGTCAGTCAAGCTGCCCGATGCGCACTTGCGCAGCAACGCGCCGTGTAGGCCGCCGGCCGCCGCCGCAGTCTCCGCGGAGAAATTATGAATATGTTTCTTGTCTATGTTATTTGTTAAGCCTCTTGTGGTAATTTAAAATAAATAAATGGCAGAGAACAATTAATATTAATTTTCTCTAACGGGAGCCATGTTTTCCCGTTGCTAAGTACATTTAAAATACATTTCATGAAATAAACATCTCGGTGAAGGTCATTTTATATAGGGATCTTAGTCTATAACGCTTAACGTAACGCATAACCTGCTAAATTAAGAAGTCGTATTTTTACCCCGATCGTATACTGAGATACGACTTTTTAAATTAGCACGGCAGATACGTTCGATTTTATACCCCATAATTTTCATACCCCGGGCTTATATATGAAAATCGATTCTTAAGGAGTAAACTCCAATAAACTCCAAAAATATTGATTACTTTATTTTTCTAAGCAGAATTCAGAAAAGTAATAAAATTGTAGTCTTGTAAATATGAAATGTTGTCAATTGGGAATTGAGCTGAATTAATGAAACCAAGCGATCGACAGCCCGCCTGTCTCCGCCCGGGCGTCCCTACACCAAATCATCGAATCATCATATAATTAATTCGCTAAGTATAAATACGTTTTATTGCACACCAAAATACACAAGATATCAAATACAGAAGACATAGACAATAGGCGGTCTTATCGCTAAAAAACGATCGCTTCCAGACAACCTTTGGGTAGTGGAGTTGATGTTAAAAGTCTCTTAGTGAGTAGTGATGCAAAAGGCGAACGGGAAGCATTGTAAAGTACCAACAGAAACAAAAAGGCAAAACATAAATTGCAAAATAAATAAATAATATAATTTTATTTTGACGATATTTGTATTTTACTAGCTTTTTCAGTTTTCGTGTGTACCATCACTTCATAGTAAACACCTCAATCACTAAAATCGGTTGAGTAGTTTTCGCGCTATGGTGGAACATACTTACATATAAATATACATACATACATACATAGACTGCTAAACTTATAACCCTTCCTTTTGGCCTTGCCGTAGTCGGGTAAAAACTAAGTCGCTTCCTACTGTCTGTCTGTCCCTATGTATGCTTAGATCTTTAAAGCTACGCAACGGATTTTGATACGGTTTTTTTAATAGATAGAGTGATTTAAGAGGAAGGTTTATATGTATAATACAATGCATAATTTATCAGCATTGCATCCGTGCGAAGCCGGGCGGGTCGTTAGTGGCTTATAATTATATCACATTCCTACTGATGTTTTCTAAATTCGTATGATTCGTGATGATTTATGATAGTATCACAGGGGTAATAATTTCTATAACGACGGGCATGCCCTCGACGTAGCGATGCTTATTTTTTCTCGTGTAAGCTTTTTAAGAATTTTTATTACTCACTTTAATGAGTAAGCACGGGAGGATAAGTATAACCGTGACCTATGAAAAAAATACAAGCGCAACCTGAGACACCGGCGTGCAGCTCTTCCCCCTTTTGTACGATTCCCACTGATCGGGCGGAGTCGGCGCGCGCTGAAGCGCATCTAAATAGTTGCCAAATGAATGTAGAACTTCTTTACGACAGTCAGATCCCATATTCGAATGTTATTGGCGCCACTGCCGGCCGATCGGGCGCTTGCGGACGCGGACGGTGGTGCTCGGCTGTCGTCGCGCGTAAGCGGCTCCGTTCGGTCACCGCCGCGCGCCATCGGCTACGTTCAGTTACCGCTGTGCGCCATCGGCTCCGTTCGGTTACCGCCGCACGCCATCGGCTCCGCTCGCACGTCCGTCGCCCTAGAATTAATCGCTAGGACGGACGCAGTCGGCTGCCGCCGGGCGCTCCAGCGTCTGCTGGAACGTGGCGGCAGCCGATCCCGCCCGACCTGGTCACTAGACACGGTCGGCCGCTGCCGGCTGCCAGAGCGCCCGTTACGACGCGGTGGCAGCCGACCCGGCCCGGCCCGGTCTTGTGAATTGTACATTTATCGATAGGCGCAACATTTAATGCGGCCGTGGCTGTCGCTCTCGTATCGGGCTATCCAGCCATCTGTTATAGTGATCCGATCCGAAAATGATTGCTAACCAGCAACCTCACCGTTTTGTCCGGTTCATGGTCATCGCCCTTTAATCCCAGTGGTTGTGGGTTCTGAACCACAACACTTCAGTGTGGCAATTCTTCGAGCTATATCATTTTCGTGCGTTTGAGAAAAAAATATGATAACTGAATATAAGTAAACTTCAGTAAAATGATACACGGACACGGAGTTTCATTTCTATTCGATTTTCAGATTTCTGGCTCGGAGGAAGTAAATAGATTTTTATCTTTTAGTTTCGGTCGATCGACGTTTTCGTGTCCTTCTAAAAGCGAAGCATAAGAACATTGTGATAATAGAAAACAAAATGCGACTTCGACGTTTTAGTAAATTCATCATTCTAATAACCATTGCACTAACCATTGCCCGGCTTGCTAAGAGATACCCAAATAAATTAACAGTAAAATAAAAATCTATTTTTTTCCCGACTTCCCGACTAGTATTATTGAAAAATATTCACAAACGACGTACAAAATCGATGGGTTTTCCAGTCGCTCCATTTAAAGTAGCACTTTGCGCACGGTAAACCCATTTTGCATGGTAAAGTATAAATATATGTAATATTAAAGTACAAAGCCTCATAGTAAACTCTTTAAGCTGAAATGCGTAGTGAGCGCAGGGCACTTAAACCCCTCAAAGGGGTGACCTGATTCAATAATAGTATTATTAGCCATTTTTCCTATCATCGGAGTACAGTTTCTATTAAAACCTTTCAGAGCAAAGCCCAGAGGAAAATGCCGTAATCCTCGTCTTATTGAATAATGCTTCTTCAATTTTCATTGTAATATTATATCATTAGTTCGTTATTTTCTAAATAATATGTACAAAATAGCCATGCATTTAACCTCGATTGCACCTGATGTTAAGTAACAATAAGGCCTAAGATGGAGCATGCTTGGCTAGAAGATGCTTATTTACTCTCGACTCGAAGTGATCCAAGTTATATTTTTCGGGGAACAGGTGCGCAGGAAGAAAGTTCCATTCCTTAGCCGTCCTCATAAGGAAAGTAGACGCAAAGCGCTTCGTACGAATCAGTGGTATAAGACACCAGAAGTATCGACAACATAAGGGTAACTTAAATATTTATTTAATTTTGTTTTAAGTATTTGTTGTTATCTGTGAAAATTTCAACTGTCTTCACACGGTTCATGAGTTACAGCCTGGTGATAGACAGACGGACAGTGGAGTACCCTTTGGATACGGAACCCTAAAAAGGATGTGCATCTAGCACAAAGGTGGACCGATGTTCTGATAAGAGAATCAATTGGACGAGCGCAGGGCATCGCGCGGCCGGTTGTTGGGGAGATCTTTAGACATGCCCTGGTCCAGCAGTGGGCGGCCAGACTGGTCTGTCAGCTGAACTCATTATGAACTACCCAAGTAGCAGACCTGGGACCCAATTCGAGAATGCCGTTTGAGTGATCGCCAAACGTCAAATCTCTATTAGATAACAGTGAATATCGCCATTGAACTGTCATTAAAATGCGATGAGCTTCAAGTGACATATCTCATCTAAATTTTGGAAATACGAAGGCGATAATGATTGTCAAAAATGTTATTCATCCATATGAATTTCTGTTTTGAACGAAAAGTAACGGACTAATTTCACGCACTACGCGGTCAATTTAAAGTATGCGCCTGTTATTTATGCCGTTACATACAAAGGAAACGCAAATTTTGTGCGTCCGAATTGACGAAGTTGCGATGTTCTAGGGATAGTGCCACTTGTCAAGTAGGCACACATCAAAAGTGACGGATGGCGATGAAATGGAGAGATCTCTATTATCTCTCTAAAGTTGGTCGAATACCCTCCCTAGTCATTGACTGAGGCTTTAAAGTCTAGTAGGCTAGATGGAGCGCAGTATACTAGGTGTTCGGAGGACTGATCGAATCAGAAACACGGAACTGCGCTCCAAAACTGGGATGGTGGATGTGGGTGTCAAGACCGCTGTAACTGAAATAGCTGTTCATGTCTGTCGCCGGATGCATGGGCTGGACTTCTCTGTCGCATGCATCCGGAAAGGTGGGCCACAATAGCAACCCAATGGATCCCAGAAGATGGATATCGGAACAGAGGCAGACCGAAAAGGAGATGGCGGGACGATCTGAATGACGCGTTCCGCAGAGAATGGCAGAACCGCACTGGCAATAGGATCGAATGGAGAAAAGAAGGGCAGGCCTTTGCCCAGCAGCAGATGCAGCCCTCTTACCGCCAATTAAAGCTGAATATTGTAGCCTGTGTGCTACTTGAGTTGCTGCGCTTCACGGCGTTACCCGCTCACCCCACGGGAATACTACGTTTTTCGGGATAAAAAGTAGCTTATGTTAATCCATGGTGTCAGCTACTTTTATACTAAAATTTATCAAAATTGGTCTATTCGTTTGAGAGTGAAGAAATAACATTCATACACATAAACACACTCACAAACTTTCGCCTTTATAATATTAGTGTATTTACCATTACTTGTAAAGGAAAATATAATGGTAAAATAACCGGCCAAGTGCGAGACGGAGTTGGCCTTCAATTACCAGGTTTATCGATGGAATCAGAGCTCTCATCCGTCTATTATCCAACGTTAAAAGGTGCTATTACTGCAGTGTGACATGTTTCTAACTCATATGGAGTTCTTTATCAGGGACAGCTATCCGCGCTGCTACACGACTTGCAGCCCACTGCACTGGTTTTCGCTCTCTTCGCCACCCTCAGTGCCCTGCAACGTCTGCAGTACAGTGGGTCGTGAGCCACGTAGCAGTACGGATATAGCTGTCCCTGATGAAGTTTCATATAGTTCGAAACATATCGGACCGCTCCTGACAATTTTACGTGAGTTTAAACCGTTTTTATAATTATTTAAGATGTCTAGTTTTAGTAATATTCTTAACTATAGTTTTAATAATATTATTATTACTGCATTAGAACATATATTAGTATAGTCGCTTAACCCTAACACAGTGAGTTGTAGCATAGTAGGTAGCTAGCATAACAATTTGACATAATGAAAATGACAGCTAGATCATTAATTATGTATGGAGTCGATGGTTGATGAAGCCTTCTTTGTTGTTATTAATGATTCCGCAGTGTTTGCGATCTTACGAGAATAATGTCATTCTAAATACCTACCCACCTGAATCAGTAGGTCCAATATTATAAATAAAGTGATTATATTTATTCAAAAGGGACTTACATTATATGTATAACAAAAAAGCCTACACTAAGTTATAAATCAAATATTTACATAAGTAAACTAAATAAAAAACGGTGTGAAAAACTGTGCCCCGCAGCATGGTCCCGAAGACGCTGGCAGCATTTCCTCGCTGAATCGCAATGCTAATGCGTGGGGCCCCACGGTCCTCAGGTCTTGACTCTGAAAGGAATTAATAAATAAATAAAAGTAATAAATTTCGAGCGGGATTTGATTTGAATGTACGTCTCCAAGTGTCTTCAAGTATCCTGTTCAAGCTCTCTGGGCGATCTAGCAACTGATCTATTCTATTCAACCATCAAACGTGTGTGTGTGTTGTTGTTATTTTTTACACCAACTGATACTCAAATATTTTCTTAATTTGACTATCAATTTACGTATGTCATGATTTGTAGGATTTAAACTGGAAATGTAGTGAATATTTTATGAACGCAGCTATATTTTGAAAATATTAACCGTCAAACCTGGTAACACAGGTGTTCTAATTAATATGATATCTGAACGCAGCGACAAGCTGCCTAAATATTATTTTAGAATAGCAACACTGATCACTTGTCTATGATTAATAATCTATCAACCAATAAAAATGTCCTGTTGATGGTAAGTGAACTTCCTGATTGGTTCGCTTCGGACCAATCACTGATCAACATTTTCCCGCGTTTTGACATGGCGGGTGGTGCCGAAGTTATCGTCAGGACAGGCATTCTGGTGGAAGAACTGACAGAGAGAGGAAGCCGAGAAAACCTCCACAATTCAGAAGTACTAAATGAACAAACCCCCACATGGTGGACGAACTGATACTGAACAGTGCACGTAAGTACTATTGAAGTGTTGTAATATAATTATACACTATTTTAATCAACGAATTTCTATGTTTTTTATAAAGTAAACCTTATCCGTTATGTGTTGAGTTAAATGCCGATAGCGTTTAATAATTTTGCTTCTGTTCCTGTGTAATGAAAAAAAAACTAAGAAAGTTTAAAGGACAAAACAATTTTAAAGAAACGTTGTGTTCTTTGGTTAAATCTATAACGAGTTTTTTTTACTTGAATGCGTAAGTCAGTACTCTTACCCGCATATAAAAAAAATACATTTGTAGTATTTTTTCCGCTGGAAATGTATTCGTTATATTATAGATATCGAAGAGTTAGTATATTTTTTAGTTAGTACATTAAAGTAGTCAAATATTATGATGAAAGTAATTTAAATATGATCTAAAATCTACCTTGTGTTAAGACAAAATTCTCCATATCATCAAATTATAAGGATTCAAGTAGTGTTAATTTTTTTGGGTTCGAATGATAAGATAAATTATGTTGTTTGTTCAGATTTTTATTCTAGTCATTAGTAAATTAGCATGATTTCTTCGGATATATTATATTTGAGATGTATATCTTATAAATACATACAAATTATATTGGAATTGAGATGCAACATGTTTCTAAATAACCCTAGTAAGCGTCATAAAAGTAACTTGGCATGTATTGTTCTATTTACTTATTACATGGTGATAGTTTTTAAAGGACGTGACATGAGCATCGATTTATAAAGTTAATATTATGGAGTGAGAAAATGTCAGTTATATTAGATTAGTTATGTTCTGACGTAAGAGTGCGTTTGGACTCGGGAGTTAAGCTGATTTTGAAGTGAGCGTGCGTCTAGATTTATGTTGCCTGACGTGAGAGTGCGTCTAGGCTCTGGAGTTATGTTTGTTTGACGTAAGCGTGCGTCTGGATTTTGGTTTGATTGATGTGAGAGTGCATCTGGATTTTGGTTTGTCTGGCGTGAGCGTGCGTCTGGATTTTGGTTTGCTTGACGTGAGAGTGCGTCTGGATTCTGGTTTGTTTGACGTGAGAGTGCGTCTGGATTTTGGGTTTGTTTGGCGTGAGCGTGCGTCTGGATTTTGGTTTGTTTGGCGTGAGCGTGCGTCTGGATTTTAGTTTGTTTGACGTGAGCGTGCGTCTGGATTCTGGTTTGTTTGGCGTGAGCGTGCGTCTGGATTTTAGTTTGTTTGACGTGAGCGTGCGTCTGGGTTCTGGTTTGTTTGGCGTGAGCGTGCGTCTGGATTTTAGTTTGTTTGACGTGAGCGTGCGTCTGGATTCTGGTTTGTTTGACCTAAGAGTGCGTCTGAATTTCGGTTTGTCTGACGTGAGTGTACGTCTGGAATTTGCTTTGTTTGACGTGAGAGTGCGTCAAGATTTAATTTTGTTTTCGATGTGAGCGTGCGTTGTTTGACGATTGGAACGTACTATCGGCTGCAAAATTGCATGGACCCCCTTGAGGCGATAATGGCTTGGACGGTTGTAGGCAAGGTTTGCAGTTAACAAACTAGATGGCGTCTTTGTGTCCAAAGCTGTCGATTTTAATGGCATAATTGAATATAATAGGCTTATAGTCAATAAAAATCTTCTACTATTTAATAATCTAACCGGACAAATTAAAATATACATTTATCATCAAATTAAAAATAGCTTACACCGAAACCGTCCGTCCACCCGTCTTTTTAACTGGTAACCCAGTTCGTTTTTTAACTATGTTGCCCTTCTAAAACCGCTCGCGTTATTTCAAAGAAACCCATCGTTACAGATTCTTTTGACGCCATTTTATACAAAGTAAGTTCGTAATTATAAAATTACGAATGTTTTTATCCACGGTTTCACGGTTTTATAAACATATGCCAAAAAATTATCAGGAATGAATATGAAGTTTACGTAGTTTATACACAAGAGGTGTGATTTAATAAAACTTCAATTAAATCACAGAAAATTAAATGTAAAGGAAATTTAATTATTTAGGCAATATGCGGGGTTATCGTAAGAGTAAGTCATGTTTATCATTACTCTTGTCTTAAAAAAAAAAACGAGGACATGAGTATTATAGACATTAATTAGTGTCATTTATTTGTATAAAGCTTTCAACCCAAATAATACCTACCAATTTCATGGTTATGAGGTTTTTATCAAAAAGAAAACATAGGCTATCAAATTAAACATATAGGTAGGTAATTTATATTTGTGCTTAAGATGTTTGGAACACTACAATTGGAATAATACAAATGTGGAAATCAAAATGTTATGTTACATCATCATTTTTAATATAAAAATATAGTTAACACGATATTTATGCAGATATTCGTATGAAAATATTGAGTGTTAAATCAGTTAGGATTCTACAATCAACAATTTAAAACATGACCTGAATTCATAGGTATAGGGATCAATCTAATTGTATAATATAGCCTTAAACTCATGTCAAACTCTAAACAGTAAAACAAACTTTTTAATCACTGGGGTTTATAGTCGCAAAATCAAAATAATTTATTTCAGACAGTGGTCCATAATATGATAGTTATATTTACAGGAAACCCCACCAGAACAGGCGAGATTTTTGTTACTATAAAATTAACTAAACAGGACTAATAAGATCTACAATAATAAAACAACTAAAAATCATAGTTTCTTTATTACTTACACAACATGTTTTTTTTTTCATGTAATTCAAGGGAAAAACAATACTACTTAACGTTTTGTTGAAGGTAAAAAGCTTAATTATTCGTTTCTGAAATCAGAAAGAGGATTGAAGCTTCACCTTAATCAAAACAACACGTGTTTTATTTTATTAGTGAATCAATTTTAAAGACAAAACTGAGACCGGGTTATATAAATAGTTATATTTAGATTTTAGTGTTTTAAACGCTTGTCATTTATCAATTAGCTATAGAAAGTTCTCGTGATGTAAAAATATTGTAATAAACTCAATATCTATCACAAAATGGTGTAAAAATATTAAACATGGTTTTTCACTCTTTTTGTTATATTAGAAGCAATTATCATGTTCATAGTTGACACTAAAAGAAAAATATATATTTATTTCGATTTCAAACAATAATGAATAATGTAGCATCTTGCAGAATTATAAAAATATTGTTTTATTTACTAATGTAACCCGGTCTCCGCTAATTGCCATCTTTTGCATTAATAACTAGAACAGCCACCATTTTTGTCTATAACGGCTTGCAAGCGGGAAGGCATCGATTCTATTAAATGTTCACACAGTCCCGAACCACGAATACTATCCCATATTGTAGCACAGTGCGTCTCCAATATTTCTGAGGTTCGCTCATTTCGGTTATCCCAACGTTGAACGATAACACCCCATAAATTTTCTATGGGATTTAAATCAGGTGATCTAGCGGGCCACGACAATCTTTGTGCTGGCGAAACCACTCACGCACATTTTGCGAACGATGTATAGGACAGTTATCTTGAACAAACGTAATTAGTGGTAATTCTCCTTCTGGATAGACATTCCTAACAGTTGGTAACATGATTTCTTCCAGCACATTTAAATAGTCACCACTTTTCGCCCTACTCGGCACTCGGACCAATTCTCCCGGATCAGCCGCACTCATCCAACCCCACATGTTCACGTTATACGACCTGATTCCATATTAGGCACTACGTGGTCAGCGTCATACCGAGTGTTGTCGCGACGCCATAAGCGTAGACGTCCATGTTGACTCGATTTAAATGTTTTTTCATCGGTAAAGATGAGATGACATTGCTCCAATCATCATTGAAGTGCTCCCGGGCGAACTTTAATCTCTCTTCTTTGTGATGTGGGGCTAGCAAAGGTTTGACTGCATGCCTACGATGATGCAATACTTCACTATGAAGGACACGACGAATAGTATCCACACTTGAGTCACATAAACGGGCGTAATGTCTTATTGGTTGAAAGCCGTTTGCTTCATACTCCCGTATACTAACATTTCACGCTGCTGTGCGTCAATCAGCCGTGGTCGACCACTGTCTTCTTTGGCGGTGCAATAATGACCCTTCTTCTCCGAATCTCCGCACCCATAAAGCTACCGTTTTTTTCTGCAACAAAATTTAGGAATATATAATAATTGATAAAATATAAAACATTAAATATATTAATTATGTTTGTATTATATATAAAAATATACTTCGAACCTTAAAACAACTACTTACATTTACACCGGTTTCTCTGGCAATTTCTGCCATATTTTTGCCTTCATTATGCAAGGCAATGATCTGTGACCTTTTCACTAAATCGATATTGCAATGAGAACTCATTTTAATATTCGATAAGTAATAAAAAGCAATAATAAAAGACAATCAAATCAACGGAACTAGCTACTGTTAGCGGACGAACTGTTTTGTAATAAAAACTGGAACGGTAATATATTTGATGTTCTCAGTCTACCCTCTAAGTAACTATGGGTGTAAGTATGCCAATAGATAATAGTTGCCCATTTCAACAAGAATACCAAATGGATTTACTTACTATTCATTTCATTTGTATTTGTTTAAAATTGCAATTATTTTTTGATAACCCTAAAAAACAGATAAGATTTTTTTATCTATTGTTTATTTTAAGTCTTAGTTTTTAATTTTTACTTTAAGGCTTTATTTAAGCTTTTCCTATGTGTACGGGCTGCTAGTGTCACATACACCAATTATGAAATGTTATTTGCTGGATGTAATAATAACTCACTAATATAGTCGAAAATACACACTTTAATTATAATGTCAAAGTAAACTATAAAAGCGCGATATTATGAATGATAATGCTAATGAGGACACGTGTGTTGGTTGTCAAATGTAAACGTGTACTGACGCTAAGTCAATGCTTTTCGCGATTGTTGGTTATTTCGCTGAGATGGCAATGTGCGGTATGTGGACCGTACACTATGCTATTACAAATTGTTATTTACATTAAAAAAGTATTAGTACTAAACATAATTCTTGTTTTTCTTGTAAACTAAAGTTATTCTGAGTATGGTAATGAATTTCGTCAGCTTTCAATAAGTCTCGCTGGCTTAGAGGTTGAATAAATCTGTCTCGATGTCGGAGGGTCCATGTTCAAATCCTCGCAATAATTATGAAGAAATACAATGTTTTTGGATGTTGTGTGATGTGAATCTTCGTTGGTAGATTAAAAAAATATCATTTGTATTTATTATCCATCCTTACAAAATAACATAAATGGCCGAAGTAGCATTCTATAACCACCAGGCTTCGTGCCGTTATGGCCAAATTATATATCATACGAAACAGAATTCCTTATAAAATTAGGTTAGATATGTATAATGCACTCGTAGAAAGTATAATTTCTTATGGTTTAAGTAGTTACGGTCGTACCTTTAAGTCCTATCTGGACAAAATATATAACTTGCAAGTCAGGATACTAAAGATAATTGTACCTTGTAATATTAAAAATAACTTAAAATATGATCACGAGCTATTTAATATATGCAAAGTCTTGCCCATACATGTTAAATTTAGATGCCAAATTTTAAAAGAACAATACTTCAGAACCGAAATTCAGCATTTAACTTCACATCCAAAAATTACACGGCGAGTAATTAACCATGTACTACAGAAACCTAAATTTCATAACTACTACGGACGTAGAACATCAGAGTACATAATACCAGATTTAATAAACAAACTTCCAACTGAATGCAAGGACAAAATAACACCAACAAATATAGCCAACGTTCTCAAAAAACAAATGTTAGACCAATTTGTTAGTCAATTTTTATAATATTATTGCATCGCTTATGGAGCATCCTGTACAGTGGGCGCGCGGACCGGTTATTGCAGCGCGCTGGCTGATAACGCTCAGTGCAATTTTGTTTACTTGAAGATGTGTTTAAGAAATTAGTTTATAATGTATTATTGCGGAATGTAGCATCGAGACAAACCAAAATGGTTTAACGATGCCGTTATAATAAAATGTAATTTTGTTTGTACTTACTTATGAAATAAATAAAAAATAAAAAATAAAAAAAAATAATTTCTGGATGTTGGACAAGAAAGAACGACAATAATAATAATATTGTTGGACAAGAACGACAATAATAATAATATCATGTCAGTTAAATATTGGATTTGCGGGAGAAAAAATATTTTATTTTATATTTGGTTGTTATCAGTGCCATCTAGTGGGATCTTATTAAACTAATGAAGTACGTGACATAGCTCAACCGTCTTGACTGGCTTCAAAGCATTCGCGTTTAAAAAGGGCCATGCACTTTTGCTGCCGATAGTACGCTTGGAACTTACGTTTTTGTATGAAATCGCGTAAACGTGCATTTAGTGATTATTTGCATTGTACAGTCAACCAAAAATGTGGTCTACCACTTTTCGACTCTATTTTACATGTAATAGAGTCCAAAAGTGGTAGACCACTTTCTTTGCTGACTGTACGCGTCAGCTTGCGTCCTAGTTTAGTATGGTCATGTGAGCTGAATGCTCTAGATTTTTTTAACGACGAAAGATTAAGTTTATAATTTTAACACGAACATAAGTTTGAATAATATTAAAAGTATGAACATGTATTTGGATATTGTAAAAATACGAGTCTTTGTTGAATTAAGAAAAGAGAGTCTTAAAGTTTACGAATTGATTCACAATAAAACTTAAATGTACGCTCAAAGTTAAGGAAAATAATGAAAAGAATAGTATAGAATAGAAGTAAAAGTTATTAACAGCTATCGTCAAGATCGGAATACACATTTGTTTTACCTCCAGTGGCGAGCGCCTGCGTTTAGTCCTGAGAAAAAACCGGTTAGTCAGTATGTCTAGTGAGAGTTCCGATGACGATATACCTCCTGTTATTACAAGAAGGAGACACCTATAAAAATCTACTGATGAAGAAATTACTGATAGTGACAGACAGTTGAGTGGCAAGAAACGGAGACATGAAACTTCAAACAGTGATGAAAGGCAAGACAACTCTAAACGTCGTCGATCAGGTGGTTCAAGTAACAACGTAAATGTTGCTGATTTATAAGAGCCTTAACTAAAAAAAAACTAAACCTTCCATTAGTTCACACCAGATGTTAAACGCTTTACCTGAGTTTGATCCAGATAGTAAAAATGAGAATATTGATATAATGTGATGATGTGCAACCATGCACAAGGTAAATGAGTACGCACGCATATATAATGGGATGACATTAAAACATCTCATTTTGCGACGCAGAAACTGACTGGCACAGCCAAGAAGTGGTTTTACTCCTTGCCAAGCTTAGACTTCACATGGCTTGACTGACAAGTGAAATTACGCCGAGCTTTTCCGATTGATGAAAATTTTGCTATTATGTTAGAAGAGATGTTCGCTAGGAAGAATAAAGCAAACGAGAACCTGCGTACATATTGTTATGATAAATTAATGCTTTTAAACCGTTGCGAAATCACCGGGAAAAAGGTGGTAGATTGCCTTATTCATGGCATGTCTGATGTATCGATGAGAAATAGTGCACAAAAGCACTTAAATGTTTAGAACCTGAGGATTTACTGCAGTACTTCGTAATTCAGCAACCAGAAACCAAAGTATTTTCTGTCACGCAGAAGAAACGAGGATATACTGAAGGAATGGAACATAAGGTGTTTCACAAATAAGTGCTTCCAGAAGAAAGAAAAACAAAATAATTCATCTGTGGTGTGTTTTAATTGTAATGAGGAGAGACATCGATTTGGTAACTGTCCAAAGGTTGTAATAAAATGCACCATTTGCAAGAAAGTTAGACAAAAACTGTCGATTTTCCTCTTCAAATAACAAAGAGAATATGAAAAAAGTTCTGAATATTGATAGTTCTAGTACGAATCAGAAATTTATTAAAGAAATTGATGTTAACAATAAATCATTACAAGCTTATATTGACTTTGGTAGTGACTGCTCCCTTATCAAGCTTAGTGAAGCAGAAAAACTGAATCTAGACAAAATTCTATCTGATTTACCTTTGATTAGAGGATTTGGCAATTTTCATATAACACCTATTTGTAAATCTAAAGTAACTGTTCGCATTGATGAAATACAAGCTGATGTTTTAGTACATGTTGACCCTGATAAATATTTACACGTACCTGTATTAATAGGGCAAAATTTTACAGAGATGCGTAATGTCACAGTCTTCAAGGACAGTAATAGCTTGATATTTTTTTAAATAATCCCCTAGCTACGATTGATTCTGAGCTCGAAATGGAATCTGGAATCCTCAAACTGGTAGTAATGATATTGTTTTGACTGGAGTGCTTTTTGTACCAGTCTATATTAATAATGAACCCTACAATGGAGATGTATATGTTGAAGCACAAATGCGACCAGTTCCTGGTAAAGAGTATCGTATGCTACAAGGAGCGTATAATTTTAAGGATGGCAAAGGAAACATATTGGTATCCAGTCTGTCAGATACGCCTGTTACTTTAAAGAAGGACATTTTATTAAGTCGAGCTTTTCCGTTTAAGGAAGTCAATGTGGTCGACGTGAGACGAATAAGTACAGGAGTAGATACAACCCTATCACCTATAAATATAAACGAAATACAGATAGGTGCCAATATATCTGACGAGGTATTGATGAAATTACATGAATTATTACAAAAATACCGTGAATGTTTTGCTTGTTCGTTAGATGAAATAGGATGTGCCCCTAAAGAATTCAAAATGAAAATTGAATTAAAAGACAACAAACCGATTGTCTATCGACCATATAGACTTTCTCTTTCGGAAAGAACTAAGGTTAGAGAGATGATTTATGACCTCTTAAATAATGAAGTCATCAGAGAATCAAGTTCGCATTATGCCAGCCCAATCTTGATGGTTAAAAACAAAACAGGTGACCAACGATTATGCGTCGATTTTAGAGCTTTAAATAAAAATTCTGTTAAGGATAGATACCCACTTCCGATCATTGAAGATCAAGTAGCGAACCTCAGTGGAAACAAGTTTTTCACCACATTGGATATGGCATCAGGCTATTATCAAGTTCCACTAGCTGAAGAGAGCAAATTTACACTTAACGGCCTTTGTTACTCCGGACGGCCACTACAAATTTAATTGCATGTCGTTCGTACTAGCCGCCGTGTTTTAGAAATTAGTAAATAAGATGTTAGGTACCAGTCGATTTGACTCGGTACTTGCGTATATGGACGATCTGCTTATTCCGACTGTCCTTGGATGAGGGTCTTATAAAGCTTGAAAATGTGTTAAAGTTAGTGAAGGAATATGGCCTTACTCTGAAACTTTCAAATTGTTGCTTCTTTTGCACGACAATTGATTATCTTGGATACGAAGTCTCAGAAGCAGGCATCAAACCTAGTCAGCATAAAACCGTTGCAATCGAACAATTTCCAGCTCCTACTAATGTCCATGAAACAAGGCAGTTTCTTGGATTAGCTAGTTATTTCAGGAAATTTGTGAAAGGCTTTGGCGAGATTGCACGGCCACTAGCAGGCCTTTTATAAAAGGGCGCTGACTGGAAATGGACTGACACCGAATCAAAAGCTTTTTCCACCTTAAAAAATATACTGTCTAGTAGACCAGTGTTAGCACTATAATCCTAAACTAAAAACTGAGTTGCATACTGATGCTAGTTCCTTAGGGATTGGAGGAATCCTCATGCAGTGGCAAGAAAATTCCAACGAACTCAAGCCGGTGGCGTATTTTAGCAGAAAAACGTCGCCTGAAGAAAGAGTTTACCATTCATATGAATTGGACACATTAGCGGTTGTTTGCTCACTCAGAAAATTCAGGACATATTTATTAGGTATACCATTTACAATTTTCACGGATTGTAAAGCCTTACGATCAACGCTAAGCAAAAAAAAGACCTTATGCCTAGGATTGCCAGATGGCTTTTACAAATGGAAGAATATGATTATAAAATTGAGTACCGCCCTGGTGAACGCACGGCTCACGTCGATGCTCTAAGCATCTGAGAATGTTATTTCAGTGCTACGCATTGAACAAAATGATTGGTTAGTTACCTTACAGTTAGGAGACCCACAAGTTAGTCAAATCAAAAATACATTAAAACAAAATATTAATGAAGAATACAGGGAAATCAAAAAACATTACATGCTTAAAAATAATGTACTTTACAGAAAGATTGATGTCAATGACAACAATATTTTGAGATTATTCCTACCAAAACGGGCAAGGTGACAGATATGTCGTCTCAATCACGGTGAAATGGGACATTTTGGTAAAAAAAAAAAACGCTTGAACGCATACAAAGTCTTTATTAGTTCCCCAAAATGTCCAGTTTCGTAAAAAAATACGTTGGTGCTTGCCTAGAATGCGTGTATAACAAAGACAGTAGCAGTTCTGGTAAAAAAGGCCATATCTACCCTATTGAAAAAGTGAGTGTTCCATTTCAAACTGTCCATATCGACCATTTTGGCCCCTTTGTCAAAAGTAAACGACAAAATACTTACATTCTAACCATAGTTGATGGCTTTTCAAAATATGTTTTTGTTAGACCGGTGAAAAATACTAAGAGCAGTACAGCCATCAAAGTTTTGGGAAATATATTTCAAGATTTCGGTACGCCTGAAAGAGTTGTGTCCGATAGGGGAACAGCTTTTACGTCGAGCCAATTCAAACAATTTTGTGCAGAAAATAATATTAAGCATATTCTGAATGCTGTTGCTTGTCCACGTGCAAATGGTCAAGCAGAACGCTTCAACCAGACCATTTTAAATGCATTAGCAACAAAAAATTCGCTTCAAAATGAAAAAGATTGGGATTTAGCTGTTCCTAAGGTACAATTTGGTATTAACAGTACAGTTAATGCCACAACAGAAAAAACACCTTCAAAAATTCTATTCGGACTAAGACTAAAGGGAAATTCTGATAACATGTTGAGAGAAATTTTTGAAGATACAAACAGCAAAGATAAAGATATTAATGAAATTAGAAATGGCGTTAAGATTACAATCGATAAAAAAACAAAATAAATTGAAAGAATTGTATAACTCTAGACTAAACCTGCTAACAAATATAAAATTGATGAGTTAGTAAAAATTACTAAAGTTTCATTTGCGGAGAACCCAGGCCAGAGCAAAAAACTCTTACCTAAGTTCATAGGCCCCTACAAGGTATCAAAGGTGTTGGGTAATGACAGGTATGAGATTACCAATGTTCCGGGTTTTAACATGTCAAAAAAAATAGATTATGAGCGATGATAATAGTTCTGAATCAGATTCCATCTAGGCATTATAATAATGAAGAGTAAACGTCTTATTTCTTGCATGACTTATAAATATGTTATGATGTATTAATATTTATCTCTTTTATGTAAAAGGCCTATGTTTGTGTTTTCTATATTTGTACATAAAAAAGGGAATAAAAATACACCTATGTATTGTGTGAATAAAAAAGTATATACAATTGTACATATTACTTATAGAATAATAATAATAATACATTCAACAAGAGAAAGAGTTCATGGCCGGATGTCATGATTGGTATGTTTGTATAAATGTAGATACCTACTTTGGAATTGTTAATAATTAAACGAAAAATAATATATTAAATTACGCTTATAGTTACTTATGCGTTGTTTGTTTCGTTTGGCTTGATTTAGTTATCAACCATTCGTTTACTAACTATCCTGTCTAATTTATTTTGGTATTCATTCGTGCGTCGGAGCCTGCACGATGTCTGATGGCCGAATGTCATGATTTGTAGGATTTAAACTGGAAATGTAGTGAATATTTTATGAACGCAGCTATATTTTGAAAATATTAACCGTCAAACCTGGTAACACAGGTGTTCTAATTAATATGATATCTGAACGCAGCGACAAGCTGCCTAAATATTATTTTAGAATAGCAACACTGATCACTTGTCTATGATTAATAATCTATCAACCAATAAAAATGTCCTGTTGATGGTAAGTGAACTTCCTGATTGGTTCGCTTCGGACCAATCACTGATCAACATTATCCCGCGTTTTGACATGGCGGGTGGTGCCGAAGTTATCGTCAGGACAGGCATTCTGGTGGAAGAACTGACAGAGAGAGGAAGCCGAGAAAACCTCCACACGTATAATTTTGTATTCTGGGAGACGTTTTTAATGGAAATTATCAATTTGATGATGACTCACGATGGAATGGAGTTTGGGAGTTTCCGACTCGTTTTAGCCTTACTTAAGTTACGTATTAATTCCCCATAAAACTCATATAAAAGTTCCAAGGGACGGGAAGAATTAAAAATGCACAAGTTTGCTCAAGTTTGTGTGTCGCCGAAGGGACCGTTACCAAAGCCGCTGAGCCTCGCAAGTTACACGCCCAACTTGGCCTGGCCCTGGAGCAGAAACGGCTTAACTGGCTGAGGCTTATCAGGTCTTGTGTCATTCTGGGTGTGAGTTCCAGGGTATGGGTTTAAGGTAAAGTTTGAGTTACGTGACACCGATATAGGGCCTATTGTTGTATCATTGTGTGCCTACTTGTGTGTATAGGTATACATTGATGAACCTCGATGGGTTCACTATTATCTTGTAGAAACTTTTCTGACATATATTTGTTTTGCATAACGATACTTGGCAGAAGTAACGTTTGGCAGAAACATCTTACGCAGAGTATGCTTTGGCATAAATCATTTCGCAGATTTTTATAATACCGAATCTTATATTGGCATAATGTTGATGAGCATAACAGTCTTCTAAACGAATAGTACTTTCGCAGATATTTTTTTGCATGTTATTTTAGGCGGCATAAATTTGTCAAACCGAATACTATTTTTTTTTTCTTTCTTGTAATAAATAAATAATAATAAATAAATATTAAGGGACAATCATACACAAATCGACCTAGTCCCAAACTAAGCAAAGCTTGTACTATGGGTACTAGACGACGATATACATAATATATAAATACATATATAGATAACATCCATGACCCAAGAACAAATATTTTGCACAAATATTTGCCCCGGCCGGGATTCGAACCCGGGACCGCCGACTCAGTAGGCAGGTGTCTACCAACCGAGCCAAACGCGTCGTCGTCGAGCCAAATTTGATTCCAAGATAGACTTCATTGTCTTATCTTGTTGTACAGGACATATGCGGAATACCTTACCTTATCCAAGTCGGACCTGCCCTAAGATGCAATCAGTACCTAATTTATGCATTACAAATTGTTGTGATTACACATTTTGTCCATGGAGTGGTATGGTAGCCGGCCGATGCTCGCTCGCTCGTTAGGGTCTCAGTTCAACCTAACACTCCTCCTCGCTTCGCTCGTCGTCGTACCTAACCTAATCCAAGTCGGACCTGCCCTAAGGTGGAATCAGGACCTAAATTATGCATTACAATTGTTGTGATTAAAAATTTAGTGGCAGTTGCCCCACGGTGGCAAGATATCTAACACTGCTCCTCGAACCGCTCGTCGTCGTACCTAACGGTACTTACATTCTCCTGCGTAAAGTTTACTTAACGCACTTTTCTGCTAGTAGACAATAATTATGCTATTGTAATCGTATGCTATAGGATTATAATGCTACATAAAATTATGCTAAACCAAAGTCGGCCAAAGAGATATTCTACAAAACAATGTGCTGCAAAATGTGTCGTATGCGAGGTAGTAGTAATGCCAACTATACCTTTATGCCATCTTACCATTCGACCGAAAATGTTTCTGCGAAACGTGTTATGCGTAGTGTATTTCTGACCAATATTATTCTGCCAGATGAGGGTAACCCACCTCGGTTTATAATGCTCAAAAATATATAAGGTCCACGTAATTTTTGATGCCAATTTTCATCTGCCATAATTGAAAAAGGAATAAAAATTAATTCAGCAATTAGTTTGAGCCACAGCTCACTATTGTGATGCTCCGTTATATGAAAAAAAATTGTAAAGTGCATAAAACTCAGGTGGCCCTTATCTTTTTTTCAGTTTATTAACTTGTTTCATTTTTGCCAATTATGGAGGCCGTATTAATTACCTACTTTTGTCTTCAAGTGATCACCCTTCATCTTGTTCCGTTAATACGAGTTTAGCTTCCCTTCCCCATCGTGCGACGCAAACTGCTTTGGTCTTGTGCGTTTTCCGCTAGGATACCCATCTCCTTCATGGTTCACGCCTCAAGAAGCCACGTCGACATTTAATTATCTTAGAGCCTCCGGGCATTGCACGAGACCATGACAAGAGACCTAGTCGAATGTGATTGATTCCGTGAAGGCTGGCAGGGTACTGGTGTGGGACGCCACCTGCGTCACACTGGACCCTCTATGGAACATCGGTTAGAGCGGGGCCGGCAGCAGAGGCGGCCGAAAAATAGTAAGAATAGGGGTCTCGTCCCCGAATATAAATTTATTCCTTTTGGGGTCGAGACCTAAGCAAAATGCTTATTGACATTACAGATGACCGAAGAGCTGGCAGTTTAGATCTTTAGTTTATCTTTTAGGTATTTAAGTTTTTTTTTCATTGCGTAGATATTTTAATTGTAATTTATTTGTTTTCTATGTTATTAATAATAAATAAATATGCTAGGTAAATTATTATCAAAGTGGATGGAGGATCTACTTCATTCCTTCATATTTGTAGCTATAGGTAAATATATACATACTTTTTTCACGACGTATTTATCTTTTCGTTAAAATGTATGATCTTATCATCTCAGTCAGGATTTCATCCTCAGAGCGATGGTTATAAAGTATCCATATACACAATTCGACATCTGTCAATGTCTGTCTGTCTGTCTGTCTATCGGCGCATTCCCGCAGGCTCCGGTTAGATTGGAACGAACACGCTTTTTGCATTTGCTCGAGTGAGAGCGTCATTGGATAATGTGACGGATTTAAATACACATTTTCGAGATAATAAATTGAAATTATAGGTATTTTATAACGGGTTTCCCCGAGCTTCATATATATGCTCGTCTGCATGACTAATGTTTTTTCCTTGTATTCTTTAATGGTACGTAATATTATAATATTGCACCGCTCACAGGACAATAGGGTCTCGGACCTTTGGGAGGTTTGCGCGGAGCCAAAGCCAAAGCGTAGAGGCTCTTTCGACAATCTTTGAATCTATTCGTACATAACAGAACCGTGAGTAGTAGCATACAACCGTTCTATTTTACATGATCCTGAATCGCTGCCCACATTAGCCGGAGTCTGTGCGAACACGGGGCATATTCCGGACACCGGGCCATGTGCGTCTCGGGGTTTACGGCTACAGTGGGGTTTCACGGCTTTGTGCTACGAGACTACTTTTATAGCACGACCCTTTTTGGCGTAGATTGGTTTCGGATTTTTTGTGATTTTTATATGTTCCCAGAGAACATCATGCATCCGTGTATCGCTGCAGTAAATAATTATGGCGAAGTTACATTTGCATATCAAGTTAGTTTTAAAAAACTATTCTAGGTAAAATACTCTTTAGATATACAGGATGTAATTACAATTGGGACACTAGAGCAGTCACACATGGAATGAAATTATTTTGATAAAAGTTCTTAAATAGACTGTTAAATTGTTCATTTCGTTGTTTTTACATCACATAAATACATACTAATTTTTAAATTAGTATATACGCTCGTTTTTCAATTAAAAACAATAGATAACCTCAATGAAACAGACCCGTCCTGCGAGCCGCAGTTGTCCCACCTTCGGTTCACCCCTTCCCAAATTACAGGCGTAAGTAAATCAGCAAGACACGAGCCCGCCGATACGCTGCGAAACCGATTTACATGTGATTAGGTCCCGGATTGATTAGTCAAAGCCAGCGGCACGCGCATGTCTGGACTTGTTTGATCAAAGGACCCAAACTTGAGCCACACGCGCCGCATAATAGATTATGTGCAGACTTACCTGGAGCTAAGTGCTCAATTCGATAACGTTATATCTTTTAGGGTTCCGTAGTCAACTAGGAACCCTTGGACCTTATAGTTTCGCCATGTCCGTCTGTCCGTCTGTCCGTCTGTCCGTCTGTCCGTCCGCGGCTTAGCTCCGTGATCATTAGTAGTAGAAAGTTGAAATTTGGTATGAGTATGAGTATGTATCACGTCGACAAAACGGTAAAATAAAAACTAAAAAAAAATTTTTTTTTCGGGTACCTCTCCAACACCTAAAGTGGGGGATATTTTTTTTTTCGTTTTAACACTTGTGCTTGGGATGTCGTTGAATAGGTAGGTATTTTGAAAATAGTAGGGGTCTCCAAACATAATTTTTTCATCAGTCATCATCAGTTTTGTAAATATTCGCTCCGAAAATAAAAAAAATCGTGTCCTCCCCCCCCCTCTAACTTTTCAACCACGGGTCAAAAAATTATGGAAAAATTCATGAACATGAGACCTTATAAATACTTTCAATGAAAACTATATGAAACAAAATCGGTCGAGCCGTTTTTCAGTTATCGCAAAATTTTATAATTTTCTTAAAATGACGTTAGTTGACTTCCAGAAGGTAATAAGTAATTACAGTTACTTTGGCGTTTACGACCTTTTTATAGACCTTGAAACCTTTCTTGTAACTTAAGTCTATTGTGAAGGATGAGCAACTACGGCAACCTACACTAAGCATGGTCCGAAATGCTCTTGGCCGGTTTTTTTAACTTTTATTGAGCTGACATTTTGCACGAATATGCAAATCGCGTGACAATGCAATATTATGATGACGTCTGATGGAGCTGGAAGGTGGCCATAGGAACTCCGTAATAAATAAAGCAATCATATCGAGTTTGGGCTCTTTAGAATCGTCTCTTTGAGCAATTGATGGATGCTCAAAGAAAAGTACAGTCGGCTATAAAAGCTTGTCACAAAAATTAAATTTTTGACAGAAACTTATTTCTCATTAAGATGCATCAATTTTAGAAATTTAAGGTGTTTATAGGTTTGCCACGGGCCACAGATCGACGCGATGCTTAAAATTCCGTAGGCAACGTCTGCTTGTCCGGGGCTTAGATGTTTCGAACTCATATGGAGTTCTTCATCAGGGACTGCTACCCGTACAGCGGTGGCGCGGTAACTTCGTCACTGTTTCTGGCAATTTCACGTGAGTGTAAACCGCTTAATACGATGCCGGTAGACTCAGACATGTAAAAGTGCCCTTGTGGCCTACTTGCAGAATAAAGTTCATTATTTCATTATTATTTCATTGCAATAATTAAATCTGTCTCACGAAAGTTTTAATAAGATTATTGTTTTGTAGTACTCTTTCTTACTAGATAGGAGGCAAACTAGCGAACGCATCGGCTGATGGTAAGCCACCGTGCACCGTCGCCCATAGACACCAGCGAGATGTACCTACGAACCTATGAAAATAAGTCTACAGTTGCCTAAAGTAGCACATAACGTGTTCAAACACAGAATTCCTCCGACTTTGGCTCAGAGCTGGGGCATAGTCTAGAGCGATCCGTTCATAAAAGCTAATGGGGGCTTACGGCGGAGCACTCTGTTTATGCTGCAGCTTATGGCCAGCGATGAGCTTCGGAATATGTAGTTATCTGCGGGATCGCGTACAAGCGATGTCAAGAAAAATCTCGGGGAAAGAGTTGTCGTTAAGCGTTGGGCTTAAATATGAGAGAAATTTTGAGCGAATTGATCTCGCTCCAAGAAACTGAGTTGTTAATTATATTGTTCAGAATATTTATATTAATCTCATGCAACTGTTTGTGGCTTAAATAGTATACGGTCAATATCAAGGCGGGAGTTACTTTAGCGATATGCTTTATTTGCCTATAGAGGACAACTCGTCATTGTCTTTGAAGACAGTTAGAATAGCAAAATGAGTTTGTATCGATTGTATCACGCACGACTATTTATGTAACATAATACTAAGATCCGTACATAAATTAAATTTGCAAAAGTCTTCAATGACCATATACATCACATTCGGTCCCAGGGCGGTATAATTCACATAAACCTATATTATTTTACGACCCTTTAATTAACTTTATACCATTTGCGCCAGTCCCTTCCGCGTTAAAGAGAAAATAAACTAACACATTTTCTATTTATAATATAATGTAAGGATCACACCCGACCGGATACCCGTAGAAATTAAATTAAAAATTCTTCGAGCGAAGTATTGGAATATTTATTTAAGTTTCCGCCTCATACGAATCCGGGTCTAATGGTCCGCCCGTCCGGCCCTTCTCTGCGCCTCGCGGGCTAAGGTCTGGGACAGACTGGGCGTAAACAATTACCAAACTAGCAAGAGCCCAGCCCGTCTAGCACAACTATGCTTCGCGACTCTTGTCGTGCGACATAGCGCTACACGTCACTTTCTGTCATTACTGCACAGAAAGAGACGGGTAATTATCTCGCTCGTTAAATAGTCGCGTATGGCAGTTATGCTAGAGGTGCAGCTGTGAATACGAGTTGTGAGAAGCTCCAGGACCAGGAATGTGTACTCTTCGCTGTTCTAAACCTCAAGTTATCGACGCAACGAAACACCTACATATATGTATCCGAATGAATGATAGGTATCATAATAGTATTTTATGCAATCGTTGCACGATGAAGGTTCTTCAAGTCGAGTACCGCGTTTAGGTCACGAGGCATGCCGAGTGGCCTGAGTAAGGTACGAGATTTTAAGACCTAATTGTGTAACTATTGCAAACAATACTTTGTATACGAGCAAAACACAGAAAAACATTTTTTACTTATTTCATGGCTTACTAACAACACTGGTAGATTTCAAAAGCGATCGTGACATGCGACCATCGGCTTTGTTTTTACCAATTCCATGTGTATTTGTGTCTGTGTATCCCCATGGTGTTCGGTGGACGGATGATTTCACACTAGGCCGATAGTTTAAGACTAGAGTATAGCATCGCGATCCTAACGAAATAGGTATTTACGAAAACGCATGCTGTCGCTCTGAGCGCTGACACCCCCCGGCATCGTGCACAACACATACAAATCCCTTCACGCACACATCGAAGCAGTGACACAACGCTGCTAGGCTAGTTTGACGATTGACAAGCAATTGCAATAAATAAAGGTGGACTGTTTAGTTTTCTTGCGTACCTACGGATAGTGAATTGTTGTGGTGTGACTGAAATTCCGATATTATAAAGAAGTATTTTATTTATTTATGTAATTATTAGTAACGAGTATGTACCTACAAGCTAAATTATTTTTTGATAAATCAGTTTGTTCCCGATGTACCGGTAGGATGTAAATGACTGTCATTTTTTATTGTAATATTATTTAGGTATTTCAAAGGTATTTATATAATGAGTTACTTACTGATATTTACGAAACAAAACATTTTTTATTTGACTTTGTCATTGTGTACGAAAGTACATAATTATTATACTTACTTATAATGTTTACATGATATCGGAGTTACTATGTCTTTCTAGGGTTCCGTAGTCAACTAGGAATACCTACTTTTTTTACACAATTTTTGTGGTAATGTTTCTAGTGCCTTAGCAATAATTGATTGTGTGGGAATTGTGTGCAAGACGTGTTAAAGGTTTCCTTTTTAAAATAGAAAGTTAAATTGGAAGTAAATAATACG
The DNA here is from genome assembly GCA_947623375.1 of Apotomis capreana. Lineage (NCBI taxonomy): Eukaryota > Metazoa > Arthropoda > Insecta > Lepidoptera > Tortricidae > Apotomis > Apotomis capreana. Next base: position 779,580 of record OX392499.1, read on the forward strand.
TATATTTTTAAAATATTTTTTAATCTCTGTTTCTAATTTTGGTGTTTTTTTTGGTAATTTGAAAGTCACCAAAATTGCTTGATGCCACCAGAATTGTTAATTTTGTATATCATTTCACATTTTTTATCGTCTTTTTCGCATTTCCAAAACTTTTGACTCGGTGAATATATTTGAAGTCAGGAATAAACAAAATACATCTAAAGAGTAGTGTCATCTGTATTTGTATTTCTTTCTTCTTGAGGTGTGCAATAAAGAGTATTCTATCTATTCTATCTATCTAATATAACAAGCTGTCGGTGAGGGTAATCTTAGCTTAGATATTATGCTGGTAGCGGATTTTATAGCTCCTATCCTTTCCTATATTACTATTTTAACCCCTATAAAACCCCTAATCCGTCGTACTTTTCGCAGTATCGTCCTATATGTCCATTATTCCCGTCTTATCTAAAATCATTGAATCCTTTGTAAATCGACGTCTCTCATCACATCTAAATAGACTTAACTTGTTTAATTCTTTAGCACAACCACCGCTTTGGTTAAGATCACCGACGACATTCGTCTGAATATAGAATATAGAAAAGTGACTATATTGGTGCTCCTTGATTTTAGTAGTGCTTTTAACACTGTTGATTTTGATATACTTCTCAGTTTACTTAGTACTTTAAATATAATATCTTCCACTTCACTGTCCTGGTTTCGTGATTACCTCTCTTCCCAGCGGGTTCGAGTTGATGACCGATTTTCTAGCTGGTGTGAACCGTCTGCTGGTGTCCCCCAAGGGGGCATACTCTCTCCATCGGAATCACCAAGTCACTCTCCTCCTCGTTCCATCTCTATGCAGACGATTTGCAGCTTTATGCGGCGACCAGCATTGAGGATTTTGGCTCCTTGGTTTCACAAATCAATTCAGACCTAGAATCAATCCGTGCTTGGGGTTGATCCTTTGGTTTGATGAAGAATGCTAAGAAGTCGCATGCTATTGTCGTTGGAAGCCCACATTTTATTTTCAAGCTTTCAGATCAACCTAAGCCAGTTATTTTCTTTGATGGTACGCCCTTGCCTTGCTCTTCTACTGTAAACAAATTTGGCATTACCATGGATCAAACTTTGTCATGGGCACCTCTTATTTCTGAGATCAGTAGGGAACTTTTCGCGTCCCTTCATTCATTGAGGTGTCTGCACAATTTCCTTCCTCTTCATACAAAGATCATGCTTGCCTGCTCACTTTTGCTTTGGTCTCCACAAGTTTGATCATGTGTCTCAATACCGCGCTCAACTTAAATGGCTTCCGATCCGTCAGCGCAGATACTATGTTCTTTGTCTTTTGTATGATGTCCTTTTCATTCCTTCTTCTCCTCCTTACCTTGCAGAGAAGTTCTTTTACATGGCGGATGGCAGTGGCCATCGCCTGCGGTCAAGTGCGAATCTGGATCTATCGATCCCACTGCATAGATCTCATGTTTACGATGTTTTTTTGCTCTGCGCGCCGTGAAATTATGGAATAAATTGTCTCCCGCCCTAAGGTAGACGCAGTTCGTAGCATCACTCAAGGGGAAGATACAGAAATTGTGGCTGTCGAACGAATGATTACTTGATTAGGTTGCTGTTTTTGTTATAATTATGAGTATATTTATGTTATATGTATTTATATAGAGTTGTTGCTTGGTTTGTCTACCATTTACTTGTGTTTAATACTCATTTACTTGAAGTTTAATTGGAAGAAATCCCTTAGAGGGATAGGTTCGCTTTTGTACATGCTTATTTTTTTGCAATGTATTTCTTGCTATTGTGTACAATAAAGTGTTTAGATACATTACATGCAAACAATTAATCTAAATTATTACTTTTGCTATTCATAATTTATTTATTTTTTAGGATGGCTAATCGCAAAAAAAAAACAATCAAAAGAAGTCCTCGAAAAGAAAAAAATATATTGTTTTTACAAACGAGTTAGTGAGGGTATTTTCATAGATATTTTGGTATAACTAAAATGATTAATAAAACATTTTACTTTATTTCAATTTACAGTAGGCAATTTCATTAACAAACATTAATTTTTAGCACAAGTAACTAATTTTGGTGTAGATGTACAATTTTGGTGGCCAAAAAATCAAATATTTGCGGGCACAAGCAATTTTGGTGGCAAGCAAATTACTAAAATCATAATAACTTTATTACTATTATGTATAACAAAGGGCCATTACTACACAATATTGGTTATGACTATTCGTATTATTCATATGTATATAATTTTGACTAACATTAAAAATAAAAGCTTGTTGAAATTCACCCTGAAACTATAAATTTGTAATATAATCATAAAAAATATAGTCCTTTTCAAATATCATGTTTGGTGAACCTGGTTATATTAAGTTTGCACCTCATTTGTATACGGCGCCATACGCACCAGGTGCAAACTTAACCAGGCCAGTTAAGATGGCATAAGTGAAAATTTGTACGGAACCCTCGGTGCGTGGGTGGCTCACACTTGGCCGATTTTTTTAATTAAATTGTAATATAATGATAATCAACCGATCGATCTTTTTCTTGAAACCCAACTAGTGTTAGTAGAAGTTCCTACTCTACTCCCATAATTTTTGAAACAGATTTAGATATCGATTACGCGGGTTAGGATCCTTTTTACTTTTTCATTAAAATTCTTGTAAATACGTGATACTTTACTTCCTCCCCCGACCCGCAATCGTGCGATAGAGAGCGTTGCAGCTTGCGACTGAGAATAGGTACTTTTTTGATGAAATTTGCGTTACGGGAGAAAACGTTTTCCACTAACTAAATCTTAGCAAATCACTTCGATTTTGATGTCGATCGCTTCAGCATAATATAATCTAGGTTTATAGGTTTCGCTTTTTTTAAAAAAGTGCATTGTTTTTATAATACAAACGGTTTCATTCAACAGCGTTTTAATCACAAAAATTAGGTTTTTCAGCTACCTTTAAATTAGAATCTATAGCAAATTTTGAAAAAAGGAAAACCTACAAACCTAGTTTGTCACTGTGTCAATAACATACTAAAAAATGATGGAGATTGGAAAATATTTAAAAGTGGAAAAACGTTTTCTCTTTTTGTATGGACGAGTGCGTACTATACTTCCCTCTTAAGCGTCAAATCATTCACTGTTGCCTCTGCCGTAGTGGACCCGTGCAGGGAGTCGAGGGACTCCCGGTTTCGGTACACCACAAAACTGGGGGCAGGCACCCCGTGTAAGTGTCACCCCGCATGGTCTCGGCTCATAACATGAGTCACCCGCCGGAGTGCACGTGGTTGAATGCATCAAGCGATTTTTTTTTAAGCCATGACGTGAACTGTATCAGCGCTGGTTAGCCCTCACTACCAGTAGTCGGACTTTGTGTGGGAGTATAACCCGCTAATGGGATTATCTCTGAGCCACAGGGGTAATTTGGGTTGGGGTGACGCGGGCGCACAGGGCGTATGGACTGCGTCGTGAATAGACTGAACCATATCAGTCTGACTTAGGGCGAGAGGCGATTGGAAAGAGAAGGGTTATATAAAGAAATCAAGTGCGGTTACGGCTCCAATTAAAGGCGGTGCCGGCATTCGTTGGTGGTGGTGGTGGTGATGTTAGAAAAAAAAGGTGTCAAATCATTAGTGTACCGAAAATCCCGGGGTATCGTGTGTATCTATGCAGGATAGGGATCGATATGCCAATATGAAAGCTAAGAATTTCAAATTTTGTTGTCATGTTTAGGTTTAGTAGCATTTTTATACAACTCATTAAAGGGCATCGTGATGACCAGCTGTGTTTTTAAAATTTTGAATTTAGGTTACTACATAATAAAAGGAGGACTAAGTGTACCCCTGGGCTTAAAGGGACAGTGATGTATGCCAGGCGCGCGGGCGTCAAACTTTATCAAATTGTTTGTGTTGGCAACTTCGCACCAACTCTCGCCCCGTGGGTTCAACTCCCAATTGATTCTATTTGTGATGTGTGCGTTGCTTGCGGACATTTGCCAACTATTGCCCTGTGTGACTTACTACTTTTTTACTAGAGCTTGAGCTACGTGGATGAGCGGCGTGCGAAGAATATATCGACCAATTAGAATAGCGAGCTACACCGAGCCACGCGACGTAACTCTATTACTACACAAATTGAAGCCAGACGTAGATTTTAGTGCTATAATCTGATATTTATAACAATTATTAATTTAGCGTTAACTGCTGCTTTCTGAGCAGCAATTTATGGCGTACACTTATTAAAAGTTATTACTAGTGACAGTTGTGACATCACGATGTCAAGTGTCGACAAACAACAACAAACAAATACATTACGCACTGAATTATTTTATATGCGAAAAAAAAATTAGATTTTTTTAATAATTTACGGTTCAATATATTAATAAGTGCCTATACTAAGACCCCGTAAAGTTTGCGGTTATATCAACATCAACGCGTAATGTATGTAATGTATACACGCGTGAGGTGTCAGAATGCCATTCGGGTTTTATACCTCTCTCACTCGCTCTTACGTGATTCTGATAAGAACCTCTCAGTTTTCACCCGAACCCGATTCGTATTTTGAGAGCTCACGGACTGTACCTTGCTCATTACGTTGATATTTAGTCCTTATTTTAGTTATATTTGGCCAGTTACCAAAATGAACAAATAAGAGAACATATTTCCATATTTATTCCACGAATGCAGTTAACAATGTTGGCTATTGTCTGCATCTGAATAACGGATCTGACAAGATTTGCCAAATAAACAATCCCCTAATACCTAACGACATTAGGAATTCAAAGCACCGGCAACAGTGGCAACCCAGCGCTTGTATAGACTACCGTATTAATTCGTCGCCCGGGCCAGGGGAGTTCGTGCAATCAATGCAGCCGCGGGCGAGGTTGCGAGGCTGTTCACGGCTTAGTCTGTTATCGCAGTCTACTGATGGAGCTACCAACGTAAGTTTCGCACCGAATAGGAAAATACGTCAAACTTATCCGCATTATACAACAGAGAAAGATCTACCTCAGACATGTACTGCGGCATGATCGGTATTCCCTCCTGCAGACCATCATGATGGGAAATGAACCCGGGAAGCGGAAAGCGGGTCGCCGCAAGATGTCTTGGCTCCGGAATATTATTATATGTGTAGCAATTTGCTGTAAGTGTAAGTTGGTTAATAATAATATATTAAATAAATAAATATTGGGGAGTGGACAGGGATCAAGACCGTCGAGCAAATGTTCATTGGCACTTGACTAGGATAAAAAAAGAAGCTGACTGCTAACATTCAGTAATGGAGAGGCACTTGAAGAAAAAGAAGACTTGATGCAGCAATATATTTTGTTGTGATTTAGAACCACTACTATTTAAATATGACTGTGTCTGATTATTATATCAGTGATGACATAAGTAAAGCTTAATCGTGAATTTTAAGAATGACAGTAATCTCGAAGTAACCAGGTGCTTTGAAGTTCCACTCGATGTAAGCATTTACCAAACAGTGTGAATTTAAGGTATACGTCTATACGGTACGAATCAAGGCTACATTATTCTTCGTGATCATTTGATCATAGTCTATTTCAGATTGCTTTGTGCTTGTGGCATGTGTAATCTCAAAATTGTAACAGCTGTCACACACAAAGCTCGGTGTAATGACTGCAGTGTTCGAGAATTGTCAGTATTTGACGTTTCCTATGAAATCATGTTGATGAATGATGAACCGTGGCGTAGACTTAAGTATTCATATAGGTAGAAGCTGTCGCTAATTCGCTTATCGCCGAGCGATAACGAGCGACGCTGTCAGCTCAATCAATACATCTGAGCCGCGGGCGCTTCCAATTCCCAACCACTACCATCGGTGTTACCAAGGTGTTACGATAATAATTCTCTAGTATTCCTTCGACTACGTTTCTTACAAATAATCTGAGGTATGCGAATTGTTTGATTAATAACCAGAGCCACGGGGACTTTACTTTAACGTTGGTTTCGTACTTTAATTTTCGTGATACGACCCATGGACTGTTTTTTACACTGCTACATAATTTGTGAACGCATTATTATTCATCCACTATATGGGACAAAGGCTAGGAGGATGATGATGATGATTTATATTCATCCACTCCTTGCAATTAGTATGCTTAAATTTCTCTAAATCGGTTAAAGCATCAGTCATGTGATGCGCACTTCTCAGAGTATGCTACTTATTTAATTGTTAGTTGAAGTGGCAATAAGCAATCGACTGACAAACGAGTCTGAACATAAGATTCATGAAAACGTTCAAAAGTAAAGGAAAACAATTGAAAGTCCTACTAGTAAACTTAACCTGTTTTTGAGAGTCTCTTTCGAGTTCTCAGTGAGAACCCGTCCCACGTTACCGGATCGCCTTCCAAAATTGAGCACCGATAAAGGAAGATGAATGACGATGAATCACCCGCCGCGTCGGGTCAAACACACGTACATACATTCCTATTCGCATTAGTGCTAATGGCTATCAAATAACGTTCAACAACGCTTTCTAATGTATGAATTACTGGCAACTTAGCTCACGTTTCTCTGAGACGCAGACGCCTCGAACGCTTTAGACGATCTTTGATTTTGTTTGTTTCATCTCTATCATCATTTCCAACCGACTTCAAAAAGGATAGGTTCTCGAATTGAAGCAACTTTTTGTACTCAGAATCAGAACTCATTAATGGAACAATTATTTTCATATCTGAAATCAAACCCATTTTTATCAGGATGGAGATGCGATGATGGAATCCATGACGAATGATCTGAGTGCTTAATTTTTGTGAGCATACGTAGGTATATACATTAAACGTTTTTCGAATAAACTTAAAATAAATCGTTTCTTGAATACGACGTTTTTGATTGAAGTCGGTTTTTTTGTTAAAATGTAACTATTTAATTTATATTTCAATCTAAGTAAGCTATCAATCCATTTTACATTAATTCTATGGATTTTATATCCTGCTAAATGCCTGGCATATCCACCATTTGTACTTATTTGTAACGTGCAATAAAGATTCAATAAATAAATGTTAGTTAGTAGATAATTCAATAATTGAAATATGTAAAAAGACACTTCATTATAGATGAAGTATCACATAATACGAGTATATATGACATCCAAATATGAAGTATAGATACTTTAATTTATCATACTTTAAACCTTCGGAGAAGGTGAATTATGGGACGTCGAATCTAACGCAGCAAGGTGGAAATTGGAAAAGTAATGTTGAAATATTGATGCATCCTCTTCAAGCATCACAGAGGAAAAATTATTATCAATTTGTTCTAGTCTAATAAAATTCTGTGAAGCAATTTTAGATAAGACAATGTGAACTCTTGGAAGGCTGGTAATAAAATGAAAACTGAAAATGAAGTAATAAAATAAGGAAAAAGATATCGCAAAGCTAGTTCTCTAAGTAGACAAATATTTGTCTACTAATGGGAAGCCGGGACCGATTTGGCTTACTTTCTCACCAAAAATAAAAGAGAATGGTCCTCAAACATTCTAAAATAAGCAAGTTGGTATGAATCGGATTCTATGGACGCTATTATATAGATAAATTTAGGTAATCACTTAAATACAAAGAAAGCACGACCATGGAAGAAATATTGATGCTCTACGCACAAGTATTTCAACTTGTTGAAATTCAAATCCATGATCACCAGCTTTGTGGGCCGTTGTACAATCAACTTAGTTCAAAATTCCAAACTTAAAATTATTTATTTGAACTAAAGTAATTACAGGAAATATGACAAAAATCCTCCTTTTAAGTTTTAGTTTAATGCGTCAAAGTAACGAATGATTGGTTTAGTTTAGAGTTGCAAACGACTCGTATATAGGTATTAATATAAGTATAACTCAGGGATCGAATACCGGTATTCGGCTCCATACAAAATACCGGTATTCGATTTCGGTATTTCGCTTATTATAATAATAATAATAATAATAATTTATTTCGTGTAACTTTGACTTGACACATATTATGTTAGTAATTACACCTTAATTTTAGGGGTTAGTAAGTATTAGCCAAAATAATTACAATATATTATATACCTAAACTAATTCTACCACAGTATGTTACCAGTGGGGGAATGTAGCCCCGCACAGTGTAACATAATGTGACAGTCCGGTTTGTCCGCTATCATTCTCAGGATGGTGTTGGGACTGTCCCGCACCCGGCGCATCAGGGATGCGGCGCGCCCTCGCAAGGTGGCCTCAAAACCATCCACACGCGCCTCCGCGAACATCCCTGATGCGCTACAGAAGCGAGGCAGTCCCACCAGCACCCGGAAAGCATTATTGTATTGGACCTTGAGAGCCTTATAGGCCCGTTGCGAATAATGAACCCACAAGCTGCATGTGTACAAGGAGGTACAGAAAGCTCTAAACAGAGTTATCTTCACCTCCCTGGAACATCCCGCAAACCTTCGGGCTATCATATTTGCCCGCACCGATAAAGCTCTTCGCTCGCGCTCGATGTCTATGTCATCTTTGAGGTCGGCCGCAACTACATGGCCGAGGTATTTAAATTGATTCACTCGGCTCATCGGACTACCATTAAGACATATCACTGGGAATTCTGTATGCTTGTTACGGCCGGTCTCAAAGACCACATACTGACTTTTTTTTTCATTGTATCTGAGACCATGACTAGCCGCATATGTCTCACATACTCTGAGCAATTTACGCATGCCACAGACCGACGCGCTCAGCAACACCATGTCGTCAGCATAGCTGATGTTGTTTACGCAAACTCCATCCACATGACATCCGACATGAATGCTGCTGAGCGCCTCGATCAGTTCGTTCATATACAGATTGAAAAGTGTAGGTGAACTCAAACCCCCCTGTCTCACTCCACACTCCAATCTGTACTCATCAGACAGCGCATTTGCCCATCTAACGCAGTTGACCTGGTTCCCATACCAGTACCTAAGTATGCGTAAAGTTTCCCGTGGTATACTGGTCTTCTCTAGCTTATTATTACACATTTCTTTATTTTAGTATGCTAATTTCAAAGTTCAATATCTATATCAATATCTAAATTATATTTGATAGCATATGAAATAAAGAAATTTCAATTTTAATAAATACCGGTAACGATCCCTGTTATAAATATAGAGATTCATTTAGTAAATAATGGCAAAGCTCGCAATGAGCTGACGAGGCGGGTCCGGATTACTCCAGTTTTACGGCTAATACATTACAAGATTGACTTATTGTACTCATCGAGATATTAGTAAGTAAATTCTGATATTAAGATTTTATTAAGATTGGGAGTGATCTCTCGCCCGGGCAATATTACTGCTTTCGTCTGACAAGTATATATTATATATAGTAGATACAACCACTTGTACCTACTTATATACATCCAGTTAGACGAGAATGGTGCACTTATTGAAATTCCACATACCTATCAATAGATCAGTAGATAGATAAATAAAAATAACATGATGGCGCTACCTTGCCATGTATGTGTAATATTAACGGATACTTAAGTTAAAATAAATGTATGATACTATTCATACCATTTGTCATTACACTAGACCGTTTATATTAAATAGATATCTCCATCTTATACATCAAGATACGGCCGGGTAACTATTGCCAAACTCTAGATGGCATTAAAGCTCAATGTTTCGTACCTCACCCTCTCCTCTCACTTTGTAATTGTGACTTATTCCTTATCTTTTGTCTTTATATGAAAGAAGAATAAGCAAATAATCTGGCACACACCTTTATTATACCTACTTCATACTGTATCGTGGGTTGCGATATTCCATCTTATTTTGCGTAGTGCGTCTGATCATCCCGCCGCTTAGAGCATCGATTGCAATTTGACTCAACGATTTGCAGCAAACTATAATTAATGTGCCGCCGACATAGATAAGCCGTTGTCAACGCAATAAGCCCGCGTTATTACCGTGTCTGTGCCACAACGAGAGGCAATCCGACCTCGCTGGAGTCGCGAGCCATTGTGCCGTACACCCACTTACACAGTGGTGGTTGCGTTCTCTCTGAAAAATTCCAAGCCTAAACTGTAACAATATGGGTCACGACGAGTAAATGCCTAGATGTATTACCCGTACATCGTGTCGCTTAGAGCACCGATTGCAGCAAAATATTATTTAAGTGCCACGGTGTACAGACAGGCCGTTATCAACGCAATAAGCCCGCGTTATTGCCAAGTATGTGCCATGAAGAGAGGGCTATCCTACCTCGCAGCCATTGTGCCGCAATATGCTGCTTACCATAGCTACGTTGACTTTAAAGAATTCTGGGAATATTCCTGAAACTAGACTTCGCTCAGTATTCTCGACGAGTCGCTTTAATATGTAATGGCCTCTAGTTTAGCTACGACTACATAAGAGCAAGAGCAAGACGTTCTTTCATGATGTTCGGTGTAACAGTCGCCATGTTCGTTCGTTAATATTACACCCGACCCCAACTCTTGAGTTCGACTTTGTTCTACAGCAAACTTGAGCTTTCCAGCTAACTGTCAAACCAGACTTCCAGTTTTATCGACACATATTGGATCATCATTAATTATTTCCATCTATAAATCCACATGAACAGAGGTCTGCTCCATGGATTTCTACAACAAACGGCTTTCTAAATCCATCGGTTTCTAACGATCTTTTCAAGACTGTAGGTTGATCTTGTAGGGGGCCAACGCACGTATTGTCATATCTTTTTCCTTACTCTGAGTGTTGAACCTTAAAATTTTATGGCTCAGTTTCATTGGTCAATAACCACTAAATCCGGGCTCTATGACATGCGTTATACAAATCTACCGCACCCCACATGCGGGCACCATCGACTAATGAAAATTGTTCCCAGAATTCGGGTTCTATGGCATGCCTTATGGTAATCTACCGCACCCAGATATGGGTAAGGCCGCGGAAAGTTACCAATGTGACATAGAAGTAACATAAAAAGATTTACGTTATGTTATCATAAAACGTAACATAAGTCGTTATAAAGCTTAGATCATACTGGAAAATATTCCCATTAAATAACGTAGCTAAGAAAAAAAATCAAGTTATAAAATTATTAGTTTTTACTGCATGTAAACAAAATTTTCATGGCACATTAAAATCAATATAATGAAACACGCGTGTGATGGAACTAATGAAACCCAAACCGCTCTAGTGTTTTAAAGCCTCTCATTTTGTACCAGGTTGCAGTAATTACTATTTGTTCACTGCTGGTACCCAATACTAGTAACAAGACGACCGTATAACAATAAAACAGCTTTAGAATCAATGATTCTACTGTGACTTGAGGTCGAAAATAATTTTTTTTCTTCTTAAAACAGTTTTTTTTATTAAGATGTTGTTTTTATTTATTTTATTATTGTACAGGAGTTTTGTTCGACTTTGTATATTTTCGGGTCATTAAAAATCTAATAAAACTCATTTAAGTTAGTATATTCTGTGTGCACTTCCCTTTACAACATTTATTCGTTATGTTACGTAGAAAATACGTAACATTTTGCAAAAATGTAACATATTCGCAACGAAAGTGTAACGTATTTTTTTAAAAAAGTGGATTTTCATGGTGAAATAAAGACATTTTTAATACAATAATACGTGTCACTTGCTTGAAAACCGTTACGCTATTGTACAAAAAAAAACTGATTAAATACAATCACTCCTTACCTTTAAAATCACACACGACACTTTGGGGGTACTTTCACGAAACTATGACTGTGTCTACTTTGAATTGCGTTTGTTGACAAACTGACGGATTTGGACTTGCTCATCGGTGTTGCCCTACTAGAATATGAGTTGCCAGTGCACGTAAACGTATTTTCGCCAAAAAATATTTAAAAACAAGCTACATAAAGCGTCACGAAAGTATTCGTAACACAAGTGTGGAATCATGAACCATTAAAGTAAAGTAAGATAAAAAAATAAATTTGTATTACCATACTTATTCTGTAATCGGTATTACTATCGCTATGTCATAAATTTTAGTTTAAAACAAAAGTATGACCATGAAAGTTAAAATATCATGAAAATAACAGAGCACTTATGATGCGTGGTCGAAAAAATTAACCAACTTTCGTTACGTTTTGGACGGAAATATATTTTTTGTTTTTTTTTTAAGGGGTTTATATCAATTATCTATCTTGCGACCACGAGATTTCCCATCCCTACATATAATAAAAATATTTTTGAAACTGTAGGGATTACCATTTTTTTTTAATCAGCTGGGTAAATTTAAAACGTCCAAATTGGTAACTTTCCGCGGCCTTACCCATATATTGGATATAATTATTTCTAATAGTGAGAAAAGGCAGCAAATAAATTTATTGAACGTGTTCTATTACCATTCCACTAAAAAAAAAAAAAAAAAAATAACTTTATTGGCACACAAAAAAGAATTACATACAAAATAACAATATCATGAAGTAAATGCATGCACATAGCGGAATAGTAATGGCATAACTTATTCAGGGGTTCCCAAACTAGGCGCAGCCTGTATCTTGGGCAACCAATTTGTACTTATATACATATTATTTGGATCATTGCCGCAGTTAAATTTTAAAAGTAAAGTTACATTATAAACTAGTTAATTATATTAAGAACTTAATTTCGTAGTATAAGCAAGCTTTAATAAAACTATGCAATAAAACAATGTGTCACTAAATCATGCGAATTTTCAAGATGCTCTCAGTATTACTATAGTTCAAGGTCAGAAGCCAGTCACCAATAAGTCGTCTGGCATCAGAAACAGATAGGTTTTTGATGTCGCAGTATTTTGCAATTGAGTTATAAACAGATGCTCTCACACAGTCTCCAAATCTCCTTGCAAATACGGATTTGACTGAAGGTGGATTAAGTTTATAGATACGTTTTGTTAACATTTCTCTGTGAAGCTTCGTACCGATCAGGCGCTTATGGGTCGCGACGCAAGTGCGGAGAATAAAAAGTTGTCGAATGTTCAGGACGTGCGCTTCTTTGTACAGCTGGGTAGTCGGGTAGCGAAACGGTTAGTTAGTTAGTTAGTTAGTTGCGCTGGGCATTTTCCGCAAGTCGACATCCAACGTGCCTATTTTGCGTGAAAAGGGGGTAGCGCTACTCCAACCACCCCAGCTCCTCCACGAACCTAAGTAAAGCCTTGATGTTGCCTATGGCTTCGTGTACGGTACTTGGAGATCCTAGGTATTTCGTCCTGTATCCTTCTACCTGTTTGCAATCTAGTAGAATATGATTGGTGGTTTCTTCTGCCTCCATGCATGCTCTGCATACTGGGCTGTCTGTTATACCTAAATTGAAGAGGTGTTTGTTCAGGGTATTGTGTCCCGTTATTAATCCTACTATCTTGCGTAGTTGGTTCCTGTGGATTCTCAGTAAGATGGTGGTGAGTTTGTGATTCCTATTCGGAAGTATTTCTTTTGTTTGTCTACACGTTCCCATGTCTTCCCAGTATTTTTGGTGTTGGTATAATGTGTGCTGGTTCATTATGTTGTATATGTAAGATTGTGGTAGGGGTATTATTGGCTCTGGCCCGCATGGCGGTGTCTCCGATCCCTTACGGGCCAATTCATCCGCTGCGTCATTGCCTCTCGAGCCGCTGTGTCCCTTTATCCATTGTAATGTTACCGTATTTTTGTCATCGCACACGTCTGTGATGCAGCGATGACATTCGTATATTAGAGCAGAGGTACACATATCACTGTTTAGTGCTTGTAGTACGGATTTGCTGTCTGAAAGTATTCGTATGTTTGTGTTCTGAACCTGGCGTCTTTTTATAGCGTTGCAGGCTTCTATTATTCCTACGCATTCAGCTTGGAATACCGTGTTGTGTACACCTAGGGGTTTAGAGATGTGCATACTCAAATCCTCCGAGAATACACCACATCCCGTTCCTTTCTCAGTTTTTGACCCGTCCGTAAAGATTCTCAGGTCCTCTAGGTTGAGCCCCTCATTCGGGTCTTCTGTTAGGAGTATGACGTATTCCTTCTTGCAGGTTAATGTTTTAGGTATCTTGTCAATTGGTGCTTCTATTGTAGGGAATTTTTTGATCATTTCACTGTAGATCTTTGTGTGTTGGGTATTACTATTCGTCCATAGGTTTAGGCTTTTTAGTCGTATCGCCGTAGCGGCTGCTTCTCTTTGTATATGTATGTGCAGTGGCGTGAGACCTAGGATCATCTCTAGTGCTGCGGTAGGAGTGGTCCTCATGCAGCCTGTTGCGGCCGTGCATGCCAGTCTTTGTGTTTTCTGCAGGCCGGCAATCGCACACGCTAGTTGCGTTCGGGGCCACCATACTACTGCTCCGTAGCTGATCATAGGTACGATTACCGTTTTGTATAGCCACAGAATGATGTGCGGGGCGAGTCCCCACCTTTTGCCTATCATTCTTCGACATTGCCAGAAGGCGACTGTGGCTTTGTTTAATCTGTCCTCAAGATGCTTGTTCCAGATTAGTTTGTCATCTAAGGTTATCCCTAAATATTTTACTTGTTTGGAGAGTGTAAGCTTTGTACCGAAAAGGCTTGGCATTTCGTATGACCCCAGTTTGCGTTTGTGTGTGAAGAGAATTGTGTCAGTTTTCTTGGGGTTTACCGATAGGTCATTCTCCTTGCACCATTTCTCTAGTATTTTTAGTGCTGTTTGTGTGAGTTCGCACAGTGTGCTTATTACCAGTCCACTGATAAGTATGACAAGGTCGTCCGCGTATCCTATGGTCGTGAAATGACTCTCGTTTAGTTTTGTTATCAGATCATTTACCACTAGGTTCCATAAGAGGGGTGAGAGGACTCCTCCTTGCGGGCATCCTCTCACGACTAGCGCTTGCTGATCTTTGTTTTCTGCTAGTCTTATGATTCTTTGTTCTAGCATGTTCATTATCCATTCTATTAGCAATGGTTCTGTGAGCGAAACGGTTTCTTTAGCATCACTTTCAGTACAGATCTTTGTGCGCGTTCCGCGACTAGCATGATAGATTTTGCTGCACTGCCCCAAACACTGACGCAATAGCTGGCCACGGACTCAACAATAGCTTTATAGACCATTGTCAGCACCTTGCGGTCCGCCGAGTTTCTAAGGGTTTTTATGACTGCAATGGTTTTCCTTAGCCTTTTAGACAGACACTGAATATGGTGTTTAAAATTTAAATGTTCATCCATCACGATTCCGAGATACTTAATAATGTTAGAGCGTGCAATGGGATCACAACTACAAGGTCCTGAAAGACACATGTCACTGGAATGGATTTTAATTGTTAGGGTGTCGGGTGGTTTCGAGGCAGCGGTTTTATGAAAGCAAAGGTATTTGGTTTTGTTTTGATTTAGCCTCAGTAGGTTTCTTTTCAGCCACTTATTAATTGAAAGCATCCCCAACTCCGCTGCCTGGAAAGTATCCTCCCATGACTCTCCGTGAAATAGAACAATGGTATCGTCAGCATAGCATATCACCTGGGCATTCTGTAGTTCTATATCATGTATATCATTTATATATATGTTAAAGAGAGTCGGGCCTAAAATGCTACCCTGTGGGATCCCAAAATGCACCGGGAGAGGCTCACTTCTATGCGCACCTATCTTAACCAATTGGCTACGATCAGAAAGGTAACTCCTGAACCAATTCAGCGCAAGACCTCTGACACCGATGCGTTCAAGTTTATTTAAGAGGATTACGGGTGACACGGTATCAAAGGCCTTGGCCAGATCCAAAAAGACCCCAGTACAGCTGAGATTCCTATTCAGATTCCCAGAGATCATGTCAGTCAGCAGCGTAACCGCGTCCTCAGTTGATCTATTCGACCTAAAGCCAAACTGACGGGGTGATAGAAGGCCATGTTTTTCAAGGAATCTGGTGATACGGACGTTAACTATCTTTTCAAGAATTTTCGAAAAGGTACTCAGCAGCGAGATGGGTCTGTAGTTCTCTGGGCGGTTTTTAGGTCCGGCTTTGTGGATTGGGGTGACAGCTGCTACTTTCCAAGGTTGGGGGAAACGTCCTGTCGTTAGGCTCAAGTTGTAGATGTACGTTAGGGTGTCACATAAAATATACTTAAACCGGTGAATAAATCTTGGACGAATACCGTCTAAACCAGGAGCGCTATCAGGTTTGAGCTGTGCAATGATATTGAGGATCTCTTCTTTGCATGTAGGTTCCAGGAAGAGCGAGTGGGATGGACTATGGCTCACAATCACTTTCGAGGCAAGGCTCTGCTCGGTTTCGTTCGACTGAACTAGGACTTCGTTGGCGAGCCTTTGACCGACCGAAGAAAAATATTGATTGCAGGCATTGAGGGCATCCTTATGATCGTTGCCTACAGTCAAGAGCTCGGTGGGAAAACTGCTCCTTACTGTCGTATTACTAATTTGCTTAAGGGTTTTCCACAACTGTTTGGAGTCCTTGCAGTGTGCCTGGATCTGGTCGCTCTCGTAATTGTTTTTTAATTTACGCAGCAGGTTATTATAAAAATTTCTATAGCGACGATAGACAAGTTTTGTGACCTCATCATTCGGGTTCTGTTTAGTTTTTGCATGTAGTCTATCGCGGTGGCGGGCACACCTCAGTAATCCGGGCGTCATCCATGGCTGAAGCGTAACTTGTGATCTGCTGAGTGTGGTAGATCGCTCATGTCTTTTAATGGTTTCCCCTATCACATCCATGAAAAGCTGTACAGCATCATCCAAATCCGATATCGAAGTCACTCCATTCCAGTCGCACGAACTCAAGTCCACAGCAACTCCTTCATAGTCTATCGTTGTCCGAATCCTAGTGAAATTTCTATTTTGTTTTGTGTTAGTAGCGAGTCCTAGTATAGCAATTTTGTGATCTGTTATATCAGTGTCGCAAACAATTCCGACTGCACGATGCTTGGATTTGAGAAAAATATGGTCCACTAATAAATTCACTTACACACTTTTTAATTGGCCGTATGTTTGTCCCTGAATTGAAGCAAGAGTTTTAAGTTCAAAATATAATTATGTGTAATAATGGAAGAGAACGCCAAGTTCGTAGATTTTGACGCCAGTTGGCATTGTAGGTGTAAGCGGCAAAAGGCTGTCGTTCTTATTGACAAAGCGACTGGCAGGCATAATGTGAGTGTCGCTAACGTATCGCTTCGGCGTTTCGAACGTGAACGTATTGCGAAATCACTGGAGATTTGCGGGATTTGCTTGGGTACAGTACCTACTCAAAAAACCAACAGTATCCATACTACACCTTTAGGTACACTTAGTTTAGACGTGCACTGTTAAAATCGATTAATCGTTGATACAAAGTTCAAAGCTTAAAGAAAATTTTAAATGAGTTACCGGGAGCCGAACCCGGTACCTCTCGATTGCTGGTCGAGAGCAAGTTTAATACAAACATTGTGGTGTATACCCATATTTAAAAAAAATGATATTACATGTTTCATAAATTTATTTGTCTATTTTCTTAATCCGTAGAAAAGGGAATTTGTAAAACTTAAAATCTCTTGGTTCCTATTGTTCAACCTGCTTTACTGTTCTTTAGAACTCTACTGTAGGTAAACTAATTAGGTTCTGTTTTATGAGACATCTTACATAAAACGTAATGTAATTAAAAGCGGACTCGGTCTTTAGAGATTTTAATTTTGGAGAATAGGTAACTGCTGTTTCGTTATTGATCTGTGATTGCGATACTTTTTCAATAAAAACAAGTTGTTGATTTATTAATTACGCGTATCAAAATTGCGTGTGCAACGAGTCCCCATTAATTAACGGCGATGTAATAATATTCATCCACGAAATTCAACAAATCTCCACGTTAATATGCGTCGATTGCATCGTTAATTAAACAAAACGTGTTCATTAATTGTTGTAAAGTGAGGACTATCTCTTTGGATAGTTTGTATTTGTACGTAATGACTAATGAAAAAAACAATTACATACCGCGGGCCTATGATGGTTGCGTTTATCACGCGATAAATAAGTGACAATGCATCTGTCACTCACACTCGCATTTTGTCAAAACGTGACGGAGGCTTTGTCACTTATTTATCGCGTGATAAACGCAACCATATTAGGCCCACGGAACACATATTTTAACCTTTAGAACGCTTTTTCTCCCATGTCAAAATGGAGCTTATACACCAATAGTTGAAAAAATTAAGAGCGAAAATGTACCTTATCTGTCAGCATGAAAATTGCTTTGACAGCGTCCGCCATTACCCCATTAGTGGTCGTTGGCGTGGTAGGCACGACGGCGCACGACCACATTAGTGGCTCTTGGCGTTCAAAGGGTTAAACATAAAACTCGGTGCGCTTGTTTCATGGATAAATACTCCGTACGATTTCGAAACACGTTATATATTTTCTTATCGGACACATAGGTGCTAAACTGTGCCTAATCGCATACCTATTTAAGTTTATTAATTTACCTCGACGTTCCAAACATACATGGAAGAGATTGGTCCCTTCGAAATCCATTTCGTTATGTCTAAAATGCTGATAAAAAACGTACAGATTTATTGTACAATGTTTTATTTTTACGCAATAACAAAGAAACTTTTATAAAGCTGATTCCGGGACGCTAATATTTCACACAAAGACGTGAAAACCAAGCCAGAGTAAGCTCAATTATTTTGCACTACATTGTACAATGTGAAACCATCACAATAGGAAACGAGCACAATTATTGTACGCCGGTCGGCGTTGAACACGTGCTTAGAGGGCACGTAGCCTGTTAAAGGCTAGCTTATAATTATAGGTAGGTGACCTATAATAAAATTATAGCTCCACTAGACAATACAAGGTTATTACAATAAAAACAGAGCTTAAAAACTAGTCTAAGAATATCCTAAGCTCGAAATTTCTAATGATGATGATATATCACCAAAATATCACCGCTACTTTAGTTCTGCTTAATTGAAACTTGTCAGCTTTACATTATTCAGCTAGTTAAAATATTAATGTCTGTTTGTAAGTCAATGAAATAAGCTATGAATTAGTAAAATAATTTGTATCATTCGAATAAATCTGATTGCTTTCCATTAACTGGCGGTAACGTAATTTTGGGACAGGTAATAATCTCCGATTAATAAATAATTAGGTATATTGCCGCTCTACTTGTAGTTCATTCAGAATCATCAATAGTATTGTACATATTGCTATATCGATAAAGTTCCAGGTATGAGTAAGGTTAATAATAAATATTATTATACATAAATATGAAGGGTCTTACACAAATCTTACACAAACCGACCTAGTTCAAAAACTAAGCAATCTACTAGTTGACGATATATAAAATATATAAATACATATATATATAGACAACATCCATGACTCAGAAACAAATATTCGTGTTCATCACACATATTTTTTTTTATGAATATCGAACAAACTCACACAAATCGATAGTCCCAAATTAAGCTCAAGAAGGCTTGTGTTATGGGTACTAGACGACACATATATGTGTGCTTGCCAGGATTCGAACCCAGGAGCGTCGGCTCCGTAGGCAGGTGCACTACAAACTGCGCCAACCGCGTCGTCGATAGTATTATAATTTCGTACGAAAACATTATAATAGCTAAGTAGTCTATACTCAATTATATTGTTTTAATGAAAACTGATCCCTCAGTATTGCATAGTTTGAATCGATCGCTATTCTAAAGTAGCCTATTATTGGACCCGGGCACTGGGCGGTGAAAATAGATCGGGCTCAGACAGCTCTCGTAGTTTGCGGAAGGCTTGTTACTTATAATTACAGCGCTGCGCGAGACAATGAAAGGAGTCAATGATTCATCTGGTTCTGAAACTGCTAGAGTTGCTAACGTTAATGCTTTCGCACTAAAATGTCACATCACAATCACAACACCTCAGTATATAGAATCAAATCGGGTTAAACATAAGCTGCCTTTGGCCTACACAGAGATAATTGAATTCATAAACTGGCAAGGCTTGCTTGCTTGAAAACGAAGTGGCTTTAAAGTTTATTTTGTCATTATTATTATAAGGTGCTATTTAATTGTTACGTGCGTAGTAGACTTGAATTCGCTAGTGCTGTTTGGAACCCTCTTTTTAATATCCACAGTGATATGATTGAAAAAGTGCAGAAAAAGTTTGTTAGAGCGATTGAGTTTCGTATTGACAATACATATTCAGATTATGACACTGCCACGAAAAAGCATAATATTAGTTCCCTGAGTCTTCGGCGTGAGCGTTTTGATGTATTAATTATTTATAAAACTGTTAATAACATTATTAATGTACCTACTCTACTAGAATCGGTCTCGCTTAGAGTACCGAGACGTTGTGAGCGTGCTTGTCGTAAGAAACCCTTGTTTTTTATTTCCCGTAGCCGGACATCTTACGCGAGAAATAGTTTTGTTAGAAGGGCCTGCAGGTTGTAACTATAACGATAAATTTATACATTTGGATATTCTTGGACAAAGTCTTTATAGTTTCAGAAGGCAAACTTCACAGTGCATGGCAGAATGCGAATAGGTTATATTATTGTATTGTACCTATTTTGTTTTGCATTGTAATTTGTACAAATAACTTTTTAACTGTGTCAATTGGGAAGATTATTCTAGTTTATAAGATATATATTCGTTCAGGAAACTGTAAGTCTTCAAGTCTGTAAGTTTGCAAAGTTTACTGTATCATCTACAACCATGTAAGACTGTTTGTTTCTAATAAAAAATAAATAAAATAAATAAATAAATTATTAAGCGATCGCAAAATGTCACAGGATAGTATTGAAAATATGTGATTCTTGCCAAATGCTTGATATTTTTGTACTAACTGTAGGAAATAGATCGCGTTCTCAGACAGCTCACGTAGGAAGGCTCATAATTATAGCTCTCCGCGAGAGAATGCACGGTCAATAATTTTGCTGGCTGAAAACAACGGTTAGGGCTGCCAATATTATCGTGTTTGCTCTCAATTACCTACTTATACTTCCATTGTTAGTGCTCGTCGGATACCAAAGATACTAAAAATAAATACAAAAAGGGCCAAATGACAATCATACTTAATTCTTATGTATATTTTGTTTGCCAAGTTATAAAAATAAAAATGAAATTCGGTGCGATATTTTAATAGACGGAAAATAGAACAGTACAATTTAATCAGTGGTCCCACACTAGGCTAGGCCTGTATCGTGGTGATTGATAAGCAAAATTGTCATTTATTCATTTATTTTCGAGTTATCTATACCCATACACTACGAGTCATCCGCAAAATAGTTCGCTTCCCTCATACCAATCGGCGGGGATCGATAGCAGACGTAAACAATTCTAGCCTGAACTTCAACCGTCGATTTATAGATATAGACAGTTATTACAGTGGCGCCACATCGCTATGAAGTGCTGATGACAATAGAAAATCGTCCGCACGCAGATCCGGAATCAGTGTTGTACCGTGTGGTTTTTGTACACAATCCAAATTCTGCAGTTAAACAAAGACCGCAAACTTTGCAGTGGGATGCAGCGGCAGTGTGATAACCACCATAGTGAATACCATACACCAGGAGGAGTGTGTGTGTCGCTAGAGCAAGAAAGACGTATAACAGCTGTGCTCGTGTTATTAATTCGAAAAGTGCTAAAATAGTGAACGTGCGTAGAAACAATATGTGCCAACTTGTTTTGTGAGACCCAATTACTAATTACGGACATGAATAACGTGGCAAGTAGTGAACAATAATTAGTAATCAATACGATATTATTATTGGGAAATTCGTTTCTACATTTGAATTTCACGCACACATTGACACGCTGTGTGCGTATGACGATGCTCGGCTATCTTCGGCAAAGCTCGGCAACCAATGGCGTTTAAGTACTTTCGGGATACATCGGACATACTCGGGCGGCCAACCAGAACAGTAATGGCCTTCGTCTGAGCACTTCCGCTCAGCTCGGATATATTCGGCACCAATCAGCGTCGAAATCAGCGTCGGCTCCTTTCGGTAATAACCGGGAGCCAATCAACACCTATATTACCATCGGGATACCTTCGGCACGCTCGGCGGCCAACCAGAGCCGTAGCGTCCTGCGTCTGAGCATTTCCGCTTACTTTGGATACACTCGGCTATATCCGGGACCAATCAGCGTCGACATTAAACGTCAAAGTCAGCGTCGGCTACGTTCGGTTATTACTCAGAACCAATCAGCAACTAGATTACCATCGGCATAGTCCGCAAACTTTCGGCGATACTCGGCAACCAATCACCGTGGCGAACGGCATACAACTGCTTCCGCTGCACTCAATCGGAAGAGTTCGCCAATACTCGGCCACTATTCGGAGACATTCGGCTATAGATTGAACCAATCAGGAAACATAAATTTTAGGCGCTTTATTTAAAACTTATTGCAAGAATGGATTGCGCTGCATGTAAAAATAAAATTAATAACAAATCTCAACTGTTGGTATGTATATTATGCAAGGAGAATTATCATTATATGTGTCTTGGTATGACATCAGAATATTACGAAGAAATTAAGGAGGAGCTTCAACAAGCATGGCGATGTCCGTCTTGTATAAATATTACACTAAGGCGGAAAAATGATGATACACCGATCCGTAAACAGTTTGAAATGAACTTAAATGAAACGAACATGTCTGTAGACGACCTGATTCAAGATGATACACAAAGGAGCCCTCTTGGAGATACATTAGGATTACAGCAATCCCAAATTGAGAAAAACATGGGACAGCCCATCACGATTGAACAAATTAGCGCACTTTTGGACTTTAAGCTCACTACAAACTATGAAAAAATTGTCAGCAATATGAGAGTAATAATTCAAGACGAAATAAAAACGGCCGTTAGGAAATTAAACGACGACTTCAACCAAATTAACAACACTATCATAACAAAACAACAGTTCTTTGAAAGTGAATTACAAATCGCATATCAAAAAATTCAATTATTAGAAACTGAAATTTCTAAACAAAAAAGAGAGATGCAAGAAATAAAAACGCGCCTGGATCACTTAAATACGTCTGCGACAACGTCCAATAGTGATGGTAACAATAAAAGATTTGTATTATACGGGTTAGACGAATATTATAGAGAATCACAGAATGATATAATCACCCGAATCAATTACATGTTCAGAGAGCTACTAAATATAGACATAAATGGATATATTGAATCAGTCAAACGAATTGGGAAAAAAGGATATCGTCGCCCTCTTATTATTGAATTAATAAGTAATCGAATGAAAAAATTCATCCTTAGTAATGCTCATTGCTTTTGGAAGTCAGGCTACTCTGTATCAGAGATATTAGAGAAAGAAGCACTTGAACGCCGTTACTACTTGCGTGAGTGTCTAAAAACGGCAAGGAGTGAGGGAAAACGCGCCATGATTCGAAGTAACAAACTATTCATCAATGGAATAGAACATCCGATATCTCACAAGCCCAATACATCAGTCGGAGAAGTCAATATTTCGGCCAGTGTGAAGAGTTCGGAGAGCACTCAAAGCTTAGAAATTGAACGGAAGCAGAACTCAACGGGAGTAGGAGTAGGAAGTAGTGCGTCCATCGAACGGCATTCGGAGACCGCGCAAAATTCAGCTACTCTACAAAAATCAGCGAATGTACCATGTTCAAATAGTAATCGTAGCATTAATTTAATTGATAGTGATTCTTGTAATGATGATCATAATACCACTTTTGTAAATAACAATCTGACGGGCGATTTATTTCGTGCTTAATAGCGTACATGTGTTACACCAGAATATTAACGGACTTATAAATAAGGCTGACACTTTAAGTTTACATTTACAAAATCTTACAACGTCAGGTACCCCAATAGATATAATATGTATAACTGAACATAATATGAAACTGGGAGATGAAGGTCAACTATCAATACCGAATTTTAAATTGGCTGCTTTCTTTTCAAGGGACAATAGAAACGGTGGCTCTTGCATAATGGTTAAAAATATACACAAATTCTCAAAATTGAATAATATCTGCAATAAATCAATTTGTAATGTTTTCGAATGTTCAGCCATAGAGCTTACAGAACACAATATTATAATTATATGTGTTTATAGAGTACCGACACTTAATGCGTCAAAACTGAAAATATTCTTTAATACAATGAGTGCTATTTTAAGAGAAACGTGTTACTGTCATAAGAAAGTTATCATATGCGGTGATTTTAACATCGATACTTTGAAACGAACTAAACATTCAATGAACTTTACAAATTTATTTCATGGATATAATCTGAAATTAGGAATAACAAAACCTACGCGTTTACAA
Organism: Apotomis capreana; assembly: GCA_947623375.1. NCBI lineage: Eukaryota > Metazoa > Arthropoda > Insecta > Lepidoptera > Tortricidae > Apotomis > Apotomis capreana. The sequence continues at coordinate 803,777 of OX392499.1, forward strand.
AGTAAAACCTGTATTGATAATATCATTCATAACGTGCGTAATGGGAAAACACAAATAATAGAAATGGCTCTATCGGATCATACTGGGCAAATAATAAAATGCCCAATTAAAAAGACCTCGTTGTTATCACATTGGTTTGTAACCCGAAGAGATCTGAGCGCGGATAATATACATAAATTTGTTGAATGTTTAAACAATATAAGTTTTAATGACGTTTATATGGCAAATACCGCCAATGATGCTTTTGACAGATTTTTTGAAAATTTTGAGCTTTTCTATAACTTATGTTTCCCCTATAAACGAATCAAACTTACTCCGCTGAACAAGCCTAAGTGGATAACCACAGGCATAAGGAAATGCTGTAAGAGAAAACGGGCTTTACTCTGGAAATGTAGACTAAATTCAAACTCTTCTGATCGTAATTATTTCAGAGAGTACTCCAGAAGACTTAAAAAAGTCATATTATTAACGCAGAAGTCACAAAATGACTATTATATAAAAAATGCTACCAATAAATCAAAAGCTATCTGGAATGTGGTTAATAATATAAAGTCAAGAGATCCAAAGAGTACTATAGCACAAATAGACACTGGAAGTAAAATTTTAACGAATCCAAAACAAATTGCACAAGAGTTTAACAATAATTTTATAGGCCAAGTGAACTCTAAATCAGATATTTTACGTCAAAAGTCGAATAATATGAACATTTCGCACGGGCATCAGATTCAGACCCCAATAATGACATGTAATACAATCAATTCCTTATTTATGACACCAACTATTCCTTATGACATTTCTGTGATTATCAACTCTTTAAAAAACTCTAACAGTACGGGTTACGACGGCATAGCCACAAAAGTAGTTAAACAAGCTGTAAACGCAATTTCTCATCCTTTAAGTTACATTATAAATTTATGTATAGAGCAGGGAACGTTTCCAGAAAAGTTAAAGTTGGCAGTGGTTCGACCACTATTCAAAAAAGGTGCAAGAGAGATCATATCCAACTATAGGCCAGTGGCATTACTTCCAATTTTCTCTAAAGTCTTTGAAAAAGTAATACATAATAGTCTCTACCAATACTTTGAAAATAATACGTTATTTACTCCGGAACAAAAAGGATTCAGGAAGAATAAATCAATCAATATGGCCATATATGAACTACTAGAAAAAGTTATGACTCATATTGATAAACGAATATCGGTTACTGCTCTGTACATGGACATGTCAAAGGCTTTCGACTTTGTTGATCATCACATACTTTTGTCGAAGCTCTATCATTATGGAGTACGGGGTAATGTTCACAATCTGATAAAGTCTTATTTGACAGGTCGTAAACAGTGCACACAAATTGATAGAGTATGTACAAAAACCAAGAAAGAAGTGACTTATTCTTCTGACTTTAAAGAGATTAGTTACGGTGTACCACAGGGGAGTGTTCTAGGCCCTCTACTCTTTCTTGTCTACATCAACGACCTCCCACAAATTGTTAATCACTCCATGGTATTATTTGCGGACGATAGCACTGTAATATTTACCGAACGATATACTGATAAACATCAGGAAAATATAAATACGACTTTACATTTAATAATCGATTGGCTTAATAGGAATAACCTTCATGTAAATCTTGATAAGACGAATATAATGAATTTTAAATTACGAGTTAATAATACACCAAACCTAACTATTACGTATCATGACCAGAAGATTAATGAGACTGACTCCACAAAATTTCTAGGATTAAATTTAGATAGTAGTCTGACATGGAAAAATCAAATTGACTCTATATGTAAAAAACTTAACCAATTTAGTTATGCATTGTATAATTTAAGGAAAAGACTAAATCAATCGGCAGTATTGACAGCATATCACGCATATGTTACGGCTACTATAAGATATGGTGTAATATTTTGGGGCAATGCTAAAGACCGTGAAATGGTATTCAGGAGCCAAAAGAAGTGCTTAAGGTCCGTATGTGGCATTAAACCCACAGACTCCTGCAAACCGCACTTCATAAAATTGAAAATTTTGACATTACCCAGTCTTTACGTGTATGAAATATCAATGTATGTGAAATCTAACATAAAACAATTTGCGTCTTTCAATAGCACACGTCAGCAACATAAAATTAATCATAAGCCATTCAAAACAGCTTTTTTGTCAAAAAGTATTTTTGGAATGGCTCCAAAAATATTTAATAAATTGCCTAATTCAATTTTAAAATTAGAAACCATGACTGAATTCAAGAATGCATTGTTTAAGTTTTTAGCGTCTAAAGCTTACTACACAATTCAGGAATATTTAAATGACACTCCTAGTACATAACTAATTTACGCATATGCTGCACACACATAGTACCTAAGATTTGCATGTCTCTGTGACAAAACATGTAGTTCTGTAAATAGATATAAGACCAACTGTATAGTTATACCATGTTTAAGCAAATAAATGACTGATTACTGATTACTGATTACCACAATGAATACAAATACAGAATGGGCCACGCGCTGGTTTGGGACGCCACCTGCGCTAATACGCTGTCGGCGTCCTACCTTTCAGCGACCAGCAAAAGAGCTGGTGCGGCGGCGGACGCCAGTGAGCACTCAAAGGTGGCTAAATACAGTTGTCTCGGCGCCCAATACGAGTTTGTGGCGTTTGGTATCGAGACACTTGGATCGTGGGGCCGGAGAGCACACGGCCTGGTCCAATGTCTCGGTAAGCGCTTGCGGGAAGCGACAGTTCATCTACGCGCGGGCAGCTTTCTCGCGCACACGTCAGGCATTGCCAGGCATTGTTTTAGCTACTAGTTTATTGTTGTTATATCATTGTTTAAAATGAAAAATATTAAATACCATTTCTAGACCTGAGGAACGTACCTAAATCATAACACAGTCGTTTGCTTCGTGATTATTGATCGTCCTATGACCCCAACATAAAAAAATGCAATTAAACTTAACTTCGTACCCCGTACTACCCAAGCCCAAATATGAAACAAACAAGCAAGGTAAACAGCACTCATAAATTCAATCTAAAATTCACTTTAAATTTCCAGCACCAAAGCATCAACATAAAGCAAAAGCTCAAAATGGAGGTTAAAATTTCCGTAAGCACCTGTAGCTAAACGCTGCGGCAGCCCTGGCTCGCACGCGAAACACGTGTGGTTGAGGCGCATTGGCAATTTCCAAGTGCAACATATTTATGCCCGCTATTTTTCCGCTTGACGGGCTGGGATTTTTAACTGGTATCATATTTTTAACGGTTACTCGTAACGTGAAGCTATTGTTTCCTAGTTAATATGAATTTTGTATAACGCGTTAAGCGCGCTTACTAATAGGTAACTATGGTATTCAAACTTTGGGAAAACACGCGGAGTCGAACCAGCGAACCTCTTTTCCACTTTGCGATGAAATGTAAGGGGTGCTGATACTATTCCTGCCCGTGTGAGACTGCATTTATAAATATAGTTAATATTAATGATGTGTGGGGATGCTCAACTGGAAGCAAGCGGACTGTCAATCACTTAGTGAATTAATTCAGTCCAATTCCCGGTTGCAACCATCGGCTAGTGTCCTGGCCGCGCTACCCTACAGTAAATCCTCGGATTCTCCTACAGAACGGAAGGTCATATTTGAGAGATCTCAACCGAAACACGTGTGTTTGAGGTTCATTGGAAGTTCAAGGCAATTTGCAAGACCAATATCTTAGTCCACTCCTTCCAAATCTTCCAATACATATTTTTGGAGTAAGCTTAGGTGCGACGATTGTTGTACTATGCTAATTTCACTCATAGTTATCATAAAATTATTTTAAGTTGCAAAGATAAGGTGTAAAGCAAGCGATGTAAGCGAAATAGTTTAAAAAGTCAGGTAAACAACCGTACTAAACTAGATACAAATGTTCACGAAAAATGAACTCCGTAAGCTCAAATAAAAATAAGGTCAGGTTAAATATAAATTTCGACAAAAACAGTAGACAAATATTCCGAGCCAGGAGGGACGTTAGAATAAAAAGAGACATTATCAAATTGATGCTGCAATGAGAAATCTCGTACACGCTGTTATAGCCCCCTAGAGGGCGGTAGCTTAAGGCTCGCCGCAGTACGCTTCTAACAATATGGAAATTTTATACATCCATTGCAAGCGTAGTTTTTATAAGTTTATCAGCGTTTGCCAGCGGCTTCGAGTGCTTTGTTGGCTTATCCTGTGGGGCTAGAATATTTTGCATGGATATACATAGTTTATAATGTTTTGCGATTTTTGTAATATTGCTGCATGTACCATTGAATTTTACGTTCACAAAAATGTTGTAAGTATATGTGTCCTAAAGGTGAGTTCAGCAGTGTTATAGTTGCGCAAATATGATTGTGGTGTGCTCAGGTACCCGTTGTGCGCGCGGGTTTTTAATAAGATAGGCTACGTCATCCACATGTGAGCACGCGAACGCCAGCTACGGAGTTGAACGAGTCGCCGTGACCAAATACGGTCTGTAGAATAAATACTTAAATAGTTAAGGAAATTTGGGGATATATGTATTTGGACGAGAAAGTAACTTAGGACCGTGGTGGCAGCTTAGAATAATAACGCCTAGAATGATAGTTTCAAACGGCCGAACCGTCACACGTGAGGCATAAAATGGATTCAAGTAGTTGTGAACAACTCGTATTTACACGCGCCGATACGCACACAAACACACCAATAATGTTGCTAGCGCAATCAAATTCTCCAGAAATTGACGGAATACTCTTGCCAGTGGTGTTTGGTTACTTTCAAAATTTTTATTGAATCTTAGACCTGTTGCTGAGTTCAAACATCATTAAATGCATTAACCAAAAGTTTTTATTTATTATTTTAATTTAAAATGTCAGTTATGATGTAGGTATAGTCAAATCTGAATATGCAATAGAGCAAATCCTGAAACGGCCAAAAATTACTTTACAGCTAGCTGAAAACGATTCTAAATCACCGAAATTGACGTTTGAAGTTAATCCACCGGCGTAACAATATGATATTCATCCAAAATCCACACAACTACTCTGACACAAAAAACTACAGTGTCAAATAAAATTAGACATGATTTTACAACTGACTTTACTTTTATTTGCACAGTCGTCAACTCATCATCAAGACATTTGTAAGTAATCAGTATATTATCAGGACAGAATTATGGGCAAATAATTCCGTTACACGGGTAACACTACGTGGTCATGCCGCTTATAAAAGATACGAATTTTTGATTACTGTTTTACGTAAAAATACGAGTTAAAGAATAATATTTAAGAGTGAAATGTTATCTTAGAATGTTTATCATTTTTTTCCGATGCATTGTGACTGTCCGGGGATGTTGAATTAAACTCAATCCTGGACATAAAAAAGGTGTATTGAAATTAAATAATAAAAGTATGCGCGAGCGCGCTATCGCGCGCTGCCGGTCGATTTTGGTGTTCTGGAGTGGGGCGGCCGGCGCCGCCGCGCCGCGGCACGCCCCCCGCCGCGCCTCTCTCCTTTCCCCGCGTTCGCCGTAGGGTTGGCCGGTGTCTCACGCGCTGTCCGCGTGAACAGGGTCCCCGCCTTGGAAGCCCTGGCTTCCAATAGAGCTGCTGTCGCCGGTGTCGTCCAGCGGCAGTGGGCAGACTCGGTTGATTACCCTCTTGACAATGCCTTTCGCCGTCCTGAAGTCTGCTACTCTGGTTATGCCATCCGTGCCTGGGTAAAGTTGGTGGACTCGCCCTAAGCGCCACTGCATCGGCGGGAGGCGGTCGTCCTTGATGACTACGAGGTCGCCCTCCTTCAACTCGCGGCCCTTCACTCGCCACTTGGTCCGCTGTTGCAGCTCGCTTAAATATTCTTTATGGAATCTGCTCCAGAAGTGCTGCCTCATCAGTTCTATTCTCTGGTATCTGTTTGGACAGTTTGTGGTAACAGGTGGCTCTGGTAAAGCGGTCAGAGGCCGCCCTATCAGGAAGTGCCCTGGAGTCAGAGGAGACATATCAGATGGGTCTGACGTTAAAGGAGTTAATGGGCGGGAATTAAGGATTCCTTTGATTTGTGTGAATAGCGTCGTTAGCTCCACAAACGTCAGATTTGAATTTCCTACGACACGTTTTAAATGTGTTTTTGCAGATTTAACGCCGGCCTCGTTAATCCCACTGAAATGGGGAGAATACGCTGGACCAAAGTGAAATTTGATACCCTTGTCATGGGCGGCCTCAATCATGGTTTTCTGGCTCGCTCGCAACATCCTACCCAGCTCGTTATTCGCTCCTACGAAGTTTGAACCATTGTCACAGTAAATATCATGAGGCCTACCACGACGTGAGATAAATCTGCGGAAGGTCATGAGAAATGCTTCCGTACTTAAACTACTTACGACCTCTAAATGGACAGCCTTGGTGCTGAGGCACACAAATAAACATAACCAACATTTGGACAACTTGCATCCTCTGCCCTTGCGATTAGCGATTGAAAACGGACCTGCAAAATCCATTCCTGTTGTTATAAACGAGTATGTGAGTGTAACTCGTGCAGGGGGCAAGTTGCCCATCATGGGCTGAATTGAGCTGCCTTGAATACGCATACAGACAATACATTTCCTAAATGTTTGCCGCGCAAGGTTCCTTCCGCCAATAGGCCAATATTGATCTCTTACAATATTTAACTAGAGCTGAGGCCCACAATGGAGATTACTCAAGTGTTCTTCTTTAAATACAAGTTTTGTAAAGTTGTGCCTTGAACACAACAAAATGGGATGTTTCTTAGTATATTCGCATACTGAACCTTGAATCCGCCCTCCAACTCTTATCAGGTTCTGTTGATCCAAGAACGGGTTAAGTGATAATATTTTAGATTTACGTTGAACTGGTTTGTTATTTTGGAGACAGTGTAAGTCATCCGAAAATGAATCTCGTTGACACGCTCTGATTAGAGTTAGAGTAGACAGATCTAATTCGTCGTTTGACAGATTGCCACTTCGATACAAGTCTTTTTTTAATTGTTTACAGTTGTAAATGAACCTTAACATATATGCTACGACACGGATCATTTTATGGAACTTAGAGAACCTTTCAAAATCAAATGACGGCTGCTGCAGTGTGACGCATGTTAATACTTTTAATTCTGGTACTTCTATATCGTATATTTGAGTGCTGGGCCATTCTGTCTCAGATTTCGTTAAAAATATTGGTCCATTGAACCACATTTTGGCATCCTGCAGCTGGCCGGGAGTGACCCCCCTTGTCGCGATGTCCGCCGGATTTACATCGGTAGGAACATGATTCCATGAAGATTTGTCAGTCAACTCATGTATTTCATTTACTCTATTATACACAAACTGTTTGAGATTGCTGGGGTTTGTGTTCTTTATCCACGCTAGTACTATTGTCGAATCGCTCCAAAAATATTTTTTATCGAATTTACACGTGAGTGACTGACATACCTTCGCACTCAGCTGAGCCCCGAGTAACGCTGCAGCGAGTTCGAGCCTCGGAATTGTGCTTCGTTTTAGAGGGGCCACACGTGCCTTAGCGCATAGTAGATTTACTGATACATTGCCCGCCTTATCTACACAACGTATATAAGTACATGTTGCAAATGCATTCTGTGATGCATCTACAAAGCAGTGCAATTGAATTGATGCCGGTGAGTCTTGCAACACAAAGCGTGGAATCTTTATTGTCTGAATCTGCTTTAAGTTTGATATAAAATTGTTCCACTCTTTATGTACATCTGACGGCACCGGATCGTCCCAGTCGAGTTGAGACTCCCAAAGTCGTTGCAACAACATCTTGGGCACAATGGTGCAAGCGCTTAATAAGCCTACGGGGTCGAATATTTTGCACGTTGTTGCAAGAATATTTCTTTTTGTGAATATTGATGGAGTCTCAACATCGATGGTGAAATAAAGATTATCCTGCCGAGGACACCAACTCAGCCCCAGGACCGACGACTGATTTTGTACATTTGAATTTGTTTCTGCTAACTCCTTTGCGGCGCCTGTGGTTGAGCTGGTGTCGTCCGCGAATATAGATGGAGCATTTGTCCGAAATTTCCTCAACGGAAAACAAGCCTCTTCTAACTTTTTAACCACTGAGTCACGCAAATACTTGAGCTCGGCCTCGTCATCACAACCTGTAATAAGGTCGTCACAGTAAAAGTCATTTTTAATTACATTTGCTAGTTTTGGGTCTGTACATTCCCTTGATAACTGGGTTAAGCACCTGGTAGCCAGGAATGATGCCGAGGCCGTGCCGTACGTCACCGTATTTAATTGCAGTATTCGCAAAGGTTGCACGTCCTCGCTTCTCCATAATATTAATTGTAAGTGACGTTGCGATTCGTTTAGTGCCACCTGGCGATACATTTTGGCGATATCGGCCGTCAAAACATACTTATGCTGTCGGAATCTCAATAAAATGGAGAACAGGTCATTTTGCACCACTGGGCCAACATACTGAATGTCGTTTAAAGATTTGCCTGTCGTCGTGCGCGCTGACGCATTGAATACGACTCTGAGTTTTGTTGTCTCGCTCTTCTCGCGAAGCACGGCGTGATGAGGCAAGTAATTACCATTAGGTGGCTTCTCCACTTCAGTTAGGTGGCCCAGTGCCTCATATTCATCAATAAATTGACTATACATTTCTTTGAGTTCTGGCTGCTTACGAAAGCGCCTTTCTAAATTGAAAAAGCATCGTTTAGCTAATGTAAATGAATCCCCTAGTACCTCTGGTGACTCCTTCAATGGCATTGTTACTTGAAATCTGCCGGAGTCTAACCGGACTGTATTTTTATTAAACGATTCCTCACAAATTTGCTCGTCTGTTGAACAAACCTTATTGAGACTGGCAAAGGTTTCAAGTTCCCAGAATTTAGAAAGTGAATCCTTAATTTCTTGACTAAAGTTGCATAATATTTTACTCGCTGGCTTGAACGAGGTGGCTGGGCTCACGGGCCCCGACACTAACCAACCAAATTTAGAATATATGAGCACCGCTCCACTTTCACCTATTGGCATTTGACAACCACCCTTTACAATGCTCCACATCATGTCAGACCCGATTAAAATATCAATTTTGTCACTCTTATAAAACTCGGGGTCAGCCAGCGGAGCATTGTCGGGTAAGTTCAAATCATTTGGATTAACCTCTACACTAGGTAAGTTTTCAGCAATGCTTGGAATTATCATACAATTTACGCTAGCCGAATACGAATTAATTCTCGATTTTATTTTTAGTGTGCATGAATCGGAAACCAAAGATGTCGAATTATTAAGTCCGCTGACACATCTGGCTGCAGATCCATTACTTTTAATTTTAAGTTTTCTTTTCAGCTCTTCGGTGACGAAAGAACTTTGGCTCCCGCAGTCCAACAAAATTCGTGCAGGGTAAGTGCTATTATCACGATCGTCAACGACATCGACAACTGCGGTGCCCAAGAGGACTTCACTGTCGCGCAGAGATGATGTAAGAGTCGTTAACGGGGTACTAGGTACGTTGTTCATATTTTGTTTTTCGTTGCTAGTACTTGGTGCAATATTATTACAAGCTTGACTTTCATTATTCAATTGTTTATTTTTATGATTAATGTTTACCTTACATAGTAAACTGTTATGCTTTTGTTTGCAGGTCCTGCAGGAATTGAGTCGGCAGTGAGAAGTCAAATGACCGGGACGAAGGCAGTTGAGGCACAGCTTGCGCTTCAATGCCTCAGCCTCCCTCGCCTCGGGTGTCATTTCTGCAAATAATTTACATTCAAATATTCGGTGGTTCCGATTACACATGAAACAAGATCTATTCGGCATTGCTGAAAAAAAGGACTTGATCTGTCTCTGGTCCCTATTATGATTAAACTTGTCATTTTTGGAATGATTATTTACTGGAACACCCTTTGCGCCTCCTTGCACAGTCTCCAAAACGTCCGCACGATTTCTGAGAAATTGATAAAAGTCTTCTAAACTAGGAGACTCTGCAAGGTTGGCTTTATATTCTTCCCACTTCGTGTTTGTTACATTATCTAATTTTTGTGTCACGATATAAATTATAAGAGTATCCCACTTATCAGTATGTTCACCTAGCGTATTCAAGGCTCTCAGATTCTTTGATACATGGTCTATGATAAACCTCAGCGCCCTATGAGACTCCCTATTAAGAGGCTCTAGGTTGAAAAATGATTTCAGGTGATTATTTATTAAGACATTCTTATTATTGTATCTTTTGCAAAGTAGCTCCCATGCTACTGGATAATTTTCAGCTGTGAACTCGATTGATTTTATTGTGACAGCAGCGCCGCCCTCTAGTGAGGATCTCAGGTAATGAAATTTACTTATGTTGGGAATGGTGTCGTTGTCATGGATCAGCGACTCGAAGGTGTCCCGGAATTCGAGCCATTTTGAGTAATTCCCATCAAAGGTTGGCAATTTAATAGTCGGAAGCTTTAAGTTACTAATACCTTGGTTGCTCGAATTGCTTCCGATTGATTGCTTTCTATTAGCACATTCAAGTCGCCGTTCACAAGCTGACACCATATCCTCAGCGCTGGATATGACCGAGAAGAACTGATTCTCTAACTCGAATCGTTCATGTAAACGCTTCTCTAAATCATTTTCTGAATCTGTAATTTCAATCTGTGTTTGAACGGTTTCAAATTCTGCAAACAGCTGATTTATTTTTGTTAACCTCAAGTTAATGTCACTTATTTGTTTAGTGGTTATATCTTTTTTATCAATGTTTTCAAACACAGAAAGAAACTCCTTAAATTTCGTTACTCGGGCCTTTATAGTGCCACGTTTGCGTATTAAAATTGACAGCTCCTCTCGGTCAGTCTCAGCCCCGCTACCATTGCCTGGAGCCTGCATTATGTTAACTTAACTGTTATATTAAGCGCAAGAGCAAAGAACGAAAAGTGTTAAGATGTGCAAGTAAACCAAATTCCCATGAAGTGAAGCGAAGAAAGCAGAACACAAGGAGACCGCGGGCAGCGACAGGCCCCGACGGCCGGACTCGGCGCTCAGCGACAACGAAGTGCGCCGCTGGCCACGTACTACGGTCACCTGGAATGCACGGTGCCAAGGTTCAAGCAAATGCTATGGTTGCGTACAGGCAGCAGGGAAAATAACGACAGAAAACAAATTGAAACACACAAAAGAAAATGAATTGAAATGTAGCTATAGCAATTATTGTGACCAGAAAAAACCACTTATGCTTAGATGAAACACAATGCAATATTCAATGTACTTAAATAAAGTGAAATGGTATGGGCCGGCAAGAAACTGCTTGAATATTAACACAAAAACTACAATTTTTATTTTATTTTGACACTTCTTGAATTTATACGACAAATGGGGAGCTGAAACTGTTGTAGTAACTGAGCTACAAACACTGTGCCCTTATTCGGGCTTTATAATGTCACTTTGCAATACGAATTACAAGTAACTATTTATCAATTGACCTAAACTGCGTAGTAAATATCGTACTTTATGCTACGGAGGCCGTAAATACACGTATTATGTCTAACAAATAACTAAATAATTGCAACGAATAAATTGCATAAACTTTCGTAGGTAGATTTTGGAAGATAGCTTCTAAACAACTCTGTACCTACGGACGGAACGAACTAAATTGGCAATTACTTTGTAGTTTGAATTCTTTACTTATTAATGAAACGAAATCGTTATTAGTAATTACTTACCGCTTATTTGTAAGCTTGTGGCGACCGCCTTATGAATAGAGGTGGCAACACCGCTGATTTTGCTTGTCAAATTAGACAGATTGTTTATGATACACAAATAACTTGTTAGTACATAAGACCAGATGGTAATTGTTGTGTTGTAAGTCTATCAGAAGATTAAAGCCGATTGTTACACGTACACGCTTGTTTTCCTGACGTCCACGTATCGTCCCTGCATCATCACACCAAAGTGGTGACCCCCGACTCTTTGAATAGGAGTCGTCCGACCGTCCTGCGCGTGCGGCTACAAATAAGCCGCCAGGCCGTTTTGCCACAATCCAGAGCAACATCGGGGCGCATCTTCTATAGCGCCTAAGTAAGTCAGTCCCGCGCCTGCCGGTGCCGGCCCCGCGGAAGCTCCCCGTGCTCCCGGCTCCAAAAGCATCGTTTCGCCTGCATAGCATGGCGTTGACGGGCGGATTCGGATTTATAACAGTGTAAAAGTGTGGTGAAGTGCATAAATTCGATGATACGCGTGTGCGGTACCCCAAAGTAACACAGTGGGATCGTTTGTACTCCATGGCTAACTACAGACACTTGTAAGTAAATTGTACATTAATACAGACTGATTTCAGTAGCGTTTAATTTGCCTTATTCGTGTGTTGGGGAACTTTTAACACATACTTTTAACACAATAACAAACTGGTGTGCCCGGACAGTCAGCACTTTATTTTTAGGTGTGCGCTACATGTATATAATTTATCATTTTTATTGTTGCTGCCTTGCATATTAATAATCTCCTTTTTTATCAGTAAACAATAGCATTGTTTTCACAGCAAATAAAGATTACAATTGTATTTTGAAATAATATTTGTGAAGTAAAACAATATTTATTTGAAGTAAAACAATATTTATTTGAAGTAAAACAATAGCAGTGGATTGTTACTTTGAATTAACCATCTAATTTAAGGTTAATATTTGTAGTGTTACTAAACTATATTAAGTGTTTTGTGTGGTTATTTGTTACACTTCTCCACGGTGAAGGTTTTCATTAACAAATTTAATCAGTATTGGTACTTGCTGGGGCAGTGCATTCGCTTTCTTTTTTCTTTATTTTTTTATTGTAATATAGCTTGAATCATGGCCGATGAAGCACTTCAAGCCCAGCTCAGAGAGCTGCAGAACAGAAATGCAGCACTGCAGGCAGAGTTGCAAGCCCATAAAAAGCCTGCAGCACAAAAAGTGCCCGCTGCACCCATCTCCAACGACCAAGTATGTGGAGTGTCTGTCAAATTACCACCATTCTGGACTGACAGACCTGCTGTCTGGTTTGCCCAAGCAGAGGCCCAGTTTCACGTAGCAGGAATCAAATGTGATATGACAATGTTCAGCCATGTCATATACCCAGCCAGCAGTATAGACCAGCGGCTGATCGGTGAAATCGAAGATATTGTTTTAGAGCCTCCAAAAGAAAAAAAGTATGAAACTTTGAAACAAGAGCTCATTCGCCGGTTATCCACATCTGAGCAGGAGCGAGTAGAACGTCTTGTTAGTGATGAAGAACTTGGAGATAATAAGCCATCTGCTTTCCTCAGGCGACTTCGTTCCCTTGCAGGAGCGACCAAGGATGAGGCTCTTTTGCGACAGTTATGGATGAGACGTCTACCTCATCATGTGCAAGCTATTTTAGCTGCACACACTGACCTCAGTCTAGAAAAGTTAGCAGGTTTGGCTGACAACATTATTGAGGTGTCACCAGGCCCGTGCAGAGTCCATAAAATAGATACTTCTACTACACCAAGCGAAGTTTCCTCTCTTAAAGAGTGCATAGCTGAACTCTCTAAACAATTAGCAAACCTTGCTGCATCTCAAGGGCGGAGTCGCTCCCGTAACCGGTCCTCCTCGAGATTTAGAAGCCGCAATGGGACCCCAGTGCCCAGAAGATGCTGGTACCACAAAAAATATGGCACTAATGCGAGCAAATGTATTTCTCCATGTGATTGGGAGGAAAACTGCAACCGCAATCAGTAAAGGCGGCCACTGATTGCTCCACATTAAAAAGTAAAGGCCGTCGATTATTTGTTGTGGATAAGTGTACAAAACACAAATTTTTAATAGATACAGGATCGGATTTATGCTGCTACCCTTACCGTTGGCTTAAAGAACAAAGAAAACACACTGACTGGGAACTCAGTGCAGCCAATGGTAGCAGCATAAAAACATATGGTACTATTACACTTACCCTAGACTTGGGGTTACGTAGAAACTTTATGTGGCAGTTTGTGGTTGCAGATGTCAGTGTTGCTATTATTGGCTCAGATTTTCTGGCACATTACCACCTTTTACCTGATTGCCGCATAAATAAATTAGTTGATGGTACAACAGGACTGAACACCACAGCTTTAGCGGTTTTAACTGATCACTCCAGCGTAAAAGCCGTAGATTTCCGGAACCCTGTATTCGCACAAGTGCTTACAGAGTTCCCAGATGTTTCTAAGCCTCCTGGTTTTCCACGTGTGATTAAACACGACACTGTGCATCACATCCGGACCACAGATGGGCCGCCTATTTCATGTCGACCTCGGCGTTTGGCACCTCATAAATTAGCAGGTGCTAAAAAGGAATTCGAGGATATGGTGCAGAATGGTACTGCGCGACCTTCGCAAAGTGCGTGGTCCTCTCCATTGCACATGGCCACGAAGAAGGACCACTCTTGGCGCCCCTGTGGCGACTATCGAGCCCTTAACGCCAGGACTATTCCAGACTGCTACCCGGTGCGTCACATCAATGATTTTTCACATAACCTTGACGGGGCAAAGGTCTTTAGTACTATCGATCTAGTGAAGGCGTACCATCAAATCCCAGTGGCCGAGGATGACATTTCGAAAACCGCCATTATTACCCCGTTTGGCCTCTTCGAGTTTCCTTTTATGACCTTCGGATTAAGGAATGCTGGTCAAACATTCCAGCGTTTCATCGACGAGGTCACACGGGGGGGGGGGGGGATTTTGTTTTTCCCTATGTAGATGACATCCTCGTCTACTCGGCAGATGAGGCTCAACACAAAGAGCACCTCAGAACGCTTTTGAAGCGCCTCCAAGACTACGGAATCGTTATTAACCCCTCCAAGTGCGTTTTTGGCGCCTCAGAAGTCGTATTCCTAGGTTTTCATATAAGTTCGCAAGGTACCCGCCCGCCGCAAGAACGTATCCAAAACTTACTCGATTTTCCGCCTCCGAAGTCCGTCGAAGGGGTGCGCCGTTTCCTTGGAATGTTAAATTATTACCGCCGTTTTATTCCTCACGCCGCGCAGGCACAGGCACCTCTGATCGAGGCAGTAGCAGCAACAAATGGCAAGGGCGCTAAGCCATTTATATGGACACCCGAACTTCTCTCGAATTTTGATGCTTGCAAAACAAGCCTATCAAATGCAACTTTACTACAACATCCAGTCAACGGCGCGCCTCTTGGACTGTTCACGGACGCCTCGAGCGTTCACATTGGATCTTGCCTTCAGCAACTCATCAATAATCAATGGCGCCCTCTTGCTTTCTTTAGCAGAAAGTTGACTCCAGAACAGACACAGTGGCCAGCGTATTATAGGGAATTGTTTGCGGTGTACGAGAGCGTTCAGCATTTCCGGCACATACTCGAAGTCCAGCAAGTAACGATCTACACTGATCACAAACCGCTGCTGTACGCTTTCGTACAACGCCGGGATAAACTTCCGCCGTCACAGCTAAATCAGCTATCCTTCATAGGGCAATTCACAACAGATATTCGGTACATTAAAGGAGAAGACAACATTGTCGCTGATGCGTTTTCCCGAATTGAGGCCATTTCCTTGGAAGAAGACTACGAGGCACTCTCAAAATCACAGGAATCAGATCAAGAACTCGCAGATTTGTGCCAAAACAACTCTAGTCTCAAACTAGCCAAGTTTACCGTTCCCGGCACAAATATCTCTATTCAATGCGACGTGTCAACTGGAAAGCCTCGCCCTTACTTAACCCCTCCGTTCCGCCGTGCAGCATTTAATAAGTTGCATAACCTAAGCCATCCTGGCGTACGTGCCACTACTCGACTCCTTGTTGGCAGGTATGTTTGGCCTTCAATAAGAAATGATGCCCGACGGTGGGCTCAATCATGCATAGACTGCCAACGTGCTAAGGTCTCAAGACACATTTCGGCACCTCTCGGTTCTATTGTCCAACCCTCCGGCCGTTTCCAGCATATCCACATTGACATTGTAGGACCTCTGCCCACTTGCAAAGAATTCCGTTATTGCCTAACTGCGATAGATAGAGTCTCAAGGTGGCCAGAGGCGTGGCCTATGCGTTCGATTACGGCAGAAGAGGTAGCCGATACTTTGATTCGTGAGTGGATATCTCGTTTTGGCACACCTTCCATAATAACTACAGATCAAGGAACTCAATTTGAGTCTGATCTGTTTCGCCGTCTAACCCAAACTCTATCTTCGAAACGCATCAGAACCACAGCCTACCATCCATGCGCAAACGGCATGATAGAGCGAGTTCATCGGCAATTAAAAGCTGCCCTCATGTGCCATTCCGAGTCTTGGTTGCAGGCTCTTCCACTGGTATTACTGGGCATGCGTACTGCTTTTAAAGACGATCTTAAGGCCACAGCTGCGGAAATGCTCTACGGGGAACCCCTGCGCCTACCCGGGGAGATGCTTACACCTGTTCCAGATCGGTTGGAGAACCCTGCTGATTACGTTTCACAACTTCGAAGGAAAATGGCAGCTCTACGACCGGTTCCAGCCTCTCGCCATGCAGAACCAGCCATTTTCGTCTCTAAGGCTCTAGCATCAGCTTCTCATGTTTTTCTGCGCGATGATACAGTGCGGCGCCCACTACAACCTCCTTATTCTGGCCCTTTTGAAATCCTATCTCGGTCAGCCGACGGGAAAACTTTGGCCCTGAGCATCAAGGGAAAAAGGGTTGTAGTGAGCGTCGACCGCGTTAAACCCGCTTTCCTGCTGTCCTCCGATCCTGAACCCCACGAACAATTCAAGGATGTTACTGCACCGGACAGTTCGTCGTCTACGGGGCACCTTCCCAATCGTAGCGTTGAGAAAGGGACCTTGGGATTGCCCGCAGACGCTACTGCCCCAGCAAGCCAGCCAGAGCCTCCTGCGAGTACCACGCGATCCGGTCGTAAGGTTAAATTTAGCAAACGCGATAATTTCTTTTATTTTTGACGGGTTTCCCTTCTCCGTGGGGGGGTGGTGTGGCGACCGCCTTATGAATAGAGGTGGCAACACCGCTGATTTTGCTTGTCAAATTAGACAGATTGTTTATGATACACAAATAACTTGTTAGTACATAAGACCAGATGGTAATTGTTGTGTTGTAAGTCTATCAGAAGATTAAAGCCGATTGTTACACGTACACGCTTGTTTTCCTGACGTCCACGTATCGCCCCTGCATCATCACACCAAAAGCTAATCGAAACTGTATTTTATGTTTGCAATCATAAATAGGTAGATTTCGAATGAACACTTATAAAACTCTGTACCTATCCACGATTGAACTAAAATAACTACTTATTTTCTTTGTTATCACTTCTATACTTGCGATTATGAAAACTATTCGAAATATTCGCGTAAACAAAGCGTCTTAGCTGTTTGTTTGCGATTTAACGAACTAAACTTGTATTTGTACTTCTACGTAAACTATGATTACGTGAAAATTATTTGTAAGTATCACTTTTATTAAGTGTAAGTATGTATTGAATTTGAAAGCTAAGAAACCAAGGACTCACGACACTATTCACAGCAAATCGAAAAGGGGTGCAAGGGAATATGAAATTACGGAACGGGCTCACTTCCTTTGTTTAGTATGTAGAAACTTCTGGAGCGATGGCTGTCCGGAATATTTTCTAACTTCGATGTTCGCTGACCGCGTGCTTCAGTGTTGAGTTGAGAAGATGGCCGCCGTAATCGCCTCGCCCGGCGACGCTGTGTGTTAGTGCAGGCACGGATGGTTCCTTCTTTTTTCTAGACTTCGTCGGCCATTGTTTGCAGACCGGGTCCTGTCGTGGTCGCCAACTTGTCCGGGGATGTTGAATTAAACTCAATCCTGGACATAAAAAAGGTGTATTGAAATTAAATAATAAAAGTATGCGCGAGCGCGCTGTCGCGCGCTGCCGGTCGATTTTGGTGTTCTGGAGTGGGGCGGCCGGCGCCGCCGCGCCGCAGCACGCCCCCCGCCGCGCCTCTCTCCTTTCCCCGCGTTCGCCGTAGGGTTGGCCGGTGTCTCACGCGCTGTCCGCGTGAACAGTGACACCCTATCCTTGCACAAATCGTCATAATAATTGAAAATGTGGGAGCTCTTTACACCTGTCACGCGTCCTTGCAACTGAGAAGCCGATCGGCGCTTTAAGCCATTTCTGGCTTACTTTTAGTGGCCTCACCGTTGCGCGTGAACTGGGTTTCTAGGCGTTATTATTCTAAGGGTGGCAGCTACCGTTCATGTTTTCACTACGGCACAGACGCACAGACGACTGGGCTAATTTGAAGATGCCTTAACACATGCTGTGGCCTACAACCTATCAGAACTTTTTGACTTGTAATATGTGTCTGTGGTCTATTTGCAGAATCAACTTTTGATAATGTCGCTCGTGTATACTCATGTTACGACAGTGCCGCATCGCAGCGTTCGGGGCGGAAAACCTTTCTATTCAGAAACAACGACATTTGTGTCACGGGTCGTATAGGGACTGCGGTAACTTAACTGTAAAAATAGAGAAATGTATCTTTTTTCAGAAAACCAATTCTTAAGTGGGATTTTTGAAAGTATGAGACGCGTTACACCTATTTGTGTGTGTGGCTTGCAAGTGTCTCAATTTTGCAGATTTTATAGATTTTGCTGCCATTGCGTTACTGTTTATGTTCTAACTGTGGCACGTCTCAGCGCTCGGGGCGCGTTAAGGACGACATTAAGGGCCACATTAGTTTTTATCCGCGCCCCGTTACCGCCTGGCCACTCGGCGCCATTCCGCGGAACCCGGCGCGTGCGCTGACCGCTCAACAGCGGGTTTAGGACCAAGGGTATTTAAACGGACGTTGATTTTAAAGACTCCTTTGTATTTAGAAATGTTACGGGTTCCAACTTGATTGTAAAAAAATATAGACAGGAGAGATTCTATTTTACATATTTATCATACTTATTTATCCCAGATCCATCTCATCCCCTCCCACCTGGGATTTGTACTTGAATGAGACGTGTTACACCCTCAGCAGTAAAAATATTAGCCGTGTTGAATGTGCCCAAGCCTTAAAATAATAACGCCTAGAAACCCAGTTCACGCGCAACGGTGAGGCCACTAAAAGTAAGCCAGAAATGGCTTAAAGCGCCGATCGGCTTCTCAGTTGCAAGGACGCGTGACAGGTGTAAAGAGCTCCCACATTTTCAATTATTATGACGATTTGTGCAAGGATAGGGTGTCACAATGCATCGGAAAAAAATGATAAACATTCTAAGATAACATTTCACTCGTAAATATTATTCTTTAACTCGTATTTTTACGTAAAACAGTAATCAAAAATTCGTATTTTTATAAGCGGCATGACCACTTGTGTTACCCGTGTAACGGAATTATTTGCACATAATTCTGTCCTGATAATATACTGATTACTTACAAATGTCTTGATGATGAGTTGACGACTGTGCAAATAAAAGTAAAGTCAGTTGTAAAATCATGTCTAATTTTATTTGACACTGTAGTTTTTTGTGTCAGAGTAGTTGTGTGGATTTTGGATCAATATCATATTGTTACGCCGGTGGATTAACTTCAAACGTCAATTTCGGTGATTTAGAATCGTTTTCAGCTAGCTAGCTGTAAAGTAATTTTTGGCCGTTTCAGGATTTGCTCTATTGCATATTCAGATTTGACTATACCTACATCATAACTGACATTTTAAATTAAAATAATAAATAAAAAACTTTTGGTTAATGCATTTAATGATGTTTGAACTCAGCAACAGGTCTAAGATTCAATTAAAATTTTGAAAGTAACCAAACACCACTGGCAAGAGTATTCCGCCAATTTCTGGAGAATTTGATTGCGCTAGCAACATTATTGGTGTGTTTGTGTGCGTATCGGCGCGTGTAAATACGAGTTGTTCACAACTACATGAATCCATTTTATGCCTCACGTGTGACGGTTCGGCCGTTTGAAACTATTGTAAAGCCAGTGTTGTCAGCCCAGCAGCCAGCCGATGCCACGTCATCACCCCTTCAGCCCTGCCAAGCCGCTCAGCCGAGTATTGAAGTGGGGGTGACGACGAGCCAGCCATGATCCGTTATATAAGCCGTTGCAACCGTCATTTCGTTTGATTTTTGTTATTGAAATTGTAAGGGGTATAACTCTGCCCGAATAAAAAGCTGATTTCTACTTAAACATTTATTTATTTAATATCTTTCAATTCACATAATCATTCTAGGCGTTATTATTCTAAGGCCCAAGCTATGTCAGATGTTACTCAATTCAAAACGTTGTTATTAGCAAATAATGATCGAAAGTTTTGTTCATTTTAGGTTATCACTCCCCCTGAACAGTATGACTGTAATAGGTATGCATATATAGATAGATAATATTGAGGAAAGAAGTTCATCGGGAACAGTGTAAGACTAGTCACATACGAAAACGAAAGCATTATAACACGTATTTACTTAACAATGGAGACAGATTTTATACAGTATAAATGCACGTATTTATTTAACATTGGAGACAGATTTGATACTTCTTTTCAAGAGAAACTAAAATAAAAGTCTTTCTGTACAAGGCTGATATAACGATAACGAGTCAAGTAAAAAAAATGCACTCATAAATTATGATAAATTATGTACTGTCCTCAAACGAGAATCTTACAAATGGGCAGATATTTATTAAAAACGGCTGTTTATTTTTAAATTTTGGTTATTAAACTATTTTGTTATTTAGGAGACAGTGAAAATAATAAATAAGAGATATTGAAAATCGACCAGATGTTTATCTGAATTCATCTTTCACAGACCTATAGCAGACAGCGCCCCATCTGGCAGTATCGAGGTCTTTATTTAATACACATTTCGGCGGCGCTTCGACCTCCTTTAATTCTAGCGCCATTTTTGAATTTAGGAATTTAGAAGCATTTTCTGCACTTGGTATATATACATATAGAGAAAT
Source organism: Apotomis capreana (assembly GCA_947623375.1). Lineage (NCBI taxonomy): Eukaryota > Metazoa > Arthropoda > Insecta > Lepidoptera > Tortricidae > Apotomis > Apotomis capreana. Next base: position 824,629 of record OX392499.1, read on the forward strand.
ATCTCACTACTCACTCACAGACATAAAAGTTTACTATACCTATACACCTATATAGAGTCTCGCCACATCACCACGGCACGGCGCCCCAATAAAAATTCACGATGCCGCGATTGCCGCGCCGTTTCACGGTGACGTGCCGTGGTGATGTGGCCAGGCCCATAGTTGTAAGTTTAAAGCATTTTTTTTCCTTTGTTTTGATTTTGTACGTATGTATGTACAAAAGCAAAATAAAGTAAAAATCAATTTGCTTTTAATAAACTAGCTCGCAATTTTGTTGGAGCTGGAAATGGAAATTCCCCGGTGTGGAATTCTACTCTCGTCATAGCGGAAAATGTACGAGAATACGAGTAGTTATAGCGGAAAGTGTATGAGTAGGTACGCGTGGGTATTGCGCGGGTGTTGAATTATCGGCCATTCCTGTTTTCCGCACCCACTTCCACTTCTATTTAGCAATAAGACCGCCTGTTGTTTACCTCTGATGATTTTTTACTGTATATCTCATCTCATATTTTGTATATCCGTGTATTAGAGGTGTGCTCAGCTGTAAAGTGGATCTGTATTGTATTGTATTGTATTCCCTTCATACCATAGAGGGGATACGTTGTGTCGCGGCGTATGTAATAAAAGCGTTCAGTTGAACGAGTGTTCAAGTCGTTTCGCGTTGTATCTCGAGCCAGTCATGCTACCAAGGAGCGAAAAAGTAGCTAGTCGCCTCCATTTGTCTCTTCTCGAGCAAGTCGCTGTAAGTCGTGCTAGCCGTGCAGGACTAAAGTTCCTTAAAAACAATATCAAAAATGATTTTACTCAAGTTTATGAATCAGGAACGACCCGACATGTTTCGACCTCGTATGATTAAAATACCTCTTGCTAAAATCAGCAAGAAGTGAAAGCCACAAGGGAAAAAAGCGCAATACGCGACGCGAACTGCGCGAATAGCCTACGCAGCAGCGCACACTGCACACTACGCTGCTCCACTCGGCCAAAGTCGGCGAGTGTTCGGAGCCAGTCGTGGATAGAAACGTGCCGTTTCGATAACGTTTCCCATCTTGTATGGGGAGAAGACGTTCTCAAAAACATTCGCCATACAACATTAGGAAAGTCTATGAAACGGCACATCACTAGTCGTAGACACCTTGGTAGAATAATATTTACTAACTTACACAATTCTCAAACATTCTTAAAATGGGATTTAATCGCGTCTAGTCCTTTCGGGACCATGGAGGTCGAGGTAATTAAATAAACACCTTTCTGAACGCGATTTTTATGTTGTGTTATTATTATTTATTTATCTATTTACTAGAAGGTGCCCGCAACTTCGTTCGCGTAATTTTTTTATACCGTTATCGGGTAAAAAGTATCCTATAACCATCTTTGGACGTCCAGCTATCCCTGTACCGAAATTGGTTAACAAGCTATACCCACTTGCGGGCATTGCTCCCCCAGATGTCCGTAGAGAAGTCGCATGCGCTGTCGAAAAACGCAACCAGGAGAATGACCCACGCCACCCACTGCACGGCCACGAACCGCCGCCTGTCCGGCTCAAAAGTCGCAAGAGCTTCATGCGGCGCACCAGCCCCATGCTGGACTGCCCAGCTGATGCGCGTCGTTTGTTGTGGCAAAACACGTGTCCCCCACCTGATGGATATGTGCCAGCCTTAGAGCAATTACCGCCTGGCCAAAACGAACCATGGCCAATCTTGAAGACACTAAACCGGCTCAGGTCCCAGGTTGGCCGCTGTAGGGAAAGCATGGCTCAATGGGGTCAGCTTCGGGACCAGTCAACTCAATGCGTCTGTAACTCAGCACCACAAACGATGGCGCATCTTCTGGTTTGTCCGGCATGCCCACATTCTTGCTCGCTCCTTGACCTAAGGGATGCGACGGTCAGGGCTGTCGACGCCGCTGCCTTTTGGGCAGCACATATTTGAGGAACCTCGACACGAAAGAAGAAGAAGAAGAATTGGTTAAAATTTGTCCAGCCGTTTCGATGTGATGCGAGGACAATGGAAATTATAACCAAGAGATGGCGCCAGGCTGGCATGGCGCCGCGCGCTCATACAAAACAAATGACGATCCTGCAGCACGCTATCGAGATTTTTCAATAGAAAACTGATTTACAGTACAAATCTACATTTCGATACCTCCTACGTATACTGATACAAGTGCAAAATCACGATTTTACAGGACGGCTGTTCAAAGGTATGAAGTGCCATAACTAACTCATACGTTGAAATAATGTAATGAAAATTTCAAATACTTTTAATGAATATATTTTCCTTAAATCTACATATTTACTATTTCAAAATTAATTGTACTTTTAGTAAAAAAGGTAGTTATACCAGTATACGTGAAATTTACTAGTTCTAAGTTCTTGGTATACTGATACAACTACCACTTGATCCAGTATACGTCGTAAACTATGATTAGATGAATATGGATAATTATATTATTATTTTGCCTATTATGGACATGTATCATTTATTAGATATATAAACAAACTCATAGCTCGTGTTTGGATGGATCTGATCGGTTAGTTTCATCTGATTTGTCACTTGTACCAGTATACGCCTGAATCATTCCGTTATGTACCAGTATACTGTTAAGGTTATTTTGTATGTTATGTCCAATATAGTAAGTTCAGAGGTTGGTATTTAGGATATTTAAGCAAATTACGTTTGAAAGACAATAAATAAAGCAAATTTACACTAAAATTACGTTTATTTAAAAGGTAATTAAAATCACAGCCTGCATTTAGGGAATGGTGTTTTTATCTTTGTTACAGCGGTATTATCAACATTATTACTGTTTTAATATTTATATATAGTAGATTCCGGTTCCTATTTTGTCCATCAGAATTGTCAGACCAAAACCTGAATTCATCTACATCATCTTGAAGTATTAATTTAATTAAGTCAAATAATTTATCATTTAGTCATGTCAACAGTACCTAACAAGTAGCATTCCCAAACCAAATGCTGTGAATTATACAGTTTAAGTTTTTATTGTAATAAAACATGCTTATATTACCGTGAGGAGATGACAAGGTTTTTGAAGGTCGAATACAGCAGTCGCATTTTTTTGTTAAGTTTGAGTTTTTTTCCTATTTATTTCAAGTCTCTTACCTCCATGTGCCAATGTGTTTGGATGTTTGTTTTTCAGTAGGTGTTTTCAAATTCTCGTAAATGTGACAAGCGTCAACTTAATATTTTGACTGAAAATATCACGGTATTGTCGAACAGACTAAGCTTGCGCTTCGTATTTGGTAGAATTAAACGACTCCTTGTACAAATTATACATTTCAATCAAATTCAAACAGCCGCCAGCAAAAATGTGTGTGATGAACTTGAATATTTATTCCTGGTCATGGATGTTATCTCTACATGTACTTTATAAAGTATGTATATATATTATCGTCATCTTGTACCTACCCATAGTACAAGCTTTACTTTGCTTGGGACACTAGGTCGATTCGTGTTAGATGGTCCTTAAAATTTATTTATTATTTAAAAAAAAATCCGTTCAGACACTAAAATTTAACGTAATTTTTGTCTTATATGTTTATTATTTGTTTTCTTGGCTTGTTTTTCCCGTATTTATTTTTTTATTTAAACTCTTGATTAAATTTTTACTTTCTTTGTTCGTTGATCCAAATATTTTTTAAATTACACGTAAGTTACCGACATCTTTTTTGCTATTTTACTTTACAATTGCCTGTCGTGCCAACTAAGCAGCTGCCATCTCTAAATTTGCCGAATACGGACAAAGACTTAAAAACCCGGACATTTTGCGTAACTTGGATTTCCCCCATTAATAAAAAAAAAATTGCTTTATTTTTTATTGACATTAAACCCCGGACGGCCCCCGGACGGCCCCCGGACGGCCCCCGGACGGCCCCCGGACGGCTTCAAACTAGGACAAATCCGGGGTAACCCGGTTGGATGGCAGCCCTAGTGGTGACTCTGGTTTACTGTAGGTAATGGCGACATATGGCTATTATTGTACTCCAAACAACCATCGGTACTGATTGGAGAAAACTGTATCATAACCAAAATTAAGCCTAATTTGATACGTAGTAGGTAGAAAAGACGTAGGCCGCATCGACTGTCTGTCGCGCGTAGTGGGACATCTTACGTCCGCAACGATGACGAGCAAGCATACTGAGATAACTGCCACTTGTACTTGATAGGTGTACTGCGTACAGTGGTACAAGTGACTTATCTCAGTATACGATGTTCTAAATTAAAAAACGGTGTTAGTTGTATCAGTATACGTCACTTTATTTCGAAAACTAGCAGTAATTTTGTCATGAAAATTGTATGGCATGTAGATATAAGTATTTTGATCCCAAATATGCAAAAAAACGAAAATCGTAAAAATGTCAGTTGCATCAGTATACGTAGGAGGTGTCGATTTTATAATAGTAAAGATGTGTTATTCAAATTAGTGACACAGCATTACAGTCAAACCAAGGCACTGTGAACTACAAAACTACATATAAACAAACTTAAAATTAGTTTGATTTAAGCGGCGGCGCAACAGCGTGGCTCCGTTGCGTCGTCTGATTTGGCGCAGGAATCGGCAGATTAAACCCTTTAATTATTTAAACTTGATTGCACAATAAAAAGAAATACAAATGGCGGACTTAATGCCTTAAGGCATTCTCTACCAGCCAACCAAGGGGTTAAACAGAAATATGTATTTGGTGCAAGATTACAAAGTATAGATAAAAAGAGAAATAGTTACAGACACAAATCAGTCAAATAACCATTAATTATACGCATATGGATTACTAATACGTTATACATATAATATATACCTACTTACATAAGTATATGATATGTAGGTGCCAAGGTAAATTATATTGAAGAAAGTTAATTAGAGATATTGTTAGGTACTACTTAGGTACCCTTTAAGTGACTACTTGCCGTTTCTAGTCAGACCTCTTTATAATTTAATTATTATGAAACAGAGTTTTGTATTAATTGCGTTATAGAAGCCCACTACAGATAGCAATTAATTATAATCCTGAGAACATCTTGTTAAACACCTTGTTAATAAATGATTCATCGTCGAGATATTCCTTTGTTTGTTATCTAGGTTTAAATTAATGTACCTAGTTGTATGTAGGCTGAGACAATTGCGATAAATTAATTAAACATTGTTTAAGATGCCGAGTTTGTATCAGGAACACGAGATTTAGCTAATTCTATACACGAGTCTGTGAACTGTTGACCTCGCGAGTTTGAATTCAACCCGTATATTTCCGCCATATTGAAAATCTTAATCGACAAAAACTTCTATATTTTATGTTGTTCTATATTGTTGTTGTTAGCTGCGCGCCGCGGTGTTATCCACTGATCCCTCGGGAGCATATTTTTTCCGGGATAATAAATAGCCTATATGTAGTAAGGTACAAGCTATCTCCGTACCAAACTTTATCAAGATTGGTCCAGCCGTTTGAGCGTGAATGTAACAAAAATACAAACACTCTCACAAACGTTCGCCTTTATATTTAGTAGTGTGATTGAACCAGAAAATTTTATAAGAATCGGTTGAGCTATGAGATATAGGCGAAAACAACTGGCAGTCTGGACAACTGGACATCCAAACATCCAAAGCTGAAAGGAAGTCGGTTTGCTCGGTCCGTTAACTGTAAAAATAAGATGTCTGTCAGTATGTTAAAAATATTTCGTAATAATGAATTAGAAAAACTTTATGTTTTGGAATTTGTGTTGCTCAAAGATTGGAATCGTCCATTAACCGAAAAGCCTGCTCAATGCTCAGAACGCGTTGTGGATTTAGCAAAATGCCCAATACCTACCCGAAATTTGCGATGTGGCCCTTTTAAAAATACTCTATGGATATTTCCCTTTAATATTTCTTCTTCCAACTATTGGGATATCTTAAGGATATCCCAAGATGGCTACCGGAAACGACGTACACCGAAAAGGAGATGTCGATGGCGGGACAATTTGGACGCAAAATCTGACGGAAATATATGCTTAAAAGGGGGGAGGCATTTGCTCGCAGTGGAACGTCAACAGTGTAATAAAACAACTTTACCTATCTCTTCGTAATACTGGGGAGCTTCGTAATATCGGCAACTAAACCATTTTTAAAGCCTTCTTAAACCTATATTTTCATTTAAGACGAAAGCTAACAAATCTCTAGTAAATCGTTGCCTACCGGCGTACTGCCGTGTCGGAAAATCGGATCTAATGGGGAATAAGCTCTAGTAATCGCACCTAGACGCCGGAGAAAAGTCGACGCCAGATTTTTACTCATATAACGGCAAATGAGCACTAGTTTAAAACAACTACCGCTTGAAAGTCACACTAACCTGGGCTCTAATTCCATATATACCTCTGATATTATCTTGGCAAGATCTCCGAAGTGGTGATATAACTAGTATATCGTTAGTCTTAATAAAAACAAAAGTACAATCGTGTCCTTTGTTTAAAGAATGTTAGTCGTACAAGAGAAATGAGAAATGTATGTATTTGTGTTACTTTCGCTACACAAGAAATCAATTCAGTGTTGTTTTAATAAACGACAGTAGCGGCAAAAAATCTATCATATCTGTGTTTTTTGTATGAAAAATGCCAGACTTACCATCGCAAAAGGTTTACGGACCTAATAATAACCTGCCAATTAACATTTAGCAAATAAAATGTCTATTCCTCTGCGTGTAATGTCTGTCTACCTAAATGGGACCACCAATCGTAATGTATGCTAAGCCCTAACTGATATGTATCTACGAAGTCACTAGACTAACCCTCCAGGTCCCTCGCCTGCTTCACCCTCCTCTCCAGACTCTACTCCTACAACAAAACCCTAAGGAAACCCTTCAACGACTACCTAGTCTTCCAAAACCTACAACTAACCAAACCTAGCTATGAAAGGATCTTTATACAGTTGAGCTGAACATTTCTTATAACGAATGGCCAAAAAAGTGATCGGTATAACCGTTGCGAACGTCTAGATGGTAGGAACCTACGTTGAAGTAGTAACTCAGTATCTTTTAAGGGATATTTAACCGTGATGTGTTGCTGAGTGCCGCCATACTTATATACTGTGCTACTAAGTATTTTTGTTAAATTAACTAAATAAGTGTGTATTCTATTATTTATTTTGTGCAAGCTACTCCTATCCTACTGCTACCTCGGTTCTTTGTACTAATTAAATTCCTAACTTATATAGTTCCTATATCAAAATCAATATGGAATATTACAGATACTCTTATGAAAGTTGTTTAATTCTATATGAAATATCGAATTCATTTAGACCAAAGTCAGGTATAATCGAACTAGATTACCTTATGTAACAATAAAAGTCAATATGTGATTCTATCCAAATTTTATTAGAATTCTGGAATGAAAGATAATTTAGTTCTTAAAATTGCATGTTCTTACTCCAGAATGATTAGAAAACATATGTCTATGTACAATATGAAACTACACTTCATTACCAATCTATAAATAGGTGGAAGTTACAGGATCTATGGGATTTTATTATGAATTTAATTAATCTTAAGTTTTCATATTTGACAATATTAAATAAATTTTGTAATTACACCTTAATCTGATAAGATGGTATACATCCCTTAAATAAACTATAGTAGAACAATCTGAAGTGGATTCTAGACCTATACAATAAATAGGAAGTCGTTATAGTCTTCACAATTAAGACCTAGGAAAACCTAGATTGTAGTAGGATGAAGAAGGTAACTTAAAGGTGTATAAAAAAAATATAATTTTTTTTTTTAGAAAATCGCCAACCCTTCTAAGTGTGTGAAGGAGTAATACTGTATGCCTTAGCTATCTATTCTATTTTGGCAAAGCTAATTAAGACATACAGCACAGGGATGGACGGACCTTCACGCCTGGCTAATAACTTATCAAACCACTGTGGGATCTCATCACATCTATGCATGACGTCCTACCTAAGGCAAAGTGTCAAGGATCCATCTTTTAGGGAAGCCTTTTGGCGCAAGCTTCTTAAGTTAACTACACAAGGCCTACGCTAGGTTAAGCTACCTGCCTAACCCTACAACTTGCTAAATATATGTAATGATTGTAAAACTGATAATTCAGAAAAAATGAAGTTATAATTGTATTTGTAAGAAGTCTAATACACTACTCTTCCCTAGTAGGTATGAACCCTTCTAATGAGTTCTAGAACTTGGTTTTCGTTTGACCATATTCATAAATGTAGTATACCCTTGAAATCATGAAGACTATTGTGCCGTTTGGAGTATCTTTCAACTCTCGAATGACTCATTCTGATAAAGGAATTTACTCTCAACCCTTGTGATATAATTTACTTTAGTTCTGAGATCTGCGATGTAAATACGAGAACGAATAACTTTCATTATTGCTATCCATAAGTCCCCGGCTTTTCTTAGCAATTTACACTTCAGATACTCCACATCCAGTCTTAGGAATGCTTTGCATTTCCATACTATAAGAGTACAACGATCCACAATTTCCTTATCAAAATTATAACAAAGTCTAAACTATTTCTGTTCATTGAAAAAGCGAATATCTACTGCCAACTGACTTAACTTTACTTCAGTGATGCCATTCTATCTCTTAAGCTATACCAAAGGTATACATTACTTTAAATCATAATCGATACATCTTTAACTAGTTATTCCTTTAATTAAGGTGTTAAATATCTGGTTGGCCTAACTAACAGGTTCCCTATTCACAATCTTTACAACCCGCTACAAGATTCTGTTTTCCTCTACTAACGTCCCGGGTCATAACCACTTAAGAAAATAATAGTTCAACCTCTTGACCACTATACCTAACAAGATTAAATTAATTTGAATAGATGTTATGTTAGTTAATGATGAATGGCCGATTGCTCGGAAGATAAAGAAACCCCGTTCTAATATTCCTACTGGAGTGTACCTATCCCCATACCCCCGTTTGCCCTAGCTAGCACCAATACTAGAGGTCTAAACCTCATATTTACATTTAAACGTGTATGGAACCTAGGTAAGCTAAACTATAAATTCGGGAGATTAACCCGAGGTTGGACTAGAATCCGTGTAATTGGGTCCCCCCTACGCGGCTGACGAGACACCGGAAGCGTAGAGTAACCCGCCCTAATATGTGTAGATAATGCAAATATATAAATATATATGTATATGAGACCAAACCTGGAGGTCCATCTGATTTCAACAAGTGCGGATATCCCGCATGCCCAACGCGTGGACCTTGCATTCATCAGACAAAGCACTCTAGATCTGTAGGCTTATCACTGCGCTTGTAAATGGCAAGTGTCCGGGTTGCCTAGCCCAGATAAAATTAAAGAGTCTGAAAGATATTCGTTTAACAGCCGCAAGGTTAAATATCTTTCATCTGGCAACCATGTACCAAAACACTATTTCTGGCATGTAATTAAGCTTGATAGCCATAAAACAACAAAATCCCACAACATTTCAATAAATAATTATAGATCAGAAAAATAATGTAATCCCAACAGAAATTCCCCTTAGAATTAAATTTAATACCTTATTTCCAAACAATAGTGTTACCCAGTCGAAGTCGCAAGTAAAAATGAATGAACTCTCTAAAATCCGTCCCTATTTATACCAATATTCCCCGACACGCTAGACAAATAGACGCCCTAGACAAATAGACGCCCTAGACAAATAGACGCCCTAGACAAATAGACGCGCTGGACTCGCGGAAAACTCTGGACATTTCTGGACACGCCCACAGACACGCCCACGCCCATAACTTTGATCCTTATGCAGTATGAATAAAGCTCAATTTTTCCGCTGGCAAATCTTGTGAATAGCAGATTGCTATTTTAAAATGGTAGGTTGTTTAGTCATTGGAATGTCTTTTTATTTGCTTCCGTAACCATTCATACTGTTACTCCTATTAAGCATTTGTATTGCATATACCTATTAAATGACGATTCTAGTATTAGCTTGGCGAAATATGATGTTAATGTGTCAGGAATTTGACGATGATAATTTTGATGCGAGTCTTACGATGGTGATATATGATTATATGATGGCGAACACATGACGTGAACATGTGAATCGCTACATGCGCTCCGTGCCCTTTTAAAAAAATACGCGCTTTCCCTAGGGAATATAATAATAATTGTAATTATAAAAATAAATAAGTACCTACTTTTATTATTTGTTACCTATTGAACTTTGAAAATTTTAATTTAGATCTTTTCTTTGAGTCCCATTAATCTTAATATTAAATATGTTTGAGTATGATAGATTTATTGACGCTACTGTATTATGAAAACGATTAAATACATATACAAACAATGAAATACTTAGCACAAATGTAGCGGAATCAAATGAAAATGCCACGGCGATATCGCGACGTCTCCGGAAATTACAAAGGTAAAGTTGGATACGAGCCCTACTAGTCACAATTGTGAGTCTGAATTGATAGACCGAGAGATGAGTAGTGGCAACAACACCTGATCTAGTACCTACTGTGGATGTAGCGACATGGTACCTATCACAACTTCGAAACATTGTTTCCCCGCTGTATCGTTTCGCCGAATTTTCATTTGTCCGAAAGCTATTTTTCCTGAAACCCATAATATTTTCAGGATTTTATAAACATCGTTTTATAGAACCCATTTTAGGTTAGGTTTGTTTTATAATAATTTTGAAATATTAATAGTTTTGGAATAAATGGCTTTCGGGCAAATGAATATTCGGCGAAACGTTATAGCGGGGAAACAAAAATTCGGGATTATGATAGGTTGTTTACGTATGAATCTATGATATGGAATATAACTTAATTTTAATCTATATACAAAAATGCAAGTGTCCTGACTGACTGACTGACTCATCAACGCAGAGCCGAAACTACAAATGCTAGAGAGTTGAAAATTGCACACTAGGTTTTATTTATAAAGCGTACAAGAGATAAGAAGCAATTTTGAAAAATTCAACCCCTAAGGGGGTTAAAAAGGGGAGGAAAGGTTGTGTGGGGTACAAGTTATATTTTTATTTTAGGAACTTGAAACTTCGTAAAAATGTATTGAAATAAAATAGAAAAAAAAAAATACTTTCAGTGTTTTTGAAAATTCATTCCCTAAGGTGGTAAAATAGACGTGAAAGTTTGTATGAAGATCAAATTTTTTTTTGAGTGCGGGACTTGAAACTTTATATGAAAGCATATTATTAAAATACAAGAAAATTAATTTCAGCGTTTTTGAAAATACAGGCCCGAAGGTGGTGAAAAAGGGGTTGAAAATTTGTATGAAGATCATTTTTTTTTTATTGCGGGATTTTAAACTATGTATAAAGGCATATAATTAGAATACAAGAAAAATGATTACAGCGTTTTTGAAAATTCTACCCCTAAGGGGGTTAAAAAGAGGATGAAAGGTTGTACCAGGTATAAGTTGTATTTTAAGTTAGGAATTAGGAACTTTGTAAAAAGGTATTTTATTAAAAGATAAGAAAACTCATTTCAACGTTTTTGAAAATGCAGCCCTGAAGGTGGTGAAAAAGGGGTTGAAAATTTGTATCTAGATCAAAAATTTTTTTGAGTGCGGTACTTGAAACTTTGTGTAAAGGCATTATTATTCGAATCAAAGAATTTATAAACGTCGTTCTTAAACTCATCGAATTTAGTAGAGGTAGTTCGTAGATGTACCTGATTTTATAATGATACCGCGTAATTAGAGCAAATTAGCCGAAAAAAAGTAAAAAAAGGCCAAGAGCGAGTCGGACTCGCGTACGAAGGGTTCGTTACTATTTTGTAAACAATTGCAAAAAATTGGGCAAGTGCGAGCCCGACTCGCGCATGAAGGGTTCCATACCTATACATATATATAATCTATAACAAGTTTGTTGTATGGGAGCCCCCCTTAAATATTTATTTTATTTTATTTTTAGTATTTGTTGTTATAGCGGCAATAGAAATACATCATCTGTGAACATTTCAACTGTCTAGCTATCACCGTTCTTGAGATACAGCCTGGTGACAGACGGACGGACGGACGGACGGACAGCGAAGTCTCAGTAATAGGGTCCCGTTTTTACCCTTTGGGTACGGAACCCTAAAAAAGCACGTTTAGCAATTTCAACATTACTTAGATCTGAAAATAATAAAGATGTAAAATTTTCAAGATAATGGTTCCACGCGGACGAAGTCGCGGGCAACAGCTAGTTTTAATATAAACGATATTTGTCATGCTTGGTATTACCTGTAAGTGACATGTAATAAATTATGATAAAAAATAAATATTTAATAATTTTTACAGTAAGTATGAAATATTATTGTTGACGTGGAAGAATCCATATTATCGTGAATAATACGTTTAGAAAGTAACAGGCCTTCAATACCAATTACTACTCTCAACCAACCTGCCTGACATTTGGTAATATAATTCGACGTTAGATTATTACGTAGATCTTAGTGGCGCAGCGTTTATAGAAATCGATACCAATCGGTTTACTTATTCTAAGGCATTTGAAGTTAATTTGATTAAGTAATTGAAAAATAAGTGCTTAAGGATGTTCCAATTTACCCACGAAATGAAATAAAATGAAATGAAATGAAATAATTTATTCAGTAAGTAGGCCACAGGGGCACTTTTACAAGTCAGATTGTGAATCTACCGGCATTTTGCAAGAGGAGACCGCTGTTGAGAAGAAAGCCGAAAGAAACTCAACAGTAAGTCATTTTTTCGTAAATAATACTTAAAACAATTACAATGATTACATTTGTGTTATAACTAATTACACTGGTACACGTAAAGGAGATGTATAGATACTCCAAATCAATGTTAAGTAGGAATATTAAAATAAAATTTTAACGATAAATTTATAATATTAAAGGGTATACCCAGAGATGTATAAAGTCTCTGGGTGTCACAACATGCAATGAAATATAATTACTTAATTAATTTAATTCCACAGAGATGTATAAGGTCTCTAGGCTTCAACGTGAATAATTTACAATAGAAAATTATTATTAAACCTAAATTTCTTAGAGATGTATATGGTCTCTAGGCGTCATAACATGCAATAAAATATTTTAAAATTATTAAATTACCTCAGAGATGTATAAAATCTCTGAGTGTCATACTACACTAAGCTGTTTCTTAGAGATGTATAGTCTCTAAGAGTTCAAAAAGTAAAAATCAACATATTTAGAATAACCTCAATCGAGTACAGGATCAAGTTTCTCACGTTTACTTAATTTAACACTAGTATGTGGTTGCTACATATTTAATTTGGCCCTTGATAGCATGAACAGATAAGTTTGGCACCTTATCACTGCTAAATAGATATACATTATTAGATCAAGTAGGGTTACCGACGCTCTCCTCTCGGTCTACAAGCCCGTGTTCTAAGCCAGCTCCAAGCGTCGGATACGAATAGATAACAATTACAAGTTACATTCTCCCAAGTTTAGCTCCGTGAGAAGAGAACGATTCCTATTTGCGCAGTTTGAGCAAGTTTGCGCAGTGGAGCAGAGCCAGATATACGGCGCGATGGATCAAATTCGGATTAAGATTTAGACGGAGATGGAAATTGGCTATTAATAAAAGGAGCTCTTGCTTAAAATTAATTGTATATATTATAGCTGAATAATTTGAATATTATTTTAATTACACTGGGTATTTATCTCTGCAAATTATAATTTCTCACTTCTTTGAATACTATTTTGCGCACATCTTTGTAGCATTAGGGATATCCCGCGTTACGTTGTCGAGAAATAGGACGTTGCCACGATGGGCTATGTTGCGTCGGAGTCAGATTAAATAGGACGTTGCCAAGAAGGGCTATGTTGCGTCGGTGTCAGATTAAATAGGACGTTGCCACGAAGGGCTATGTTGCGTCGGTGTCAGATTAAATAGGACGTTGCCACGAAGGGCTATGTTGCGTCGGTGTCAGATTAAAAAGGACGTTGCCACGATGGGCTATGTTGCGTCGGAGTCAGATTAAATAGGACGTTGCCACGAAGGGCTATGTTGCGTCGGTGTCAGATTAAAAAGAACGTTGCCACGATGGGCTATGTTGCGTCGGAGTCAGATTAAATAGGACGTTGCCACGAAGGGCTACGTTGCGTCAGTGTCAGACTAAATAGGACGTTGCCACGATGGGCTATGTTGCGTCGGTGTCAGAGTAAAGATTGTGTTTTAAATTGGAACCTTCTCAGGCTGGATTTGAACAAGCTTTTATTCCAAGAATAACGCTTATCTTCAGATAAATAAATAAATATCAGATAACCCAATTAAGCTTAAGGCTTGTGTTATGGATACTAGACAATATAAATACTTATTCGAATAAATATATACTTAAATACATAGACCATCCATGACGCAGGTACAAATATTCGCGTTCATCACACAAATATTTGCCCTTGCCGGATAGTAATGTCAAACTATTATGTGGTTTTGATATTTCTATCTGAGAGTAAGCGTTATTCTTGGAATAAAGGGGTGGCCGAATCCAGTCTTAACCAGCGATAAAAATGGCTTTATGCTTATTTACGAGTATCTTCACGTCTGATCGTCCAAGTGTTACCACGTGTGGAGGTTTACCTACTTAAGCAGCCAATTTTACACATCAAGAAGGTATGACGTAAACTCGGCAAGAGAAACCATATTTGCAATGGTCACGTTTATTACGTCTGTTACTCTTGCACTCGTGTACGTGGTTTACCATTTTTCTGTATAAATATATACGAGTATATATTTATATTTATTTATCCAGGAACCCAAGAACTGTTCGTCACGGAGGGCAAACAGCCGGTGGCGGATTTGCCGAGCCCAACGAACCGAGTGCAACACAAACAGAACTCGCCGTAATTAGGCATCGCGACTTGCGCACCTAGTCTATACAGACAAGTAACAAAGCCATGTTTAGAACCATACCTGAGCTAACTCGGGGCACGTTCATAGGGATTTGATATCGATAAAAAAGATGTCGATGTATATAAATATATTAATACGTATGATCATTGAATATTCTCGATTATTTACTATAAAAAAGATCGATATCATGTCTCATAAAGTGAATATTTTCATCTAGACGGCAATCGTTAATACCAACGAATATGGAAAAAGTATTATTATTATTATAATTTATTATTTATTTCTTTATTAATTTTACAACAAAGATTACATATAATCTAAAGCCCTGCGAAACTGTTATGACAGTTTGTCTACAGGAAGACTTTTCAATACCTAACTAACTAAAAGTAGGTACAATTTATAAAAATCAGTATCAATTTTTTAAAGATAACGGTAGTGTATCTAGTAAATGCTTTTTCAATTTTCTTTTAAATATCCGTTTATTTTGTTCGAGACGGATGTCCTCGGGTAAGCTGTTAAAAATGTATGGCAGGCGTTTTTTTAGTGTCCTGTCTCCGTAATAGTTGTTAACTCTAGGCACATCAAACTTACCCGTGGACACCGACCTCGTGCCATGTTCGTGGGTAGTTCTGCATAGGTTTAGCTCACGACTGTCATAGTTGTTAGTAGCCAGGAGGTATTTGTGCTTTAAGGTGACGGGATGATGATGATGATGATTTGGTGTAGGGACGCCCGGCCGGAAACAGACGGGCTGTCGATCGCTTGGCTGCGTTCATTCAGCCCAATTCCCGATTGGAGCCAATGGTTACTGTCCCGGCGGCGCTCCCATACAGCCTTCTTCCTCGAATCTTCTTAATCTCCTGCAGAAGGAAAGGACATCTTTAAGGTTAATGTCCCTCAGCTCTTCCTCTTCTAGTTTATCTTTGTTGAAGATGCTATAGCGTACTATCGCATACATGCCACACTCTGCTATAACATGCTTACTCGTCTCCTCCTGGCCACAGTGCGGGCAGCATGGATCACTTACCACACCCATAATGTGTAGGTGCCTGTTGAGGCTATTGTGTCCCGTGATTATTCCTGTTAATAATCTGAGATTTTTCTTACCTAGTTCCAGGAGATACCTGGTCCTTTTTCTGTTCATGCCTCCTAGGATCATCTTCGATTGTCGACATTCCGTTGTCTCTCGCCATTGTCTAAGGTGGCGGGAAGTATTTTACAAATTTTGTACAATTTTCGGTAATCATTTTTACAGTTGTTTTTAATCTTTTGTGGGACGAGAAATTTTAAAAATCGTAATTGTAGGGATTCTAATTTATCTAAGTAAGTTTTAAATGTGAGAACATAACAGTCAAGACCATACCCTAGTACCGAATCTACTAACGTAAAGTATAAACATTTTAATGTGCCAATAGGAACTCTATAACTTAGATGGTAAAATTTACCTAACAAAACACTCTTAATTTATCACAGATGTAATCTATATGTTGAGACCAGGAAAAACTAGTATCTATTTTTACTCCTAAATATGTTACACAGTCTACTTTATCTATTGGATTACATTGGCAATTGACTAGATTACTATGCAGGCAGTGATAACAATGGGCAACTAGGTGGAAAGTCATATCTGGTATTTTCATATATGGCGAGTGTATTACAAGTAGGTTGGTTTTCTCCGCGTTTAACATAATACCGTTGTCGTGGGACCATTGCACAATGGCATCTATATCAAGTTGTATAGAGCGAGTCATTTCAACGAGGTTGGTCCCGGCACTCACAGTGCACAAGTCGTCAGCGAACATGTAAGGTGTGCTGTGACGTATGACTCGACCTATACTGTTAACGTGCATCAGATAGCACACTGGACCACACCCCGACCCCTGCGGAACCCCACAATCGACTGCCGCCTCATTGATTGTATACTTACTATGAAAACTATTTTAAAATAGACAAATAATAGATGTTTTATTGTTTTTATTTTAGAATGAAGAGAAAAAAATATGTTGAATAACATTTTGATCTTGACAGTAATATCGATATATTTTTGTCGGTAAAATATTTTGCGACATCATTTTAGTATCGGTGCCCCGAGTTAGCACAGGTATGTTTAGAACACGTTTAAGGTGTGCTGTGACGTATGACTCGACCTATACTGTTAACGTGCATCAGATAGCACACTGGACCACACCCCGACCCCTGCGGAACCCCACAATCGACTGCCGCCTCATTGATTGTATACTTACTATGAAAACTATTTTAAAATAGACAAATAATAGATGTTTTATTGTTTTTATTTTAGAATGAAGAGAAAAAAATATGTTGAATAACATTTTGATCTTGACAGTAATATCGATATATTTTTGTCGGTAAAATATTTTGCGACATCATTTTAGTATCGGTGCCCCGAGTTAGCACAGGTATGTTTAGAACACAAATGAGATCCAGCTCAGTAAAGTACATACAAATAATTTACAACTAAGACACGTTACAGAAACCTGTTTAGAGGTTTAAACGTGACGCGAATGTTTCGCACCGCTCACAACATTGCATAGATAGGTTAATTAGGGTTCACTTATGTTTGACCAAAAAACGTTTGACAAATGATCATTTCAACAAACAAAGTTTCAACAAATATTCATTAGGCAAACGAGACATTTGACAAAAGTATCATATTACAAAAAGTCACTTAGCAAATTATTATTATACAAACACTACACTTGACAAATGTGTTAAATGACAAAATATCATTTAACAAAATGTTATTTTGACGACGCGTTTGGCTCGGTTTGTAGACACCTGCCTATAGAATAGAAATATTTATTACACACTCATACATTTAACAATTATGTCAATAAGATATAAGCATGCCTCGTCAATTATTAATTACATAAGCTATATATGACACTTACATTTTACATTTGTCCAACTCATCAAAAGTTAAGAATTTTATACATAATTTTTTTTATCAATTAATCAAAAATTAAGAGTTGTAAACAATATTGACTAGAATTACTACATTGCTAATAGAAAAATATAAATAAAAAAAAAAAAAAAAAAAAAAAAAAGTGACCATAAAGCTAGAATATAAAATCGGTGGACTATCCGTAATACAATGTTATTACATTGCTATTATTTATCAACTTCATTAATTACAATGTCAAATTTCACATAATCATTATTCATATATTCCTTGATACTGTATAGTGTCCGATCCAACAACAGTGTTTTCAGACGTAGACGGAATGCATTGTCACTTTTTATGTTTTTAATGCAATATGGTAGTTTGTTATATAGTATACACCCCATAGCATTCGGAGACCGTTTGGCCAGCTTTAGCCTGTGAACAGTTGGTATTAAATCAAGAGCTCTTTTTGGATGGCGCGGATTGGCTTTGGATCGTACTTTAAATTCATTGATATTATGTCTAACATACATGATAATTTCCATGATGTATACAGAAACGGACGTTAAGATACCCAGGTCTTTGAAGTGCTCTCTGCAGGTTTCTCTGTACTCAGCTCCCTTGAGAATTCTTACCGCTCGTTTCTGCATTTTCAATATACGTTCATGTTCTGTACAACATCCCCACAAAATTATACCGAAAGACAACATGGAATGGACATAGGCATAATATGTTTCTTTCAGGCTGTCGCTCGATACCAAGGACTTCAATTGTCTTAGTGCGTAAATACCACTGGCCATTTTCTTGCATACCACGTCTATGTGCTGGCTCCAGTTTAATGCTGAATCTATATGAAACCCAAGTAGTTTAACTCCATTTTGTGTCTGTATCATTATGTTAGTTTCCAACGGGATATGTAGGTTTACATTGGATGTTCTCGTGTGAAACAACACGACGCTAGTTTTGTCAGAGTTTAACTTTAAACCATTAGCCCTAAACCAGTCTCCGCATTGACGCATTGCATTAGTTATTTTAACTTCTAACTGTTCGTATGTGTCTGCATGTACCAAAATTGACGTGTCGTCAGCATACAAGATTATCTTGCCATCCATGTTTAGCGTTGGCATATCATTGACGAATATAGTAAAAAGCGTGTTTCCCAATGCGGAACCTTGTGGGACGCCAACTGAGATGTCCTGAGGAGTTGATTTATGTCTTTTGCCTTGGACCTTAACTTCAACCGATTGCTGCCTGTTCGTTAGAAACGATTTAATCAACTCACCACTTTGACCGCGGACACCATACAATTCCAGTTTTTTAAGGAGTAGTGAATGATTAACCGAATCAAAGGCCTTCGACAAGTCTAGGAAAATCCCCGCGATTTTCTGATTCTTTTCTAAACATGCGATGACGCGTTTAATGAATTGGTGGGTAGCAGTTGTGGTGGACTGTCCCGTTCGATAAGCGAACTGAGCATCTGAGAGTATAGCGTTTTGTGACATATGTCTCATTACAGTACTGGATAATATAGCTTCTATTAATTTAGATAAAGTTGGTACTAAAGTAATTGGCCTATAACTATCTACATCCGATTTTTCTCCTTTGCCTTTATATATAGGGGTTACACGAGTTTTCTTTAGGGAATTGGGGTACACTTTTGATGTTAATATATTATTCACCAAATATGTTATCTCATGCTGTAATGTGTGTAAAATTTTATATAAAAAGTTTCCTGATATATCATAGAGGTATTTAGTGAATGATTTACTTATCTTAGTTTGCGCAAGTTTTATTAGTTCGCTTGGGATTACTGTATTTATTTTACATTCAGGTTGCTCTTGAAAACTGTTAGTTAGGTATTGTAATGCTTTTTCATGATCAGGAGGATTGTCTTTTGCCATTTGTAATCCTATTTTAGTAAAATAACTGTTGATGTAATCTGGTAGCGCATGATCGGCGATGGGATGACCAGTTCTTTTATCTGTCAATTGCCATTCCCATTCGTCCGCTGCTTTGTTGGTTTCTTCTTTTATTATTGCCCATACCTCTTTCTTCGGGTTATTAGAATTTTGTAGCCTTTGAGACAGATGTTTCTCCTTTTGGCTGTGCAGTTCCTTGTTCCTAGTTTTTTTCTTAATTTCAATCTGTGCCTGAAATGTCATATTAGGAAACTGTCTTTGGAAGTGATGTAAATCTTCTATGTCTTGCTGAATTTTTACTAATTCATCCGTGATCCATGGCACACGTTTATTAATTTTACATTTTATTATTTTAAGAGGGAAATGTTTTTCTAAGGCGAGATTCAATTTATTGTTATAAAAATCAAATGTGTTCTGAGGATCATATTTAAAGAATATGTTTTCCCAATCATAAGAGAGCATGGTGTTTAAAAAGTCCTGCATGTTTGAGTCATTATCCACTAGATTGCTTTTGGTAACTACGGCTACCTGTCACCGCTCTTATTTTATTATATAAATAGAGTCCAACTCAAAATTCGAAGCAATTGAGTGGTTAAAATGGCATTTCTCCACAAAAGTGGGGTTAACATTTCTCTCCTCGATAAGTACCTTTACAAGTTGACCGTCATGGTCCGATATGGCCGTTGGTATTGATTGAACTGTAATGATATTTTTGGAAATATTGGTGATCACACAGTCAATTGACGTTTTGGAATTGCCGTCGACTCTTGTAGCAAAATCTACTATATTTTTCGAATTGTAAGGCGACATTATATCTATAAGAGCTTTTCTTTGCGAGCTATCTACTAAAAAGTCTACATTCCAGTCACCCGTCAGTACAACACTCTGTGTTGGGACGCTACACAGTACTTCAAATAATTTGACTATCGTATCTAACAATATGTGGAAATCACCTTTACCAGGTCTATAAATTCCTACAATAACTATTTTATGTGATTCTATATCCACTTCTATAGCTGCCAACTCACAATGATATTCTACAGACAGACTTTCTATATTCGTCAAAATTTTATATTTTACACAATTTTTGGTAAAAACGGACACACCACCATGAAGTTGTTCTCACACAAAAGTCATTGTGAGTAAAGCCCTCCAGTTTGTTTTTAAGGCTACAAAACAATTCCCGCGTACCTCCGCCAGGTGTTAAATAAAGGCACGCATTTTCACTGGGCAATGCCTGCCTTAGCAACTTTATCATATAATTAGAATAGTTACTAACAATGCACAATTTGGATTTTTTATGTGATGCTGTGGTACCTGATGTGATTATTGGGCCACATGCGAGAGATTTTTCATTTATGGATTGACTTTTTTCCTGAAAACAAAGTAAATACAGTGAGAGACAATCAACTCGGTTATTGAGGAGTGTCATTTGATCTTTGTAATCACAAATTTCCTTTTCTAAGTTAGTCATTGACTTTTTTAGATTCCGTATTTCAGCTGCATAGTCCACAGAATCCGTAGTGAAGGCCATACTTCTAGCTCCATCTGGTGAGGAATTCCTTGACGAGAAGCTTACCGGAGTAAAACCTAAACGCTTTCCTGTTCCGTGGAAGGAAAACCTCTTTCTTTTAGTCGTTTGGAAAGCTGGGGTAGCACTCGAAGCCTGGCAAAAATTTTTTAATGTTCCGTTCTCAGTCTCTAGTCTGCCGATTTTTCTTTGTAGACAGTTGTTCTCGATACTTATTTCTTCCAGTTGGTTTTGGGTACTGGCGAGCTCAGAGGTCAGCCTTTTTATCTCCTCTTTCATTTCTAGTACCGTTAGAACTTCATTTTCACAGTAATCAACACTTTTTGATAATAATTCTTGTGATAACGTGTTGTCGTGTGTGTCAAGTGACCGGTATTCAGAAGTTTTTTGTATCTCAATTTCAGAGTGAGTGTCTAATTGAGAATTATCGTTTAAAGATACGGAAGATAACGATAAGGAAGAGTTAGCCGCCAGCTCGAAACCTTCAGTTTTATTTACCTCGGAAGTGCTTGGGGAGTTAGGTATCAAACAGTCTTCAGTAACTTTCTGAGGCGAGGTCATCGGCTCATTTCTTCGGGTTGGTATCGAATTTGATGCAGGCTCGTTATTTATTTTGTTTTTCCGTACTGTCACATTAGCTGATGGCGAGATTGATATAGCGCAGTGTCCTTTCCGAATACATGTTTTACATTTCCAATTTTCTCTCTTTTTGGATTCCATCATTTTAAAAACCTTTTCTGGGTATCCGTCACAATCGAGATGGAAAGTCAGGCAACATATTGAACACAGGGCAGTTGTCTTCAGGTCAGCTGTTTGTTTACATTTATTGCATGCAACTACGGGCTGACGGTTGGCCGGTTTAGTCAACTTGTCCATTTTTGATGCCTGATAAATAGTGATAATGAATTAAAGTCCAAGTTTCCAACTATTTTGACGATTATGCCCTCTAACGGCGTGATGCGCAACGAGATAACTAGTAGAATAATCGGTGAAGACGTCGTCCTCTTCTATTCCATGCAGTTCGTTCATGCACTAGGTGGTTCAGCTACTTAACCGAGAGATGGCGTTAATATCGATAAAGTATATTGTACTGTGAAGTGTGAACGCAGCGTTACGCGGCAACACCAATGGCAACACTATATCAGCTGCAATATGTTGGTATTACTGCATGTCCCTTAGCTGTCAGTTCAGTAGGTATTGTGTCCAATCAGCTGATTCGTGATGCAAATTATTTTTCGAAACAATCGTTTGTTGTCGTTTAGTTACCGTTATTTTAGTGAATTTAAAGTTTAACGGGAAAAATGAACTTCTCACCCATGTGTTATCCTTGCCGTACGTGGTGTAATTGTATGATTTGTGGCACAATTCCAAAGTAAGTTTCCTAACCTACAACTCCACTAAAGATTATCTTATTGCAGATGCTTTATTCTTCATATTTTCAATTAAATTAAAATGAGCTCTTCTTGTTATTGTTCACTAGGCGAGGGTTGCCAGGATAATGGCTATTGAGCGGCGGTCCCGGGTTCGAATCCCGGCCGGCGGTTATATGTATTTAAGTATATATTTATCTATATAAGTACGTATATCATCGTCTAGTACCCATAACACAAGCCTTCTTGAGCTTAATTTGGGACTAGATCGATTTGTGTGAGGTTGTCCGATATTTATTTATTTATTTCATTTTGATAAATGATAACCTAACCCATTAATGAATCTATCCACTATGCTGTGCGATCTAAAATAGTAAAAATAGTAGAGCAAATTGGAGAAAAAAAGTTAGATTTGCTCTAAAAAAAAAAACAAAAAAAAAACAAACGAAACACTTGTAAAATAATACATTGTACCAGACGTTTTTAGACCAAGAGTAGTTTTGTCTAATAACTCAGTTGCTAAATGATCATTTTGTGAAATGATTATTTGTAAAATGTAAATTTAATCTCTGATCATTTGGTGAAGTGTCATTTGTAAAATGACTTGTTGTAAATTGATCAATTGGCGAAACGTTTTTTTTTAAGTGTAATTTTGTAAAATGACTTTTGGTCAAACGATAGGACACCGTTAATTAGACCTACACCAGCAATCACACATCGCCGTTGGCACTTACATAATATTTTTTTAGGGTGTTCTTACACGTTTTTTTACCGCATGGTCGGATGTATATCTTCGGGCAAATCATTGAATATATTAGGCAGCATGTATTCCCACATCCTTTTACCATAAACATTTACATAGTTACAAACCTATACTATCGTTAAAAGTAATTGCTGACATGTATAATCATGAGTGGCATCATATCTCTAGGAAGCAGCGTGGATCAAGTCCTTTATAAGATGGATTGATATGCTGCTGAAGGTTGCGTAATTTCGCTGATTGGGTGCGGTGCAGAAGTTATCATCGCAATCTTCTTTGGAATATAAATGATGTGAACGACGTTCTGTGAATGATTCACATGGAAGAAGCGTTACACACGAAATTATATAACGTGATAGAGCTCATTATACTCATACCAAAAACAAATCAACAGCTACACTAGTGAAGCAATAAAATTAAAATATGGACAGGAATTGCTAGCCGATTCAAAATCCATTCACCATTACCATTAGAAAACAATGACGCGAGTGTGTCCCGCTTTTAGGAAATGATTGTGTCTTTATAACCTGCGACAAAGTTAGGATTTGAAACTGGAAACAAGTTACTTTTCTCTTTGAACTGTGGCGTTGCGCGAAGTTTGTTTTACCGGTCAGTGCTTAACTATGAAGCTACACTTTGGTTTCAATTACCACTCAAACCATAAGTTTGTACGGGGGGATTTAATGTTGCGGTTTAATAATTTGTATATACAGCAATATACAATACATGCATGGATTTATATTTAACAATTGATATCAATAAAAAATAGATACCTACACCATGTTTTGTATCTGTATCTGTTTTTATTTTTTATGTTTTTTCAGTCAAGGGATTTATTTTCTGTATCTCTTACAACATAACTGCAAAAAAACAAAAAGTAAAATCTGTAGGAAAAGGAGCATAATAATGGCAGAAATTAGTTTACTGTTTATTAACATGCCGAAAATTACCTATCACTGCTAAATTGACAATTTCTCCAAAGCGATGCACCAATAATACCAGAATGTAAACCATATCCCGTGGTATTTGGTGTACGAATGATTTGAAGCCTGCTGACGTCTGCTAGTGTTTATTTATGCACCGGAAACCGTCCCCGGGGTGTGGTCAACACAGCTATACGTTATATTTGACATCATGTAGGGCATTATTATTCTAATCATAATATGGAATCAAAATATATTTCGCTTAACATTTGTGATAACAGTACAGATAACAACAAAAAAAGATCATGCGTACACTACTGACTAGGTATGCACTATGCAGAGTAAAAACAAATTGAAGCGAGAGTTTTTGAACAACACTCAAACATAACTGTAAAGGCAAATCGCCTGAGTAGGCTAAAGAATTTGCATTTCACAATTTGTAGGTGCAATAAAATTTTATTTGGCACGATGAGACAAGCCGGCAGATACAAACGCTGTTAAGGGCCAGCGCTGGATGCTTTCATGTCGTTTGAATACGCTGAAGTGGCCTTTTTCATGTTTCACGTTGTCAGAGAGATTCCAAGTGGTACGCTAGATATATAAGTGACATTCTTCTTACTAAGTTTTATTCAAAAGCAATTAGAGCCAAATTCAACTACATCTGCCCGAAATTTCCGACGACATGTCACTGGAATCTTATCATTCACCACTTTTTGTCCACTACAGCGATTTGCTTTAAACGTGTAAATGGCACTTACCTTTCTGTTCAGTGATAGCATTCTTATCTAACTGGATACGAGTTCAGTTAAAAATGGAACGTATTGGAATGACTTTAAACATAACTGTACAACAATGTTTGATAGTTCCATGGGTAAAAAGTGTTATCGCCGCATGTGTGCATCAGCATCACTAACAGAAGACCATAAATTAAAAAGAATGGGATGACGAGGCTGATGTTTGAATGAAAGACAGTGCTAGACAAAAAGCAAGATAATCATCTTGTATTTGTAGGGTTTTAGTTAAGTATTAAGATTCCGTGTGTATAACTGTTATGTTACATTTTATGTGATACGATAAAGAAATGAATGAATTAATAAATAAATTGTCTGCATAAGCTGAAAGGCTCATGAAAATGATGGATGGACCTAAAAACTTATAAGCTAACGGGTTCAGAGTTCAGACACAAGTACACAACTAAAAAGGTTAAAATAATGAGCTGTATTTACGCTTTCTCTGATAGAAATAACTAACATAAGCCTCTGGTGTTACACTAAATAGACAGCAAAGGCATTATGAGATTGGGATGTCAACATAATAATAATAAATTGAGCGTCGTTTAGAGGTGAAAGAACTAACGCTTAACAAAGAAGTGTTTGGAGATGCTATTTTAGATAACGTGGGTGTTTTAATAAAGATATCTTCAATAATAAAGCATATTTTTTCACTCACGTAAACTTATTCGTGTGTGCCGTGATAAAACAACTGCGAGCTTACCAATGAAGAATATAAATGCTTGCGAGTCTATTCCAAAGGACATGAAAAAAAACTGCTTACGATTACAAATGTTCTTTAATTTCGTTTTAGATTACGATTACTTGATGACTACTGGGCCCGGTCGCAATAAATAAAAACATAAAATTAAAATATCAAATACGTACACTGTTCCATGTATCAGGGATTATATTACTTGATAGTTGAGTAGTATCCTGAGTACATTTGGTTTAGATTAAAAACGGTTTCGTTAGAGGACTTTTACATGCTGCGTGTACGCTACGTAGTCGCTTCTCAAGTACTTTTCTGTCCAAACTGAATAATTGGTGTCTGTCAAGATAGTTTTTTTATTAAAAAGAATTATTATATTAAAAAAACTGTAGGTACTGTAGCAGGGGTGCACCTCAGTGGTTCGTTAAGAAATAATGGACGGGGATTTTTTATATATTTCGTGTTTGGACTTTATACAACACAACTGTTACAAACAACAATACAACTGATTCATCTCAAAGATCCCTAATGCCCGGCTCTTTTGATGAGTGACAGAGACGGCCATAATTCGAATATTCAAATATATTCTAATCAAAATCTTACCTGCCACCTCCGCTGTCTCCGACCAAAAAGATCCTTACAGTACACAGTCCACCACCAACAGTTAATCGTGTTAAATCGATTTAGTACACAATAGCGACGTAAGATTCACTTGTAGCGTGTGTGACTTGGTTCTACGTGGTTCTACCCAAGTAAGCTTGGAGGTCTGCAAGTGATAGTAATGTACCCGACTGTAGAGCGTGCTCGTGACGCTGATGCCCCTTAAGCCGCGGGACAGTGAGGAATGTAAAGACATAGTTTGTATGCAAATTCTTATTCGCCGACTGGGGCAAAAACTCGAACCGCTGCGCGTAGGGCTCGGCTCGCTGCTAGCGACTTAAATTAAACTATCGATGCTCGAACAATGCTAATAAATTATGCATGTATTATACATATAAACTTTCCTTGAATCACTCTATCTATTAAAAAAAACCGCATCAAAATCCGTTGCTTAGTTATAAAGATCTAAGCATACATAGGGATAGACAGACCGACAGACAGACAGACAAACAGACAGCAGAAAGCGACTTTGTTTTATACTATGTAGTGATGATGTGGAATGATCACAAAGCTTCATTAAATGAAACTGAAAACAATTGGGTCTTTTCTAGACAAGAGTGAATAGGCTGTTGCTGAACCAGAAAGCTACATCTTGAACCCCGTAGTCACTTAACATCAGGTGTTACTGAGGTCAATCGCTGGTCCAATTAATAAATACAAAATACATTGTTCCTTAAAAAATATTATTATTTATTGAATTTATTTAATCTTTATTGCACAAAAGAAAGAACTTATCGTACAAAAGGCGGACTTAATGCCATAGGGCATTCTCTACCAGTCAACCATTGGGCTAAGCAGATAATTTTTAATTATAATACGAGTAAACCGATAAGCTACTAATGTAGTGGGTATTTTAGTATTTTGTGAGTCGAATCTTTTAAAACACTCAGGACACTTGATTAAAGTTCAAATATTTACCTCGCCCACACAGACACGCCGCCCTTTGTCCTAATGTAATCCCTTAAGTGAAATATACCATATTTTATTTGTGCTGTAGTGTTCGCCGTTACGTTTGTTCCTCCGCTCCTCATTAGGTATGTAAACGAATTCAGCATTATATTGTGTACGGACGTGTCTCTGTGGCAATAAAGAGACATTTTACTCCAATTTTCTCGTGGCCATCTCTTTTTATATCAATTGAGCTGATTTGCTGGGGACTATGAGCGCTGACTGGTTTTTATTGGTTACAGGGCTTTTCTTATGTCATATGTTTGAGATATGTATACTTAAGTTATGTGCTCTATTTTACTTACCTTTAAAGAGAAAAAAAAAACGATTTACTTATTCAATAAAGTGAGTACCTACAATACAATAAATTGATGTTAAAAAGAACATTCAGTCAATGTGTGGGAGGGCAGCACCATTGTCGAATCCCAGCCATTTCGCTAGTGGTTGCATCTATACCGTGTGCCACGAATGCACATGCTAGTTGCACGTATGATGGCAACGCTTACCCGTGCTCTAAGCCAGCCCAGCACGGTACTTAAAGTTCGGTGCCACCGGTCTGATATGGCTTCTGCCATGTGTTTCATGTGTTTTTTACTTACCTTTAAACGTCAAATTGTCAACTGACGGATAATTCTCCGAACTTATGTGAGTAATTTTATTCTACGAGTGTGCAGGATCTTTACCTGATTAACATTGACAAAATAATGTATAGTAATTTAAGCGATGATCTATTACTGCTATTCGAGTTACTTTCAATGACAATTCACAAGTTTTTACTAAAAGATAAAACACAAAAAGACTGGTATTTCAATCAAACGTCATTGGGAAAATCGGATTTAGCCCAAGTAAGTATAGGTATGTCAACCGTTTTTTCGTCCCAAGAAGCCCAACTATTCCCAAAGCTAAGTGGTTGTTAACCCTTTCAAGGCGTTAAAACGTTCATCACTCCACATCCAGAGCATTCGGGTAAGGTTTATGTAAATCAGGGCCCTTCCCATGACATTGTGCCGAGCGTCTAAATGCAACCATTTCCACTTTCGACGACGCCATCTTGTATTAACCTCGTTTAACAAAATGGCGTCATATTTATTCGCGCGCACCTGACTCGTCGCTAATGTTTTATTATGTTGAGCGAATAACTTAATACAACGCGGGAGTAGGTATTAAAATGAAATGTGTTGGGTTTATTGTAAGCGGTTCAAGATCATTTTCTCGATTGCGTTGAAGGAAGGTTATGTTTTTTGATATGGATAATAGGTCTGTAAGCAGGCTTTACACCCCAAAAAGCTTGGCGGATATAATATAATCACCGGGGAACACTCTATCTGTGGTAGAAATTTCATGCTTGTAACCCGATGCGCACAATCATGTTAGAAAACAGTGGACTAACAACTCTACTAATTTTTTTATCCATAAACTGACGAACAGCGATTGACCTGAGTAACACCTGATGGTGACTACGGGGTCTAAGAGTTCAGTAACAGCCCAGTCAGGAAACACACACGATTTATCTTAGTTTATGATTATTTAAGTTAGGTAGTGAAATTGAACTGATAATGAGGTACCGCCTTTGAGGATATTACATAAACCAACCTTTGAGTCATAATTATCAAAACCAATGCCATTACTAAAATAGTCCAGCTTTATGAAATATTCTCTTCAGTTTAGCGACAATTACAAATTTAAATAAACCCACTTTAATATGCAATTTCACACGAACAATTATTAAATTTTACATTCCAGCGTTTTGAGAATTCCGTAATGCAGATACTAGACAAGCACGGACGGAACAGAATATGATAATTAAATAAAGTATGCGATGTGCGCTCAAATTATTTTATAAAGGATTAAAATTTATGTTTAGGTAATGTGAATTTCGTTTTGCTAGTTGTAATCACTAACAATGTTGTTCCTTTTACTGCTACTCATCGCGAGGAGTAATATTCCCACAACTTTATTTTTGTTTTTCTGTTACCTAGTTGGTATAAAAAGTACCTATTCTATAGTATTCTTTATACCAAACTAACGTAACCTAACGATCCTTGGGGACCCCGAATATTCTGTATCAAACCAATTTTTAATTATTGTATTAAGCGGTTTACACTTGTCACGTAGATGACCGGGAGGTAGTTAAAGAAGGTAGACAGGAACGGAAGAAGAGACAGGAGACAGGGCAGAAGTTGGTATTTATTATATAAATTAATAAAGGCACGTTTACGTGCCTTGTCTTTAATTTAATTGACAGAATCCAACAATAGAACTTAGATCCAGCAATTAGCACTTAGATATCATAGCACAATAGCACATCAAACTTGGAAACATAGAAAGACTGATGCTTAAGTATTGAGGATGAGCAGGATTCAAAAATAGTCTTGTGGGTATCTGTTCAGCTTGAAAGCTCTCAATAGAATGAATCTTTTAGACATGTAACGAACAAGTGTGGAATTTAGAATGAATTTTGAATTTGAATGTTTATTTTTAAGATAGAGTGTGTAACCAGACAGTCCAAAAAGTTATCAAGAACGAGTTGTAACGCAACACGTTACAATACCCGGCCTGCCCTGGAAGAAAAAATCCTGAGGGGACCTATGTCCCAGAGGGATTTTTTCTAAAAGAAAAAGAAGTTAGAACTAATGATGGTGAAGTATGGCGTGATGTGGTAATTTAGAAGATGGGGATGATATGTACAATGTTTATATTACACGAGAAATGGTTCTCATACATGCTCCTGTCATTCATCCCTTACATGCATCAATCTTCCAAAATTTTGGTACACTTAAGTAGTTTACCCAAATTACACTTAGTGAGTTATCCGATAGTACATGGGTAACTCGTAAAAACCATTCTCAATTGGTAGTAAGGCTTGTGTTCAGTTACCATCCGCTGATAATGATGATTTCCTAAATAAATATGTACAAATATTAGCCTCTTTTATTTATAGGTAATGTAGTGTTCCATTGTACGAAACGATTGCATACCTACTGTATTATATGCGTAAGTAAGCGATAGAGTTGTAAATAACAACCAGAAAAAATGACACCCTATAGTGTCGGATAGAGTATAACTCGCAGGAGTTAAGGAAAAATAACTTTCCTGCGAAAGAGAGAATAAGTAAAGGATAAACCGGTCACTTGCCTATGGCTAAGTATCGGTAATAATATGTACAAACTAAATTAATAGAACCGAAGTAAGTAAATGATGTCATAGGCCAAATGGTTTGATGAGATGATTATGAATTAAAATTAAAAGGTATAGGTATATTTACAGTAATTATATATGTACATTATGTTCAGGAGAATTAGGAGAAAAGTAATAAGTTGAAGTTAATGTCTCATTAAAATGCCGAAATATTATGTTAGAACGACGGTGTTCTTATTTTTGAATTTTGGGAATAGGTTTTAAATCGCGAACGTGCCATCGTCCCAATGGTTTGTTAGTCATGTCGGTTAGAACATAAACAAGTGGTGATATTTTCTGGGCAACTTTGCATTTGACAAATTTAGGAGCAAGTTTGGCCGAGTGATATTTGCCTGCGTTGCTTATGGTATAGTTATGTTTCCAGACTATATCACCTACATTGAATTCTATGTGTTGATGATGTTTGTTATACGTTGATGAGTTAATTTGATGTGCTTTCCACAAACGGGCCTGAACTTCTGAGAAGACGGGGTGAAGGTGTCCCAGGTTCTCGGCAAGTTCATCTCTTGGTGCGAAGATAATGTCATCTGTGAGATCAGTGCTATTGTAAACCGACCCACATGTGACTAATTCACGACCAAAGACTAAGAAAGCTGGAGTATATTTGGTAACCTCATTCACGGCTGTATTAATAGCAAATTGAATTTTGTGGATATTTACGTCCCAAGTTCTGTGGTCGTTTTCCACAAAAGATGCGATAGCTGTAATAATTGTTTTATTAAACCTCTCCACTGTATTGACTTGTGGACAGTATCGTGGTGTATAATGAACCTTAGGTATTTTGTAGGTTTGGAATAACTCAACAACTTCTTGACTCGTGAATTGAGGACCATTGTCAAGAATGACAGTTTCTGGTACTCCGTAAGAGAGAAAGACTAACTGTTCAAGTATATGTGCGATTACGGAAGCGGTTGCGCGTTTAATCGGAAAAATAAGGCAGTATTTTGAAAAACAGCATGTTACGACGAAGATATATTTATTATGTTTGTATGTTGTGGGAAAAGCTCCTATTAGATCGATAGAGATGCATTGGAATGGACGTGAGCACACTTTAGGTTTACCCATGAGTCCGATTTTTACTTGATTTTGATGTTTGTAAGTCAAACAAGTTTCGCATTTGGAAATAAAGTTTGAAATGTCTCTGTACATTCCTGGCCAGAAATATTTCATCTTTATTCTTTGGTATGTTTTAAATATACCAAAGTGTGCACAGGTCGGAGTGGAATGATTTTCGGCGATAATCGGGGTTCTATATTCGAGAGGAACTACTTCCTTCCAATTGTATTCGGATTGGAGTAATGAAGTTGTTTGCGCGTATCTATATAATTTATTATCATTAATGATGTAATTGGGGGTGGTATTAGGATTGATGCTACATTTAGAATAAATATTGTTATACCAATCGTCATTTGTGTCTGAACTACTGTAGTTAATGATACTTATAGGGACTGAGCGTGATAAAGCATCTGGAACCAGATGGTCTTTACCACGTTTATGTTTTATTTCGAAGTTAAAGGTTGAAAGGCGAATACTCCAGCGAGCTAAGCGTCCAGTAGGATTATCAAGATGCAAAAACCATTGAAGAGCGGAGTGATCCGTATAAATAGTGAACTTGAGACCATTATCAAGGTAGCAACGCCAATGTTCTAAGGATAAGATGATACTTAATAACTCTCTTTCCGTAATTGAGTAATTTTTCTGGGGACCAGTGAGGGATTTACTCATGTAGGCTATGGGTTTTTCAACTCCGTCAACCTCTTGAGTGAGCATTGAGCCAATTCCAAAGCTTGAAGCATCACAATGGACTGCGAAGGGCTTTGTAAAATCTGGACAAGCGAGAATAGGAGTGGAGACTAGAGCTTCTTTAATGGTTTTGAAGGCATTGTCTGCTTCAGAGGTCCATTTAAAGGGCGGGGCTTTTTTGGAAGTAGAAGTAAGTTTTGTAAGCGGCGCAACCTTAGTGCTGAAATCAGGAATAAACCGTCTGTACCAGCTTGCAGTACCTAAGAATCTCTTAACTTCACGAGGATTGGTTGGGGCAGGGATATCGAGAATAGCTTGGACTTTACTAGGGTCAGTTTGGAGTCCTGACTCATTGACTATGTAACCCAAATATTTGAGTTCCTTTTTAAAGAATGAACATTTAGGGAAATTTACTGTTATGTTAGCTTGTGCTAGCTTCTGTTGAACTTTATTTAGTAATGTTATATGTTCATCAAATGTGTTACTGATGATAATGATGTCGTCTAAATAGGTGAATACTGAGTTATCTAGGTTCTCTGATGGGAATAATGTATCCATGAAGCGTTGCTGGGATGCAGGCGCATTAGAAAGACCAAATGGCATAACGCGGAACATATACATTCCACGGCCTGGCACGTGAAAGGCAGTCTTGGGTCTATCTGACGGACGTAGAGGAATTTCCCAAAAAGCTTTGGCAATATCAATGGACGAGAGATATTTAGCGTTTTTAAGCTTATCGAGGATATCTGAGATAAAGGGAAGTTTATAAGCATCTTTGCGTGTAATTGAATTTAATTTTCTGCTATCAATGCAAAAACGCCATGTTTGATCTTTCTTAGGGGTGATTATGACTGGATTCAACCATGGACTTTCACAGGGTTCAATGACGTTCAGCTTAAGCATTTCGTCGACTTCGTGACATAGAGCCTTCTGTTTTTCCGGTGAAAGTCTATAGCATCGCTGTCTGATCGGTGGATGATCTCCAGTATCGATGTGGTGTTCTACGAGGTGAGTTCTACCCAAGGGTTTGGATTCTGTTGAGATGTCTTTAAACCGTTGGATAATGGTATCAGATATTAGACGCTGTGTATCGGTAAGCGTATCATAATGGCTGATATGATCTGAAGGTTTATTAACGACAAACGTGTCAATATGCTGATTCGAAAATGATGTTAATGTATGAAGTATGTCTGGAGCTAAGTTGAACATTTTCCAGAAATCAATGCCGAGGATAAGAGATTGTTTTACGGAAGGTATGACGTGAGCAGTTATGATTGCTACTTTTTCTTTAAAGAGTACAGGCAATTCTATGGTACCGATGGAGCGTATAGCTTGACCATTAGCAAATGTACCTGTGATCGTGTGCTTATGGTTAAGCTTATAGCCATGAGACAACAATATTTGATGAGAATTATTCCCTAAAATGGTTATGACACTACCACTGTCTAATAGACCAGAAAGGGTTAAGTTGTTTAATTTAATGTTTATGTATGGTCTTTCATCGTTCGAATTCTTGTGAAATAAGATGGACGTGGTTTTATATGAAGACATGAATATTCTAATGGTATCTAGCCAAAGATTCCATTCCTGAGTTGTAACTTTTGGGGTATTACTTTTCTCCTTTACGCGTTTTTTGAATGCTTATGACAATTATTACATTTAGGGTAAGTAACATTTTCATTGCCGCAGCGGAAACAAACTATTTTTTTACTGGTACAAGTTTCTAACTGATGATCGTTGGTTCGGCAACGAGGGCAGGAGAAACGTATTATTGAACCAGAATGGGGAGTGATAGTATGAATTGAGGGATGGTTTTTGTATGGAAATGGTGGTATATGGGGTGTAGTATGAGTTGACGTATTATAGTTCAAATTATTCTGTTGATTGCTGAAGTTTTCGTTTTGTTCGAAAATATTATTGTGTACTGAGCTATTACCAGTAGTACAACTTTCATACCACTTGCAGGATTGGAAAAGCTGATCAATTGAAGATACGTCAGTAGGCAACAGTTTTGAACTATAAATTGGGCTCATATTTCTGCGCAAGATATCTATCTTAGATCGCTCTGAAAGCGGTTCGTGTAATTTGGAAAATAATGCTTCCATTGCGGAAAAATACATAATTATTCTCTCGTTTGGTTTCTGCTTGCGAGAGTTTATGGTTTGAGACAAGTTATAGTCGTGGTCATGAATTTCGAAATCCCGGATAAATTGGGTTTTAAATGTTTGCCAATCAGTAAGCGTTGATTTTTTAGCTCTATACCAATCTTGAGGGGTTCCCGATAATAAATCGTAAATACAATTATGTAGTTTTTTATGATCGATATTTCGAGCGATTGCGAATTCTTCGACTTTTTGAATGAAATCGCGCGGGCAACCGTCACCTTTGTAATTAAACCTTTTGAAGTCGGTTTGACGATTATCAGTAAGGTTTGATAATTTTTGTGCTAATAAATCGAAGTCTGTACGGGGTGAATGTAAGGAGGTCGCAGACTCGTATGTCGACGTTGATGTTGACATTTGAGAATAATTGAATTTTTTCTGACAGTCTGTCAGTTGTTCGCAAATCTGTTTATATTTTTGCAATAAATTATTAGTAATTTCAGTCGTGATAGATATACGATTTATTCTTGCGGAAAGATGTTCCAAATACGTGGAGATACGGTCGTTATGAATGGTCGTCGTGGATGATAGAAGAAGACGAGAAGATACCATGGTGAGGCATTTGGTGACCTCGTCCATGTCTTGTTCTAATTCATATGGACTCGTTTCAATGTGGCACGGCTGTTCTAGAAGCGGACTTAGTAGTTGGCGTAAGTCTTCAGCGGTAGCGGAAGGAGGAAACTGGACAGAGCGAAGTTTGAGCTCGTACAGCAGTTCGGGTTTATTTAGAAGAGCCGGCTGCATTGTGATGAAGATGAATAACTATTAGTGAACCTAATGTGAAGTGATAATTATGAGTGAAAGTGATTGTAATTTTAAAGTCTGATTAAATGATTTAAAAGCGTAAGTTTTATTTATTCAGTAGTAAAGAGTATAGGTAGGCTGATAGGGCATATAGGGTATATATACTCGTAGGTAGGTTGTAGTTTGGTTTAAATTATGATCCTAAACGAATAAAAGTGATAAGAATAATAAGCGGTAAATAGTTATGAAACTGTTCGTTATAATTAATGGATTAAATGATTATAAAGCGTAAAGCTTGATTATTTAAGTATATTAGGGTTTAATTTAAATATTATCTTAAGTGTGCTTTTTAATAAGTGTGTGTTATACCATCGACCAGTCTGGAGACCTCTAGATAAGCGACCTCGAAGGTCCTAGAAAGGTTTCTTTTCCGGTGTAGGTATTATGTTGGATACACTGAGGGTATTCCCCAACAGCACTGCCGTAAGTGGTTAATGACACATCTTCAGGTGACTCGAGACGAGTTTTAAAAACACCCGAATTTGTGACAAGATATGATGGTTCCTATGGAAACCGCAGATAGTGTAAATGTCTGTAAATGTTTTGAGTATTATTTTGTAATGTGTATTGTAAGTGTAGTGAGACTAACTGGACGACGATACGTTATTGATTTAGTAATTAAGGGCTCAAGAGCAGGTTAAGTAGAAAGAAAGTATGAAAGATAGGTATATGAGGAAGTTTTAAATAGGTAATTTGGTAGGTTAAAGTTAAATAATAGTAGTGAATTTAGGCCAAAATAAGCGATCGAATCAGGAAGTGGGGTGATAGAACCTTTCAGAATTTGGAAAAAACTTAAGAAATTACAATAGGTACAATACTAAATAAAAAAGAAAAAAAAAATAGAATCTTGTTGTGGTGGGTCCGATCTTGAAGAGAGAGGTGGTTCCGGGCTTGATGTGTTTCAGGTATCCAGGGGTCAGGGTTCAACCAAGTTGGTGCGCCAATTGTCACGTAGATGACCGGGAGGTAGTTAAAGAAGGTAGACAGGAACGGAAGAAGAGACAGGAGACAGGGCAGAAGTTGGTATTTATTATATAAATTAATAAAGGCACGTTTACGTGCCTTGTCTTTAATTTAATTGACAGAATCCAACAATAGAACTTAGATCCAGCAATTAGCACTTAGATATCATAGTACAATAGCACATCAAACTTGGAAACATAGAAAGACTGATGCTTAAGTATTGAGGATGAGCAGGATTCAAAAATAGTCTTGTGGGTATCTGTTCAGCTTGAAAGCTCTCAATAGAATGAATCTTTTAGACATGTAACGAACAAGTGTGGAATTTAGAATGAATTTTGAATTTGAATGTTTATTTTTAAGATAGAGTGTGTAACCAGACAGTCCAAAAAGTTATCAAGAACGAGTTGTAACGCAACACGTTACACACTCACGTGAACTTTTCAGACATGTTTCGAACTCTCTGTAATAGAGTCCCGTTTTATACCCTTTGGGTACGGAATCCTAAAAAACGTTAGTCTGATCTTCGGGTCATGACTATCATGAGCTGAGTTTGCACATAACTAGCTATGCAAATACTACCAGTAGTTCCGAGTGCACTTTCAATATCAGATCGGATTCGCACGGACGTTGAATAATCCATGAACTTCACCGAAATATTCCAGCGGTCATGTCTCTTCATAACTTTATTCAAGAGAACGTTTAGGAATGCGCCAGATTGATTTGGGTAGCTGTGTATAGTTTAGGATTAAGAACTGAAATAACTAAAACGGACTTCCAATTGCAGGATATTTTGTAAGGGCAATTCCTGGATTGCTATATAAAATTCCCGGTATTAGAAGCCCTAGCCACGCCGACATAATGTAGAAACTAGAAATGCGATTTGGCTTGTATACATTGTATACGGGCCTTTTGCCAC
This sequence comes from Apotomis capreana, assembly GCA_947623375.1. NCBI lineage: Eukaryota > Metazoa > Arthropoda > Insecta > Lepidoptera > Tortricidae > Apotomis > Apotomis capreana. The sequence goes on from OX392499.1 coordinate 861,736, forward strand.
GCTTAGCCGCTGGAAATTCCTTGCCGGAACTATAACAGAATTTTGGTCGGAGTTTATTTAGTGGAAGTGAATTTGACGGTAGTAAGCAACGTAAGAATAGTTTGGCCTCAATTCTTGTAGGTTGCGTGAACAAGGTTTTGTTTTTTTCCAAACAATTTCGATGCGGTAAGCTAGACTGTAACAGTTCATTAAGTAAGAAAAAAGTCGAACTGTTATTTGGCGTTAGGGTGGTGGAGAGGTTAACACGCTGGACCGGTGATCAAGAGGTGTCGGGTTCGATTCCCGGTCTCCTCCGCCAGGTTACGCATTAAGATTTTTCTTCGTGCTTTGATCTTTGTATCAATGGTTTAATACACATTTTTTAAGTGAATAATAATTCTTTTCCTTGAGTTTTAGATAGTAAAATAGGTAGCTATTTCATGTTTTAATTTCGTGTATTCGCAAATAAGCTGAAAAAGAAAACAGTTTTTTGCATGAATTTTGTCAATGTCGAGTAGTTTTTGAAATAAAAAATTTCAATTAATAATTCAAACTGTAGGTATCAAATTTTATATAATATATACCAATAAATTGGTAATGATTGTCCAGGCATTTTTAACCGGTTTCAAAGGAGCAGAGCTTCTCAGTTCATCGGGGTGTTTGCTTTTTTCACGAATGTTTGTCTTTTCCTTATTACCATTTATATTTTTTTCTTGATATCATGAGCCCAGTAAGGCAACATAATTTTATACTTATTTACTTTATTATTACTACGACTACATGTAATAAAATATAAAACTAATGAAGATTCTTCCTTTTCGTTAAAAACTGCGCTGTAACATAAAATGATAGATTCTTTAATCCAGATTTTCCCGTACATCCATACAACTTGGTTATTTTAAGAGGGATGTAAAGTCTCGTAAAGTATGAGGGAGATACGCCGTTGTAACACCACCGCAAGTCTTGGTACTTAGTAGTCACGTGAGCCGAGTCATTAGTGCAATTTTTCACCCTCGGAGGTAATTTCTGCAGTGACTTGCCGGAAGATAAAAAATCGAAAATTAATGTAAGAAGCCTTTCTAGTGGTATATGTTATGAATATTGAGACGTCGTATTAAATTAATAACGTTATTTTCATATTATATTACGTAAGGGCCCTTACCCGCTCAGTAATGCATTGTTTTAGACATTTTTCTCTATGATCAAAAACATGTATCTTAACATATTATCAATGTTCCTACTTAGAACAGGGTCATTGATTGCGATTGATTGGTAAGTATATATTACTTCAGAAAATACTTCAGAAATGTGTACCTAATTACTATAGTACCTATTAGTTGAATTATATACCTACCTGATGTTAACCTGACTTGTAAAACATTAACTTTTATCAATAAATGTCTTGTATCTTGTATTTGAAAATGAGCTCAGTTTCAATTTTTATTGATAATTTTTGTTTCAGAAACTACTCGAATTGGACAAAATACACGCAGAAAACTGTTTTGTTTTTTAAACTTATTTTCGACTGCATGTAAGCATGAAATAGCTTTGTTACTATCTAGAACTCGGGAAAAAGTATTATTCACTTTAAAAAGTTGGTTGGAATTATCAATATATTTTGTCATAATATATTTTTTTATTTTTTATTCGACATAGCTCACAGTAGTGCACGGTTGAAGTGGCAACGGTCGGGCCATGTAACCCAGATAACAGATGGTCGTGAGGGCAGCAAAGTCCTGGAGTGGCAACCAGAACAAGCAAGCAAGTGGAGTAGGAAAGCGCCGCCTGGAATGCTCCTCGACTAGGTGAACGGATGAGCTCGCGAGGGTTGCGGGAGTCGAAAGGAGGCCTATGACCATAAGTGAGTCTGTGCCTAATAGATATACATATTAAGAATGATTTCTGCAGCAACCCACTATTTATTGCCAGCAGCATCAGAGTAAGAGATAAAACGAACATTTTCTCAAATAAATTACCACGTACGAAACCGTTTAACTAAAACGTCTCGCTTCTTTTTATTAAATCGCAGATATAGCGCTTTGGAAATACTTCAGGGTTTTGCACCCAACTTGCCTCTGTATATTATATACGTGTTGCCCGTTCATTTGTTTTTGGGAATCGAAGTAAATTATGAAATAATGAACTTTAGTAATTCTGTATGTGGGCTGCAATGGCACCTTTACATGTCTGAGAAGCGCCGAAAGAAACTCAAAGAAAGTTACCTATCCAAAACCTCAGGTATGACAACCGAATGCCGTTTGGCATTAAGTCCGCCATTTGTACTGATTATTGTTTTGTGCAATAAAGTTTTAATAAATAAATAAATAAACAATGAGGTGGCGGGCGTGATTTTAAAACATTAATAGCTGTAGAACCACAAAAAGTGCTTATTCAATAATCTAGTTGGTCTAAGAGGTACATCTCCAGTAGAATTGCGGAATGCTAAAACGCCAGCGATCTTTAAAAATAAATTAAAAGAATACTTCTTATCTCTCGATTGATAAAATTAATGGTGTGATTTGTGAAACTGTTTTCGTTTGATTGCCTCTGACTGTTTATGTGTTCCTTATCTGTCTTGTTTTATTTATATTTATGTATGTTTAAGTAGGTTTATATATATATCTATTTATGTATGTGTATATCTATTGATACGTTTACTTGCTTATCCGTTGATAATTATTTTGTTCTCCCTTCCCCTTCTGCATCACCTACTCATTGTGTGATTTATACTAATCAACTCCACTACCTAAAGGTTGTCTGGAAGAGATCGCTCTTTAGCGATAAGATCGCCTGTTGTCTACCGTTATTAAAATTATTGTTCTGTACTGAATTTGTAAACTTTTTTGGTGTGCAATAAAGCATTTTGTATTGTATTGTATTGTACATCTCATCCTGTTCATTGACCCTAATTTGTCAATAATGCCTAGGCATTATTGTACCTATGTACACCCGAATAAGTACAGATTATGATAATAGTCCAGGGACACATGTCACAGCCCTAACAACCTCGTCTCGGGCTAGGCCGGGGGCCGGCCGCCGGGCGAGCCTTTTCATCGTACCTGATTAAGACGTGAGCACGTTCCGAACGCGGGCGGCGGATATATTATAAGAATTCCTAAAACGAGATGGGAAACGAAATTTTGTCCATGTAACCTTCCTCTCTTTTCAGTAGGTACGGTAAGTACTCGGGTAAAAATCACCCTGTACTTAATCATCTTTGTATGTCGCACTATCCTCGTACCTAACTTTATTTAACATCTGCCTAACCGTTATGGCAAAAACATTGTTAAGATCTCTTAACAAAGTTCTTTCATGAGCCATCTGAATTTGTAATCAATAGGTACTCATACAAAACAAATTAAAGATGATTTGCATCGCGTTTTTAAGAAGGAAGACATGACTTAAAAGAAACTGTTCTTGTCCGGAGGAATAATTAAGACATTTCCATCGAGCTGTTCATTCTTCATAAATCCCCACATCATGTTTCAATTCCAATAAAAAACTTCAAATTAAAAAAATATAATCAAAATCGGTTCATAAATGACGAGGTTCCGAAGTATTAATACATTATAACAAAACAGACGTGTCCTTTTGAGACTTCATTTTCAAGTCGGTTGGAAAATATGAGTGACTAATTAACGATATACACTTTTCATTGATGATCGAATCAGTAAGTAACAGAAACTTTTAGTAGCTCTCGTTTTCATTGTGTCTTAGTTGTCTATGCAAATAAGGTTATTTTCATAACGGCTTTTTGCGAGTATTTCCGTAGACATCAGACAAGGGAAGCCCCTCCGGAGCGGACTCTCGTCTTTGTCCCGCGACATTCATCTCGCGAGATGAGAGTCTCGTTTGTACGTCTCGGCTCTCATTAGCTACAGCTTAGTACAGTGAGGTTACTGGCGATTAGAACGCACAAAAAACGCCTACAGCATCAGTGGTAGTGAGCGAGTCACATATAGTAGAACCGTCCACCATTGGGGTGGACTGATTCTAGTGTTGACATTGCAAATTAACAAAGGTAGTGTAGGAAGCCCTGTTTACTAGACGAAGAAAAGAATATACCTATAGGACAGTGGGTTTGCATGCTGATGAGCGGTCTATGTTCAACACTAGATTGAACTAAAACACTCTCTAGTTTTATGGTCGACAACGCATTTGTAATAATGTATGTGTGTTTTGTTGCAACTGGCAGTATACTTGTTTCTCATTTATGTTTACATTTGGCAAGGTAATAAAATGTTAATTGTAATAAACATTAACAAAATATAGATATAGTCAGACTGTACCAAATTTACATTTCTATGACTACCATGCACAACTTTCAATTATTCACTGGTACAAAAATACTTGTGAAACCTCTTCACAAACTTCATGTTCCTGTATATTGCACTGTAAATAGTTAACTGACAAATAATTACAATTTGTATTAGTTTTCTTTTAGTGTGTCATAAAGTTTGAACAAATAAATAACTCTGCTAATTTTTGTCTGTTGTTATATCCCCCTAAATTTTTAGCGTTTTTCATCGACTGACCAAGCTGAGTAACTCTACTTTTCCAGTTTCCGAGTAGGGTTCCGTCCGCGTAGTCCGAAATAGCCTCCCAAACGACTTTCCCCTTTGCCACGGGATGTTCCGGACAGTTTAAACTGCAACAGTGTTAGTTGGACCAGGAAGCGACAAATTTCGCGTCACGATTGTTAATGTACAAAGGTATTCCTTACCCTGAGCTAGAAAGGCGTAAGGTACACCAGGATCAACGGTGCTTAAGTCGTTTTAATTTGAAGGTTACTGAATTTTGCTCGAATTTGGGTTCTCTTGAAATAGAACGATATAGTAATCGAGACTTATTCGTTTAGTTTGTTGTTGAAAATCCACAAGGGTATTATTTATTTAATCTTGAAGTGCCACAGTTCATACTTCATAGTGAAACTGGCAGTTATAAATTAACATTGTACACTCTTTCACATACGTACTTTGTAGGCGTAAAGGATAAGTAGAAGAATAACGAAGGAGAAGCTATTTTTAAAATGTATAAATCTGAGATAAATGAATCAAAACGGTAAGAAAAAATAAAATTCGTTCTCAGCTATCATGTACTTTATGCTTCTCGTGCGTTGTTAACGATGTGCTACTTAATTTACTCTTGACGTTGAAATGAAAATACAAATAGGTACTCGGTACGGCAAAGATCCTCCTTTTGAAGCACTTCAAAATACCCTGGGTTTTAAATGAGATTAAAGAAGGCAATTTGACTTCATTATCAAAATATTGAATCATCATCATCAGCAAGAAGACATTCACTAAGGACAGGCATTGGTAGGAGTCCAAGGAACATCCAATAAACATCAGCTGGTCATCAGTCCACCTAGTAGAGGCCCTAGACACGCTGCGCCTTCCGGTGCGTGGTCGCAGAGCAATAAATTACTGATTAATACATAGATTTTCAAAACCACAACCGCAGTCCGCTGATCCCTAAGCCTCCAATGTCGCGAGGCAATTTGGAGATTTTCAGATACAAAAGAGTGAATCTTGATTGTAGGCCTGAGCGGCGATTCTACGCAGTTTTCTTACACAAAATGACTTATATTCATCAAAGTTTTAAGGCGTTTACGTCGTTCTACACCGGAGACTCGGATTGTCGCCGAGCTAATGTCACGATATTAAACCCCTGTACTGGGATTGCCAGCTGAAAAGAAGGACGACTTTAGAAATCTCTCGTCCTTATTAAAGCATTGCGTACGAATTTCTTTAGGCTTTTCAGTGACGATGATATTCAATAGCGTTGAAAGAGGATTGGTTTGTATTTGGAAACGTGGATTTAGCTCGTTCTATGTAAAATAACAAGTATTACTTGAGAGCCATCCTATTGTCGAATTTTACATGCACATTTTATATCAAAATGAATAATTTTTGAGTCAACAATCTCAAGTAATTAATAATAGACGTCAAAAATAATTTATAGTAGACGACTTTCAAACAAACTGCAGCTTTTTCTACGAATACTGTATGCAAAAACTAATAGGCAATGACTCCGTTATTTCGCGCAGTAAAATTTAAATCAAAATTAGTCAAAGTCAAGTCAAAGTCAAAGTTCTTTTATTTGCTAGAATCATGGTACATGCGGCATTTAGGTATTTGTATAGAATCTTTTTTTATCGATTCATATTTTTTTTGGTAATACTGGTAATAACACATTTTTACCCCGCTTCGATTGTAGTAGATCGCATTCAATTTTTCTTTCTTAATTTACCTTTGTGTCATTATTTATCAAAATTAAGGCTTTGTAGCTGTTGTCTATCGGTAATGGTTAGGGTCTCAGCATTTTTCAACTCTAAGCATTTCACTTTCGTAGTAAAAGCACTTAAAGTACCTATTTCTGTTCCGCAATCCTACTAGCTATGTATAATTTCGCCTAATCAAAAGTCAAATTTGATTTCACTTCTAATTAAATATTGTACTAATAACAAAATTGAGACGTTATACAAACAAATAAGACCGATAAAATAACCATGCAAATTAATTTGTAACTTCGCATGTAAATTGAATAAATTGAACACCGGCACCGAAATGCGACTTCAGCCAAAAAACTTTAGAACAGAAATCATTAAACAAAACTTCTCTGTCAATTTAATTAATTCCACCCGTGGCCGATGAAGCCCACATAATTGATCGTAATTATGAAAATTGCGTGATTTATGTCACTTTTCGATTTCAATTATTACCATGGGCGTTCTTTTTGTTTCAAATTTATCGGCTCTCGGGCCGTAAGTTGGATTTATTCGCCCCGAGGGCCGCCTAATAGCTGGGCTTTTGAACAACTGACATCCATTTTTCCTCCTTACCCATGGAGTTTGTATTGACTTTGTGAGATGTATGTGAGTTTACGATTGTGTTGCTGGCCGGAAACGTTTTGTTTTACTGCAACGCATTAAGCATTCTTTCTCTTATTATTTTATTATTTCCCTTAGCTTAAATGTTTCGATGGTTATTTTCAAAACTGTGCTTATTTTAATTTTTTATCTATATTATAGGTAATTTATATGGTATTGTAAGCTTACTTACAACACTAAGTAAATATACACTAGCAAGTTTTGATTAAGTACAAATGACATTAAATAATGCTGCTCCTGTAGAAACTGAACATGACATGTATTAGTGGTTGCTTTTTTTTCAATTCAATCCTGAATTAAGTTGTTCTATGATGATCTAAAAAAATAGTAATCAAACGGTGAGATTAGAACTTAGTACTTAGCGTTTCCCTCCCACCCACTCTTTAGTCTCTCTCAGTAGGTAAATAAAAAAATATATAAATATATACCTAATATATTACAGGCTAATCTGGCAATCGATCTAGCCCCAAACAAAGCTATGCTTGTACTAAAGTTACTAGACGACGATATACACACTTACACACTTAGAAAACGTCCAAGACCTAGGAACAAATATTCGGATTCTTTACACAAAATAATTATTTGCCCATGTCGGAAATCGAACCCAGGACAGCCGACTCAAGAGGCAGCTGCACTGCCACTGAGCCAACCGCGACGTCAATTTCAATACGTATCGTCTGAGCTTTTTTACTTCAACTTCTACAGTATCGGGGAAAATTTACGTTATGCACATAGGAAAGTCATTGGCTCGCTTCATGCTCTGAACAAACTAAAGAACTTCTTGCCCATTAAAACCAAGGTGTTACTAGTAAATACCCTAATTCTGCCGATAATTGACTATGGTGATGTGTGTTATCCGGACTTAAATGAAGATCTTCTTGATAAGTTGGATCGACTTCTAAATAATTGTATTCGTTTCATTTTCTGTCTCCGTAAATATGATCACGTGTCCTCATTTCGCTCTCAACTTGGCTGGTTTCCCATCCGTCAACGACGCAACATTCGTATGCTTTGCATTCTCTATTCGATTCTTAACGATCCACAATCTCCTGAATACCTCAAGACTTTCTTCTGTTATATCGAATCCACTCGTAACCGTCATTTTCGCTCTTCCGGCAATCTCGCCCTTTCTATCCCTCTTCACCGCACTGGTTTCATGTCCAATTCATTCTCAATTCAAGTGGCTCGCCTCTGGAACGGTCTTCCTCTCTCAATTAAACAGGCACCAAGTAAGCTAGCGTTTAAAAAGTCCGTGTGCAGCTTCTTTGCTGGCAGAAATGAAGTCTCGTAGTCTATCTGCTTAGTATGTTTCATCGCTGTATGTATTTATGTATATATTTATTTATATTATTTACGTTTATATTATATTAGATGTATGTATATATTTACATGTATAGCAAAATTATGTATAACTATTATAATTATGTTTTGTTACTTATGTGTAAGTTAGTTGCACCGCCTACAATTTTTCCGCTTTGCCCTAAGGTTGACTGGTAGAGAATGCCTCATGGCATTAAGTCCGCCTTTTGTACGATAAGTTTTCTTTTGTGCAATAAAGATTAAATAAATAAATAAATAAAAACGAATATGAAACCAAATCCAGCAAACGTACATGCTCAAACAATCTATAATATAACTACTTTGCCACCTGTATTCTCCGAAATCCCAAGCACAAGAAACGAGCCCACCACTTCACACGCAACACTTATAAAAATAAAATAGACCAAATAACATTCCTTTCAACCGCTCGGTCCCCCGACGGTAAAAAATGGAATAAACCATAGCATTACATTGCCGCCCGGAAAAATACGGCTAAATTGGGTGTCAAACGGCGTATATTCCTTAAATTGGTATGCCTGTAGATGTATTCCCCCCGCAATGTATTCTAGGAGCGTAGCCGATACGAGCTATCTATTTCCATAAGCGTTGAGGGCTGACGGCGCGTAATAGAGAAATGGTCATATTTCCATTCGGGTGAGAAATGAGTTTGTTGCTGCACTAACGGGTGTGTACAGTTTGTCAGTTTAGTTCGTAATGTGGTAATTGGCAGATTGAACAGAAATTATACTGTTGGTAATTTATTTACTTAATCGTATGAATTACATGTCACATGTAGGTAATAAAAATCTAGATTCTAAAATAGGTATTGATCAATATTGGTAAGGATTCAAAACATTGTTTTTTTTTTTTTATTATATATTCTATGCTGTGTAACTGATTGACCATGTGAGCGAAGTAATTCCGTTTCAGATCGGCCCAAAATTCTTTCGTAGGTATGTCTCTCGTCTAGAGGTCGCATTTCTCAGGCGATTCTTATGAAATTTTGTGAGTAGGTTTGATAAAAACCTAAGTGCACAATAAAGCACATAAGTAATAGGTTTCATCATCATCATTTCAGCCACAGGACTCCAGATCGGCCGGTTGGAAGCGACCTGCATCCAGCGGCTTCCTGCAACATTTACCAGGTCGTCTGTCCATGTGGTGGGTGGACGTCCCACGCTCCACACCGGCAGGTAATAGCTAATTACAGAATAAAGTTCATTATTTCATTAGTACATAATATAGGTGTTTTTTTTAAGTGACGATGATATGGGGTTTGAAAACGTAAAAAACCGAACAAGTTCGAGTCGGACTCGCCCACCGAGAAAGTTCCGTGATGATTACCTACGTACTTACTTTAAATAAAGACTATATTTGTTATATGATATAATTACAAATGTGTAGTTTTCTGATTTTTCCCTATATTTGTAGTATAAAACGATATTACCTACTTCCAAAACATAGTTCTAGGTCAACGGAAATTAGTGTCGTCTTGAGTGTCGAAATATACACTTTTTTCGTAATAAACGGTGTATTTTTTTTTAACGTTAACGTAGAATTTTTCATAGCTTCAAGGGGTTTAGGCCTGAGTATACGGTTATGGCATTGCTATCAGATCTACATAAATAATACCAAGTCAATCAGATTGTTCGAACTTGGTTATAACGGATTTGTAGGATATTTGCCGATCTTTTTTTTACGTTAACTTAGAAGTTTGATGTTTCATAGCTTCAAGGGACTTTAGGCCTGAGTATATGGTTATGGGTATGGATTTGCATGTGACGTCAAGAGACTGTTACAATATCTGTAATGTTATTAAAGCTCCATATTATGAGTTCGGAACATGTCAGGCCGTTCCTGACAATTTTTACGTGAGTTGAAACCGTTTTTATAATTATTAATTGTTGCATCATCTGGTAAGTTGATATTAAGTAATTATTTTATTTCTTTCCTTACCTCATTTCGACGCTTAAGAGTCTTTAACTCTACTCGTAAGTGGAAATCTAGAGATCTTTACATCTGGTATGAACGGCGCCAGATACAAATGTGGTGCAAAGTTAAATATTTATTTTTAATGTACTAAACATGATGATGTTATTTAGGTAATAATGTTTTCAACATTTAACTGAGCGACACCGCGGCAGTTAAATCTTTTATGGTTTTGGTTCTACTGTTATGGCAAAAATGTAACTTTTATTTATATGTAAACAGATAAAAAAAAACGTATTTTTTGTTATCGAGGCAATAGAAATACATTATCTGTGAAAATTTCAACTAACTATCACGGTTCATGAGATACAGCCTAGTGAGAGTCTTAGTTATAGGGTCCCGTTTTTTACCCTTTGGGTACGGAACCCTAAAAAGACTCACGCTATTTGTACATATCGTCTAAGGAAGTAGAGTCTGGTGTAAATATACTTATAACGAAAACAGATAAATAAACATGAGGTACAAAAGTAAACAAATCAGCGAAAATATAGACGTTAATGAACCTTGCCTTTCTTTGTTGATTCGGTGTCCATATCCATATTCCGCGGCGACCTTCGACAGATTTGCTTTGTTATTCTCGATTCTCAGTCCCCGTCAATGGACTCGGTACCTTATTGTTTATAAACAACGTGTTTACTGTCCCTGTTCATATATTTTTGAGAATTATTTTCAATATTGGAAATAATTTAATAAATACAAGGATGACACAAATTAATACACTTTGGGTTGTATAGTCGGCCCGGAATGAAGAGAATCTGGGTTAATTATAAATATTTCAGTATTTATTTATTAACAATAATGTTTACTCGGGATTACAGTTTTTTGCCAATGCACCGAAAAACTCACTTAACATAATAAAAATCAATTTATATAAATTATATATCTAAGTACTAATCGCGGTGTATTTTGTCTATTTTCTTCAACCTATTCCTTCAAGTGCTCAAAGGTTAACAGGAAGAGATCCCTTATAGGGATACGTTCGCTTTAGTACACGTTTTTGATATGAATGTATTTATAACCAGTTGTAAAGTGGTATGTATACCTACACGCTACTGCCATACTGTGGCGGAACAATAAGTTTTGTAATTAACTCATTTTCATGTAAATATCATCCATCATATCTTAGAATTTTAAACATTCACGGCTCACAGCTTCCGATCTCCATGCTAACAAATCAACACTCAGAATCAGGTGCTGATGCCAGGAGATCATTGAGCATCGCCAGCGCTCGGAGCAGTGGGGAGTTCCGGCGTACCATTGTCCTAGCTGCCGGCGCGCCCGGCAGAGGGCGCACTCGTGGTCAGAGGTATCCTCCGAAACTCATGCCGATTTCAGAACAGTGAGCAAAGCAGCTGAGCAGTACTGTGCCTGCTACTGTTTTGCCTCACTGTTCTGCCCTCGTAAGGCATCGCCATCGCCAAATAGCTTTACGACACGCTGCACCAGATTCACCTCGTAATATACGACACGCAATGAGTAACTTAGAAAGTTTCATAAAACCAATTGGTGGCCACAACGATGGCAAAAGAACACGTAACAGTCCAAAACGAGTGTCGAACTAAGTAAAAATAGCCACCTCCTCGTCTAAACTTTACCAGGTGAGGGAATTTCGAACCGGAATTAATCGAGGCAAACAGGCTGTTTAAGGGATTTCAGTGACCACGATCCACAAAATGAGGGATCGGTTGGAGCAGAAGAAATTGCCGTAATAATATCAGTAATCTATCTGAAATGTCGTTTTACTACAGCAAAATTTATTGATGAAACTGACTCCTAAGAATAGAAAATCCACCACATGCCTCGTTAACTTAAAAATAATGCATGAAATTTACAAGGTTTATCCGCAAAAGGCTTTGGCAGAATCATATAACACGAAATAAATCCGCGACACGCCTCGTCAAGGAAGACTTAATCTATTTAATCCTCTCTCAGTGCGTTTATCCTCATTGCTTCAGTATTGTAATCAATGTAGTTTTCAGAAACCGACGGAGCTAAACATATCGGGAACCAGGACCAATATGTGGTGAACAAGTCAACACGTTTTGTTCTTGGGACTAGGATATTTTCTCTTTACTTAATCATGTATTATATTTACCTTTGTGATGTTTATCTTCGTCTAATACCAAATAAGGTTTGCTTAATATGGGACAAACTCATATTTGTGCAAGAAATTCTGATGGTCGTTCATATTTTATGTATATAGTAAGTTGATAGATTGGTATAACTGTAGCTAATCAATAAACTATATACAACAAAAATGATTTACAAGGAATACATACAATAAGTATATCTGTAGATATGTTACTACCTACGCATCTAATTAAGTACATTAACACTATAATCAGATTTTTTAAACACACATTTGACACATGACAATTAACTCTATTTGATACAATTGAGTTCATGTTATATTTTTTCTTATCAGGGTGTTGAAGTATTTAACGATAATAAATCATTACATAAACAGATACGTACTACGTAACTTTTTTTTAAAGCTGTGTTGTGACCAAATCTTGCGTTTCGATTCATGTGCCCATAGCTCAAAAAAATATTGATTGACACAAAATAAACAAAAATATATGCAGGTTCGAAAAAAAATATCGTCGGTAAAATCGATTCGATCAACCATTCATAATCGTTAGATTTGGCATACAATATGTCTTTGCTACATCACTACAAAGTTTGTAGTACAAACATCAACAGAGAAGTGTCAAATGTGTGTTTAAAAAAAAATTGACTGTAATAAAATATACATGTACGTTGAAAAAAAAATACAAAATAAAAGAAATAGTGAGCTATTAGCTGGTTTTATAAAATTTTAAACTTTTTTTGTATTTGATTGTAATGTACCTATATGTCTTTGTAGCATCTTTACACCAGAGTGACCGATTTTAAACCGACTTCCAAAAAGAGAGGAGGTTCTATGTTTGAACTATTTTTATTACCTTGATAACTCCGTCCGCTATTATATATTATTATTATATTATATTGAGCCCGTAATATCCCACTGCTGGGTAAAGGCCTCCCCCCTTTTCTTCCAGTGATCTCGGCTTAAGGCTATTTCTGACCAATCCTTCAAGAAGAAATCCAAGTCGTCCCGCCACCGCCGGCGAGGTCTGCCACGTTTCCGTTTTGAGTTTTTAGGCTTCCACTCTGTAGTGGTCTTGGCCGTCCGCTAATGGTTATATAATACTTTTTACCCCACTATGGCAAAGAAAAAAGAGATCCCGCAGATGAAAACCTGATGTTTAATAATAATGAAGATTAAAGAGTGTAACGACACCTACACTACACCCTCAAAAGGAGCGATACCCTGGCAACAGTGTGATCGATATTGGCACGACTTTCCTGTGCCATCCGGGGGCAGGTACGTTCAATAAACGGAGGGTAAAAAGGAGATTGTATGGCATCGGCTCATGTAGGCGCTACAATGTATCGGTTTCGTGAAATTATCATTCGACTTTATCAATTCGTATTTTTATTTCTTGGCCCACGCAGCAACTGGGGTTTGTAGATTGCTAACGGAGGCGAGCGTTAACTTGGTAACACTTTCTTTCCAAATCTAAATATGGACTGACATTTTTAGCTGGAGATATGACGCAATATTGCAAAATCGATAATTTTGCCATTTTCAATTCAGCCGTAGGACTCACCATTTTTTTTGACAATGGCACAGATCAACTTCATATTAGGTAGAAATATTACACACAATAAAACTGTAACGTCCCTCTTTGTCAGAAGTGTCACATAATCAGACATCCTCCTTAAACAAACAATATTGGGTTATACTTAAGCGTATAAAGCGTATTCGAAGCCAGCTCGGGGCAAGTTGAAACAAGTTGGCTAAACCCGGTAACACAGACGCTATTTATTATGAACTCGGGCTAAAAGTCGGGAAGTTATATTAAGCAGCGACTTTTGATTTACGCCGACACCCCCGAGTAATAGTTGCCAACTTTATCAAGTTTTTAAACATTCAAGTTTAAAGTGAGTTTAAATTTTAATAGCTTTTGGAGCGTGTCTGATGCCTAATAATGTAAGATTCATAGTACCTAGTCTGAAGAGTTAATCTTGACGAGTTTCTGTGTAAGCCGTTGAATAGTTCTGTAGCTGAGCCGGCGAACTTACCTCATATTACGATTCCATATTCCCATCACGAGGGACCGTGATCAGAGTAGACAAATAGTGTTGTTTTGTGGCTAGCTCGTTAATTTTTCAGCCGGTTCAAGTCAGTTTGTTTATGGACTTGCCTTACACTTATTCCACGGATAATTTATAATGGAAGGTTCCTCCTGTCTATTAGACTATGTTAAAGCATAAGTGGACACAGACGTGCACATTGCACTCCCTTTCCTCAACCGTACCAAGCAAAAGGCATACATATCTAGGAATTTATTGGAGCATGCGTCTATTTACTGCTAAGCTGCGCTATAAACCACTGGAGCGAAGCTATTCATTGAAGCGACCCTTTCTAGTTACGTTTGCTTACACGGACAGATTTGAAAATGTAAATTCCACCCCATAACATCACGTCAGTAACAATAGTTTGGTCGTGTATTTGCAATATGTTTGAGAGGCCTTGTCCCGAGTCATTGCTTTCCTTTGAGCTGTGCTCAAAATGCTTAGTCTGTGTACACAGACATATCAAAGGATCTAATGGAGTTCCTGATCGATTGATAGATGCAAGTTGCATGTAGCAATCTTATGACGTTGCATACAGTCACCTGCAATTTGGAAAACGACATCATTTGAAAGGTCCATTTTCAAAAGGTAGTTTCCGAGAAAATATTTCGCCGTAGGATCTGTCAGACTATATGTTATGTGGGTACAAGACGCCTAATATAAGTATTTCACATTATTCTAACCACTCCTAGTAATTTCACTCTTTATCTTCCTAGCAACGCGTCCCACATAATGGTGAGACCTTGTTACTTTTCTTGTGCACCACTCCGCGCTATCGGATGCCATCGTCACCTCTAGGAAATCTGCAATCTCAATAATTCCCAGATATTTTTCCTGGAAAAATCAAAAGCATTTATGAAGGAGCACTTGATATCTTTTAGATATGTGTATAAACAGTCGTATGTAAAGACCGGCAAGACACTTCTCAGGTATTGCAGGTGTATATGGGCGACGGTATCAGGCGATCCTTTTGCTCGTTTGTCCCCTATGACATTTTTTTTTTGTCCTAGACGACGAATATCTCCAACTGTTATAGATGTATTTTTTTTTCCAATTGTATTGATAGTTGGTCACATTCAAATTAACTTGAAAATAATGCAGACCTGATGTAAGTACCGTGTGAACTTCCGACGATTACATGTCAAACATTTGTTTTAATTCAGCGGTAAAACCGTCAGGCTTATCATCCCTAACCTAACTCCAGCGCTAAATTAAAGCCGGCGGCCTCGCGTGTTCCAAGTTTTAAATGCCACTGAAATTACCTTCAAAAGCGCGTTTCCAAACACATTTAGAAATAATTACGCGTAACGCGAACCAGTCGGGAACTTTTCCAAGTGCCAGAATTAAGGCTTGATTCGGCGGGCGATTTCCTACGATCCGGAGAACTTAAATTAAGCATAATTCGACAAACTTGAACCCTTTCCGGCGAAGGTCAAGGACTGAGTTGGTACAGCCAACACCGTAATTTTCATTTTTATTTGAGTGACTAACTAAGTTCGCGTTGTTTTATTTATTTTTTGGACACATCACATTCCCAATCATATATCTGTATCTAATGCGTCCCATGCGTCGTAAGCATGCGTCGTCCGAGATTTTACTGCCAAACTGTACTATTATAATTTAGTATATCAAACGTACATAAATTGTGATAAACCGTCAGGCTTTCTTGTAGTTTCTATTTTATTCTTACACTTTTCCTCACTTATGTCTTAAAATACACTTTTAATATGTTTTCTTGTAGAACTACGTATAGTTAAGTTCATATCATTGTAATAGTTAAGTACTTATGCTTTCTGAAAAAATGACTGACTGTTGAGTTTCTTTCGGCGTTTCTTCTCAACAGTGGTCTCTTCTTGTGAAATGCCGGTAGACTCAGACATGTAAAAGTGCCCTTGTGGCCTACTTGCAGAATAAAGTTCATTATTTCATTATTTCATTATTTCATTATAGTGACGTGCTTAAGAACCTAGCGATGTCTTGCTCATTGAGATTAATGTTAGTGAAGTCGCTAAAATGCAAATGACAGACGCGGGCAAAAAGTCATAAATTGAGAATATGGCAATGCTTAAGTCAAGTCTTCAAACCGACAGGAAAATGTAAACGAGTTAGTTTTACTAAGCGTTGTCAAGTGTAAGAAGGTACAAATAATCTTACATTTCATTATTAAGAAAGTAAGTGCATATCTACATAATGTTGACACTGGCCAAATCTTTAACTTTTAAATAAGTTTACCGACCATGTGTCTGATAGCGCACATGGAATATTTTAAATCTCTTCACTTTCACATTGTTACATGTTATCGATAGCTCAGCGAATCAGCGAGCTGAAGTGACGAATGAGTCCTAGAGTGGAGACCGCAAATCGGTAAACGTAGTGTAACCGTAGCTCCACACTACTCCTGAAATTGACCGAAGCTGGGCCAGGCGAAGTTGGTCGGTTGGGGTTGGTTTCCACAGCGAAGTGCCTCACTATCACATTCGCCCTTAGAATAATAACGCCTAGAAAGAAACCCAGTTCACGCGCAACAGTGAGGCCACTAAAAGTTAGCCAGAAATGGCTTAAAGCGCCGATCGGCTTGTCAGTTGCAAGGACGCCTGACAGGTTTAAAGAGCTCCCACATTTTCAATTATTATGGCGGTTTGTGCAGTGATAGGGTGTCAGAATGCATCTGATAAAAAGGATAAACATGCTAAGATAACATTTCACTCGTAAATATTATTCTTTAACTCGTACTTTTACGTAACACAGTTAATCAAAACTTAATATATTCTATAAGCGGCATGACAACGTAGTGTTTCCAGTGTAGGGGATTTTTTTTACCCATAATTCTGTCCTGATGATATACTGACTTATTTTTTGGGAGCCTATAATTAAAAATGCAAATATGAAAAAAATAAGAAGATAAATCACTTGATTTTTATCAAGCTTTTATTTGACTTGCCGTGTATGTTTGAGTATGTCTGGGTCAAATATTGCAAATCAAATTTGAATCGAGTTTAAATTTTGTACACCTGTTTAAATCAAGTGACAATGCATTATTATGGTACTACCAAGCTGGTCTGATGATGAGGACGGAAGGAGGCCATAGTAACTCCTAAATTACACAAAAACACGAAGTGTTAGGGCTCGTTACAAATGTCTTGATGATGAGTTGACGACTGTGCAAATAAAAGTGTTACGCCGGTTGATTAGGTCAAAAACTTCGAACGTCAATTTCAGTGCCTTAGAAGCGTTTTCATCTGCCTGAAAAGTAATTTCAGGCCGTTTCAGGATTTGACCATACCTATTTACGATTTTATTTATTTTCAACTGACATTGCAAATTAATAATAATAATAATAAATAAAAAAAACCTTTGTTTAATGTATTTAATAGTGTTTGAAGTCAACAACGGGTCTACTATTCAATTTAAATTTAGAATGTAATCAATCACCACTGGCAAGAGTATACCCCAAATTTCAGGGGAATGTGATTGCGCTAGCAACATTATTGCTGTGTTTGTGTGTGTATCGCCGCGTGTAAATACAAGTTGTTCACAGCTACATGAATCCATTTTATGCCTCACGTGTGGCGCCTCGGCCGCAAGAAACCATCCTTCTAGGTGTTATTATTCTAAGCATTCGCCTAACCTCGGCCAACTTCGACAGTAGGGTGGAGATAAGGTAATAAGATGGAATGACATTCGTAGGGCAGTGAGTGGTGACTGGAGGAGCAGAGCTAAGAATCGAGCTCAGTGGACTGATACAGGCTTATAATGAAAAAGATGATGATTATTTCACGCAACAAGTACTGCTTTAAACCTATACTCCACAATAAAGATCGACAAATCTTTTAGAAATTCCTGTTTTGCGGACTGTACCCGAGATCTATCTTCTATTTGACTTAAATTAGTTTTAGTAGGCGGCCCCGTTTCCCCGACAGAAGACAACCGTCTGAGCTCACTGACGCTATCTAGGCTTGTCTGTAATATCAAATATGACTCGGTGTTGCCCGGGGCTTTATACGTTACGTGTATAAAATACACGAGAACTTAGAGGTAATAAATAGACGATGCGGTTGGCGCAGTTTGCAGACACCTTCCTACTGAACCGGCGGTCCCGGGTTCGAATCCCGGCCGGGGCAAATATTTGTGTGATGAACTCGAATATTTGTCCTTGTGGGTCATTTATCTATATATATACCTATTTATATATTATGTATATCGTCATCTAGTACCAATAATACAAGCTTTGCTTAGTTTGGGATTAGATCGAGTTGTGTGTTGTGTGTGATTGTTTCATAATATTTATTTATTTCCCAAATGCATAAAAAATATCTATGTACGACAGGAGACAAATGGCTCGGACTAAATGCCGGGTATACTGTCTGTAATATCGAAGACTCGGCTGTCGCCTTCTGGAGATTCGTGTATAAATAAAAAAACAGACCAAGTGTAAGTCGGACTCGCGCACTGGGTTGTTCCTTAGTTTCCGTACAAACACCTTCCCATCTTAACTGGCCGAGTTAAGTTAAGTTTGCACCTGGTATGTATGGTGCCGCATACAAATGAGGTGCAAAGTCAACGCAACCGATCACGTTTTTGTATGGGAGCCCCACTTAAACATTTACTTCATTCTGTTTTTAGGTATTTGTCGTTATAGTGGCCACAGTCCATGAGATACAGCCTGGTGAAAGACAGACAGATGGACAGTGGAGTCTTAGTAATAGAATAGCATTAAAAATATGGTAAATTTTATGTACTTAGGTACTCCGAGTGACACGGAAATGCCCCGGACAGTAATTATCTTTGTTTAACTTGAAATAGTATTGTTGTTGAATTATTTGGTATCGTATTTATTTACAAATTGTGTGTCTTTGC
Source organism: Apotomis capreana (assembly GCA_947623375.1). Lineage (NCBI taxonomy): Eukaryota > Metazoa > Arthropoda > Insecta > Lepidoptera > Tortricidae > Apotomis > Apotomis capreana. The sequence continues at coordinate 880,955 of OX392499.1, forward strand.
TGCATCTGCACCAAGTATTTGAATCAGATATATGTTCCATCGATCGTTAATTCAAATAGCCTAAGTTACTTAAGTAAGTTTAACGTTGTACAAACGCTTGCATGTTTCTAGAACTTACTTTGACAAAGTGTAACTGCTGTCTTTGTTATCTATTCTGTGAACGTACATCAGTATTGTATATTTCGAGGAACGATCTGAATAATTTTTTGACGTTTACTGTCGTCTATTTGAAATAAAACCTTGTACCTAGCTCGTACACTGATAAGTACTTCTCTTCCATATTCACAAAATATCTAAAATAAATTCCTGTATTCATACTATAGGTCTCGTGTTTTGAACGGGAATGGCGGAGCAGTAACATTTATTTTATTTCGATTGTAGAAGCGTGCAAGAACAGTTGCAGGTACAAGAATACAATATTTTTACACACACTTCAAAGTACCTATGTTCCATGGTATTTTTAGTTTACATAGCGGAAAATTTTATTATATCTGTACATATTTAACATCACAACAGCCGAAAGAGGTCCACTGCTGGTCTCCTGCGCTCATTCGACCAAATACAACATCCGTACCGGAAGACAAAGCGTGAAAAGACCCCAATAAGATGCACTGACGCGACAAGATCGCGGGGTCCGTAGAATCCGACAGTACCGACACTATTTGGAGCACATGTTTCTATGTGTCTAAATATAAATCAAAATTCATATTTCGTATTTTTTCTGATTTTCCAGGCCATGTATTACAGTTTCAAAACCCAATGGGTTCTTTAAAATTTACTACGTAAAATGGTTTTGCTCTCAGTTAGAAACGCGATTTCCAGCCAGAATCGGACTGGTTAACACCGACAGGAAAAGTCGCCGTTGAAAAATTGCGGGACACTACGCGACGTCGTAAACATGTCTTTTAAATCCTGCAACCCCCACCAAACGTTACAGCGCCCCTCCTGTCCAGTTCTAAATCTACGTGTCTTTATTCAACGCGTAGAAATAGAAAGAGGAACGTAGATGAGATTAAAGGTTGAGGACTTTTTTTGTTTTGAAGCTGAGAATGTTAAGCCACGTTTTATTTATTTCACTTTACATGCTGCGCCGCAAACTTTTGTATTTCTTTCTCGTACAATAGGCCGAGGATTACGGGTAAGCCGGTACGATATAATTAAAACACCTATTGTGTACGGACGCAGAGCTTAAGCGGGCCGGGCGGTTATAGCGGAGTTTCAATTTGTGCCATTGAGATACATTATTTTTAACTTGGAATTGTGCGAGTCTTTTATGATTTTGGAGAAGTGGTAGAACGTAGATGGAAAGTTTCAATCTATGGAATTGCAATGTATGTGCATTACAAGAGCCCATAGTCCACATCCTATCCACGGACTTACGAAAGACATCGTGACCTAGTTGTTTAGTACGAGTATTTCAATATTTCATATGTATGTTAGATTGTAAGGTATTTATCTATGGGCCTTTGATGCCTGAAATAAACGAATTATTATTATTATGTTTGTGGATTTTTTTCCCATCTCGACTTTACGTCGGGTTTTTTATAGGGCCAGATACGGGTTTAACCAAGTAATCTGGTTCTTGTGTATAGGTGTGGTGTGCTTACGGTGTTGATTTTATATATTTTGTGTCTGGTGTATATCTGCCTGTGTTCTGTGGGATGTTTGTAATGTGGTTTGTGTATGTGGGGTAGGGGGGATAGTCGTAGTTTCCGGAACACTAAGCAGTGTGAGTGAAGTTGGGTTTAGGAACCGGCGTACTATCGAACAAGTGTCCAGTACTATTGATTTTTGTAGTGGAATATACGTTTTTGGGTGAAGATCTATTATTTTCAGGGCAGTGTGTAGGGTTTTAGGTATGATACCGGTTGAGGATATAATTATGGGTACTATCTTAACGGTTTCTTGGTGCCACATCTGTTTGATTTCGTCGGCTAATGGTATGTATTTTTGGATTTTTTCAACGTGTTTCTGTTTTAGGTTGTTTGTGTTGGGGACGGCGATATCTATCAGGTAAGTGGTTTTTGTGGATTTAAAGGTAAGTGTGATATCAGGTCTATTGCTGAGGATAGTGCGGTCAGTGATGATGTCTCGGTCCCAGTACAGTTTTACTTTGTTATTTTCTAAAACAGGTTTCGGTTTGTATTTGTAGTAGGGTGTGTGTGTTTCTGTCAGGTCGTGTTTGAGTGCGAGCTGTTGGTGGATGTATTTGGCTACATTGTCGTGTCTGTGTGTGTAATCCTTGCTGGCTAGTGCGTTGCAGCCTCCGGTTATATGGTCTATGGATTCAGTGTATTGGTGGCATAATCTGCATCTATCTGTTTCTATCGGTTCTTTCAGAATGTATTTGGAGTAGTTACGTGTTTTTATCACTTGGTCCTGTATTGCTATGAAAAACCCTTCTGTTTCACTAAATAGGTTTCCTTTTGTAAGCCAGGTGGTTGAAGCGGTTTGGTCTACGTAGTCTTGTTCCAGTTGGTGGGGGTATTTGCCATGTAATGCTTTGTTCTTCCAGTTTTCCAGTTTATGCTCGTCTTTCAGGATTTTAGAGGTCGGATCATATTGGTTATTGTTTAGATGCAGTGGTGTTCCAGATTGTGGTAGAGTTACTATTGCTTTATGTAGTGGACTTTGATCAGCTTTTCGGATGAAATATGTGCGCAGGTTATTTATTTGGGAATAATGCAGGTTTTTAATGTCTATAAATCCACGACCCCCTAGTTTTCGTTTTAGTGTAAATCGTTGTATGGCGGAATGTATGTGATGGTTGTTATATTTATTGCATGTTGTTCTTGTTGTAATGTTAAGGGCATTAAGTTCTGTGTCGGACCACTTGATGATTCCAAAGGAGTATGTTAAGACAGGGATGGCGTATGTGTTGACGGCTTTTACTATATTTCTGGCAGACAGCTGGGTTTTGAATATTTGGTTCAGTCTGTGTTTGTATTTAGTTTTTAATGTATTTTTTATGTCTGTATGATTTATAGATGTACTTTGCTGATATCCTAAGTATTTGTATGTTTCTCTGGGCTCCATACTATCTATAGTTCCTCCTTGTAATTCAAGTGTAAAATCATCTGTTCTATTGTGTTGTCCTTTGGTGATGCTATTTATTTTACATTTATTTGTTCCAAAAGTCATTTTAATATCTGTACTAAATTTTTCTGTAAGTTTTAATAGATGGTCCAATTCTTGTTTATTAGACGCATATAGTTTAATGTCGTCCATGTATAGTAGGTGTGTGAGTTTGGTTTTGTTTTGTCTGTCTATGACGTATCCGTATTCGGTGTTGTTAAGTATTCTAGAGAGAGGGTTTAAAGCAAGACAGAACCACAGAGGGCTAAGTGAGTCACCTTGAAATATGCCGCGTGCGATTTTGATCTGTGATGTACTGAGTGTTGTTGTGTTAGTCCTTAGGTTAAGTTTTGTTGTCCATTTGGTCATTGCGTGTTGTAGAAATTTTATTAAACTATTGTCAATTTTGTAAATTTTTAGGACGTGTAGAAGCCAGGAATGGGGTACACTGTCAAAGGCTTTCTGGTAATCAATATATGAAAAGTATAGGTTTCTGTGTTTCTGTCTTACTTGGTTGTGTATTTCTGCATCTATTATTAGCTGCTCTTTGCACCCCATTGAGCCTTTACTGCAACCTTTTTGTTCTTCTGCTATTATTGCGTTGGATGTAATGTGTGCGTTGATTTTATGTGTGATAATGGATGTCAGTAATTTGTACATAGTTGGGAGGCAGGTTATGGGTCTGTATTTGGATGGGTTTGTTGTGTCGTTATCTTTCGGTTTTAAGTACGTAATACCTTGGGTAAGAAATGCGGGAGTGTCGTGTGGGTTGTGTATAAGGTGATTTAGTGCGTTTGCTATGCGTGTATGAGTTGCGGTTAAATACTTGATCCAGTAGTTTTGTATTTTGTCAGGTCCAGGTGCCTTCCAATTAAGAGTTTTATTTATTGCTAGGGTGACATCGTCTTTACTGATTATTATTTGTGACATAGGTTCTATTGAGTTCATTTCTTGTTCTTCAATTTCAGTCCATGCAGTATGTCTATTATGTTGAGCTGGTTTTGACCATATATTTTCCCAGTATTGTTGGATCTCAGTTACATCTGGTTGTTGCGTCACTGTTATGTTTTCAGAATTTAGTTTTCGGTAAAATATCTTCTGGTTAGTGTTGAATGTAATATTGTCTGACTTTCTTTGATTACTTTTCCTATATCGTTTCAGTCTTTTAGCGTATGATTGTAATTTCTGTTTATGTGTATCTAGTAACTCTATTAATTCTTGTGTGTTTTTGTTGTTCGGGTTTATTTTTTGCTGTTTCTTTTGTGAAAGTTTTCCATTGAGGTATTGTGTGAGCTGTCCTATTTCTTTTCTGAGTGTAGTGATATTGGTTTCTAGTCGACTTTCCCATTTGGGTTTCTTTTCTTTGTATGGGGTTGTATTAGCGGTATTATGTTTTACTATCTTTTTGTTATGTATTGTCGTTACTGTTAGTGCAGCACAATATATGAGATCATGAATATCTTTAAAAGTGATATTATCTTTGTTTTGTAGGTGTTTTTCTATGATTTCGTTAAGTGTGTTAACTGTTTTTATAAGTATGCGAGTTGTTTGTTGTTTAGGGATTGTGGGCCTGAGTGTGGGATCTGTATCGGTGTATTTGATAAGCATTTCTGTAAATGTGTCTTCTATTTGCTTGTAATCTATTGGATCTGTGTGTGTGTCTGTTGGTTGAGTTTCTTGTGTATGTATCCTTTCACTATTTTGGGAAACATGTATTGTTTGTGTGTTTATTTCTTGTTCATTTATACAGTTATGTGTGTGTTGTATACTTGGTGTGTCCGGGGGCGAATCTTCGACACGCTGTTGTATTTGGGAGACCGATGTGTTTAATGTGTCTTCTTCCTCGGTTGTGGTAAGAATATTATTTGTTGTATGAGGTAATAGTGTTTGTTTTATGCGGTCCCTTTCAGGTGCGGGTATTCTATTGTTTCGGTGTATGACTCTAATTTGATCTGAGAGGCGTTGTTGTGAGAGATGACTCAGTTCTGGAAATTGCTCAGTAAATTTTTGATGTAATAGTGGTCTCCAGGCTGTGAGATCAGTTTCGCACATTGTCACTGTATAGTAGCAACGGAGAAGGTTTATATTAATTTCATCAGTCCATTTCATCCGTTGTCTACTTTTTCCAGCTAGGGTGGTTGCAGGAAGCATGTCCTGTAAAACACTTCTGGCTGGTGTATTGCTGTCGTTGTTTGATGAGGGTGTGTTTTGATCTACGCTGTTTGGTGAACAATTTTCAAATATTCGCGTAGGATGGGTGACGTCTGTGATGGGCAAAAGTGTGTTAGCCGGAGCTACTTCTGCAACATCATATGACATTGGTGATGTAGTCGTCGAGGTTGATGATGATGATGATGATGGGTATTGGTATGAACATGGCGATGAGCTTGGCGATGTGAATAGGCTAGATGACGATGTAGATGGCAATGGTGAGGTGGGTGTGTTGTGAAGTAGCGACGAGTTATCGTCACTATTGGCTGCAACAGTCTGGGACTGGGCGGCTCTTAGCGATACGTTGCCCCCCCCAGAATACGTGGGGCAGCCTGGATCGGATGATCCAGTGCGGGATTCTCCCGGCTGGGTACCCGCCTGGGGTAGTTTTCTGTTTCTTAGACGCATCGCATGTTGGCTGGTACTATAGCTCCGTTGGTCATTGATATGTATTTAGCTTAAAGCTGTCAATGTCCGCCCCTCACGTGGCATCAGATGGTCGAGCCGGACGTGGAGTTAGGTTTATGAGGGGCTTATTATTATTATTATTATTATTATTGCTTGTACCTACCCACGCCTTTACGTTCAATGGCCTAACGATTGACGCCGTACTCACAGCCTTTAACCTATTTTATATAGAAAACTACCGTAAGTCTCAGATATACTAGGTCGATGCAGAGTCAGCCACCGGCTAAGCTTGCACCATAGATTGGAGCGGAGTTGTGCGATCTTCGATTTGTATAACGCAGTAACTACAAAATAAACTACAACAGAAAGTTGAAAGAAATAATAATTTATTTAGAAAAGTTTATGAAAAATATTAGGTAATATAGAAATTATTTTTTGATGATGATTTAAATTGACTGGCGTTCAGATAGCTCTACCAAACGATTCAGCTCTGTGCGCTTTTCAGCCAATTTCTTCTTTTCGTTGATTTTTTTGATTCGTTCGAAAGGAAATCCAGGCTCGAAGAATAAACCATTGATGTTTCGGACTCTGGAAAGTGCAACATAAGACATGCCTAATGCAAATTCAGTGTCTCCAATGTTTACAACTGCTTGATCTAGAGTTAAGCCTTGAGAACGGTGAATGCTTATTGCATATGCAAGCTGTATGGGAAATTGCTCCCTTGAGAACGTTGTTGAGCCTTTCCTGAATGAAACTGTCACTGGTGGTATTGGCAATATGTTGCAGTTCTGGAGTTGCGGACCTGAATATGATGCAAATTCCACCATAATGCAAATTGGAAAATCGTCACTGAAACGGTTGTCTTCGCGGTGATTGTACACAATGTCTACAACTTTACCAATTGTTCCATTGCACAAACCCGCAGCAGTGAATAAATTTTGCCTCAGTATGACTTGGGGCCCTTCACACAAATACAGCTCAGATGCTAATCCTCTAGCGTCATCAGAAGATGCTGTTGCAGCCCTTGGGTCGTTGTGGATGGCGTTGATTCGAACAACAACAACGAACAACGACGTTCCTCAACTTATCAAGATTGAACGACTCGATTTCTTTGTTTGTTGAAATCAATCGAATTACATCTCGTGTTGAGGATACTGAAGCTTGATGCTTTGAGATGAATCTGGTTTCGATCAACTTGTAGTCAGCAACTGTGACCTCACCTACCGACAATCTCTGCAAACAATCTCTGAATTGCTTCTGATCTTCACCCACTTGCCTCATGATTTGTTTCAACATAAAAACTTTTTTGATGTTACGATAAGCAATTTGGCCTTGTACTGCGACTGTATTTGAGCTCCGAGGAGTGTCATATAGGGGAACGTCACCGACAGGTTGAAGTTGATTGAAATCGCAAAAAAAACAACAATGTATCCACCCATGATTTCGTTGAGTGGTCTTGCTTGCCGCAGCCGATGGTCGATTTGACCGAGAAGTTTCAAGCCTATCATCGAGTATTCGTCAATAATCAAAATCTTGATCTCTGCCATCTCTTCTTGAAATTGCTGGAGTTTCTCCGCTGACATGTCCCTCTGTTGATAGTTCGACAACCGTAATGCACTGTGAATTGTCTGACCGTTGATGTTATTTGCTGCCACGCCTGTAGGAGCCATAAGAAGCACTTTTTCTTTTCATGCAAGATTTACCTGTGCCGGCCGCACCAATAACGATTGCTAGCTTTTCATCAGTGAGAGAATCCAGGGCAGAATTCACTAAACTTATTACCCTAGATTGATCTGAGTTAAGATTGACACGACACGCAAAAAATTTGACTCATTATTGCGGACGAATGCTTCCTTTGCAGCCTTGATGAAGTTAAGGTCTCTAGGTGCTTCAGGATATCTTTCAAATCCTCTGTTCCAATTCATTGCGCGATCAATTTCACGAAATCCAAAATCAACCAACTCAGGTGCAACTCCTGGCATTGCTTCAGCAAGAGCCATCCATTCATGTGGGTCTCTGACGGCTTCTTGAGATTCTTCTTCAGGGTCTTCGTCGGGTATTATTTGAGGCAATTCCCATGTGAGGATGTCGACTGTAGCAAATGATTCCTTCCACGTAGAATGGGTCTTTAGCTGATTCATGTCTCTCCATGGCAGATTGAAAACCAATTTCAGTCAAATACATACGTAAATATTCGCTTTCGGAATAGTCAAAACTTACATGTTACACTAATTGTCACCTTTGATATTGAAGCTTGTCTATGAAAAAGTTTTCTTTCTTAATTTACCTTTGTGTCATTGTCGATGCAGAGTCAGCCACCGGCTAAGCTTGCACCATAGATTGGAGCGCATTTTTTTTTTTTTCGAAATTTTCTCTTCGTCACGACCTAGCGAAATTTAATTTTTGCATTTTAAAACAAAAATTTCTAAAATCGGTTGAGAACTCGCTGAGATCTGCGCATTGTTACAAAGTCCATTCGAGTCGATCCATGGGAGCTTCGCTCGCTTCGCTCGCTTCGCTCGCTCCGCTCCAATTAAAATATGTACTTACGTATAACTCACGTCGTAGAAGTCGAATATTGCTCGACAGTCATGTTTAGAATCAGTTCGCAATTCATCATCAGAAGAGCCGATCAGTCGCGGCGGTGGCGAACCGAGCACGGGCTCAAAGAAAGCCATTTCATATTTTAGCATTAACCTTTTGAAATTATGGATGAATATGGAACAATATTATGTAGAAGTTCTTAAAGTGCACAAGAAAAGATTTTTCAATAATCACCCCTTAATGGTTGAATGAAACTAAAAACTGGAACATATCCCTCAATAGATCATCTTATTATGTTTCAAGACTCACGGAAATTATATGAATGTATTCATATTTGTTATCAAAGGCAGTTATTATGTATTGGCATTGAATACGCTTTTGTAGTCTACATTCCAATTCGCGTTTATCTAGCCTGGTAACATTAGTATGCCATTGTGTCGAGAACTCTTTGTATGACACAATAAATGTACGTTATGCACGGAAAAAAGATATTCGGAATATACTAGAAAAAGCTAGGGACAGAAAAAGAACTATTCTATGTAGATGCTTTGACAACCGGAGGACCATTCAACCAAGCAACACAATGGACACTTACTGACTAGGCAGTGACGTCAAAACGTGTGTAATATATGTTCGCAAACATCTGTATTACATAGTTATCAATCAATCAATGGCCTTTCAGTCTTTTACAGACTATACAAAACAGTGTCATGAAGGAAAATAACGCTTTTTCATGGCTACGCAAGCCAATACGAGAACGACACATGCGACCACAGGTTTGGCAGTTATGTACTAGATATATAGTAGGTGGCACAGCAAGCACCTGCCTACTGAGCCGGCGGTCCCGGGTTCAAAAATCCCAGCCAGGGCAAATATTTGTGTGATGAACTTGAATATTTGTACTCGACTTTTTAATAATAATAATACAAAAACAATAAAAATAAGTGAGTATTTATTTTAGTACGAAAATGTACGTGCACAATAAAATATGTTAAGAGGAACTTCGGCACCTAACTGCAGTAATATCCTTATAACATCTCTAGGTCTGTCAACTTTTAGCAATCATTAGTGATTCCCAGTCTATCCCGTAAGTCTTATACCTACTTGGCAAACCTTTCATTAAAGTTCCTTTTTAGCCAAAACCGAGTAAATGTTGAATTAGTAACTGCTTTGTCCCGTTCTTAGGCTGAGAGCTTCTGTTGAAATGCTTGTAATAATATAGTGTCGGATTAAACTAAGGGTCAAAACACAATTCCTCTGTCCGTTGTCGTGACGTGGAACGTTGCGACAATATATGTGACGCCGTGTCTTCGTTGCGTAATAATAAATAAATATACTATCACTAGTGGCCGGTGTTCGGTTAAATAAACAGTTTGATGATTGAGTTCTTCATTGGAAAAATAACCTTCTCATTCTTAAAAACAATCTTAGAAGGAGAGCCATCTTGACCTCATCATGCGATTTTGTAATTTCTTGTCCTAGACCCTATCATTTCGGGTACCTAATGAAAGGGCATTATTACCTTAAAGCAGAATTTCTACGTTGTTCGAAGTCGGTTCTAGCCTAAAATTGAAATTTGTATAAAATAAATAAATATCGGCCAATTTCACACAAATCGATTTAGTCCCAAATTAAGCCCAAGAAGGCTTGTGTTTTGGGTACTATGATGCTTTACAAACTGCGCCAAAGGCGTCATCAAATGATGATGTAATTGTGACGCAAGTGTGTGCCCTTACTGTCTTATTTCCCAACTTACCTATATTTTTCTCTATAACAAAAAAAAACCTTCTGTTTTTTTAATGTCTCTTACTTTTACATATTAAAGCTATCCAAAAGTTTAGAGATTCAGAAAAAAACACCGAAATTATATTAGGATACACACTTAAAACATATATTTACGAGTACACCTGTCTACAACTGGGTTTCTCTCTTTGCGTCAAAGAAATCTCAAGTTGTCAAAGTCAGGTACAACCTAAGTTAGTTTCATGCAACGTGACTTCAAGTTAATTTAAAACTTGTCACGTGACATTAAGTTTGCGACTCGGGCTCCTGGCCTACAGCGCTTCAGCTTGCACGAGAAACTTCCAAATTACCCGTCTAGCCACTTATTTGTCCGAAAGTCATTATCTCCCTCAGAGAGGCCCGTAATAATACAGACACAACTTATATCGAACAAGTTGCTTTAAATCCTTATCTAAATCAATAAATAATCATAATATAAGTACATAAGGTTGTCTGGAAGATATTGTTCTCTAGCGAAAAGACCGCCTATTGCTATTCTTCAATTTATGGTTTCTCGTGTTACGTTTTTCTGGTTGGTGTTCAATAAAGTATTGTTGCATTGTATTAATTAACCTGCCACAAATCGATCTAAGACCAGACTTAGCTCTAATAGTCTTGTGTTATGGGCACTAGATGACGATATGCATGATTATATAGATAGATACAAATACTTCAATACTTAGAAAACATCCGTGACCCAGGGACAAATATTGATAGGCAGATATAAGTGGGCTGTTCAATTTCTTTCGGCTTTCTTCTCAACAGCGGTTTCCTCTTGTGAAATATCGGTAGATTCAGATTCAAACATGTAAAACGTAAAACTGCCCTTGTGACCTATTTGCAGAATAAACATTTTAATGTTTGCCATTCATACCTATTGGAATTAAATTTTATTTAATGTCTGGCTGTATGGGATTTACCTGTGTCTCTGTTATTTTTTTATAACCTATCTAGTTTATAGATGTCGCCACCGCCTTTGTCGTGCCTGTGGTTTTGTATCGGAATACTGTCGAGTGCCGAATAAACTAAAGTAAATTAAAGAAATTTTGTTTAATTCTCGTGAAATCGAAGTTGGTACGATGGCACGGTTGAAGTGGAAATGGGAGGCCCACGAAGCCCGGGACACGGATATATTCAGTAGTTTCGATTCTACGTTAATTAGTCAATCAGTCAAAGTAAATCATATTTGGGTTTAGCCGCGCATAGCCACTACGACTTATGATATGATGTCAATGATTGGTCAGAAAGGTGTTATCACTTGTAGTGAACTGTGAACATGTTATGACTTTCTCATGTGTTTTGACTAGAAATAATTTACCATTCAAATTAAAATTGTTGTGCCCCGCGTTTACGCGAGGTTAACCTACGCGTAGGTACCTACGGTTTAATTTTCTCCCGTAAACTCCGCACTTTGATTTTAATATGAAAGTGATCAAAATTAATATTTTTTCTTGAAATTTTATTTACTTGCGTGTTGAACAATTGACTTTCAATTTGACAAAGTGGCCCCGCTGTTTCAGATCGTTGTATGACTTAACAAACTTTCAGTGTAAACCCCTAGCAACATTTTCATTTCACGACATTGTAAATAACGGCAAATGACAGCGCGTCACGAAATGGCTTAGGAAGTTGCTTCCAGGAGTATTCCAAGAAATATATTTAATATACTTTGAGCTTAAGTCACGCTAAGTCAATAAGGTCATCATCATCATAAATTTAAGCCAAACTCTTGTGGATGCAATATACGTCAAAATCATGTCAAATGATATACGTAATATGGATATATGACTACAAAAACTGCATTCGAAATGTAATTAAAGTCTTATCCATGTTATGCTTTTTTCGTCACCATATTGCATCCACTGTCCGCCCTTTGCTTATGTAGTACTTAGCTGACTCCATCTATCCCTATCCATAGCCAACTCGACGTCTTATTCTCTCTTATTTATTCTTGATCTCTCCTGCCTCGCTCTCCTTCAAGTTTTCCTTCGATGGTGTTGCTTATAAAAGCGTCATGTCGTAGGGTGTCGTAAGGTGACTAAACAAAGTCAAACAGGAATAATATCATCGAAAAGAATCGGAAAATATCTACAATTAGAACGAAACGATAATAAAGTTAAAATAAAACATCAACTCAACGCGCGAATATATCAGATACATACGGATACAGCAAAGAAAAGACAACAGGTGGAACTGAAAGCGGAATTTTTAGTAGCAAAGTAAAAAGCACGTTCCACACGAGACAATTCGACTGACCAATCTAATTGTCATCGAATTGGCTCGCAAGCTGACTCTCAGTTCACACGTAGAGAATCAGAATCACATTGCCAAATTCATTTTATATTTCAAATCGGTCGTCCCACTGACTGTCCGATAGTCCTAAAATGGCCGGACCGGCAGTCTTTAACATTCTAACGGGAATCGAAGAAGTCCCTTTTCCTATAAAACAATAGTTGTACATATACCGTAAACCGGGGTCACTTTATGAAAATTTGAGACTACTTTGATTGATTAATGGTTATAAAAATGCGAATATTCATAGCTCGATTGGGCAAATGAAGTAAAAGGTTAGGTAATTTATGAAGGTAGGTATTTCATTGCCACAGATGGTAAAAAAAAAATAAGGCGTAAAAGGCTTTTCCTAAGTAGCCCTTGCATTTTAAACTCACCCCGATTCACGGTACTGTGATGCTACGTGGGGTGATAGCCTCAGAGGAGGAATTCAGAGCAGAGAAAGGGCAGCGAGAGGTTTAAATGTGCTTTTATTTCATCGTCCAGTATATGACTAACTCTACATATTTTATTTATGACGGATGTCACTCGTTCGTTCTAATAGTTAAAACGTATTTATTTTTATATCAGTGGCCAACACCACTAAGAGTGAAGTTCAACCTTCACAGTACGTACCTTAATTTGCCTGGGTCTCAATTTGACGATTAACGTTGACAATAACCTTTTCCGAAGTATACATTTTCTATCTCATTGTCTTTAGGGACCAAAATTTGCCGCTCTTGACAGTTGCGCCAAATGCGACTAATTTAGCGATGTGCTCTACCTTCAAATGTATTTATCTCAATGTCAATGATATTAAAGGACGTTTACAAGTTTTTATATTAACGTTAAATTACACAAGATATGTGCAGTATGGAAAATGATACTCACAATAAATGAATAAGGTAACACGGCCAATAGAGATTGAAATAAATAAATCCTTTATGCATCAATATTCACTAGTAATCCCTAGACAAGTATACGTTATTAATAAAGAGCCTTTCTTTTAAAATGCTTTTCCTTCATCGGCTTTTATCTCAAGAAACTCGAGAACAACTTAATGCCTTCAAGAAAATCTAACGTGTAACAGAATACACGTTGAATTTCGCGCACAATATTATACTGCCGTCATATCGAAATAGGGCGCTTCTACATAAACTTGAAAACGGAGAAAAAAATATTTTGTAAATTTGAAATTAAAAAATTCGCTGCGTGAAAGAATATAAAAAATGTGATACTTTTTTAATGCAAAAACGTGTAGAATCATTTGGGCTATAGGGATTGATATGCAAAATCCAATTTGGATAACATTTAATAATAAATAAATGATATTTTATCTTTTCTCTTAGTAAAAAAAATACAAATAAATACTTTTATACTACAGTAAAAAGACGTGTCTGGCTAGAAACGTCTTTTCAGCGTAGTTTTTTATTAAAACTTCTTTTTTACTTAGTAATAATACCCATAGCGCATTTAAGTTAACGAAATAAAAAGGACGCATATAGCCATTAAATGCTTTTTAACGTAGGTTGTAAGTAAAACATCGACCTACTTAAAAAGAAAAAAGCAGAAACGTCTGTAACGCATTTTGATTTTTGATTTTTGACCAGCCCTAATACTTGGTACATTATTGTTGAAGTGAAGGAAGTAGGCAATTGCTTTTTTTTTAGTTACGTTACCTACACATAAGTTTTAGTTTTATCGCTTTATAAATGTCAAAACGGAATTCTTGCATTCACAATTTTCGATTTGTTTTAATAAAAAGTACAAGTGTATTTTTTTTCCGAAAACGTCAAAAGCTATTTGAAGCAACTGATTTTAGCTTATGTACTCGTATGCCTTTTCTATATGGCCGTTTTTTTTAATGATTGTACCTGTCTCCTTTGAAGAAAATGTATATTTTAATACGACGACCCTTTAAATTTAAAGAAAAGCAAACTAATATATTTATGTATATTTATTACAGTACACTCAAAATATACACCAGACATCAAAGCAAGAATAGGTTTAGCAAACGTGGCTGTTAAAAATAAAAATAATTTAATGACCGCAAATAGGTATATCCCAGAAAATAAAAAATAACAAACGATTTTTTTTTATGGGGTGCATAGTTTTCTATGGGTGTGAAAATCGATCATAACGCAAAGGTAAGGGAAGGTACGGAAAACCTTCGAAATGTGGTGTTGGTGAAGCATTTAACAGTAAATGGTTGAACACCATAAGTCCGGTCCGGTCCAGGGATAGTGGCGCTACAAACAGCTTTCATATGGCAATAATGTGCATACGTTATATTATTAAAAACGTGAGTAGCGATTTATCACAGACCAAACTGAAAACATTTTTTACCGGAATGCCGCTCAATCCTTCGTTCTTCTTGCGAAAGAATTACTGAATTCTATTGAAAAAACTTGACTTTTATCACTGTGGACAGTTTTGGCTTAATTATAAAAAAAAAACTAAAATGGAATAAATATTTGTATAGAATCTTTTTATCGATTCTATATTTTTTTTTTTTTATGTGGTAATACCACATTTTTATTTTTATAAATTATGACACAAAGGTAAATTAAGAAAGAAAAATTGAATGCGATCTACTACAATCGAAGCGGGGTTTGAACCCGCGACCTCTGCGTTACCGGCGCATTGCTCTAAAATGGAATATGTAAAAAGTCTTGTTACCTCTTTGTTTACTTACATCAGTGACATTCACTGACTTTCAACGTTAGTTACCAAAAATGTGTCGTTGTCAGTAAAGTAGTATCTCTAAAGAACCGCATTATGGCGTGGGTTGAAAAACACCCTGTTAGAGTATACATACTACCTATATCAGCTACACCGACAGGAGTTTGAGTCTTAAATTTATGATGATAATTTAAAGAAAACCTTAAAATTTCCTTCAACTGCCTGGACGCATCTGATTGAATTGATATCCAACCGCGAGCCCCCTTTACACCGCACGCTTAACTTTACTACGTAAAAAAGACGGTACTGACACTTGCGCCTGACTTATTGTGACTTAAATGGTGATTTCACTAAGATGAAAAGGCGCAACTACGCAGAACCGTCTTTTCTTCATATAATCGTGTAGAAGCGCCATTTATTTTTATGAAAATGTCCATATTTTTCTAAAATAATAAAACGCTTTTGCTTAGATGGGTCTTTTTATTTTAGCATACATCAGAAATGCCTTTTCTCATTCGTTGTATACGCTGTATCCCGCAGATACGTCCTTTTTGATTGTAGGTTTCACAGGGTTCTGTTAATTTTAGTCAAATTTAAAAATACTGGTAGATCCGTCTTTTTTTGCTGATTCCGAATATGTATAGAACTCATTTTTGACAAAAATGTTAGATGCGCCCTTTTTCGATATGACGGCAGTATAACATTGTGCATTTTACTAGAGCATTAGGAATTTTACAAAGTTGCCTCTAGCTTGCGCTATTTGAGCGTATTAAAATATGTAAAGCAGGTCTCGTTTTATCACGGAGCGGTGTTGCTTCTCGTTATTTGTCGGGGTATTTATAATATAGAAAATGTCTAAGTATTCTAAGTCCACAGCAGCAGAAGCAAATACTCTATCCGAGAGAATAAATTCGAAATTAACTAAATATTTCTAAACATTAATCTTTTTAATTAATCTAGGAGGTGCCCGCAACTTCGTCCGCGTATTTTTTTCTTTACATTACAAAGGTAAAAAAAAAATTGGTTGCCTGTAAAGTCGGTATACGGGCGAAAGTTTTACGTGACAACGACTTTGAGTGGTAAAATAATTTTAATGTGAATATTCATTCGTATAGTAGGAAGAAGGATGAAATAATAGTAACAATTTAAAACATTTATTTATACACACTACACAATCGTTTTACAATTAACTGGCAACGTGTAAACTTGTATGCAGGCGCCTAAGCGAAATAGAAGCGCAAGACATGAACCGGTGTGTATGCCTATCTCTCTCACTCTCTCCCTCTCACTCGCTCTCATTGTGAGCGCATAACGTGAGCGGAGCGTAACGCAGTTTCTTGAAGTGTCACCCGGCAAACCAATTTATAAGACGTTGTCACGTCAATAAAATAGTAAAAGTCCCATCTTTGCATGTCCAGCTATCCCTGTACCAAAAATGGTTAAAATACGTCCAGCCGTTTCAGCGTAATAAGAAGACAAAGGAAATTATGACCAACAGATGGCGCCAGACTGGCATGGCGCCGCGCGTCCATATACGAAGAAGAAATACTTTCCGAAATCATGACCCCTATCCTAATAAGAGATTTTCAAATACAAATCTAGTATAAAGCAGCTTAATCATAAATCGGCGGCGGTCCATGATAAGCCTAAGAATTTAATGATCTGGCGAATTATACGATCGAAAATTCTAATCATGTATTGAGAATCTATTTTCTATGGAGGGGTCATGGATTCAGGTATTGTATGCGCGCGCGGCAGCGCCAACAGCGCCATATGTCGGAATTCCTTCCTGCGCTCATATTTTTTGTACTGGGATAGCTGAATATTCAAAGATTCCCGACTACGGTAAAAGGGAAGTCACGTGGACGAAGTTGAACTTCATGGTATTAGTATAAATAATATAACCCACGCAACGTTTCATATGACGCCTTGAAGTCGCGTAGGTATCTTATCTTATCTTGAATATAATACTTTACACGTTGCACGCCATAGATTTCCACGATATCCGACGAGGAAGGTGGTGACTTCAACCTGTTCCACGTTTACTCCTTTCGAGTACACCGAGAGCTGTCGAGCTGTAAGTCGAGGGAACCAGACCACGCGGAAGATCACAGATGAGGTGGACGGATCAAGTAAAAACCGCCGTCAACGGTCGTCTACACGAATGTACCAGGAGGGCAGCAGTACGAGAAGAATGGCGTCGCATTGTAAAGCAGGCCACAAAATCAACGACGTGACGGCCACGACCTCTCTGGCAAGAGTGTACCCCCAAAGAAGAAGACACCGAGAGCTGTCAGGATGGTCACCATAATCTAAAACGCCGGACGTGTTTTTTTATTTTTATTTAATGCAATTAGAGAAAATTGGATTTAGTCCAGTCTCAATTAAAAGTTGAAATATTTTAAATCACCTGAGAGCTAGAAGCAGACGTGTACAATTTAACAGTTCAATAGACAACTGCTGGCAAATAGCTTGGACGTAATTTCCGAGCGAAAATATTGAGAAAACACTCGATATCAGTGCTTTGATCATGTGATATCTATTCCGGCAATTACATTTTCTTTATTTACGACATCAAAAGGAACAGAGCGACACGGCGACACGGCAATAAAGACAATAAATTTGGACAAGGCTAACTATGGTTTATTTATTAAATCGTTTTATTTACATGCGACTAAATCCAGATTCTGACTAAAATTGCATTGACATATTGAGCCATATGACTATCACTTGTCATAATTTTTGTCACTCTTTATCTTTATACCTTCAAACATTCTGCTTGTTGCAATCATTTTTCTCTATGATTTAACATATTTCGTAACATTTATCAATGTTACTACTTTGAACTGGGCTATTGCGATTGAATGGCATTTTGAAACCTGCAGTTGAATGCTTCATTGATAATTTTTGGATTCAAAAACTACTTGTAAAGAACACAACACCTGGCCTCCATCTGAAACAGAAAATATAATAAATTAATAATTAATATAAATATAGGAACTTACCTGGTCTGTTTAAACCCGCTACTGATGTGTGCCTGTAACGTAATGTATATGTGTGAATAAACGCTCGTGTACGGGCGCGAGTCTATGTGTGCGTTAGCTTGTCATAGTCAGTGACCCTTTGACCGCCATCTAATACGCACGCATGTACTCGCTCCTTAAGCACAAGCTTTCCAAAATATCGCTGTTTCTACTCACCGAAGTCCTTACTTGTCCTGCGCCTGCTCCTGTCGGCTACACTACTCTTAATTCAACTGCTTTTTTTTCAACTTATTATCACGCAATAAAAGCATGAAATAGTTATGTTATTATCTCCAACTCAGGGAAAAGTATTATTCACTCTAAACAATTGGTTGAAATTATCAATATGAATTAAAATACAAAACGGGTTTACTCAGTACTCACGTCCTAGAAGTCAAATATCGCTCGACATGATCCGGATAGGTTGGCGATTTATTATCCTCACATATAAAAAAAATTGGGCATTTGCAAGTCCGACTCGAGCATGAAGGGTTCCGTACCATAATCCATAATAATTTTGTTGTATGGGAGCCCCCTTAAATATTTATTTTATTTTATTTTTAGTATTTGTTGTTATAGCGGCAATAGAAATACATCATCTGTGAAAATTTCAACTGTCTAGCTATCAATTGTTTACAATGAAGCGAAAAATTGAAAAAAATAATGGTTCGGACAGGATTCGAATCTGCGTTTTCAACGGCTTTCCCTGCGTTTCGGCTTTGTCTAGCTATCACCGTTCTTGAGATACAGCCTGGTGACAGACGGACGGACGGACGGACGGAGGGACGGACAGCGAAGTCTCAGTAATAATGATTTCAAAATAATGATTTCAAAATGTATAAGGCATTTTTAGGGTGGCTCATTAAATATGAATAATATTAAGAAACTTTTAGAAGACTCAACTAAGTCAAACGGTCATAATATTTATTAAAAGCTTAAACTTTCAAAGTGGCCGCAAACAATTGTTAGAGTGTAGTTCTAATTTGAAATAAGTTTGTACTTTAAGTTAAAACTAATTTAAATTAATTGAGGCTGCTTGAACTTGTCAAATTCCATTGGTGATTTAACGAGAAATAAAACTTTAATTTATTTTGATCTTGAGTGTTGTCTGGAAACTATTTTGTAGAATTTCAAGCGATTCGAACATTCCAATAAATGTTGGAATTAAGAGTTCAATGTTCTTGTTAATCCTGGGAGTCCCGAGGTATAAACAAGTACCTACTCTTTATTGCATACCTTACAAAAACAAACATTAAAACAAAATAAGAAATTACAATAGAGTTGAACAACAGTCGGTCTTATCGCTAGAGAGCGATCGCTTCCAGACAACTTAAGCGCAGTGAAGTCAACGCCATTTTAATAGTGATATTACGCATTGAGGTTGTTCAAATAAAGATCCTGATTTTGGGTCAGGGGGTCACACATTGACGACGACCTTATAATTTGGTGGTGGCCATACACACTTCGTTGAGAACATTATTATATTATTCTGTAAAATGAGCAGTGTCAGCAATGTCGGCTCATCCGAGCAAATACGCAAAACTTCGCTTGATATCTATGTTTAGATATTTAGGTTTGAAATAACATCAGTACACAATACTCATAATTATAAAAATATTTATTTCAAGAAAAAAGGAAAAACAAAGTAACAGTAAATAAAAAACTTAAAAACACTACTAATTAATTAATTAAAATAATCTAAAAGAAATTCAAAAAATTACGGCATTTTACCGTAAATGCTGGCAGCATTTCCTCGCTGAACAGCTATGCTGATACGTTTTGCGAGGAAGCTGTCAGCTCTTCGGTCCCCAGCGGTCTCTGTAAGGTGGTCTCTACTCATAATTTATACAATAATCATTGCAAAAAGACTAGTTGCCACCACGGGGGGCCGAGGAGCTGGCAGCTTCCTCGCTCAACGTATTAGCCATGTTATTGAGCGAGGAAAAGCAGCTAGCGTCTTCGGGACCATGCCAAAGAAGCCCGATTTTTAAAGTCTTTTTTATATAAAATTTACTCCGTTTTTAGGGTTCCGTAGCCAAATGGCAAAAAACGGAACCCTTATAGATTCGTCATGTCTGTCTGTCCGTCTGTCCGTCCGTATGTCACAGCCATTTTTTTCCAAAACTATAAGAGCTATACTGTTGAAACTTGGTAGGTAGATGTATTCTGTGAACCGCATTAAGATTTTGATGCAAAAATAAAAAAATAATAATAAATATTGGGGGCTCCCCATACTTAGAACTGAAACTCAAAATTTTTTTTTCATCAAACACATACGTGTGGGGTATCTATGGATAGGTCTTCAAAAATGATATCGAGGTTTCTAAAATATTTTTTTTCTAAACCGAATAGTTTGCGTGACAGACGCTTCCAAAGTGGAAAAAAGATGGTCCCCCCCCCTCTAACTTCTAAAATAAGAAAATGAAAAATCTAAAAAAAACATATGATGTACATTACTATAAAAACTACCAACGAAAATTGTTTTGAACGAGATCTAGTAAGTAGTTTTTTTTTAATACCTAACTTTGCAAGTTTGCACCTAATTTATATGGGGCGCTATACATACCAGGTGCAAACTTAACTTAAACACTTAGGGATGGAAAGTGTTTGTACGGAACCCTCGGTGCGCGAGTCCGACTCGCACTTGGCCGGTTTTTTTATTGCATATATTTTAGTTAGTTAAGTTCTTAGTTTATAATTTGCATTCTAATTTTGGTATTGTCATATTTATATATTCAGATCGATTTCAACCACCATTATGGCAACAGTAGACGATACTCAATTGACATTCCGCTTCCCTCGAGTCCCTCGACGCCAATTTATCCGATTCAGACGTGTCTCGTCGCGATACAACTACATTATACCTTTGCACGTTACATTCTAATGCAACGTCTAAAGACGTTTGCACTAACAATTTTTGTCTTAGAAATAAAATGTATAGGTACATATATTCAACGCTTTAAATATAAACAAGACATGATGTAATTTTTTTAAGTATAGGTCCTCCTTAATTATCCCCCTTATTCTTAAAAAAAATGTTATAGATTTTACTGTGCCTAGCTTAAAAAAATGCTTTTTTCTCGCCTCGCACGGACCTGGTACGGGAACCTTAACCTTAGTAATATTTTTTTGACTTGGCTTGGGTGCTAATTAAGGATGGGTTAGTTTTCTGTCCTATGCCCCTTTAAGGCAGGGAAAGACATTTTATCTTCTTCTAAGCTAATAATCTGATTATCTAGGAACGAGGGGGTTATACCTATTTATAAACAAAAATTCAACATTTTTGAAAAATCTTCCTTTCCCAATTCTACCTGCTCGTTAGTTAACAAGACCTACCAGCCTTCAATCTAGCATTATGTATGCACGTGAGAACCCATCTGGCCGGCAAACTTTAGCACCGCCAGCTGACCTAATACCCCGACTTATCCCGGCCAGTCTATTCGCCTTCAAACCGAACATTAAGCCTACTAAGCCATAAATAACCAGATATTCCGGCTCAATTTAAACCGGCATCGAAGGTGCCGACGGCTGGCAGCGCGCCAGGGCGTAATCAGTCCGAGCTGTTTATGCGGTCTGTAAACTGGTGAATAAGCGCTGCTCTGGGGACGTGTCGTTGAGTGGCACGGTTGGTGGTTCGTGGTTCGTGGCCATGAAGTATGTGACGATTTGTCAGATATCGAAATATCGAAAGGAACATTATGCTATGTAATGCCATACTCGTATTAGTTTTGGTAACAAGTAGTTAGTTGCGTGGTTATAAGATAGCGTTACTAGTATTCTTTACTTTTCGATAAAGTAGATATTTGTCCCGCTAGCACACTTGTCCCGACTGACGTATGCCTTAAACTGCATTGATGGTTTTAGTCCAGTAAAATATAGTGAAATAGAAAGTCAACCTTTGGCAATTCTAAAATCTTTCAATATTTGAGTGTTGATAATTTGTGACTTGTGTCTACTGACCCATTTGGATTGATCTCCCGGTATGGAAGAAAGATTTATCGATTTGTCGAACTCGTATGACGATATCTCGATCGATGCGTTTGGCGCAGTTTGTAGAGCACCTGCCTACTGAGCCGGCGGTCCTGTGTTCGAATCCCGGCCAGGGCAAATATTTGTGTGATAACTCTAATATTTGTTCCTGGGTCATCCCCCAGATATCCCCTTAATATATTTTTTATAATCACACCAAGTTTTTTTATTAAATAATATGTACCTATAAATAATAATATTATGCTTCGTTGGTTTGGTACCGATATCCAGGAGTGGAAAGAAATTGACTTCCAAGAATTCATTTCATTACAGCTCAGATTGCGTCGACAGGCGCCGAATATATCTGTCTAGACAGTAGGTGAACCTAATGACACAGATTTATACAGAGTACAAAATAAATAGACGGATCGGGTCGCTTCTAGGTATCTACTAAAAAAAAAAATGGTTTCCTGTAAAGTCGGTTTTACGGGCGAAGGAAGATTTTACGTGACAACGTCTTATTCTCGGTAGAATATTTATTGATATGAATATTATTAAATTGCACAATAGGAACAATGAATGAAAATAAGAATTGCACAAATTTTAACTATAGAAATATATTTTGTTCCTCTTCCCTCTTCCCTCTTTCATCTTCCCTCTTCCCTCTTCCCTCTTCCCTCTTCCCTCTTCCCTCTTCCCTCTTCCCTCTTCCCTCTTCCCTCTTCCCTCTTCCCTCTTCCCTCTTCCCTCTTCCCTCTTCCCTCTTCCCTCTTCCCTCTTCCCTCTTCCCTCTTCCCTCTTCCCTCTTCCCTCTTCCCTCTTCCCTCTTCCCTCTTCCCTCTTCCCTCTTCCCTCTTCCCTCTTCCCTCTTCCCTCTTCCCTCTTCCCTCTTCCCTCTTCCCTCTTCCCTCTTCCCTCTTCCCTCTTCCTTCTTCCTTCTTCCCTCTTCCCTCTTCCCTCTTCCCTCTTGCCTCTTCCCTCTTCCCTCTTCCCTCTTCCCTCTTCCCTCTTCCCTCTTCCCTCTTCCCTCTTCCCTCTTCCCTCTTCCCTCTTCCCTCTTCCCTCTTCCCTCTTCCCTCTTCCCTCTTCCCTCTTCCCTCTTCCCTCTTCCCTCTTCCGCCCTCTTCCCTCTTGTTACAGTAATGCTCGATGAATGAAAATAAGAATTGCACAAATTTTAACTATAGAAATATATTTTGTCTCTCTCTCTCATCAGACGTGAGCGGGCGTTATACTTTTTCATGAGTGACTCCGAGCCGCAACCTAATTTAAGACGTTGTCACGTCAAAATTTAAGTCCGCCATCTTGGATTTCAAAATCACAAAATGGACGTCATTTTCGTATCCGGAACCCCGAGGAACCTCGGAGATGACACCCATATCGATTTATAAGAAAAAATTATGTCCGCCATCTTGGATTTCAAAATGGATGTCATTTTCGTAATCGGAACCCCGAGGAAACTTGGAGATGACACCCATATAGATTTTTAAGAAAAAATAATGTCCACCATCTTGGATTTCAAAATGGATGTCATTTTCGTAATCGGAACCCCGAGGAACCTCGGAGATGACACCCATATCGATTTTTAAGAAAAAATAATGTCCGCCATCTTGGATTTCAAAATGGATGTCATTTTCGTAATCGGAACCCCGAGGAACCTTGGAGATGACACCCATATCGATTTTTAAGAAAAAATAATGTCCGCCATCTTGGATTTCAAAATGGATGTCATTTTCGTAATCGGAACCCCGAGGAAACTTGGAGATGACACCCATATCGATTTTTAAGAAAAAATAATGTCCACCATCTTGGATTTCAAAATGGACGTCATTTTCGTAATCGGAACCCCGAGGAACCTCGGAGATGACACCCATATCGATTTTTAAGAAAAAAAAAAAGTGTGTGTGTCAGCTCCGACGCACGACTGGAGTTTACTTTTCAGGCCAGGCGCGCACCACGATTTTTTTTAGTCGCGCGATAATTTTGTCGCAGAAATAAGCGTACTTCTGGGTTTATGAAAATCGTGCGCGCACTCTCATATAAACCCATATCTTGCATTTATTCGCGCGACTAAAATCGTGGTGCGCGCCTGGCCTTAAGAACGATTATAAAATATATACTTACTCAATACTCAATACGTTTATTGCACATAATGATTAGTAAATAGTAAATAGTTTAAGTATCACATTATGTAGGTACCCTGTTGGGTGCTGCAAACAAGAACGAGAAGGTAGGCACTTACATAATATTAATATACGAGTATAATATACAGCAAAATTACAATATTTTACAAGGAAAATTTACTTCCGATTCATTTTTAACAAATTGGAGAGATCATGAGTAGTAACTAAATAAGGAAGCGTGATGTAAAGCGCCCTCGAGCGGCTAGTTTAGTTACTACAGTCTGAAGTGCTACGGAAAAAAAACCGTATCTTACTATGAAATGAGGAAGACATACGACTGGTTTGCTAGTTACCTAACCGGACGACGTCAGATGGTGAAAATAGGCGATTACCTGAGTGACCAACTTCCTGTTAACTTTGGGGTCCCACAGGGGAGTATACTTGGCCCAACGCTTTTCATTTTGTATATCAACGATATTTTAAAAATTGATATTCCAAATGTAAACCTTATTTGTTATGCCGACGATACTGTAATGACAATAAATGGAAAATCATGGGAGGAAACGTTTTGCCTGGCTGATGCTTCGCTTGCAGCCGTAGCTGCATGGTTGGATAGGAACCTACTCACATTAAATGTTGACAAGACCAACTTCATCGCTTTTTCAAAAACTTCCGCATCGTCCCCGCCAGCGGACAGAACAGTCAAGTTTCATACTTGTGGGAAACAAATATCTGGTCGCCCCGGGCAGTGTTCCTGTCAAGAGATTAAGAGGTGTAACTATGTAAGGTACTTAGGGCTTCTGTTTGATCAACATCTCTCCTTCAAAAAACAAATTTCCACTCTCGCTGCAAAAGCCAGGAAGTTGATTTATGTGATGAAGAGATTACGCGACTGTGCTGGTCCTAGTGTACTTCGCCTTGTTTATTTTGCACTGTGCCAATCCATCCTGCAGTACGGAGTTGCTGTATGGGGCAGTGCGGCGAAGACTCATATGACCGAGATTGAACGTGCGCAAAGAGCTGTAATAAAAGTTATGTTAAAGAAACCTTTTCGTTATCCCACCGATTCCCTATACTACGAGAGTAAGGTACTAAGAGTGCGTCAACTTTATATCCTTAAAGCAATTTCAAGGACCCACATTAGCCTGTCCAATTCTCCATGTTATGGAAACCTGTTGAGAAAGCGTATTTTTAGAGCGCCGCTTCCGCCACTGATTTCAGCGCTCGCGAGGAAGTCACCGGCTTACTCTCATCCCTATACCTACAATAATGTCTGCAGCCGTCAAGACATTAAAACGTTAACTGTTTTCGAAGCTAAAAGGGTAGTGAAAACATGGCTACTTACTTTGTCATATGATGAAACTGAAAAGCTAACCAAAATACCGGACATAAGTTGAAACGTATGTCGCAACAAAAACAAAGTGCAATTGCCGCTGTCTCGTGGGTCCTCTTTCACACACACACACACACACACACACACACACACACACACACACACACACACACACACACACACACACACACACATCCCCATAACGTAGTTACTAATAGTACATTAAGCAGTAACATAATTAATTACAACTATAATATTATATCCTTTTCTCTCATACCTATAAATCAATATGTAATTCGCACTCGCAGACTACCGAGATACAGGCACAGCCTAGTTCGGAGTCTGATGGATAACTCACATGTTTTGTAAGTAGTTTTGCTAAAATAAATAATAATTATTATTATTATATTTAAGAAATCCATACAAAGATAAGACCTTTTTACCGTAGTATCGCAATACCTTTTTTTTTTATCTATTAATTAAGGAGCTTTGATCATTTTTATGAACATGCCAGCTCCAGCAGGCCTAATACACAACATCATTCATCAAAAGACATAGATAAATAAAAACATAAACCGTATAAACTTAAAAATAACATGTACACGACAACAACTAAATTTGTATACATTATTTACATTAAAAAAACTGTATACAAATTTAGCCGATTCCGATAAGGGTTTCGCCAATATTGAATTGAACATTACATTCAAGAAAGATCTGGTATTAGACCTAGCCATTTACATTAGACAAAAACAAACGTACAAAATCACCTTCCTTAAAAAAAATCCTTAAATAAATCCAAAATCTCCTTAACAAACAACTCCAAACAGCGTTTTGAACTTCTCCTCCCAACTTTCGGTAGAAAACAAAATATCCTTCGTCTTCTCAACCAACCTTTCAAAAGTAATACGTCTCTTCTTCTTGTTCTTATTTTGTCTTTGATCTTCCATATCAGCCCGCTCAATAGTAGGCTGATTGACCAATAGACACTCGGACCTCTTCACATCTGTTACTCTTTTCGACTTCCGCGGCTTACGAACCTCTTGTTGTGGCTCGCTCTCTAATCTGTACTGACTTACTGATCGCTGGCCCTCAGCCTGACAGACAGAATCTTGAGACTCTTTAGATTGTAACGGCTTCGACAAAACAGCATCTCTATATGACTATTTGTTTCTAATAAAATAAAATAAAAATAAAAATAAAAATGACTTTCCAAAACTTAAGTCATTCTCAAAAACAGATGGCGCATCCTGACTACAAACATCCGTATCCTTTTTTTCCTTATTTTGCATATACAACCAAAAAGCCCGTTTATATATACATCCCTCAGCAGACATAATCCTGCGAATTTCTTACTCCTTCACAAAAACCGGGCACGACTTATCTAAGGCCATATGGCTGCCTTTACAATTAATGCATCTAAAAATAGTCGTTTCGCAATTGGCATGCTCCCCGCCGCATTTCGGACAAGTAACTTTAGTCGTAGGACAAAACCTGCTCAGATGACCGAACTTCCAACATATTGAACATTGGGTAACCGGGAAAGTGTACTGATTTACCTTAAATCGGCAACCGTAGGCATAAACATATGGCGGTAAAGAAGTTCCCTTAAAACACAGACGAATAGCTTCAGCCTTAACCCAACGCCCATCATGATCCAAACGGTTCAGTCTACATATTGACAAAATGTCTTCAGACCCTTCAATATTCTTTAAAAATTCGTCTTCC
Organism: Apotomis capreana; assembly: GCA_947623375.1. Lineage (NCBI taxonomy): Eukaryota > Metazoa > Arthropoda > Insecta > Lepidoptera > Tortricidae > Apotomis > Apotomis capreana. Next base: position 908,104 of record OX392499.1, read on the forward strand.
TCAACCTCCAACTCAACCTGCCTTATAATTCCATAAGTGCAGCATGCCATATTAGACCAATAAGAACGTCTCGTCTCATTGTTAAACTCCTGAGAAGCCAGAAGCTTCTCCGCATCATCCTTAGAGTTAAACTGTATGCGAACTTTACGTGGACCCATAAACTTGACGGATAAAATTCCTTTTATACCCTTAAATTGCAGCAACTTTGCCAAACCAATCTGTTTCGGTAAATCTTCTTTTGACACTATATGTATAAACTTCAAATAGCTTGTCAGGCACACCGTCCAGCTCCAGCTGCGTTTTGGCGGTTGCTAAAACCCGCAAGCGTTTAGGTTTCCTGCCTATTGTGATAAAACTATCACTACAACCACAGCTTTCGTCGCTCAGACCACAAGCACGCTTCACCGCTATATGCCGCACATCCGACATGGACTCAGCGTCCGATACAATATCCGATTGACTCGGCCCTGCCTTATTATCAAACTCCATTTCAGATAGCCACGACGGAGCTGCCCGCTGCCCACATTCTAAAAGTGACGTATCACTCACGACACCTCGACTTGACTCACTCATCGCAAAAACAGCGAAAAGGACTCTAAAACTGAATTAACTTATAAATAAACATTAAATAAAATAAAATTTGATAAAATTTTCAACCGTCGCCTTTGACAACCAAACGTCAATCCCAAAGACTACAATGTAACATGTCAATCCTCGCAATACTTATATTTTTGGAACGTATTTGCCGTGCTAATTTAAAAAGTCGTATCTCAGTATACGATCGGGGTAAAAATACGTCTTCTTAATTTAGCAGGTTATGCGTTAAGCGTTATAGACTAAGCTCCCGATATAAAATGACCTTCACAGAGATGTTTATTTGATGAAATGTATTTTATATTTAGTTTAAAATGTCAATAAATATATTGCATATGGGTTGCATAACAAATTTTAGTCCGGGGTATGTTTAGTTTAAAATTAAATTTTTTTTTTTTTACATTTCACCGATTTGATTATTAGATAAATTCATAATTAAATAATCTTTAATTTTATTTAATTTCAATTCAACAATCAGACCCTTGCAAAATGCTAGTAGGTATAGATTTACCTGTTTATACCTGGCTACCCAATAGTTGTGACGGGAAAAGAATAGGCAACCTAACGTTTGCATATTCTATGGGCTTCATACTTTCGATTGGTATAGAATTTATCTAATATTAATCAAACCGGTGAAATGTTTAAAACATTTTTTTTTTATTATTAATTAAACATACCCCGGACTAAAATTTGTTAGGCAACCCATATGCAATATAATTATTGACACATTAAATTAAATATAAAATACATTTCATCAAATAAACATCTCGGTGAAGGTTATTTTATATCGGGATCGTAGTCTATAACGCTTAACGCATAACCTGCTAAATTACGAAGTCGTATTTTTACCCCGATCGTATACTGAGATATGACTTTTTAAATTAGCACGGCAGATACGTTCGATTTTACACCCCATATTTTTCATACCCCGGGCTTATATATGAAAATCGATTCTTAAGGAGTAAACTCCAATTATGTCCGCCATCTTCCCTCTTCCCTCTTCCCTCTTCCCTCTTCCCTCTGCCCTCTTCCCTCTTCCCTCTTCCGCCCTCTTCCCTCTTGTTACAGTAATGCTCGATGAATGAAAATAAGAATTGCACAAATTTTAACGATAGAAATATATTTTGTCTCTCTCACTCATCATCCGTGAGCGATCAACCGTGAGCGGGCGTTACACTTTTTCATGAGTGACTCCGAGCCGCAACCTAATTTAAGACGTTGTCACGTCAATATATTGTGTCTCTCTCACTCATCAACCGTGAGCGATCAACCGTGAGCGGGCGTTACATTTTTTCATGAGTGACTGCGAGCGCAACCTAAATTAAGACGTTGTCACGTCAAAACGCAATCCTTGCTATTTCATTTTCGAAAAAATGTTGAGGCAGTAAAATATACGCCATTTCGGCAAAAAACAAATACCATCGACCTCATTGGTATCAAGGAAAGTCCCTGTTCAACGAGGATTAATGTAGGTACGTAATACCTACTAGAAAAGGCAGAAAAGAAAAAGAAAAACTTTTCATATTGAATTTTTGTTTAAGAAACATTGATACAAAAATTAAGGTAACGGTATTTCGCATTTCTTTTAAGAATGACATTATTAAACCTTACTAAAATATTTAAAATTCGTGGTAGCAAGTATTCTAAATTATCGCCTAAACAAGACACTTTACAACCTGTGTTAGCAACGTTTTATTATTTAAGGTGTCAATACCGCAGGTACTTCTTTGTACCAAGTCTCCTGTTGGACTGAGGATTTATTTTTTTCTATCCTGTCTGCTGCAACATTTCATTGAATTAATAATTGTCTGCATAATAGAAACAATTTCAGAACACAATAATTCCCCCGTCGGCCCGTTAGCTTTATCCCCGCTGCGTACCGCCGCCTACTGAGCTGCAGCCTCGTATTTCCCGGGATATCCCTTAAACAGCTCCTGTATTACGCAATAATATGAAAATGTACACTCTGCTGGATTATGGATGTGCGGAATTGTGTGAAATGCGGGGGAATAAAAAATTATGGGACAGTCGGAGAAAGTGGGGCAAGTCATCTCGGTAAATAGATTGTGTATTGGATTTGAAATGGAAGTTTTAACAAGCTTTTGCTGGAGACGTCTTTCCGCACAACCATGTAGGTAAATATGTTTTCACTTCTCTCGCTCTAAAAGTTCGACTTTATGCTGTGCGTAGGCGACATAAAGTCGCTTTTTATGCTCTAGAGCATAAAGTAAAATCGTCGTCGAAGACCAAGGCGATCGGTCCAACAGCCACACGAAAAAGGTTCTTAATAAACAGTTTTAAAAAAAAAAAAACTTCATACAATAAAACCCGTTCCAGACCTTCCGATCCGATCCGATTTATCGGGATGAATCGGATAATGTGTAGTGTATAAGATCCTAACAATTGCACTACACATTATCCGATTTCTTCCGATAAATCGGATCGGATCGGAAGGTCTGGAACGGGTTTTAACTCTTTATTTTATTGCGTTTTGTTAGTATTCTAAGACCAAGGCAAATATACCAACAGCCAAAGTACACAATAAAACTTCTTGAAATAAACTTGTAACTTATGTACTATCATTTATTACTTTTTAAACTATTACTTTAAATATTTCTCATTGCTCTAATAGCAATGAGAAATATTTAAAGTAATAGTTACTAGTAGTAACTTTAAATTTTAATTAAATTTGTTTTTAAGTAGGTATACATGATATGTGTATATATGTTATTTACATGATACAGTTTCATTTCCTCGCAATCGAAGTGAAAAGTAGAGTGTGCAACTCGTTCATAAAACGCATTTTACACTCGACTTTATATTCATCCTCGCTCGCAAGCTCGCTCGGATGGATAAACGTCTCGTGTAAAATGATGCGTTTTATGCACTTGTCGTACAATCTACTATTTCAGGCAGTCGTTGATTCCACGGAGTGTTGAAGGGAAGGAACAGCATTTTTCATGGCAGAATATATTTGAAAAAGTGTCCAGCGGTAAGCAGTAAATAATAGTTCCAAAAGCAAACGCAACAGGCGGCGCTGGAGTAGCTGGAGTATGTGAGACTGTGTACCATCCTTAAACTGCAGGATATTTCACCTCAACTCTTGGAGGGTAGAGGTATTTTAACTCTTTCTTTGCTTTGCGTTGTTATAACAATGGAGACTCGTGATTGATTATTGTGTGATTTTTAGGGTTCCGTACCCAAAGGGTAAAAACAGGACCCTATTAGAGAGACTCCGCTTTTCGTTCGTCCGTCTGTCACCAGGCTGTATCTCAAGAACGGTGAGACAGTTGAAATTTTCACAGATGAATGTATTTCTATTGCCGCTATAACAAAAAATACTAAAAATAAAATAAATATTTAAGGGGGCTCCCATACAACAATCTTGTTAAAGATTATGGTACGGAACCCTTCATGCGCGAGTCGGACTCGCACTTGCCCAATTTTATTTATTTATTTGAAATTGTTTAAAATAGAAGGAAAATGGGGAAAACCGTGCTATTCCACGTTTTCATAGAATGTCGTTGATTTGATCAGATCAGGAACAGGAAACTAGCCTAGCTCTCTTGCAACACTAGCGCCACCAATTCAAGACCTTTCAGTGGACACTTTTGGATATATGAAGTTGCTGCTCCTCCCGTTCTACACTCCATAGCTGATTCTCGACCACGGCGTGTGCAAAATGTTAGATAATAAAGGTAAATAAGAAACATCTCGATTGTTTAGGATTTTACATTGGTTTTTTATGAAAAATTGATTTGCCAGATAGACCAAAGACGATTTGAAGAGACTGACGGGAAGTGTTTGGGTCTGTAGAGCTGAAAACGGTGTAACGCTGGGGAAGGCCAATTTCCAGCACTGGATAGCTACAAGACGACGTTAATGATGATGATTTGTTTTGACCTTGGTCCTAACAGAAAAATTTCTTATAGACAAATTTTGCCATTATCAAGTTAAATGGAAATGTTACTTTTCGGCATCTTGCCAAAAATTGGTCAAGGCAAATGACACCACAACAACATTAGACAAATAAATTCAAGCTCAACCTTACCGTTAAAAAAATAACGCTCAAATTTCCAACGAAAGCTAAAGTGAAATACCGGTATAGTGTCCTATTTTTCTGTACTTACTCCTTTGCGTAGAGTCGCGACATACGAGCATTAAAAAAACTGTTCAGGCATTGTAATCTCTTAATATGTAGGTAGACTGCAAAACCCAACGGCGGTCAAAATACGCGGGTAGAAATGTATTCCCGCGTAGGCTTCATTTTGACACATTACCTTTCGGCTCGGTACGGGACGCTGACGCGTTCGGTGTGCGTCCATTGTTAAGATTAAGAAATTAGTGCTTCTAACGGACTAGATTTGTGCTTTCCGGTGTGCGACAGACTGTTTTAAGGTGCTTAAGTGCTGGCCAGCCAGAAGAGTTACGGACGCAGCTGCTTCGAAGCCGGTTCAGCCCAGGATTGCCAGGTGAGTGGTTTATCTCATATTGAGCGAGTGCAATGCCTGTTCCTAGACTTTAAATTCGTTAGGGATTCCAGGACTAGTCTACTACAGAGTTTATCGAAGGGTTCTGTTACGCGAACATAAAATTTGGTCCTTCGAACCGGATTGGATTCCCAAAAGATAGCGAGTTTAGTTAGGGCAGCCATTTTGTAACGGTACATTCTTTGTTCTTAGTACGAAGTTAATTCGTAATTTCTTACATTTCGGTTTTCTGATAAACGGTTTTCGGTTATAATGGCTACTAAGTTAGTGGAAAGTAAATTTAAAATTAAGTATGATTGGTTCAAAAACACCTTGCAGATTATTAATAGTAAAAGTTACGCTTCTAGTGTAGTATCGGCTCGGTTACGTAAGTTAGAGGAATATTTTAAGGCGTTGACGGGAGCGTATGAAGAGATTTTAACTTTGGATTTGGAAACGGTTGCTACCTACGATGAGAAGTATAGGGAGGCCACGGAGGTGTACAACCAGCTCGATGCGGTGGCCATCGGTTGTCCCAGCTTGGATGGCACACATTTACCTACGGAAAGTGTTGCATCATCACGCTTGCCACGGATAAACCTGACTTCCTTTGACGGCGATGTATTTTCCTGGACGAGTTTTATAAGTCTGTTTACGTCATTAGTGTTATCACGTAGGGACATCTCTAAAACGGAAAAATTCCACTACTTATTTTCAAACGTTGAAAAGGAACCCCAGGCTTTGATCCGGCACCTACCTATGGTGGATAGTTCATTAGACACGGCTATGGACATTCTGAGAGGTAGATATGAAAATAAACGGCTGCAAGCGGATTCATACATTTCTCGGATTTTACATTTACCGGTATTAAATAAGAGTTCGGGTCTTAGAACAAAAATCTTAAATCCATTATTGGAATCAACGCGGGCTTTGAAGAATCTCGGTCTCCCAACGGACGAATGGAGTTATATTTTGTTACATATAAGTTTAACAAAATTACCTCTTGACATTAAAACACGGTTTGAACAATCTTACGGCGGTAATAACTTGCAATTGCCCACTTTTGATCAATTAACTGAGTTCTTGCAAAATGAATGTCGATTAATTGATACGGCTAACTCGGAGCCCATATTGTCCTATGCGGAACAGGTGCGCAAACCCGCGCGCACAGCACATGTAACGGAACGTAATAATAATAATAATTACAATAAATCGGAATGGTCTAACCATAATCGTAGGTATATTTCCGGCAAAACCGCTAGCTGTCTTTATTGTCAATTATCGGGTCACACTTTAAATAATTGTTATAAGTTCGGGAATATGTCTAATTATAATCGGAAGGAATATGTAAAAAATAACGGATTATGTTTTAAATGCTTCGGAGGGCATTCTGCGGCCGCATGCACCCGACAGGTACCATGCAATCGGTGCGGAAATATCGGTCATAATAAATTAGTCTGTACTATGTCCATTTCTCGTTCGGCTTCGCCCGCTGCAAATGAACAGCGTTCGCGGCAGGCAACGCTTGCTTCACAACGCGATAACGACTGCACCGGCGGCAGGCGTTCACCGGTTCAAACACGTAAGCAATATGCGTGCTCGGATGACGGTATAGACTCTGGTCGGTCACGGAAATTAAGTCATAATAATTATGAAGGTGATAATTTATCTCGCAACGTTCGGGAGCGCGAGAATCACCGCCGGACGGAACTAGGAATTCGGGAGCCAACTTATTCGCGGCAATCGCATAGTCCGGATGCGTATCGTATGCGTAAGTCGCGTTCTCAACAATAGCAATTACAGTATTGTAATGTCGGCTCGGTACCACAATTAGCGGATAATGTTATTTTGCCTACGGTATTGATTGACGTAAAATCGGCGAACGGTAATTTCATACAGTGTCTGGGCCTACTGGACCTTGGTAGCCAGACAAGCATAATACGAAGCGATTTCGTGGCGTGTTTAGGGTTGAGGCGACATTACAATAAAACGCCTTTAATAGGTATCGGCGGAGTACGGAATAATGACGGCACTCATATTGTTGAGTTTCACTTTAAATCGGAAAAATCGGACAAACGTTTATTATCGGTTACGGCGGTTGTATTAAAGAAGCCTACTTCATATTTGGCGCATAGGCTAACATTACCCGGCGGCACGGTTAAACTTACGGGCGGCGCTCATGATATGAGGCATGTCGACGTTATTTTCGGATGCGACATATTAGGTCAAATTTTAAATGGTGATAAGGTTGATTTGGGTGGTGGCCTATGTGCAATTAGTACCATTTTTGATTACGCCATATTCGGTCCGTCTCGGTCGGTGTATTCGTATGACTCGGAAGCAAATAATAAAAATGTGGGCCTTACGCTTCTCGAAGCAGTTGAACGGTTTTGGCGGTCGGAGGAACCGCCGTCGGCGGCTGTCAAGAACCCGGCGGATATTGAATGTGAAAACATGTTCACAGCAACAACATCACGTGGTGCAGATGGTAAATATATTGTTCGTTTACCTCTCACACCAGATCATCCCCGGTTGGGTGATTCTAGCGAAACTGCCTTGCGACGTTTTTTGGCTATAGAACGGCGTATGAAACGGCAACCGGATTATCGCGATAAATATGTACAATTTATGTCGGAATATTTGAAACTCGGTCATATGGCGGTTTCTAACTTTGATGTTGGGTCGAGAGAAGAACACTATTTTTTGCCTCATCATGGTGTTTTCAAAAAATCGGGAGACACACAGAAAATACGAATAGTGTTTGATGGAAGTGTTCAAACAAGTACAGCTGTGTCACTTAATGATTGTTTATTTTCGGGACCTCGGCTACAAAACGATATTACTCAGATAATTATCAATTTTCGGTTACCACGGTATATTTTTACTACTGACGTAAAAATGATGTTTAGGCAAACATGGATACATCCGGACGATCGAAAATATCAACTTATATACTGGCGATCGTCACCGAACGAACCGTTACTTATTTATGAGTTAACTACAAATACCTACGGTTTAAAATCGAGCCCTTTTGTTGCTATTCGGTGTTTGCATCAGTTAGCTAATGACGAGGAAATTAGTTATCCTCGCGCGGCGGAGCTGTTACGTCATAATAGTTACGTCGATGATCTTAACGGCGGAGCCGACGATCTGGATGACGCGATAGCCTTGAGGGACGAGTTGATATCGCTCATGAATACGGCTGGGTACGAATTACGGAAATGGGCCTCGAATGACCCAAGAATTTTAAACGGGTTGCCTTTAGATCATCTCGAGACGCCCCGTTCTTTTGAACCCGATTCGGATGGTTCTGGGTTCATTAAGGTTTTAGGTATCCAATGGGATCCGAAAAATGATTGTTTTACTTATCGGCTAAACCTACCGGAGGACGGTATTATTACTCGGCGAAGTATTTTATCCTTGGTGGCGCGTTTACATGATCCTTTGGGATGGGTCTGCGCCGTGGTGTTTAAAATTAAATTGTTATTACAAAATCTTCTCGGTAGTTTTAACAATTCACGAAAAGTTGAATGGGACGCTCCGGCACCAATAGAAATAGTACAAAGGTGGCGTGAAATATTGTCGGACTTACCTCATCTGTGTCAGGTATCAATACCTAGATGTTTGAAATTAGATAAAAATATTGAATATGCGATACACGGTTTTTGTGATGGTTCATCACTCGGTTATTCGGCTGTTGTTTATTTGCGGTCGGTTAGTGCGGATGGTACGGTTCTTGTGCGGTTAATTATGGGGAAAAGCCGCTTAGCACCATTAAAGACAAAACACACCATTCCCAAGATGGAATTAAACGGTGCGGCCTTATTAACCACTCTTATTAACCATGTCGCTTCCTCGTTCGAACGCGACATTAGGTTAAATGAGATAGTGGCTTGGTGCGACAGCACTATCGTTTTAGCATGGTTAAGGACTCCACCTCATAGATTACAAGTTTATGAAGGAAATCGAGTCTCACAAATAATATCTTCTCGGGTAAATATTACATGGCGGCATGTACCTAGTGAATTAAATTGTGCGGATGTGGCGTCGCGTGGCACGACGGCGTGCGAGTTGTTGCGGCACCCTCTGTGGTGGGAGCCACGCTGGCTGCAGAGCGCGCCAGCGCGATGGCCCGGCGAGTGCTCGGACTTCCCGGCAGACATGTTACCCGGATTGCGGGCTGTCACGGTTAACATTGGAATTGTAGATGAGGACTTCGATTTGATTGATCGGTTCAGTTCTTTCGAGAAATTAGTTAATGTAACTGCTTATTTATTACGGTTCTTACGGTATTGTAGAGTTACGGATGGACGTAATCCTAACCACATCTCGGTTTCGGAGCGTAGAGACGCTACTACATGTTTAATTCGGTTGGTTCAAACTCGGCATTATGAAGCGGAAATCGCATTAATTAAGGAAAATAAACCTATTAAAAATTCATTACGGCGGTTAAATTTGTTTTTGGATACAAATAATTTACTTCGGGTCGGCGGTCGAATTGATGCGTCCGAGTTACCTTACAATGCTAGGCATCCTATATTACTACCTGGCAAGGATCGGTTTACGGAACTTTTAGTAACACACTATCACAAGGTATATTGCCACGTCGGCGCAAATACCCTTGAATCTATTTTATCCTGGACTTATTGGATAGTTTCGGCTCGGCGAATAACACGTCACGTGACGTTCAAATGTGTACGGTGTTACATGGCGAAGCCTAGACCAGTTCAACCATACATGGCGGACTTACCTTCGGATCGTGTTATAAGCGAGAGAGCGTTTGTCGGTACGGCGACTGATTTTGGGGGCCCTTTCTATATAAAATCGAGCAATCTTCGAAATTCAAAAATTGAGAAATGTTTTCTCTGTATTTTTGTTTGTTTAAGTACTAAAGCGGTACATTTGGAAATTGTCTCTCAGTTGTCGGTTGAAGCTTTTGTTGCGACGTTTACGCGTTTCGTATCTCGGCGTGGACTTCCGCACCTATTGCGGTCGGATTGTGGAACGAATTATACGGGCACGAGCAAGTATTTAAAGGAGTTATACTCATTTATTCGGAACAATCAATCGGACATTGATCGGGAATGTATTAAGCGCGAAATAAGGTGGCTGTTCAACGCACCTTCGAGCCCCAACCACGGAGGCCTCTTTGAGGCCGCTATTAAATCGGCAAAGACTCATGCTAGGCGTGTACTCGGTGACGCTAGGCTTACGTTCGAGGAACTTACAACGTTTTTCACGAAGGTGGAAGCCGTGATGAATTCGCGTCCGTTGTGCCCTCTAAGTTCGGATCCGACGGATCTCAACGTTTTAACCCCGGGTCATTTTTTAATCGGCAAGCCTTTAGTGGCACTCCCTGAGTACTCATTTACAGACGTCAAGGAATCTCGTTTATCTCGGTTTCAACGAATACAAAAAATGACCCAACATTTCTGGAACCGGTGGAAAAATGAATATCTTCATACACTTCAGCAACGTTATAAATGGACCTCTCATACAGAATCTCCGCAATTAGACGATTTAGTTTTAATTAAGGAGGACAATTTGGCTTCATTGCATTGGAAACGCGGACGGATTATTAAACTTTTACCCGGTAAGGACGGAGTGGTACGCGTTGCAGAAGTTAAAACTCAAAATGGCGTCCTGTTGAGACCCATTTCTAAATTGTGTAGGCTACCTTTAGGAGATTAGGAACCAAGGCGGGCTTGGTTAGGCGGGGGGATGTTCAGGCATTGTAATCTCTTAATATGTAGGTAGACTGCAAAACCCAACGGCGGTCAAAATACGCGGGTAGAAATGTATTCCCGCGTAGGCTTCATTTTGACACATATTACCTTTCGGCTCGGTACGGGACGCTGACGCGTTCGGTGTGCGTCCATTGTTAAGATTAAGAAATTAGTGCTTCTAACGGACTAGATTTGTGCTTTCCGGTGTGCGACAGACTGTTTTAAGGTGCTTAAGTGCTGGCCAGCCAGAAGAGTTACGGACGCAGCTGCTTCGAAGCCGGTTCAGCCCAGGATTGCCAGGTGAGTGGTTTATCTCATATTGAGCGAGTGCAATGCCTGTTCCTAGACTTTAAATTCGTTAGGGATTCCAGGACTAGTCTACTACAGAGTTTATCGAAGGGTTCTGTTACGCGAACAAAAACAGTTGTCTCCACTAAAACATTCCTCTCCTAATATTGCATGAGAAACTGTTTTCTTTTAATCTCACTAAAAGCTGTAGGTCTTCCGAGTGCTGTGTTAGTAAAGCGGCTGCATATTTCATTCTCGGGCCAAAATGGCGCTGGAAGCGGCGAGATTATCTTCCAGTTTCTTCAGGAATTTCCTGCATGTTCGGTGTTTAAGTATACTGGTCCTAAATGTGGTTTAGTTGTTTAAGAGGAGTGATTTAAATTATATACACAGCTTGCCTTTATGTATAGGGCTTTAAATATAAAGTTTGCTTCTACTCACTTAACTGATCCCTAACAAAAGTCCTATAGCTTTGGGTGTCCAGCTATTTCTGTACTAAAATCGGTCCAGCTGTTTCGTCGTGATGACCGTACAGCGCTGAAAATTGCATAGCCCATTTCTACAAATGCATGGCCCATTTATGAATGAATGCATTTATGCAGCCCATAGTACAAACCCTGCATCGCGCTGTTAAGATTTACCCGCAATATCGATTCCTCTTCATAAAAACTGATCTTTTATATAATTTTAGAATACCTAGTATAGATATTTTAGTGGAGGAGCGAAGCAATAATGTTTAACCTGGAATAATAATAGTCCTCGGGGATTTTCTTTTACAAGTCTCATTTCATCAGGAAAAGACAAATACTTGAACACTCTGCACATAAATGTCAAATGCACAAATAGTGGAGCCGTGTAAAGTCAAGGTATATGCTTAATTTTTGGACTTCGGAGTGCAGCCCATGGGGCTTAATTTCGTGTCAAACCCCAGCGGAACGGACTCGGTAATCACGTTGTATGCTGATTACCACGAGGCATCGGTCCTGACGGGTAAAGCCGACTGGAGCTTGCTGGGCTAGCGCCACTGTCTGTAACCAATAATTCCAGACGATTGCCAATGCTAATAAAAACTTGCGTTTCATAGACCTGTTGTAGACGGCCTAACAATAGTTTTGGGAGAGACTTAAAGTGAATTTCTCTGTCCCTTACCTTTTTATTGCGGATAGACCTCTCGATAGAGGTTGTATCTAGATGGCAGTTAGTAGTGTGTTAAGAAAATGTTAAACGTCATACGAAATCTTATGGCCAGAGATGTTACTAAGCTAGCAGTAGGTCAATAGAAAATAATCAAAGACACCCACTGATAACGCTGTAGCGACAGGTCTCTTTAAAAGTGTAAAACCTATCAACCTATCAGGATTCAACGTTTACATGTCTTATTTTTGCTGAAATCCTAATTGTACGCAATTGACGCGAATGAAAGTGCATTTGTCGATTTTTGTAAGTTATCTTCGCGCGTTAACTATTCGGCAACATAATTTAATATAAGTTACGTATTAAACTTATAGAAAAAAAATGCGTTGAGCGAAAATATAACTCACAACATCGTTTGGCGAGTAGCTGCTAACGGGGTGTAAAAATAATTATATTTTTAACCGGAAAGAATTACGTTCAAAGTTAATAACTTCAATAAAAAAGCTACCTACTCTAGAAATAAAACGGTTAACATGAAATAATTTTTAATTAAGGCGCACAACGCTTGTGTGAAACCGGGGCCCTTAATTGCATCGGACGGCCGGCGGTAATCGCGTTACGTATTGATTCACGCCAACCAACCGCACCGAAAACGCGCGTTCAACAGATTATTGATAAGTATTAGTGTTTATGATTTGCATCATGTTATAAATAGAGTATCTATTATTTATTGAAAATAAAGGCACTCAATACAAGGATTGTAATGCAAATATCTGTCGATCGGACATAATGGAATGACGCTATATATCGCCTTACCATATTATTGGGGGAAGTCTAGACAGCCTCTCTAACAGAGCGTATTGCTAATTCTATGGATATCGGTGCATTCCGAAAGTATGTATATGAAGAAGCAGAGATGGGCGCTCATGGGTAAATACCCGGTAAATACCGGGTATTTACCCAATCTACCGGGTATTTACCCATTTATACCCAAATTAGTGGGTATAAACTATCTATCATCAAATTTTTGGAAATAAGTAAAGATTTCAATGTGATATTCAACTAAAAGGTCGTTTCTTATAAATTTATGTTTATTAAATGTAAAATTTATGAGTAAAAAGGTAATTAAGTTAAGCTAATGAAGCGTCTTACATTATTTCACGTATAAAACTTATGTTGTATTCGTTTTTAATGGAATTTAGTGAAATAGTGTTACCTACATTTATTCCTACGTTCATTATAAGGTTGTATAAATTTAGAAACATATTAACATCGAACAATCGATTTACCATCACCAATATTTATTTTTAAATATTCTAAAAATGTACTTAAAATCATATCATACATTTCAATAATTAAGAGAAATATTATTAAGGCTATTAGGGTACTTCTGTTTATTCTAAGTTTTCTTCAGATTCAGACTTTCAGATTCTTCAGTAGTTTCTAATAACCAATCAGAGTGCGGTTACAGGTAGCGTCACTAGATAACGGGGCGACCCGGCAGACGCGGTCAGTTATTGTTTATCAGCCACAAGGTTACGACTCCTGTACCTTCCTCCATCCACCGACTATGTAGACAGCTAGTGACAACATCAGAGGCTATACGTCCACACTCCACACTGCGATCCAGGAGATATCACTCCTCGGTACGAAGCCGAAGATCGGGCGGATACCTTGGGTATTTACCCACCGCCCATCTCTGTGAAGAAGCCACTAGTGACATAATATTCACAAGCAAACTCAAATCCTTGCTCTTAGACCATGCATACTATAGTTTAGATGAGTTTTTTGAAGGTGATCATTGACCTTGTATATTAACCAATTGATAGTAATAATTAAATTATAGTTTATAATAACAATTGAAAATGTATCGTAATAATAATTGGGATTTGTAATCATAATGTGTAGATAATTGTAATTTATAATAATAATAATGTAATGTACGAGTAACATGACTGACTTGTAAAATACCATTTTACCAATAAATAGTATCTGTATCTGTATGTGTAAATCTATTTAGTTTGTTTTGTAATGACGTATTAAAAGAAGGTACCGTAAAACCGTCCAATTTTGCCCTTTTGGGTAAATGTCCCCACTGGCATACCTAAATAAAAAATAAACAATATGATCGAATTATTTCATCAACAAATAGATGAACGGTACGTATTTATATTTAGCTTCAAAAGTGGATACTTTAACCTATTTCAACATGTACACCGAACGCGGGCACATTTGCCCACTAGGGCAAAGTTGGACAGTTTCACGGTAGTGTTTATGCAAGTTCGCATAGCGTTAAGTTAAACTGTATTTTGATCTTGTATTCAATACCTACGCGATAAAGTGGTAATCGCGTAACGACTTGATTCGCGATAACCGCACGAAAACCGCAAGCGTTCAGCAGATTATTAACCCTTAAATGCATGGTGTGGGAGAACTATTCAGGATTTATTCAAAAGTAGGAATATTTAATTATTTTAAAAGTGATTTCGTAAGAGAATTTAATGTATAATATTTATCCTATCTTAATATTTCTTCTTCATTTCTTGACGGCTCAATAAATAAAAAAAAGAGTTACACTTGTTTACTATAAATAAACAAGATGCAGAAATGTTGAAAAATTCACCGCCATCTTTTATTGACAAGCGTTTGGCGGGCTTTTTGTTTAGAATTTTATTAAAATATTTTTTTACCCATACATATTGTACGAATACTAAGTTTTAGTAAAGTATCTTTCGTATTTATAAACAATATTCATACATTTCCTTATGTGTAAAAATTGCGTTTTTTTAATAATTATATAAAGAAAAAAATTAAATCTTTTTTTAAATTATATTTTCCATATTTGGTTTACAGTAAAGCACTAAAATATCTCTTTTACTTTATTAGGTTAACCCATCAGTTGTGTAAAGTCGGGGCCTTGTGTAGTAAGCCCCGTTTTTTTTCAGGTATATTTTTACTCCTTACGGCACAAATGTGGCTTGAACACAGCTGAGAGGTAAATAAAGAGTTGTAGCTACTCAGTTGTCTATAGCGGTCCCGGAAGTTTACATAGTATTTAAGTTCAAATGTTTAATTATTTTTGACTCAATACGCGATACAGCCGATAATTGTGTTACGTATTGATTCGCGCTAACCGCACTAGAACCGTGCACGTTCAACAGATTATTTATGATTTATTTAATTCGATTAATCGGGAGTTATTGGACCAGTCTCCTTTGTTGTGTAATGTTATGAAAATTGGCATAGTGTATAGTTGGTGCCAGGCCTTTGATTCAATACACGATGATATTATACCGGCGGTAATTGCGTTACAAATTAATTCGCGGCAATTTCACGAAAACCGCGCGCTTTCAACAGATTATTAATATTGATTATGATTTACTTCATTCGATTGATTAGGAGTTATCAGACCTATTTAGTGTACCTAGTTGATGATGAACCGTACAAAAACCGCGCGTGATAGTCAACAGATTATTCAGTGTGGTTGTGTTTTATAGTAAGTGCTTCATAAAATTGATAAATACTAAATTGTATACTAAATTGGTCCTAGCAGCGTCTATTCCGTTAAGATTCCTTTAAAATGTGTCTGAGCAGATAGAGGAATTAATATATATGTAGGGCCAAAATTTGACATGACTGCGATATCTTCAGCTAAACAAGGCAACAAATTTAGATATATTGTTCAGTGCTTTCGTTTAAACTTAGCGATATGGCTTGCTAAGATCTAAGACGTAAGTCCCAATTGGTGCCCATGTTTTATCGGCATACGTGCATGGGTGTCAAGGACTGAAGGTGTCATTCCACTGAATGTGAGACCTAATCACCGTCATAATGTTGCGTTTCCAGCTGAGTCGACCATAAATTAACCATTTCAAAAGTGCTCGCAATCTCTATTCCACGTCAGTGTAAACAGTGAAATGGAGCGTGGTTGAGCGAATTTTCAAATAATGGGTAATAGTGGTAAGTAAGGGTCAGTGAGAACACTTGTCACTTTTCACTGCTAATAAACGATAAACGATACCGCAATTTTTGCAATAATTTAATTAAAAAACTTAAACGCAATTACGAAAGTAAACAACTTACTAATGCTGCCAAAGACCCTAAAATGCTTTGGAAAACATTAAGAGAAATAACTCACAACAAACCTGATGATGATGATGATGATGATGATGTCCTCCCAGACGTATCCGTCGACGGCGACATCCTAACAAGAACGTATTTTACGTTTGCCTACGCGC
The DNA here is from genome assembly GCA_947623375.1 of Apotomis capreana. Classification (NCBI taxonomy): domain Eukaryota; kingdom Metazoa; phylum Arthropoda; class Insecta; order Lepidoptera; family Tortricidae; genus Apotomis; species Apotomis capreana. The sequence continues at coordinate 924,553 of OX392499.1, forward strand.
GTGAGCGCGGGCATGACTAGCAAACCCGAATTTGGTTTTGAAAGTGCGGCAGCATGTAGCACAGTACAGGATCCCATCTGTGTTATAAGTGTAGTGGTAGGAGGGCTTGGGCTGAGTTTTACGGAGTTGACGTTTGGCGTCAAGGTCTTCAAGACGGATGCGCTCAAAGTTATCAAGACCCGCATCGACAGCATTTCGCCAATCCAATCTGTGAGCAGCCAGCTCCTCCCACGACTCACATGGTATGCTCACTACAGACAAATGACGTTTCACGACGTCCCTACAAACCTACTAAGACTTCGAACCTCGACTTGTTAACCATCCAAACATCTCCTGAAGACTCGGTAAACTTGGTTAATAACTCTTTGGCTGGCATAGGTAAGTCATTAGCGGAGGATATACTCAAAAATGTCTCAAATTGTAATTAGGGATCAAAATTTGGATCATAATTTACTTAATCTTAATAGCGCAGACTGGGTAACTTCATCATTTGTTCTCTTAGACACAGACCCCCAAGAAGTTTGTGACATTGTAAGAAATTTGAAACCTAATAGTGCTCCAGGATGGGACGGAATCACGACTAAATTCCTGAAACTTGGCATAACATTGATTGCCCCAGTAATAAGTCACTTAGCTAATCTTTGTTTTATGAAAGGTATCTTCCCAACCTCGCTTAAAAAATCTTTAGTTACGCCAGTTCATAAGGGTGGGGAAAGCAACATCGTAAACAACTATAGGCCTATTTCGGTTTTGCCAGCTATCTCAAAAGTTATGGAAAAACTAATTAATAATCGCCTTGTTTCATACCTTAACAAATTCAACATCCTATCAGATCGCCAATATGGTTTTCGTCAATCAAGGTCTACTGAAGATGCAATATTGGCACTTACTACATTGATAGCTGGTAAAACTGATAAAAATGACAAGTGTCTAGCTGTGTTTTTAGACCTCAAAAAGGCGTTTGACACAGTCTCTTTTCCCATTCTTATACGAAAGCTAGAGCGGGTCGGCATAAGAGGAACCCCTCTGCACTTGTTGAGTGATTACTTGCTTCGGCGATCACAACGAGTTAAGATTGGAGAATACGTAAGCCAAGAAGCCAACATAACTTTTGGTGTCCCCCAGGGGAGTGTTCTAGGGCCCACGTTATTTTTAATTTATATCAATGACTTGACTAACATTAATCTCCAAAATGGGCACACGCTGTCTTATGCCGATGACACTGTCATTGTTTTTGAGGGGAAAACGTGGGAGAAAGGGTCTTAGAAGAGTATCATCTTGGCTGAAACACAATCTTTTAACTCTAAATCTTACAAAAACTAACTACATATGTTTTACCAAATACAACAGTTCACAGCCTAAAAGCGATTTTAACTTAAAAATACATATAAGTGGATGTAAAGGCCAACTGTTATGTAATTGTATGGAAATTTCCAAGGTGAACTCCACAAAATATCTTGGGTTAATGCTGGACCAACGTATGTCATGGTACACCCATATTGAATATGTGAATACCAGAATACGCAAGCTAGTCTGGATGTTCAAAAAACTTAGGTATATAGCTTCAAAAACACTTTTAAATCAACTTTATGTTACCTTAGCTCAATCAGTAATGACTTACTGTATATCAGTCTGGGGTGGTTCAGCAAAAACCAAGTTTTTAGAGGTTGAAAGAGGACAGCGCTGTTTGATTAAAGTAATGTACTCAAAACCGTTCAGGTTCCCTACCAAGGAACTCTATCATATAAGTGATTTATTGTCAATGAGAAAATTGTACATCCTGAGTGTAATTGTAAGACTTCATAAATCTTTGATATTTAATCCAATGTTACTATCGCGCAGACGAAAACACAGCGTTGCCCCAATTCCACCAAGCAGGTCTGCATATGCTAAGAGACAATTTGTAGCACAATCTGCTCTTATATATAATAAAATCAACGAAAAATTAAATATTTACCAACTACCATTACACCAATGTAAAAAATCTGTACTGGATTTGCTCAAAACACTTAGCTACGAGGAAACTGAAGCCCTATTGTATCGTATAATGTAAATATTTTTAGCTGTAAACATTAAAAATAAATAATAACATTAAAGTATACAAATGTTTATTATAATAATATGTAATTCATTTATTTTTAAGTCAAAACTGTTTAGTGTGTATAACTTAAAAACTGATACGTATACAATATATTCTTTATTATATTTTAACAAAATATAATATATGTAATGCATTCCTTATTTAATGGATAAGCAAAGTACTTAATGTATAATTAGATTTATTTCTTAAGTCATAAAACACGTGCAGATGTGGAGGAGCGGGACTTCCTGATACAGGTATTACTTACTTACAAGGAAGGCCCTACCTTATGTTTATTAGTGATGTTGTACTTTTGGAAATACGTAAATATTTTTTCATTTTTTTCACTGCTCGTTTCTACTCCGTTCTATCCAGTTCTATGTTAATGGGAACGCGCCCTAAAATGCAGGCAAGTAAGTGTGAACGGAACTTAAAGCCGTCTCATTTGGTCATAATGCCATCGCACCGCTGGTCCGAGTGGATCGCAGCTCCCAATCCGACCGAATTCCCCAATCGCTAATTGACTATTCTCGTCTGTCTTGTCTTCCTCGTTTCCGACTTTGTTGCGTACAGTTAGAGTTTAATTTAAGGATAGATCTAGACAGAGATGGTAATAAGAGTTCTGATCTAGCTGTATTTGTCAGTCGTTCACGCAGACTTACGTAGCTGTCCGTGAGTCAGATCAACGGTAGTAAGTTGCGTAAGCACCTTTCAAAAAGCAAACATATTCATCGCCATGAATAAAAATGTAATTTCAGTAAAGGTCGAATATTGCTTATCGCTGAACTAGAAACAATTAACTGGATGTCATATGGGTGTCAGTGGCAAACGTAAAATTGAGGGGCTATATTAATATATTAAGTAGGTGCATAATTGTACTTAGATACATCAGTCATGAGCTGTTTTTAAAGGTTGCACGCTATATTTACCATTTTTTAATTCCATTTTATATTCAGAAACAAAACGAAGTCCCTTTTGTGTTGTAATATTTTTGCGATGTTTAAAAGCGCGTTGTTTTGCCAAAACTAACTGGCGTGTAAAAGTCCATGTATTGTTTCCCGAACGCACGCTGTTTTAGTATTTTGATGCCGCTTTGAAGCCAGGGCTTTGCTCAATATTGTATAACTATCAGCATGACTGGGATACCCGCGTTTGTTAGATAAATGACACACGGGTGCAAAGAGACTGCTCACTTTTTGTCAAACATGTCAATGCGACAGTGACGGATGCTTTATCACTTATTTATTTATCACGGGATAAACGTAGTAGGAAAGCCGACCGCCAGCGCATCGACGCGTTTGAGATGTGGTGCGGGAGGAAATTGCTCGGGACTCACTGGATGGAACAACGAACCAACGAGTCCATTCTTACCGAGCTCAAGATCCCGATGAGACTCAGCACCATATGCATGCGGAGGAGTTTCGAGTTCTTTGGCCACATTGCCAGAAAGAGAGGGGACAATCTGGAAAAACTGTTGGTAACAGGCAAGGTGTGCGGAAGACGGCCCAGAGGAAGAAGTCCGACACGCTGGTCGGATCAAATACGCTCTACCCTCAAGACCTCTATTTAAGAAGCCATCCATGCAGCCTAGGATAGAGTAAGCTGGCGCAAAATAGTCCACAAAAAAGTTATTCAGAGAGGCCATGACCCTCAGCATTGAGGATATCGTCTGAAGGAGGAGGAAACGTAGTAGGTACATAGTTTACAGGTTTACAGGTCCCAGCAGGAGAAAAAATTAAAAATCATAAGCATAGCTTTTTTGCTTTACCTAAGAACCACACAGTTGAATAAATGTAATCCGCTGTTCAAGAATTGTATCGATTTTTTTGCCAAGATACCTACGCAAATGGTAATCCAAAAATAAAATCTTCTCAACATGCCTCGTATCTGCTCTAATTTTTTTTAGTAGGTGAGTAAGAACTTTACATACCTAACAAACTTCGAATTTCGAACCGTGGAGTACTCTTCAAAAGTCCAAACCCTAAATCGCATTTATAAAATGGTCTGTTAAATATTCGAAAGTCAGATTCAAGTTTTATTCTACATTACATAGATTTATGTCATTTGGTGAGTTTTGGTTTTCATTAGGCGTTGGCGAATATATTGTTGTTGTTCTACATACTATTTGAGTCAAAAGCGAAGCAGTTTGCTATTTGGAACTCAACAATTGTACACTGTTCAATTACCATTCAAACTAGCTTGCGTTCCATGAGACGCAGAAGCCCTTGGGGGGTATTCGACCAATTTTAGAGATATAATGGAGATCTCTCCTTTTCATCGCCATCCGTCACTTTTGACGTGTGCCTACTTGACAAGTGGCGATATCCCCAGAACATCGCAACTTCGTCAATTCGGACGCGCAAAATTTTCGTTTCCTTTGTATGTGACGGCATAAATAACAGGCGCATACTCTAAATTGACCGGTACGTGAAATTAGTTCGTTACGTTTCGTTCAAAACATAAATTTATATACATGAATAACATTTTTGACAATCATTATCGCCTTCGAATTTCCAAAATTGAGATGAGATATGTCACTTTTAAGCTCATCGCATTCAAATGACAGTTCAATGGCGATATAACTGTTATCTAATGGAGATTTGACGTTTGGCGATATCTCAAACGGCATTCTCGAATTGGGCCCCTTGCTATTGCTCCACAGAAATACTTCAAAAGGACGCAAAAGACACGAATTTTCTATTCAACTTCGTCTCTCTAGTTACGGTAAGTATCGACGGAAATGAACATGGAAGTAAACAAAGGTTGTTGTGTTACAATTACCTAAGGCAGTTCGGGTCGGACCTTTGGAAACTAAGTAATTAGAATAATGATAAAATAACAGAACGCCGGGTAAAGCGACTGTAGTGTTAGCTGTTTCAACGAAACGCATTTATCATATGGAGACTCTGTTTCGTTTTAAAATATTTGTAGAGAAGGCCGTCAACTGAAATGGTGATAAAGCTGACACGATCAGAGGACCTTACTCTTAAGGATTTTTATCCGTTCAAAAATGCTGATTGTTTTAGACATTTTTCTCTATCTCTGATCAAAACTGCTTCTTAAGAGGCCTTATTCCTTTTAAAATGCTGGTTGTTTCGACATTTTAAGACAACAACAGCCAATGTTGCTTTTGGTTAGTGCTCAGAGTTAAATTACAATGTCTCATTTGTGTCTTTCAGAGTTAAATTACAATGTCTCATTTGTGTACAGTCACAAAGTCACAACACTTTACTTCTAGAAGTACAGTTATATCGTAGCGGGCGATGTAGCCAAATGTTTCTGAGCATCGTGTACAAAGGTTTTTGGCAATTTAATATATAATATTTTTGATTTCGTATCATAATGATTTTGAGGTATTTATTACATAGAAACCTACCGTGAGTCTAAGATATATTAAAATAACTACTAAACGGGTTTACTCACCTTGTAGAAGTCGAATATCGCTCGGCATGTTTCGAATCGGTTCGCGATTCATCATCAGGAGAGCTGATCAGTCGCGGCGGTGGCCAACCATGAGTAAACATGTTTCGTAGCATTTCTGAAATTTATGAGGTCTAATTTATAATGAAAATAAAATGATAAAACTGAAAGAATCACTGTTCGTTGAAACAAAGTTAACTAGTACAATGTCGAGTTATCTGTGTCGAGGTATCTGTATATATAAAAAAGCTGAAAATGATTACAAATGCCTTTGTTTTGTTAAAAATCTTTTAATTCAATCTTTAAAATATTTTTCTCTCGAACGATAAGAAACCTAGAATAAGATTTTATTTTATAAGTAAATATTAAAAGTAATCTGCATTGCTGTCTTGTTGAGAAATTAATTAAAAAGATAAGATAAAAGTAAAATACGTCTATTCAAAAAGTAAAATAGAAAATACGCTATCAACCATGGGACAGAGATTATAACTTTCTTAGCCTTATGCACTGAGTTTTTGAAATAATGTCTTAAAAAGTAAAATAGTATAATGATCAAACGCAATGCAAAATCGACCATCTTGCCAAACATGAACCAGCATAATTGGCATACCATAATTTTCTTCTTTTTCTTTCCTACTAAGTGCAAAATATTAATGATGAATATAATTTTAATAGATATAACATTTGATATAATGTTTAATTTGATATGTATAGCAACAATAAGCATAATTTGATTAGGTAAAATTTCAATTAGTATAAAAGACATTATGATGTTACGTTTATGTTTGCTAGATAACCTAACAGTTCCCTTTATATAAGATTAATGTTTTACGAAAATCATGTCACATCACATGATGTTTAGGAAAATCGTGATAATGTGTAAAATTAATCACTATTTCCTGTATATTAAAAATACAAAGATAGAAACAGCAAAACAAATATTTCATACCCTGACCAGTTTTGAACTGATATCAAATCAAATCTGGTCAGTTTCTAATTTTTTTTACCGATACAATCTTTGCATTTGTCATAATATATAAGAAAAGCTTGTAAACTTAAAATACGAATTAACTTTACAGGGGCGTAATCCACGTTCAAAATAAAAACATAATCACGTCTCAAACACTCAACATAATATCCTGTCACGGAAGCCCAAAAGTCCCCACATGTGTATACACCGACCCTCATCCTTGCGCGCTAAAGTTCACTGCATTCCTTCATTTAAACTCTTTCACCGCGCACAACGGCTGCGCAGGATTACGTCTTTGTCCGCTGAAAGGGCCCACTCCGACACATAAAAGAAGATGGCTCCTGGCTGCAACACAAAAAGTCCACATCTTCGTGTGCGGAATATTCAACGGTCGAGATTGGAACGTCTTGCGTTTGATGCTGAGGTGAAAATGGGTATTTTATGGAGTAATATCCACAAGGATTTGGGCTTGGTAAGTAATTTGGGGTAAAGTAAAAGTAATTTGGGGGATAGTGGGGGACTACATCGGAACTTGTTTTGGGCGTTATGTATACTGTTGATAAAAGAGTCCTGGAAAGTATTTGTCTCAAAACTCACAGAACCATTTCAACGAGACTTTTACAATATTCCCAATTTACGTAAGTGTAATTGTAACTGGTGAATATTTATCTTACTGTACCCGAATTGTGACACAATATTATGTTAAGATTAAATATCTTGTTCGTTTTAATTTCATGTCAAAATCTCTAGTGTACTTTTAATTATCTATTATAAAATTACAATACGTTCACTTCATATAAAGTACATCGGTATAATTACAGTCATACATAAAAGCTAGATTTCGGATAGATGCTTAATTTCAGATCTCCTTTCGGGTGATACTGGTAAACGAACGATATCATTATTACCTACTTGATTGCTTCAATGGTCAAACAAAGTTCCTTGAATAGCAGTATTCCAACTTACTCTTCGGGACTGGAAATTTTACTGCAATCCACTTACTATCAGAGCCAGCCTCATCGCTCGTCTACAATATACCATAAAAGATACCTTGTTAAAATTCATAAAAAAATATCATTTTTACATTTTAAACTCTGTATATTGAACGAAGCTTTTTCAACACAAATTCACAGCAATTTGCAATATGAATAGGGATGAATGCGAGTTCAGAGAAGTGAGCAGCTTAAAAAGAATTTTATTGCTTGATTGGGCTGCCCCGGGCGTGCAATATGCGTTCTTGTTTGGTCTTATTTAACAATGGGAATCGAACCTTTGTGTGTTAAAGCCGTTTAATGTTGTGGGCAAGAGGAGCATAACATGAGTGCGAAGCGAATTATTCTTATTGTTTGATCACTCTGATTTAAAGTAATCGATCAAGCTAGCGAATCTTTCTCTCCCTCTGCTGTCCCCACAAGTATCCTTCTTCTTTGTTTCACTGTTGTCAAAGAGATCGGGATAAAAATGAGAATAAGTTGGTGGCTGCAGTTACATGCGTCTCGAAATCTTAATCATCAGTTAGTGGCACTTTTGGCAAATTAGTTGTCGCCCACTACAGACTATATCTTGTCAGCCAGTACCTTCTTCTTTTCTCTGTAACAATAATCCTTTCTGAAACAATAAGCGTGATTGCATTAGAGAACTCTTGCAATCACGTATAATTGAAAAAAAAAACATCGACAACAACGTGGCATGGCATTCATAGATTCTTAATCACACCGACCCCCGAACATCATTTTCTAATGTTCTTAGAGAAGAAGTCCTAGGCCAATTCTGCTTCAATTTCAGACACACGGTGCCTAGGGTGCGACTTGGCAAGTTTTTACCTACCAAGTTTAAAATCTGATTCAGAGTACAACGTAAGAGCATGTGATTGTTAAAAGTCTAGTCAAGTATTCAGACGTGTATCCTCGTGTAAGACTTCCTAATGGACATCGACCGGTGGGGCGACCGAGGTATCGCTGTATCAACGAAGACCGGAAAGCCGATTGCCAGCTTCAGGGAGCCGTCATTGTTAGGCGACAAGTAGGAAGTGTAGGATGGCGTAGCTTGGTGTCGGAGGCCAAGATCCACTTCGGGTCGCCGAGTTAGCGTTATAACTAAGTATGATGTACACAGTGAACATTGAGGACATTTATCTCGAGCGGATATTTATGCCTGTAGCGCGCAGCACACTAACAAAGCAGTCAAACAATTTTACACCCGTGGAAACGCTTAAAGTCTATAGCTTGCGCCGCGGATCTGTTCGTGAGGGCCTTCAGCGATGAAGGTAATTAATGTCATTCGTTATTGTGCTGACCCTCATTAAAGTCCCAATTACCGGACCTTCCGCGAGCGGTCGATCCAGGCTCGACCTACCAGCGGCTGCATGATTTACTACAGTGATAGCTAGGTCTAGGTTTATCCTCAGCCTCTGAATAAGATGAGATTAATACAAATACACGGTTTCATACGCGGTTAATAATAGATGAACCCTGAAGGAGACGCTTTTAAAAAAACCGGACAAGTGCGAGCCGGACTTGCCCACCGAGAGTTCCGTACAAATTTATACCGTTGCTTAACCTCGATGATTGATTAGTCCTTAAAATTAAAACTTTGTTTTTTAGTCTTTAATTACATATGCATAGTTTTCTCATTTTTCCCTATACTTGTACAAAATACTCTACAAATTTTGATTTTCTTGAGAGTGTCGAAATAAACGATTTTTGCCGCATAAACGGCCCTATTTTTTTTGTTAACTTAGTGATTTGTTTTTTTCGCGGCTTCAAGGGACTATAGATTTGAGTAAATAAATAGTTTTTTCACTTCTCTCGCTCTAAAAGTTCGACTTTATGCTGTGCGTAGGCGACATAAAGTCGCTTTTTATGCTCTAGAGCATAAAGTAAAATCGTCGTCGAAGACCAAGGCGATCGGTCCAACAGCCACACGAAAAAGGTTCTTAATAAACAGTTAAAAAAAAAAACATAAAACTTCATACAATAAAACCCGTTCCAGACCTTCCGATCCGATCCGATTTATCGGGAGAAATCGGATAATGTGTAGTGTATAAGATCCTAACAATTGCACTACACATTATCCGATTTCTTCCGATAAATCGGATCGGATCGGGAGGTCTGGAACGGGTTTTAACTCTTTATTTTATTTCGTTTTGTTAGTATTCTAAGACCAAGGCAAATATACCAACAGCCAAAGTACACAATAAAACTTCTTGAAATAAAGATAAACTTGTAACTTTTATGTACTATCATTTATTACTTTTTAAACTATTACTTTAAATATTTCTCATTGCTATTAGAGCAATGAGAAATATTTAAAGTAGCTTTAAATTTTAATTAAATTTGTTTTTAAGTAGTTAATACATGATATGTGTATATATGTTATTTACATGATACAGTTTCATTTCCTCGCAATCGAAGTGAAAAGTAGAGTGTGCAACTCGTCCATAAAACGCATTTTACACTCGACTTTATATTCATCCTCGCTCGCAAGCTCGCTCGGATGGATAAACGTCTCGTGTAAAATGATGCGTTTTATGCACTTGTCGTACAATCTACTATTATTTCAAGTTCCTCGCGTTATCGAGATAAAGGGTTTTCATAGACAGACGAACGGACAACCAAGGGATCCTATTACCTAAAAGTTCCGTTTTTTTCCTTTTGAGGTACGGAACCCTAAAGAAGGAGGGAGAAGATGAGAAGGTAACAGGGTAAGATTGTGATTTTAGAAACTATTGTATTGTGTCTTTGATGGCCACAGGTTACAGACGATAGGTATGCTATTGCTTGCTACTCATATCTTTAAAAATAAACAAGTATAATGTATACAGATATCATAAACATAGTGTTTTACTACCTACTTCGCTTTAAAAGAAAAAGGGAAAGCTTTTAAAACTATTCGTTGTATTGTATACGCTTAGTAATTAGAGGAAGACTATGAAAATTTTGACTTCAGATGGCCTGGTAACTCTTCTTCTTCGTTGGTTTCACTCTTGGCAGAGTGGTCGTGGTCATCATTTAAGATGTTGGTGACAAGCTTCACAAATCGCCGCCATTCTTCCCAGATAGCCGCCTTCCTCCTGCATTCGTGTAGTGACGATGAACCATTTATTGCAGTTTTATTTGATCTGTCCATCTCATAGGCGATCTTCCTCGTGGCCTGGTACCCTCAACCTTTCCCTGGGCTGCTATTTTGTTACGATGCATGTAACGGCCCAAATGATGATACCAGCGCTAAAAAGACTAAGTACCTACATTGAAATGTACCAAATGTATTTGGCAATATGGGATGTTTTTTTGTCTTTCCCTTTTTTGCCATCGGCCCCCTACTCCTTACAGAAGAGTAAAAACAAAACTGTCTCTTTCAGGGGATTGGTTCTAGTGAATACGATCTTTAGTGCCCAGGAACCGATTGAAAAAAAAAATGTTAAACACGGTATCAACTCAACATTTACGATTACCTACTATCATCATGTAAGCGACACAAGTTTGTAATAAAGTTAGTCTCGAATAGTATATGCGCGGCATCGACACCATTAGAGTTTGATATCAGACGCGCGCTAATTTCAACTTCCTCTGTCGCGGTTGTGATCTAATACCGAGAACTTCGCGTTGTAATGATTTTACTCCATCTGATATGTAGGCACGTGTATTTGTGGATCAGTGGATAAAATAAGGTTCAGTGCTATTGACTTCTTCGCGTTTCACATGGCGCAGTCGGTTGGATTTAATTTTGAGGGTAGCTTGTTGTTGTTACTAAGTTTTATCTATTTATTTAATTTATTTATTTAAACTTTATTGCACAAAACAAGTCAGTACAAATGGCGGACTTAATGCCAAATGGCATTCTCTACTAGTCAATCATAGGGCCAAACAGAGATACTAGAAGTGGGTGCAAATTAGAAATCTGATGGTACAGAGTTTTATGGTTGAACACGCCAAAACTTGGGCATGTAATAGTACATTACATCAGAGGCCGGGAAAATGAGGATTTCCGGCCAAGTAGGTATATACGGCCGAGCGAGCGTGCGAGCGAGGCCGGATAGTGATACGAGGCCGGGAATCCGTTTTCACGACGAGGCATGTATAGTGCTTTTCTCAAACATACAATGAAATTGTTCGCGACGTAATTTAAAAATCTATGAACTCCTGTAAGAGCCGAGAGAGGCGCGGGGTGCGCGGGGAGCGTTAAAACTTAGCCGAGTTAACCCGTTTGGTGCCGATCTAAATTTCGCGACCGCCGCACGTCTCTTGCGCTCATTAATTTGCATGTATACCGTGTTTTCTAAAATAATATACATTTCTCGTGTAATTTGGACTTTTACTGGTGCAATCATCACCCAGCTGTTACAAAAGTGGTCTTCGAACCGAATCGTCTATGTTCCAAACGCCGAGGATGCCGAAAATTAAAACACGCAGTGTCACTAGACGGGAACTGGAGGGTAACGCAGACATAAAATCCAGCGGAGCCGTTATCCCGCCTGCTGATGAGGAGAAACCTGGACCCTCAAGATTAAATGTCACATCGGTGATCATGAGTGGTGTGAAATCTGAGACTCGCAAATCAGTTAGTGTGACTAAAACAGGAAGATCTTCTTCGTCTTCTATAGAGGCGCGCAAGAAAAAGCTGGAGTTAGAGGCGGCGGAAGAGAAAGCACGTATCAGGATGGAGCTAATAGAAAAGCGATTGGAAGCCAAAATAGCGGAACTAAATGATGAATATTACAGTCCACCGTCGGAGCGCAAAACAGTTTCCAACCGCAGTGATGTTGCGAGGTGGGTTGAACGAAGTCGGCTTGAATTGGAGTCACGATCAGTCGCTGAACGGAAAGAGATCCCAGGGGATCTAGGCTTATCGTGTCCGCCAGCGTTAAAAAACGACGCCGGCACCGATGGTCCAATTCAGCAACTCGCTAACGTATTAAAAGACCTAGCCGTAACAACTACCAACGAAAAACATAATTCCAACCTCCTGAGCCGTATCAGCACAACTAAAGATTTACCAATATATTCTGGAGACCCGATGGAGTGGCTTCAATTTAAGTCCGCTTACGAAGAATCTACCCGATTATGTCAATTTACTGATAACGAGAATCTATGGCGCTTAAGAAAATGCCTTCGTGGCCCTGCCCGAGACGCCGTTAATGCCCTACTCATCAGTTCAACATCTCCAGAAATATTACTGTCTACTTTGGAATTACAATTCGGGAACTCTGATGTCATTTTATCCCGGATTATCACCGAAATCAAACGGTTAAACACGATGTCCCCTGATTATCACAAAGAAATAATAGTATTTTCAAATAAAATTAAAAACTATGTCGCTGCTGTACGTGCCTTAAAACGAGATGAGTACCTCCAAGGAATGAGCCTAGTCACCATTGTGTTGTCAAAACTTCCTACTATATTGGTATCCAAGTGGGCCGACTACAGTTATCAACACAAGAGCGAAGAAATAATATCAAGATTTGAACTATTAGCTAACTTTCTTCACGACGAAGCGCTCAAAATATCTACGTGCAGTGCTACGTTACTATACGCGCGACCGGACAGTTTTAAACGTAAATATCACGATAAAAATGACTTTAACGTGCAAACGGTTTTAATGCAAAGTGGACAAAGTGAACTAAAGTGTCGATACTGTAAAATAACTAAACATGACTTGCCTGAGTGTAAAAAGTTTAAAAGATCATTGCGAAAGGACCGCTGGCAGTTCGTTAAGCGAATTGGTTTGTGCTATAAGTGTTTATTATCACAACACGATCGGCAAAACTGTCCCGCCGCTGTATGCGATGTAAATAATTGCGGCGAAGCGCATCACCGATTATTGCATTTCGTTCCTAAAAATCATCCTTCACAGAACGATCACCCGGTGGTAGAAGAGCCGCCAGACACGGAAACTGACATTGTTACTAACGTCAACTTGAACTCCACGAGTGCAGTGTTATTAAAAGTCGTGCCGGTAAACATTCACGGACCGAATAAAATAATTAAGGCGACGGCGTTATTGGACGGAGGCTCATCGGTAACAATGATAAGCGCGGGGCTGGCCGCGCGGGCCGGGCTGCAGGGACGACGCGAGTGCATGCGTGTGCGTGGTGCATGGGACAACACCGAGTTAGTGTGCGAAACACAGCTGATGGACCTTGCGTTATCAAATCGAGATAACGAAATGTTTAGCTGCAGTGCGCGTAGTGTAAATGAACTTAAATTACCAAAACAAAATCTTAATCTCGTTGATTGCAATAAGTTCGTGCATCTGCAAAAATTAAAAAATGTTTTATGCTATGGACAAAGTCAACCTGATATACTAATAGGTCAAGACAATTACCATTTGATGGTACCGCTGGAAGTCGTGGCAGGGGGTCCTCACGAACCTTATGCTACTCGGACACCCTTGGGGTGGTGTACCCACGGTAGGGTGCCCACAGGAGTGACGTCATCACCGCACGCGCTCCATACAACCCTGCATATGACTAACTTCGAGGACAACACTGACGTCATCGAGAACAACCGGTTGCTCAACACCTTACACGAAGAAGTTCGCCGCAACTTTGCTGTAGAATCTATGGGGATCTCTGCTACACCGCGGCTGAACAGCGAAGATGAACGCGCTCGTGAACTGCTGGAGCAAACTTCAACTCTTGTTGACGGCAAGTGGTATGTCGGATTACCCTGGAAGGACGAAGAATGCGTAATGCCTAACTCATTTCCTCACGCGATGTCCCGTCTGAAAAATGTCGAACAAAAAATGAAAAATAACGCCGGCTTCAAACAGAGGTATACGGAACGAATTGAGCATTTATTTGAAAATGATTATGCCCGAGAACTAAACGATACACAGGTTACACCGAAGACTTGGTACTTACCGCATTTTGGAGTCGACAACCCAAATAAATCAAAACTTCGTTTAGTTTTTGATTGTGCAGCTCGAACAAACAATTTATCCTTAAATCACTATTTATTAAAAGGACCCGATCTACTTATGTCGCTATTCGGAATAATGCTACGTTTCCGCGAAAATCCAGTCGCTGTGACCGGCGATATCAAAGATATGTTCCTGCGTGTTAAAATCCGACCTGCTGATCAGGATGCACTACGATTCCTGTATAGAAGCGACACAGAAAGTCCACTTAAAACTTTTGTAATGACTTCGTTACCCTTTGGGGCCAATTGCGCGCCATGTATTGCGCAATTTATTAAAAACAAAAATGCTCAGCGTTTTGAGTCCTTGTTTCCATCCGCCACGCAAGCGATTTATTATCAACATTATATGGACGACTGGATCGACAGCATGCCAGACGAAGAAACAGCTATCAGATTAATTCGCGAAGTGAAAATGATCCACCAACAAGGAAATTTTGAAATCCGAAATTTTACAAGCAACAATAAATCGGTACTTGACAGTCTTCCACAAGAGACTCTGGGCGAGACGGCCGTAAGGTTCAAAACCGGCGAGCAGTATCAAGGCGAGCGAACTCTCGGCCTTATCTGGCGTCCCGAGGAAGACACCCTGGGTTTCGATGTGTCATTCAAGAAAATACCGGAAAATATAGTTAACGGGCAGCAACGGCCTACAAAACGCGACATGCTACGAGTTTTGATGTCCATTTTCGACGTGTATGGATTTTTATCACCATTTACTGTAATAGGAAAAATTATTATTCAAAAAACCTGGTTGTTGACTCTGACCTGGGACCAACCTATACCGGACGACATTTACGACGAGTGGTGCAGATGGACGGATTTGTTAAAAACATTACATAAAGTGAAGCTACCTAGATACTACAACAACGCCGCTGGAACAAGCCCTGCAAGTGAAACGCATATGGAGCAGACAGTGCAGCGAGAGCGAGACGATACACTTGATACCGCCGCGGCCGCATCTATACCTGCCCGTGCGACGTTACAAAATAACATCAATTATACGTGCCTACAGCTACATGTATTTTGTGATAGCTCGTCTAAAGCGATGTGTGCTGTGGCTTATTGGCGTTGGATACGTAATGGGCTAATTTATGTCGCATTTATAGCTAGCAAAAGTCGCGTAACACCAAATAAAAATCATTCAATCCCAAGGTTGGAGTTACAATCGGCTGTATTAGCTGCTAGGTTGGCTGATACGATTATAAGGGAACATAAAATCAAACCCGAGCGCAGAGTGTTTTGGAGCGATTCTAGTACTACGCTATACTGGATAAGGACTGCGGCGCGTACTTACAAACCGTACATCGCTTATCGCTTGGGCGAGATCGATGAGATAACACTTATTAGTGAATGGAGATACGTACCAACAAAATTAAACGTTGCCGACTTGGGGACGCGCATAAACTATGATTGTAGTATCCTGGAAAATGAATGGCTAATGGGACCTACCTTTTTACGACGCGAAGAAAGTGACTGGCCAGCTGACGTACTTAATCCTGAAATGAATAATGAAAATGATTTAGAATGTGTAAATATAATACAAACAAAAGAAATTGACTTACCTGTGCCGGAACCATTTAGATTTTCGTCATGGTTGCGCCTACTAAGGGCTACTCATATGGTACTTACGTTTGTAAACAGATGTCGAAAATGTACCGAAGAAAAGGACGGAACCATGGAGAACGCTGAGAATTTACTTTTAAAGCATTCGCAAGCGCAGACTTTCGAACAAGAAGTGAATGACTTGAAGGCAGGAAAATATATACAAAAAAATAGTACAATACTTACTTTATCACCGTTTCTCGACGATCATGGAGTCTTACGTGCCGGGGGCCGCATTGATGAGGCCGCTGACGTCTCGCCTGAGACGAAAAGACCTGCTATCTTAGATGGGAAAAATTACACAGCTAGGCTGATTATTAAGTTTTACCATACGAGTGCTGCACACGGATACCAGGAGACGGTTGTAAACAATATAAAACAAAAATACTGGATTACAAAGCTAAGACCTGCAGTGAAAAATGTCACATCTAAGTGCATGATCTGCCGATTAAAAAAATGTAAGCCGGAGATACCTAGAATGGGAAGTTTGCCTAGTGCTAGAATGGCTCACCATCAGCGTCCTTTTACTTTCTGTGGCACTGACCTATTCGGCCCCATGGAGGTTACTATCGGGAGGCGACGAGAGAAAAGATACGGCGTTCTGTTTGACAGTGAGAGCCATACATTTGGAAACCGTTGCATCGCTCACGACTGACTCATTCATTATGGCTCTCCGTCGCATGGCGGCGAGAAGGGGTTGGCCTCAACAGATGTTTTCCGATAACGGAACAAACCTGCGAGGGGCGGATGCAGAGCTCAAAAAATCTGTCCTAGAGCTTGACGAGGAGTTCCTCAAGAATGCCGCAATGATTCATGGAGTGAAGTGGACATTCATACCCCCAGCCAGTCCACACTGGGGGGGAGCGTGGGAAAGGCTTATTCGAACTGTAAAAAACTCACTGAAAGTTATCCTGAAGGAGCGAGCCCCTAAAGAGGAGACATTGAACACTTTGCTCGCTGAAGTCGAAAACATCGTGAACAGCCGACCATTGACCCACGTTTCAGTAGAACCCAATAGTCAAGAAACCCTGACACCTAATCACTTCTTAGTGGGTTCCTCCTCTAATTTGCCACATCTTGGAGTTTTTGACGGTTCTGAGTTCTACCTTAGAAAGCAGTGGCGTATAGCTCAGTTGTTAGCTGACCAGTATTGGAGACGTTGGGTCAAAGAGATACTTCCCGACCTGGTACCACGAAAGAAATGGCAAGGAGAGCAGAGAGCCTTGCAAGTGGGTGATCTTGTGCTCATAGTAGACCCTGATGGACCACGTAATGTATGGCCACGAGGCATAATACATGAAGTGTTGCCTGGAAGAGACGGCCGAGTCAGAATGGTAAAAATAAAGACTAAAACTGGAGTATTGACCAGATCTGCAACACGCGTCGCTCACCTATCGATAGGGAATGAGTGCTGCTAGCTCAGCACTAGGGTGGGGTATGTTCGCGACGTAATTTAAAAATCTATGAACTCCTGTAAGAGCCGAGAGAGGCGCGGGGTGCGCGGGGAGCGTTAAAACTTAGCCGAGTTAACCCGTTTGGTGCCGATCTAAATTTCGCGACCGCCGCACGTCTCTTGCGCTCATTAATTTGCATGTATACCGTGTTTTCTAAAATAATATACATTTCTCGTGTAATTTGGACTTTTACTGGTGCAATCATCACCCAGCTGTTACAGAAATAAAAAAATATACTTCAAAGAATAACTGTTGAGAACCGATAGTTTTATCCACTGGCCACACAACCAGTTAGTTCATTTTTCTGTCACGGCGCTGCGAGCGCACGGGCTGTCGCGCAGACGCGTGCCGGCGCCATTGCTGCATGTTGCGATTAACGTAACGGGTCTTGAACATTATAACCTCCGTGGTTTTCGGGCGATTTTTGGAAGTCTTACACTTTAACGGAAAGTGTTGAGATACGGCACAATTCCTTGTACGGTGGGCTGCTTCGGGCGCCCCAAGGATAGTTATTTAGAGTGATATAAGGACGGCTACTGTGTGAACTGTTATTCGGTGTGGTGTTCGGTGTGTTTGCGGACGAGATCGGAGCGACGGCGGCGCAGACCTGGACGTCGTTTATGGTTGCAAGTAACAGACATACACTTTTACACAAAACAGAGACACAACCTTGCAGCCGGGAAGAGATTCGGCTGAACTCCAGGTTAGCAACATAGATTAAGTTAGGTTAAGTACATAGGGCGCGTATCGCGTTCCATTGTTTCGCGCTAGGCAAGATTGCTTTGATAGTTTCCCATCACATGGGCCCGTGGGAGGTTCAATTTGTGTCTGGCGGAAACAAATTTTGGTAGCAGAGCGTGGTTCATATCCACAGAAAAGATGTTCGATTCATTTACGTAGAAATAAAGTAATTTAGTTGCATCGAAATCATAATTGAAATTTGACGGTGGATTGCGCTTGTTTCGCATTCCAATCTATTAACGTTAAGTTGTATTTGCGTAATTAAGAGTAACTAAATTATAAGAATATTAGTTATTACTTTCAATTGAAATGTTAGTTGAGTGAATAAAGTAAATATAGTTGCGTTTCGATACGGAGAAACGTATTAATAAGTAATTAATAATTGGGGTTCCGCTGAACTGTTATTCACTCAAAATACATTTAATTTAAATACATTTAGTGTTGTTTTCCTTTGCGTAATATTGGTGTTGGGTGAATAACTTTGAAGTTGTCGCGTTTGTTACGAAAAAGAAAAACGGATTGTTATTGTCGAAAATCGGGGTTCCACGGACAAAATTATTCACCCAAATTAATTAATTTGTTTTCGGGTTATATTATTATTGATCCGTGTTATTGAGGTTGGTACCATGGCTCCCTCAGTAGTTAAAACGATCGCGTCAAGGGTCGAATCGTAATTAAGATGGTTTTCATTAGTCGTTACGTTAATTGGTCGTACGGATCGCGAGGACGCATTATTGTCACGCGCGCGACAGGTAGATGAAAGATATGACGCGGTATTGAAATTGCATGCCGAATACTTGGCCCGTATTGACGAAGAGGAGACTGGGGAAAGTCGGACCCAGGCTGTTGAAGTGGTGCAACGCAATGTAGACCAGTGCGGTGATATGGTGATGAGTATCATCCAAGCGGCAGCGGATATCGAGCGCGCCCGAAAAGGGGATGTTGGGGTAAGGCGTGCACCCAGTGGTGCGGCACTAATGGCGCCGTTGCCACCAGTGAATGTCCCGGAATTTTGTGGTGAATATGCCGACTGGCCGAGGTTTCGCGACATTTTTAACAGCGTGGTGCACTCGCGCACGGATTTGACCCCCGCGTATAAAATGGCGCAGTTGATGGGGAGATTACGCGGTGAGCCTCATGATATTTTGACTCATTTGGAGATTACGGATTCCAGTTACGAGACGGCATGGGGCCTATTAATTGACCGATATGATAATCGGCGATTAATTATTGATGGGCTCATCGAAAAAATATTTAGTATATCGAAGGTCACTAATGCACATGAAATAAGGTCGAAAATCCTTAATCCCGTCACGGTGGCGGTGAATACGCTGGAGCGACTCAAGTTGTCACTAGGGGATAACAAGTATATTATAGTGAACCGGGTTTTGCGCAAGTTACCTAGTGAGGTGGTGGCGCGGTTTGAGCAGTCACATGGGGGTGATTCATCGAGTCACCTCCCAACATTTGACGAATTGAGGGCGTTCCTGGAGGGTGAGTGCAGGCGGGCGGATTGCCAAGGGGCAACCACGCCGCAACCCCCCACGTCACCCCGGCGTACGGTCGGGCCCAAACCGGTGGAGCCCCGTCGGGGAGGACAGCGGTACAACGCCCTCCAATCGGAGGTGTGCCCCTTCTGCCGGAAGGGGGGACACGCGATCACCGCGTGCGCGGATTTTGGAGCACAGCGGGTGCAGAGGCGCAGGGGGGTGGTCAAGCAGCGAAACTTGTGCTTCCGCTGCCTAGGCGCACACTATGTGCGTGAATGCAGTAAGACCACCAACTGCCGAGTATGCGGAGGAGCCCATCATGAACTTCTCTGCCTGGCTGAGAGTGGGGAGCGGTACGGGGCCTCATCGGGAGGTCATCCCCCCTCTCCTAAGCCAGCCTTGGGTGGACGGTCGCCCCCCCACCGGGGAGGGGGGTCACCCAGAGACCAGCGGTCGCCGCCCTCCCGGGGTGGGGGGTCACCGGGGGCTCCGGAGTACCGCCGGATGCCGCAGTCTCCTCCGCGGGGGGGGGGATCGGCGCCGAGATTCGGGCGGGTGCCCGGAGATGACCCATGGGGAATCGGGTTACGCGACTTACTCGGCCGCGCTGGGGGGCAGGATGCCGCCCCCGAGTAGTCGCTTCTCCCCACCCCTCGCAGAGCGCCCACGCTTGATGGCGCGTCCGCCGCAGATGGGACGGATGCCGATGGGCTATTACCAGCCGGCGCGCATGGCACCGATGGGTCGAGGGGTGTACTACCCGGGGTGGGACCCATACCTGGGCCAGGGGCCCTCTCCCCCTCCGGCGGAAAGGGAGGGAGGTTCCCCCTGCTAGCAATTAGCAGTCTGTTCATCCGTAGTGCCCACCCCACCAGTGACGGTATTATTACCGACGGCCGTGATTACCGTAAGGGGCACGGATGGACAGCCAGTGCCAGTGAGGGCACTACTGGATTCGGGGGCACAAGGTT
Source organism: Apotomis capreana (assembly GCA_947623375.1). Classification (NCBI taxonomy): domain Eukaryota; kingdom Metazoa; phylum Arthropoda; class Insecta; order Lepidoptera; family Tortricidae; genus Apotomis; species Apotomis capreana. The sequence continues at coordinate 945,200 of OX392499.1, forward strand.
GTATCGTGTCCAGCCGCCTAGTGGCCAGGCTGGGCCTCAGGTTGGAGCCATCACGGGATGGCGCAATAGGTATAGGTGGCAATCAGGTGCCTCACATCAGGGGTCAGACGGACCTCCTGTTTGAGATGGGTGACTCGGCATCGATCACGCGGGTGAAGGCCACGGCTATTGTTTTGGATGAAGTGGTCGGGGTTCTTCCTTCGGTACGGTTACCGCCGGCGGTAACGAAGCTGACCAAGGGATTGGAGTTGGCCGACCCTCACTTCGCGATTCCCGGACGGGTGGACGTCTTACTTGGAACTGACGTCCTCGGGAAGCTGCTGCGGAGCGGTAAGCGGGAGCTGCAACCAAACGGGTTGGTGGCCGTGTGTACCGCAGGTGGGTACGCATTATTGGGCCCAGTACGGGGACCACAGGACGCAACGGATTATAGCAACATATACTACGGCAGCGTGTTATCGGAGGTCCTGCAAAGGTTCTGGGCAACAGAAGAGCCACCCACAGCTCCCAGGACAAACCCACTGGACGAGGAGTGCGAGACATTTTATCAGTGCAACACGGTGCGCCTCCCGTCGGGCAGATTTATGACACGGCTACCGTTTCTATCGACGCGACCTCCGCTGGGGAGCTCCAGGGGCCTGGCTGAGAAACGGATGATGGCCATGGAAAGGCGCATGAAACGGGACTCCAACTTTCGGCGAAAGTATGTTGAGTTCATGCGTGAATATTTGGCTTTGGGTCACATGTCGGTATCCAGGGTAGACTGGCGTCGTGAGGAGCACTACGTATTGCCTCATCATGCAGTCCTGAAGACACCTGACTCCAAGATCAGGGTCGTGTTCGACGGGAGCGCGGCGACATCTAACGGGGTGGCTCTGAATCAATGCCTGCACGCTGGTCCTAAGTTGACCAGAGACATTGCAGACATTCTAACGGACTTCAGGAGACACCAAGTTGTCTTCGTTACGGATGTGAGGATGATGTTTCGCCAAACGGAGATCCATGCGGATGACCGTCGGTTCCAGCTGATATTGTGGCGAGAGAGCCCAGAAGAACCGATGATCACGTATGAGCTGAACACGAACACGTACGGATTAAAGCCCAGCCCGTATGTAGCGATGCGGACGCTACGAGAGCTGGCTGACCAGGAACGGCTGCGCTTCCCTCGCGCAGCTGCAGTCATCGACCGGGATGTCTACGTGGATGACATTTGTACGGGCACGGACAGCATTGAGCAGGCGCTCATCCTAAGGGATGAATTGGTGGCGCTCATGGCCTCCGGTGGCTATGAACTCAGGAAGTGGCTGTCAAACTTCCCAGAGGTGCTGGCAGGACTACCAGTTGAGCACCAACAAGACCCGCATTTGTTTGAGGACTCGGATAATCCTCATGCGTTGGCAATTTTGGGGGTCCAGTACCGACCGACTCAGGATGTCTTCACATACAATTGTGAGGCCGAATTGCTGTCGAAGACCTGGACCAAGCGATCAGTCCTTTCGACTATCGCACGAACGTTCGACCCAAATGGTTGGATCTCTCCGGTCACGTTCATGGCAAAGTTCTTCATGCAGAAGCTTTGGTTGGCCCAACTAGGCTGGGATGAGCAGCTCACGGACGAGCTGCTGCACGAGTGGACGGCATTCGTGACCACATTGCCGCATATTAAAGAAATTGAGATCCCGCGCAAACTGCTCCCTCAGGCGGGAGCCAGGGTGACCCTGCATGGGTTCTGCGATGCTTCTGAGAAAGGGTACGCGGCCGCGGTCTACCTGAGAACAGGTGAGACTTCTGGCGAGGGCGTTGTACGCTTGGTCATGGCCAAGAGCAAGGTTGCGCCTGTTCGGACCCGGTGGACGATTCCGAAGATGGAATTGGCGGGTGCCGCGCTCCTGACCCGTCTCCTAAACCATGTGGCGCAGAACCTGCGTGGCACGATGGATCTGAATGACACGGTTTACGCATGGACGGACAGCCAGATCGTGTTGTGCTGGCTGCAGACTTCGGTCCATACGCTTGAGGTATTTGTGGCCAACCGAGTGTCACAGATAAATAACTCAGAGACTCCTCTGGTCTGGAGACATGTTCCAGGTGAAGTTAACCCGGCAGACTGCTCGAGTCGCGGCTGCCCGGCGCCTGCTCTGGTTGAGCATTCTCTCTGGTGGGGGCCTCAATGGCTGGAGCGGCCACATACGGAGTGGCCTTTCAATGACTGCGGACGCCAGCCACTACCCCCTGACCAGGGTCTGAGAGTCAATGTGACTACAGTGGAGTCTGTGGCAGTGGACCACACTCTTTTGGAACGGTATAGCTCACTAGGGAAGCTACTTCGAGTCACGGGATGGATAATGCGGTTTTTCCATAATTGTCGAAGCCCTGCTGCACAGCGCAACCTGTCACCTGTAATGGGACCTGAGGAGCAGCAAAGGGCTCTCTCACGTTGGGTGGGGGTCATTCAGGGGAATGAGTTCCAGGATGAACTTAGGATTTTGCGGACTGGCGTGGGCAGAATGAAGAAGAGCCTTGTCCGCCTCAACCCGTTTATTGATGAGCACGGAATGCTCCGGGTGGGAGGCCGACTACGGAATGCCGAATTGCCCTATTCAGCGCGGCATCCTTTAATTCTTCCCAAAAAGGGAGCTCTGGTGGAGCTGTTGGTTTGGGACCGTCACATCAGAAACTCACATGCAGGCTGCAACACTCTGCTGGGCATTTTGCAGCGGGAGTTCTGGATTTTGTCGGCACGGAGAGTGATACGGAGCGTTGTGTTTCGTTGCTTGCCTTGTTACCGGCTCAAGGCAGCCACAATGCAGCCACAAATGGGAGATCTCCCGCCCGACCGAGTTACGGAAGCTCGGCCGTTTGCTGGTGTGGGGACAGACTTCGCGGGGCCTTTCATGGTCAAGACATCACGCCTTCGCAATGCGAAGTCGGTTAAGGCATATTTGTGCGTCTTCGTGTGTCTGGCGACCAAGGCCGTTCATTTGGAAATGGTAGCTGATCTCTCTACGGAGGCCTTTTTGGCAGCGCTGGACCGATTCGTTTCTCGACGGGGGATACCGGCCTTGATACGATCGGATTGTGGTACCAACTTCAAGGGCGCCGATCGTTGTTTAAAGGAAATTGTATTATTTTTAAGTCAAAATGAGCGAGAGATCGGCACGGCCATCGCCAGTCGGGGCATTTCGTGGTATTTCAGTCCACCTGGATGCCCCCACTGGGGTGGAATATTTGAGGCAGTGGTTAAGTCTGCCAAGACTCATTTGTATCGGGTCATCGGCTCAACGATCCTCTCTTTCGAGGAATTGTCAACGGTGTTTTGCAAAATTGAGGCAGTTTTAAATTCGCGCCCCTTGTGTCCGTTGAGCGCTGACCCGAATGACCTGGAGGCCATTACCCCAGGTCATTTTTTGATTGGCCAACCACTTAACGCCTTGCCGGAGTATCCGTATACAGATGTTAAGCTGTATAGGTTGTCACGGTATCAGATGCTGCAGCAAATGACTCAAAATTTTTGGAAGCGATGGTCGCTTGAGTATTTGCACATTCTTCAGCAACGCGTTAAGTGGACGGACAGGACGACCCCACCGTGCGTTGGAGACCTCGTACTGGTTAAGGATGCTAACCTATCACCGTTGTGCTGGCGACGGGGGCGCATCGTTAACTTGATAGCGGGCAAGGATGGGTCTCCACGGATCGCAGATGTACAAGTGAGGGACTCGATCCTTAGACGGGCGGTTTCAACGTTATCCCGACTACCGGGAGTTTGAGCGGACCGACGACGGGTCGGTCCGGGGCGGGTGATTGTTGAGAACCGATAGTTTTATCCACTGGCCACACAACCAGTTAGTTCATTTTTCTGTCACGGCGCTGCGAGCGCACGGGCTGTCGCGCAGACGCGTGCCGGCGCCATTGCTGCATGTTGCGATTAACGTAACGGGTCTTGAACATTATAACCTCCGTGGTTTTCGGGCGATTTTTGGAAGTCTTACACTTTAACGGAAAGTGTTGAGATACGGCACAATTCCTTGTACGGTGGGCTGCTTCGGGCGCCCCAAGGATAGTTATTTAGAGTGATATAAGGACGGCTACTGTGTGAACTGTTATTCGGTGTGGTGTTCGGTGTGTTTGCGGACGAGATCGGAGCGACGGCGGCGCAGACCTGGACGTCGTTTATGGTTGCAAGTAACAGACATACACTTTTACACAAAACAGAGACCCAACCTTGCAGCCGGGAAGAGATTCGGCTGAACTCCAGGTTAGCAACATAGATTAAGTTAGGTTAAGTACATAGGGCGCGTATCGCGTTCCATTGTTTCGCGCTAGGCAAGATTGCTTTGATAGTTTCCCATCACATGGGCCCGTGGGAGGTTCAATTTGTGTCTGGCGGAAACAATAACACTTAATATTGTTTGTCCGATATTTGCCGAATTTGACCGAATTTTAAAAATCCGATTTCAGATTCTGACTCAGGAGCCCCAACAACTCCCGGATACCGAATTTCAGCCTCCTAGGACTAATTTGAAATTTTCTCCATACAAATCGTTTTTTTTTCGATATTTTCCGAATTTGACCGAATTTTCGGACAAGATTTCAGATTCATATTTTTGAGCCCCGAGAGCCCCCCGATACCGAATTTGACGGAATTTAAACAATCCGATTTCAGATTCTGACTCAGGAGCCCCAAAAACCCCCGGATACCGAATTTCAGCCTCCTAGGACCAATTTGAAATTTTCTCTACACAAATCGTTTTTTTCCACATTTTCCGAATTTGACCGAATTTTCGGACAAGATTTCAGATTCATATTTTTGAGCCCCGAGAGCCCCCGAATCCGAATTTGACCGAATTTTAAAAATCCGATTTCAGATTCTGACTCAGGAGCCCCAACAACCCCCGGATACCGAATTTCAGCCTCCTAGGACCAATTTGAAATTTTCTCCATACAAATCGTTTTTTTTTTTCGATATTTTCCGAATTTGACCGAATTTTCGGACAAGATTTCAGATTCATATTTTTGAGCCCCGAGAGCCCCCCGATACCGAATTTGACGGAATTTAAAAAATCCGATTTCAGATTCTGACTCAGGAGCCCCAAAAACCCCCGGATACCGAATTTCAGCCTCCTAGGACCAATTTGAAATTTTCTCCACACAAATCGTTTTTTTTCGACATTTTCCGAATTTGACCGAATTTTCGGACAAGATTTCAGATTCATATTTTTGAGCCCCGAGAGCCCCCGAATCCGAATTTGACCGAATTTTAAAAATCCGATTTCAGATTCTGACTGAGGAGCCCCAAAAACCCCCGGATACCGAATTTCAGCCTCCTAGGACCAATTTGAAATTTTCTCCATACAAATCGTTTTTTTTTTTTCGATATTTTCCGAATTTGACCGAATTTTCGGACAAGATTCCAGATTCATATTTTTGAGCCCCGAGAGCTCCCCGATACCGAGTTTTAGCCGCTTAGCACCAATTTGAAATTTTGAAAAAAAAAAAAGTCGCCATCTTGAATTTTTTTTTCCACAAGTGTCTAACAACCAACCTTTAAAAACAAAACCTGCTTTTTGTCAAACCAGCCAGCTGTGTGAATGACCTTGTTGTTGAAACAAAAAAAAGTTACTTTGCAGGCCTAGGCCTGAAAAGCAGTATGAAATCCCTTTACAGTCCTCTCGAGTTGTTGCGCCCAAAAACCGATACTTCCGAGCCTATTATAAGGAACGCAAAGACAATATTTCATTGAATATTGAGAAAAAGTATTTACTGCTACGTTAAAATTAAATATATGTTTACTTTTTTGATGCCATTTTAATCGTGAAAATGTAAACTATGTAACAATGACAGTTGTTTTTATGAGAGGTGTATATTATCTATCAAGATGACGAACCGGCAACTCCAACTACGCGAACTAATTTTGCTCGAACACACACAAAATCCAACGCTCAGCTACAGGAATGTGGCAAAAAGGTTAAAATGTCCACAATCCACTGTTTGTTCCGTATTGAAGAGGTTTCGGGAACGCTTAACTAAAGAAAGAAAGCCAGGAAGTGGTGGGCTGCAGGGCGTAAAGTATAAAAAAAAGGAAGAACGCATCTTAAAGATATTTGCTTCAAATTGTAAGTTATCATCTCGCGATGTGGCAAAAAAAGTGAACATGTCCTAATCATATGTACAAAAAGTGAAACGTAAAGCAGGCTTAAGAAGTTTTAAAGCACAGGCGGCACCAGATCGGAATGCGAGACAGAATTTATCTGCAAAAACACGATCAAGAACACTATGAAAAATATTTAACGAAATTTGACTGCGTTGTGATGGACGACGAAACTTACATTAAAGCGGATTTTAAACAAATTCCTGGACAAGAGTTTTACACCAGCAAAAACCGCACAGACGCTCCTGAGGATTGTAAAACAAAAAAATTGGGCAAGTGCGAGTCCGACTCGCGCATGAAGGGTTCCGTACCTATACATATATATAATCTATAACAAGTTTGTTGTATGGGAGCCCCCCTTAAATATTTATTTTATTTTATTTTTAGTATTTGTTGTTATAGCGGCAATAGAAATACATCATCTGTGAAAATTTCAACTGTCTAGCTATCACCGTTCTTGAGATACAGCCTGGTGACAGACGGACGGACGGACGGACGGACAGCGAAGTCTCAGTAATAGGGTCCCGTTTTTACCCTTTGGGTACGGAACCCTAAAAACGATCAGTTTCCAAAAAAATACCTTCTTTGGCAGGCAATTTGTAGTTGCGGGAAAAGAAGCAGTTCGTTTATAACTACAGGAACAATAAACGGCACTATCTATCAAAAAGAGTGCTTACAAAAGCGGCTACTGCCATTTATAAAGAAGCACGACTCTCAACCGTTGTTTTGGCCAGATCTGGCCAGTTGCCATTACGCTGGACCCGTGAAGGAGTGGTACAAAGCAAACGGGGTGGCAGTGGTACCGAAAGTCAGCAATCCGCCAAACTGTCCAGAACTCCGGCCCATCGAGGAGTATTGGAGTATAATGAAAGGAATTCTTGCGGAGAGGTGAAGTCCTTGGCTGAGCTGAAAAAAATGTGGACTTGGGCGACCAAGAGGTATCCCGACGTGAAGGTGCAGTCCCTTATGAGTCGTGTTCGAGGAAAAGTACGATCGATGGCTTACTCGTCAAGAAATCTTGACTAAACGTTATTGTCATTTAAAAAACATTAAATTTACTTATATTTAAAGTAAACGTCTTATGATTATTTATTAAATCTTTTCTATGATATTAATTTTGTTGTGCCCAAGTTTTGGCGTGTTCAACCTTATTTGTCTTTTAAATCGCAATACTTTTGAATTGTAACTGTGCCCCAGCCTCGTAGATAGTTGCTTTCTTATAATAACGACTTTATTCTATAATCATACGATACGATACAGAAGTTTTAGTATGTCAGTACTAAGAATGCTGGTTGGTAAAGGCTAATCAGGGTCATAATTGTATTTGAAGGCACACAAATAAGCTTTACATAATATAATGAAAAACGGGCATAAGCATGGGCTATGTTCAGTGTAGGGTTCCGTAGACAATGAGACATTTACAATCATTAGAAGTATTTTTTTAGGTAAGCGGAATACAAATATCTTGTTTCTGTTCTTAGTACACGTTATATTATAAGTGCGCGTGAAAACAAAAAACATGACTACTTTTAGGTACGGTAAAACATGATTTTATTCTCCCACTTTGTCAGCGTGACTAATAATATGCATATCCATACCGAATTGCAGCTTTCTAGTACTAACAGTTTCTGAGCTAAGCTATGGACAGACGGACAGACATGGCAAAACTATAAGGGTTCCTTGTGGACTACGGAATCTCAGAAGTGAACGTTTGCGTATTCCATTTTATTAATTAATTTATGTTTGCTATGTTAACCATCAGTAAACATAAATATTAGTTTGGATAATCCGGTTAGAATTAGGAAAATCCAGTTATTAATTCATTTTAGTCTGTTATATTAATGTAATTAAACAATAAACACACTCTGGTTAATCTTAATTAATTAACTATATTATTTGCTACCCTTTAGTGAATTTTACGATTCTGTAGCTCAAGCTGTTTGATTAAAACGCTCCTAGTCTTAACAACGTAGTTCTACTAATCTTATAAACTAAAAAGATTTTGTAATTTTTTTACTAGCACTACATAATCTACATACACATAGATTTGTACTAACAAATAATATGAGTTACAATTGTTACCTACTCGAAATAAACGATTTTCATTTCATTCATTCATTTAATTTTATTCATTAAAAATTCACCTTTTATTTAGTTTAACACACTAATGAAGAAAAAATAATAACGTAAGTCATAACCGCCTACGATTTTTTGGTTCGGCGTTGTCGGGTAAATATTATCTTATATTACTAATAAATACATAGGGGCTCATTATTTTAGGAAGAAAACTTAACAGCAGGACTTAGTATGAGCGCGCAGCGTCGGTTGGTAAACATTTCTTTGCCCTCTCGTCACGCCGAAACGGCACTTATTTCTACGTTTCGTTCAAAAGAGAAATTCATATGCATGAATAGCATTTTTGACAATCATTCTAATTCTAATTCTAATTTTTAAATATGGCTTCCATCATAGTTAATGATGATTTCGCCAATTTCGAGTTTGCTCGTAGAGCATGCCGTTGTTCGGTGAGGTTTTGCTTTTTGTAAAGTGATAGCGATTTACAAAAAACCACGCGGACTATCGGGCCTTGACCCATGGGGGGTATTCGACCAATTTTAGAGATATAATGGAGATCTCTCTAATCCATCGCCATCCGTCACTTTTGACGTGTGCCTACTTGACAAGTGGCGATATCCCTAGAACATCGCAACTTCGTCAATTCGGACGCGCAAAATTTTCGCTTCCTTTGTATGTGACGGCATAAATAACATGCGCATACTTTAAATTGACCGCGTAGTACGCGAAATTAGTACGTTACGTTTCGCTCAAAACAGAAATTTATATACATGAATAACATTTTTGACAATCATTATCGCCTTCGTATTTCCAAAGTTGAGATGAGATATGTCACTTTTAAGGTCATCGCATTTAAATGACAGTTCAATGGCGACATAACTGTTATCTAATAGAGATTTGACGTTTGGCGATCACTCAAATGTCAATCTCGAATTAGGTCCCAGGAAGGGCTATGAACGCTTCAAGTTGAATTCTTCATTAGCTATTCACTCCTACACTGCACAATACGCTATCAATACTACACATTGAACAACGAAAATGAATAAATAATGAACAACGAAACTTAAACGCATGCGGCCATCTTAAGTTACGAACCGGATGACTGACAATCATTATCGCCTTCGTATTTCCAAAATTGAGATGAGATATGTCACTTGAAGCTCATCGCATTTTAATGACAGTTCAAAGGCGATGTCACTGTTATCTAATAGAGTTTTGACGTTTTGCGATCTCTCAAACGGCAATATCGAATTAGGTCCTAGGTCATGGGTTAAAACATATGATTGTTAATTAATGTTACGCAGGCAAAGACGTAGATTTAACATTGTATTTCTATAATCCTCGTTTACCTTTTAGTGAGCGGGGCAACAGCTGCGGCGTTGGTCCCCGGGTATCGATTACGAACATTCAGGGTTCCAAAATGTGTTTAGATCACTTTTTAATTCAGTCGCTTTGGTATTCTTTGTTTCGTTAATGTTTAGCGTTTTTGTACATAGAAAACTTATTCCTTCTAAACATAATTAATCTGACTTAGGTGTAATAGAAAAAAAATCATCCAATGTTGTGAGTCATGCCAATATTATATGTAAATGCGCAAGTAATTTGTCTGTCTGGCAGATATAACTTTTCCTTTATTTTTTAAATCGACCGCCTACCGAAAGCTGTTTATTATTGGTCCTTAATTTAACTCAATAGCTACTAGGGTGGTAAATATTAAGGATCAATATTAAAATGCTGAAAATCAATCATCAATTCATCATGAACATAAAGTTTTTAAATCTTGAAAATGGTACTTTGTTTGTGACTTTGCGTATTTTGCTAATCTTATTCAATCTTTTCTTTGAATGAAGTATATTTATTTTAATTTTTAATCAAAAACTTTGTCCTACAACAAGAACATTCATATCACCAGTGGTGATAAATTCATGGGCACATTTGCTGTACATAATTATGTAATAAAAGTTATATAATGGATTTAAGCAATAAGATGATGAATGACAGACGGTTTTAGAAAATAATCTCAAGTGAATTGCTGTGAAACTGCTGTTGAATTAATTTCACGGTAAGGTAAGAGACAGTAAAATACCAAGTTAAAACGATATTTAACTACGCAAGCGTGATTTACCTATTGCTCTTACTTCATGCAAAAGGAAAAGACAGAGGCAGATACATTCTCTTGTTAAAACCGTGATGAGAACTACAAATCGAAGCTACCTTGTCCATTTACATAGAAGCACTATAATTCTTAAATGTGATGGTGATTGAACATAGAAGAAGAAAGAGAATGGGCTCGAATTCCGGGTTTGAATTTCACAAGGGTCAAACACAGTGGATGATAGTAAAAAGAGAAATTAAAAAAGGCCAATGTCCGTTATACAAGAATAAACTCTGAAATTTTAGAATCCCATAGAATCTAGTTATTGCACGCAGTCTTAATAAGCTGACTTAACTTTTTGTAATCAGGCCTCACAATTAAAAAAAACACAACCTAATTTATGAAACTGGACCGTAAAACTCTAAAGGAGCTGAAATCATGGCGTATCTTCTATCTCTCTCTGGTTTACGGCTATTGCAGTTTGTTACATAAATTTATTTTTTCACGGGTTTTCATTTCGGCCGGGAGATAGCGGATAATCTTAATCGTGTTTTGTTTTTCGCAGCGACTCGAGACAAAAAGATAATTAGACGTTTTTTTTTCTGCTATCAATATATCTCCAAGGTTTATCCTTAAGGGTCTCTGCACACGTTGTACAAAACAGAAAAGTGGGCAAAATCTAGCATTCATTTCTCACAATTTCGGAGTATTTATGATGTGAGTGGATACATTTTTAAAGCCTCCTACCCATATTTCACTTCTATGCAAAGGATGATTTTAATTTAATTGTATAAGTGTATATATTTAATGGCTTGTCAAATACTGAGCGTAGAAAACTGCTGCCAAGTATTGTTAAATCATAAATATTTATATAAATATTCCATGATACGCGTTAATTAGACCCAAATGTATGCCTAAGCCACTCGCTTTCAAAATATTAAATGACTCAACCGTTATCCACGGAAAGTCTTAACTGAAAGCAATTTTATGTGCACTTAAGTCTTTTTGACTGAGAGATTTGTGCTGAAGGTCGCAGTTAATAACGAAACCTAAACGAGACCGAAACTGTATTCCAATTTAGCAAGTTGCGCGGTGTCTGCGAGTTATAATGACTATAGCTGGCTTCAAAAACCACTGCGTCTCATTTGTTTTTTAAGTCGAGCTTCCGAGGAAAATCTTCTTAACATTCTAGCCACTATTAGGTACTGGAGGAGAAATGAGGAAGGAATCCTCTATTCTGTTATAATTTTTAAAACCTGTTCTGCGTAATATGTTTGTGTGATGAGCACAACGATCTGCCAACATCAACATAGCTCTACCACTCGTGAATGTTTGGGTGTCGGCTAGTTTTCACGATTTCGCAAAATTGAATCGGTTAGAAATCTTTACAATATACATTTTAGGTCTTTCATACATACAAAAGTATGCTCCGTAGTTTCCTGACATAATGCAGCACAGTAGTTCGTTCACTGTAGAAAAATACACGTGAGGTCTCCTTATACCCCTCCCTCCCCCAACGTGATATATCGTGATTTTTTCGTGACCCCCCCACCCCCTATTGAACGTCACGTGACTTGTGCACAAGCCCTTAGTAGTAACCAAAATTATGCTAATTTTACATCACTTACACGTACTCACTGAAAAAAAAAATTTGTTAACAGTAGCCCTCAGTTTGTCAGTCCTCCGATTAATTAACTAGCAGCTAACCTTTGGGCTACTGTTAACAAATTTTTTTTTTCAGTGAGTACACTTTTCGAAATTTTTATTCGGCGCGTTTGCCCTGACTGGCCTTATTGAAATCCTTAATATTACTATATCACCGAAGATAGAAGTAAAAGCGCTAGGATGGCGATTCATATTCGTCTTGGACAGCGCTTGTGTGCCATTATACCTAAGTGGTTCCAAATAACTTAATCCTTATGTAACTCCGCTTTGAACAATGCTTAAATAACAAGCATTAACTCAATGTCAATCTAGGTTTCCAGGTCAAACCACCGACTGCCGAAACTAGGTTGTTTCGCGAGTATAGCACACAGCATGCATCAACCCCGGTTAGCACCGCATTATGTTATTACCTATCAGTTAAGCCAAGCTCATTGTGAATGATGTTCATCGGCTTTTGCAAAGCAGGTCTAGCCTAAACCATTGATACTAAGATCAAAGAAAAATTAAAGTGAGACCGGGAATCGAACTCGGTATCTCTGGATTGCCGGTCCAGCGCGTTAACCTCCGCCACCCTAACTCCCAAGCAAGCTTTCGAATTTTTCCTTATGCTTTGTGTGTCGATCTTTGCATTGTTTATTTGAAAGGCTTTATACCATAGCGACCTCTATGTGAATACTTTAATATTCACAACTTGCCTACTGCTATTGCTCCTGACAATAAAAGCCAACTAAAAAAATAAAGAAATTCATTAAAAATGGTAAATTGCGTAGCTCTATTTAAGTTTATATCGCATTGAATTAGAATAAATTGGTGTGTGTAATGAATAACTTAGATCTACCTAAATGGAAGGTTGATTCTAATGGCAGGGTAGGGTCAATGCAAAGTGAACTATGCGCCTTAACACCACATTAGCTTATTACCCAACAGTTGAATTATTTTCAACCCAAATCCGCTTAGTCCAGTGATCCGCGCAACCGTCGGTCGGATTACACGACTAATTGTGACTTTGTGTCTTAATCCAATGTACCAAGACATAAATTGGATAAGCATTGGAGGCGGCTAATTCCACCTTAGTAGATCAGTGTTCTAGCGCTGAATGGTCCAAAATTCGTGTTATTTGGGCGGTGCTTGTTGCGAGCTGGTTCTGAGGATTGTCTGGTTAGAGTGACGTGCAATTAGAGGATAGCGGTATATATTTAGGCGATCGAGGTCGTTCCAGAACTCTAGGAATATAGTGCTTCTTGTATCTTAGGTAGTTATTAATGTAGGTGTTATAATGTCTTTATCACAGGAATGGTAACATATTTCGTAACGCTATCATTTTTTTCATTATCACATTATGATTTCATCATTCGTTTTGGAAAAAGCCGCTATACATTATATGTTTGCAATCGTATTTAAGATGAGGTGTGCTCGGCAGTTGATCCGAGTAGCGATATCGTCAATATTATTTCACTTATGTAATTTATTTGCAGATGTTTATTCAATATTGTATACTCTGGTCGTCAGACGTGTTTTTTATCAACATTTTTAAATCGTGTGCAATAATGTTTTCTTAATTTATTGACCCGGCGTACGAAGCGTTTTCAACAATGTCAGTTGTTTCAGACTATTAAAAGCTGACTGTACCAATAACTAAAGGACAAATTAGATTTCCGATCAGACCGGCCCTTTAATGCCAATTAACAATAAAGTTCTAAGCCACTAATTCGTCGGTGGCGAGGTCGCGGGTTCGGTGCCGGGACCTAAACTTATCCAACACTTAGTGATCCCATCGGAAATATTTTATGTAAAATCATAGCCAAGCTGTATTTATCAATCAGCCACAGACGACCGCTACTGATCATATCATACACGCCCCTATAGCACGCCATAAAGTGCAGACCACAACCATCGATTTCGTGCGTCAAGGTCATCCGTCCACCAAGTCAGAAGCCTCTGTGCTTTTCTATACGTGGTCGACTCGCCACTCCGTGACTTTGTTACCCCAACGGCCATCCGTTCTCCGGGCTACATGGCCCGCCCATTGCCACTTCAACCGTGCAATCCTGTGAGCTACTCGTATGTCGGTTATTTTGGTTGTTCTGCGGATTCTCATTTCAGATTCTATGACGCAGACAAACTCTGAGCTTAGCCGTTTCCATTGCATGTTTCGTGACTCTAAATTACCTTACGAGTCACATTGTGAACGACCATGGTCTGCTGAGACATGTCTCAGAAGATATGTCTACCTTAGCGATGTCCGATGTGTTAGATAGGCGACGGATGATTTTACCTAAAACGTTAGCTGTTAAAAAAAACGTTGGTAAAATTTATTAGACCCAATGAAGAGAGCAAGCCTTAAAGTATTTCAACACTACTGTGTCGTCGCATTGAATGCCGCATGCAAAATTCGCTGTTTGTCGTTGTTTTCCTATTTACCTACTACGCGGTTTCATGTCCTTAACCATTATTCTCATTATATGTTTTCCAATAGTTAGATATTTCTGAGAACCTTATATAATATCTATCTGTCTATGTGACTCAGTAAGTTAGTAGCAAAATCTAGAAATTTAATTTTTTTAGTTTTAATTTTACCGGGGCTATCCCTCAACTAACTTGGCGGTGTGGCACTATCGTACCCCTGATAAATAATTTAGTGCCATAGTCATATTTAATCTGTTGAAAGGTCTGATAATCCCGGCTGCCTAAAAGGGTAGGCCAGCTTATGGATATATCGTATCGTAATCAAATGTATGTTTTGGAAGGTTTTGTATTCAAAGTCTACAATTTAGGTAAGTAGTCTTTATTTTATGGATGACCCTATAATCCAATGAATAAAGGGGTTTTAATTTTTGATATGTTGTCTAGGATGGTTAGTGAGTGTTTAAAATGGTAGCCAATCATTTGCTAAACCTCGTTTCATAAATAAGTATTCATTTTACAAACAACCTTAGACAAATAAACGATTTCCAAATTAGACGCTGCATAAAATATAGTTTTACAAATAGATCATGATACAAATTATTTATTGGACAAAACGTCATATCACAAACCATTATTTAGCAAATTATTCATTTATTATTCTAGTCAATTAACAAAATAACACGAAAAAATATTACGAAGTTCGAGTATTAAACTTCATACCGTCCTGCGTTTCATTAAATAGAGAGTTATTTTTATGAAACAACAGTTTATCAATTAACGTTTTGCAAAATAACTGATTTTTAAAACGATTTATTCGTGAAGTGAACATTTTTTAAATAAAACTTTGTCTTTCAATATGTTTATAAAGCGTCAAAGTTACTAAAAGTATATTTTTCGAGTAATTATTTGTAAAATGAGCATTTTAAGGAATGACAGGTGTTTGTGACATGAATAGTTTGTGAATCGTTGTTTGTTAAGTGATTATTTGTAAAAAGTTGACGCGATCATTCTATAGAAAAGTCGTTTTCATTGTTATTAAAAAGTTAATCCATAAAAGTGGATAGTTACAATCTTACCTGTAAATCTCAACTTATTAATTCCTTTGAACAAACCACCATTAAATAATATTCTGCAAATATGAGGAGCGAGCGGAGCCGGGAGTAAGCCGCAGAGGTCAATCGCACGGGTAAGTTTCTCTTTGACTAGGTACATTTACTTTGCCAACTTGGAATTTAATTTATGTAAGTTATATTGGTTTTTATTACAATTTATAGCCCCAAATAATATTAAATTTGAATTTTACATCGCATTGTTAGTAGGTATTATAAACTGGCGATAAATATGTAAATTTTTGTATTGTTGCGAGGCACGCTAATACCATTTTATTATTTTATGTTGTCATATGTTTTTATTACTATATGTCACCATATCAGCTGTGTGTTTGTATTTATATTATAACAAATGAAAGATTCAAAATAGTTTGAATGCTGAACTTGTTGACATTACCAAACATATCTAGAGATTTTTTAACAGATTTCTAATGACCAAGTTAGTAGTCGGTATTCTTTGTTTAGGTGTTCGTCTGACGATAGTTTATGTACGTATCCAAGGGTCGGTTTACATCTTAACCCTTCGTATGCTTAGGCACGGAACCGTACAGATCACTCCATGCTTACACTAAATCGTCATTGAGTTTCAATTTAATTACCAAGTTTTTGACATCGCATACGATATTTCTAAAATTGGGGGGCTGATACGTTCTGTGTTATTTGTGTGTAATTTACCCACAAGCCAATATGAATATGTCAGTCGGTTTCGATGAGAGCGATGCAGTCAGTTCTGCAGGCAGCTGCGACACAAAGTCACCAATTACATTTTATTTTATTTTATTTTATTTATTGCAATATATGTAAGTATAACAGTATAAAACACCAAAGCACTTACATACTAATTCAGCAACTAAATAATTTCAATGCAGATTTTTACATAATTTCGCCATACTTAATTTCTAACTTTAAATTCATAATTAAATCGAAACAGTAGGTATTATACATTATATTACACAATAAATGAAGACATTAACATACATTAAATTAAATAATTAATAAATTGTCATAAATAAAACTGATTATGACTGTCATTACTAAAATTACTTCAGGACATGAAATTTAGGTTAGCAACTTCACATCACAACTGTCAATCCGTCCGCCAATCAGAGCGACACATTTCTGCAGCTTGCAGCTTGCGTATTGTTGCTTTATTTTTAACCGACTTCAAAAAAGGAGGGGGTTCTCAGTTCGGTTGTATGTTTTTTTTTTTTTTTTTATGTTTGTTACCTCATAACTCCGTCATTTATGATTCGATTTGGAAAATTCTTTTAAGGTTCCTGAAAAGACATCTCAAGGTTGGTCCCATAAAATTTTGGTGAAGATCGGATGACGAGATCCATGAGGAATCGAAGGAATTCCTGAAATTTTATAGGCACTCATAATATTTTTCATGTATTTTCTAAAACTATTTAAGTATTTGCATATGGTAGTCATCATCTTTCAATGCTGAACTGATGATGGAAGGTACAACTCCTTAACGGTTAGGAGTTAGGAGATAATTCAAACAAGATGCATGCCTTCAAGACCTCCCTGATCACCCCGCCATAAGTATTTTACATGAATCACTAAAAAGCGAAAAAAAATTTTTTTAACAAAAAAAAGAACCGACTTCAGTAAAACTAAAAAGCCAATAATAACCCGTTCAAGTACAGATTACATTTGACTCACCCTTTGAAGTCGGTGCCAAACCTCACGTAAACTTTAATATATAAATATAATAACTGAGTGGTTTGGGATCGATTTCAAAGGGTGAGTCAAATGTAATCTGTACTTGAACGGGTTATTATTGGCTTTTTAGTTTTACTGAAGTCGGTCCTTTTTTTTGTTAAATTTTTTTTTTATTATTCCGACCAGCGTTGCGTTGATGACATTCGAGAGAAAAAATATTAGGAATATGTTTCGATACAGAATTTACTCATTTTATTTGGTCTTGACTGAACTTTGGCTTTTATCCGTTTGCCATTGAGTCTAGGAATCTCCGGACTCTGCAGTAGGTACAGTCGAGTTCATTTACATCTACACACTTACGAGAACAAAAATATCTGAACACGACCCTATTGTCAGGAGCATAAAATCCTGTTCAGATATTTATGTTCTCGTAAGTGTGTAGATGTAAATGAACTCGACTGTATCTCAACCCAAGGAGCTCGATATTTCGACTAGGCAGAAACGGTATCCTAACTAGAATCTGCAGTAATTTTCGTATCACTTATTTATATTGGCTAAGCGATGGAGAATATAAGCAGAAAAAATCGTCTCCTTATAGGAGATGTAGAGATAGAGAAACGTTCGCGATTCAAAAAAAACCTTAATAACTTAGATGCAAATTACAAAAAAGGTATAATCGATAGGCCCAAATCGACCATAATATTAGCTAAGTCATTTGTCTCAACGTTCGTCAGGACACTTAAATCTTCCAACAGGAGACGAGGAGCAAGGACATAAATATCCGACGTCCAATATCCTTAGAGATGGGCAGCTCGGCAGCCTCGGCCCGCATTTACATTTCATGAAGCTCTAATAGCGACCTCAGTTATGGATGCCAGGCCGACAGTCGGGGCCGAAAGTATAACTTACTCATTATCTTTCATTACTTATGTAGTGTATTCAATGTTCTACGCGATTCTTTCAACCTCACCACTTAGATGTCCACAACTGTGCGTTTTTCTAGAAATTTCATCATTTTCTAAAAATAAAAATATATATAAGTGTCGCCGCCACCTGCCCGCTGCCGCCATTACTACGACAGACGTCAACGGGAGCAGGCAGGTTGTGGCCTACAGTAAACCCGTTTACATTGTTTTATCGACCCGTTTACGTTGTTTTAGATTATGTTTTATATAGTTAATTTAGTTTCATAGCGCTTTGGTTTTACTGTAATGCTATGTAAATATTATGTGAATAAAAATAAATAAATAAAATCGAATGTATTCCCGCCCTGAAGCCCTGGACGTCACAACCTATTATGAATTTTCATTGACAATGTGTCCACCTTCGCCGTTAGGGTAACTATTATAACACTACCTAGTCCCAATCACTACTAATAAGTCACTGTAATTGTGTAATTAACAAATTAGTGTTTCTAACACTGAATGTGTTGGAGTTTACCTTTGCAAGTAGACAATCTGTAAATAGCTGATTTAACGCGTCGATAGATGTTTGTTAATGCAAATGTGACGCATATGTAGCTCATTAATCGATGGCATATAATTAATATACAGTAAGATATTGATAGATTCAACGGAATCATGTCAAACAGAAACATAACATTGTTGACATGGAACCAGGTCAATCGTCTAGAAATAAATATGAATCATTATATAGATCTTGTGTTGTCATTTTGTATAGGACATACGAGTATGAACGACAGATGTACAGATTTTTTAGACAGGTATGTTAAGCAATTATGGTTAACCTCTCACACTAAGCCCAATACAGATACCCTTAAGCATGAAACTGTGAAACAAGAACAAATAAAATGCCGGTCAAGAGCGAGGCGGACTCGTGCACCGAGGAGTCCGTGCAAAATATTAAAAGCACTGCATATATTTATTTATTAAAATGTAACTACATTGAGGATCAAGTTAACTTTGTCGTTAGACAACCTGTTGTCCCTATATACGTACACCGACATAAGTTGGGGTTAGTTTATCAACTGCAAATAAGTGCGTAATTACAAAAATTTATATATTTCTATTGTAATGCTCAACTTACAACTTAACAGTTTTTGGACGTTTTTATTTACTTGTGATTGATGTTGCTTCTCGCCAAATTTCAAAAGTACGTATCTTTTGGTTGCGTTGACTTACAAGTTTGATTTTTTCACGGCTACGAGGGGTAGCATACTTGAGGTATTTGATAATAACTTCAGCTTAATACCTCCAGGCGTTCCTGATACAAGAGAGTTGACATACAGACAGACGGACAGCAAAGTGGTATATAATGGTTCTTAGTCAACCTTTGACAACGGTATCTGTAAAGGTACTGAAACGTCAGGGAGGCTCAAATAATTAATATACGCGATATAATCCGTTTAAATTGTTTTATATAAATATGTGACAGTCGCGGAAACCGAAGAGAATATTATATAATGGTTCTGTTTTTGCCGATGGACGTCTAGAAACCTAAAAATGGCTCATATAAATATAATCCTCTACTACTTTTGATGTTGAATGTACCTATAGTTTCACTATAGTATTCGCGCATTATCGAATTAAGGTGCTGTTGGCAGAGTTACGACTACGCCATTAACGTGCTCCCAATCCTGAGACCCTGGGCCCAACACCTGGTACATTAGCATTTTAGTTTCCATGGGGAGGGTCTGTAACATTTTTCGCTCTTTTTAACCGACGTTTTAAATCGGAGTAGGTTTTCCATACGTCGTCGGTATGTTTGTTTTCTATTATTCGTGTACCTTGATTAAATGGGTTAAACGAAGTCGACCAGACTGATTTGTTTTCTTTTTGTTTCAAAGCTTTCTGTTTAAAAAAAAAAATCTTCTAATTCTAATTTTAAAATATGGCTTCCATCATAGTTAATGATGATTTCGCCAATTTCAAGTTTGCTCGTAGTCGTAGAGCATGCCGTTGTTCGGTGAGGTTTTGCTTTTTGTAAAGTGATAGCGATTTACAAAAAACCACGCGGACTATCGGGCCTTGACCCAGGAAGGGCTATGAACGCTTCAAGTTGAATTCTTCATTAGCTATTCACTCCTACGTTAGATCACTGCACAATACGCTATCAATACTACACATTGAACAACGAAAATGAATAAATAATGAACCACGAAACTTAAACGCATGCGGCCATCTTAAGTCACGAACCGGAAGTCCAAAAAAATCTTCATATATACTTATAAATTTATGAAACATGTAATGTCTCTTTTTTTAATGTACCCACAATACCCACATCAAAAAAAATGAAACTAAGGTGTAAAAACCTTTCAAGTAAAACAATGCAAAGATCGACAGACAAAGCATAAAAGGAAAAATTCGTCAGGTCTTCCTGGAGCTAGGGTAGCGAAATGATTAACGCGCAGGACCGGCAATCCAGAGGTACCTACCGGGTTCGATTCCCGGTCTCTTTCACCAGGTAGCTCCTTTTTCAATTTTTCTTTAAGCTTTGATATTTGTATAAAAGGTACATACATACTTTATGATTGCAATGAGACCGGAAACAAACATCATGATGTTAGGATTCGATAAGGGAACCCTGCTGGAGAAATCAAATGACCCCTTCAAAAAATTATAGACAAACTTACCGGGATTTGGGTATGTATTTCATTTCATAACTCGAACAGTTGTTTCCGAAAGTTTCTGTTATGTCTCCAATAAAGAAGGAAAGAAATAAAGCATAATATTTCACTTCAATTATTTTTAGTCAACAAGGTGATTCTAACTGATACTTTAGGGTAAAATTATCTTCGTTTTATTTTTTATTAATTAACGGCAGCTAAGCATAAAGCGAACATTTAAAGTTTACATTATTCACGATTCATAAAGTAAATAGGTCAAACTACAGGATAGCAAACTGCAGGATATCGCTATTCTGTCTGAGGAAATATATTCGGCGCTCAGCGGCGCAGCTGTCGCCTCCGGATTTACATAAGCGGAATTTTGACAAATCACTTTTCAAATCCTCGAGAACGAGGGAATCCCTTCCCGAGTTTTTCTGAACTGTCGACGTGGCTATGTTTGTTCGAATTGATGTGGGTGTATTTCCTTAAGAATACATAAATTGTCAGCTACTTTTGATAACTGCTACCTTTGTACAACAAGGTACAACATAAATTTGGCATTTAAGGCTCTTTATCTGTTCAAAATCGCTGATTGTTTTGGACATTTTTCTC
Organism: Apotomis capreana; assembly: GCA_947623375.1. Taxonomy (NCBI): domain Eukaryota; kingdom Metazoa; phylum Arthropoda; class Insecta; order Lepidoptera; family Tortricidae; genus Apotomis; species Apotomis capreana. Next base: position 966,547 of record OX392499.1, read on the forward strand.
TATGATCGAACATGTTTGTTAACAAATTATCAACGTTACTATTACTAGAACAGGGCTGTTGAGATTTATTGGTATATATGTGAAATTTACAGTTTGAATTGTGTATTGATAATTTTTGTCTCAAAAACTACTGGAAAATGACAAAATTCACGCAGAAATCTGGTTTTTCAACTTATTTTCGACTGCACGTAATAAAAACATGAAATAGCTATGTTACTTTCTAGAACTCAGGGAAAAGCATTATTCACTTTAAAAAGTTGGTTGATATTATCAATATATAGACCGCCTTTTGTCTACCGTTATTTATAAAATAATTGTATTTGTCTTGTTTCCTTTTGTATTTTTTTATTGGTGTGCAATAAGTATTGCTGTATTGTATTGTGTATTGTATTTGTCATAATATGAAAAAAAAGGAATAAAGCCTCTTAAATGCTTCCTATTTCGAGAAATTGCTTAAAAATCAGTGTCAAGAAGCCGGAAGTGATGTCATCGGACATTCACGGTCAAGAAGAAATACTGGTCTTTAAACTTTTTTGTCTGTCCCTTAAAGCTTCCGCTTCATCAGAAAGGACTAAAAGCCATAAAATATTCATTCATTGTCATTATCAGCCAAAAAACGTCCACTCCTGGATATAGACCTTGACCGGTCTTACACCGCCCGCATTTCGAGAACTTCAGCGACCTTTTTCAGGTCAACTATCCACCTTGTGAGAGGCTTTTCTACGCTGCGTCTTGCGGAGCGAGGTGGACTCAAGAACTCTTCGCCCCTAGCGACCATCAATTCCACAATTGCTACTAAAATTTTACAATTCTGCGGAAAAAAAAATCAAGCTATTTCGTCTGCTGTGTTAAGTACTTCATAATAAAATCGTCGTTTTATCCGCGAAGCGTTGATCACAATTGATTTTCCCCTAAGTTTAAACAACGTAAACACAATATTGGAGTTTATAATCAGCTAATAATAAGAGTAACCGTTTCTTCCCCCAACAATGCCATTGCACTCAGCCACTCTAATTTTGCGGAAACTCGAATAAAACTCAGCCACAACTCAGAAGCACAAAGACTCGAGTTAAATTTAATAAAAACTAAAGAAGCAGCCAATAGCTGAGTTGTTTGCGTCGCGTGCAGATGCAAATTACAGAGGGTTGTCTGTTGTTTTGGTATACAGGGTTATATGGTGGCAGTGCCGTGGTGTCCATTGAAGCCGATTTATTTCCGGACCGATACGACCTTCAAAACTTCAAGAGCGTACTCCCACCTGAAAGGCCAACGCACTTGTGACTCTTCTGGTTTTGCAGGTAATCGGTTTCCATCAGGCGATCCGTTTGCTCGTATGCATGTAAACACTTTATTGTACATAAAAACAAGAAAAACACATTACAAAAGAATAAGCATGTACAAAGGAAGGATCCCTTTAAGGGATCTCTTCCAGTTAACCTTTGAGCAAATGAGTGCTAAACACAAATGTAAATGGTAGACAAACCAAGCAACATGTACAATACAAAGGAGTAACTATACAATAATACACATGCAAAAACTAACAGAGAGAGAGAGAGATTGGCAACAGTCAATATAATACATATTACATAATATCTATATAAATAAATATACATAATATCTCGTTTGCACTCTATGCCATAAAAAAACCCCGTTGCCAATTTTAAAGCGTTTTGGCACTTTTCTCTATTGCTTTTAAAGAAAAAGTAAGCCAATTCTATTCCGGCTTGCCCAGGGAGTTTTTGAAGCAACGCCACTGCAGGCTGACATCATCGTGATCGGAAATGATAAGACGTCAAAACGAATTAAAATATAACGTTAGTGTCAAAAGTTACGGCCCTAAATTGTTAACTAACTTCTGATTCTAAACATTGAGTTATTATAATTAGTTATTTTACGATAAAGTTTGGTTTCTCTGCGCCACTCGATATAACGTCAATGCACAAGTAAATAAATACTATGCGTTTTACGATTAAAATAAAGCCTAGCAAGTGTCAGTCCGGCCCAGGGCGCTAAAAACATCTTTCAAATGGCAATAATGGGCATACGTTATATATTTACATTACTAAACGTCATAGCAATTAGTCAAGGATTCGTCATTAACGAAATTTCATTTAAATCATTGTTTACCGGAATGCTGCTCAATCCTTCGTTCTTCTTGCGAAATAAATACTGGATCCTATTGAAAAATACTTGACATTCATCACTGTAGATTGTTTTGGCTTTATTATGCTGAAAATACTTCAAATTTGCGGAAAATATTTAGTACTGTTTCCTCTTTGTTTACATCAGTGACATTCGCCGTCTTTCAACGTCCATTACCAAAAATTTGTCGTTACCAGTAAAATAAATTAGTATCACTGAAAGAAGAAGTAAGGCTATACAAATGTAAGATTTCAGATTTTTTCCTAAATTCTTAGTATAAGAGGGTATTATTTGCAAAATTTCAGTTTAAAGAAAAATAGTTACCGTATAAATATGGATTGAAATATACGTTTATTCGTGTAGAAGTCGTGGCTTTTTAAAATTATTATCAAAATGATAATGAATGCTTTTATGAATTATTCAATATTGCGGACGAAAATAAGATGGCTAAATATTTAAAAAATTACAGTTCTATAAATTCTAATTAATTCCTTAAAAAGATTCTTAAGAAGTATGTTAGCTTAGCTAGGAATTGTCAAACTAGGGGCTAGACAAGAATATCTAGCGAACGGAAAGTTTGTTATAGAATAAAAAAGTTACTTTTTAAGGGTCCACGAATATCGAGTTGTAATTTAATATCTAAAATGGGCTTCAGTGTAAACCCAATTTTCTAAAGTACACAGGGTAGGTTGAGTCTAAAACATTGTTTCTTTTTTCTAAACCCTTATCATAACACTCGTTATTCTTAAATGAGCTGAAATACTGTATTAATTTACTAGAGACTGTGAGCAAATATGTTTCGAAATGGTTGAAATTTGAAATTTTTAGAGTTCCGTACCTCAAAAGGAAAAAGCGGAATTCTTTTATAAGATCACTTTGTTGTCCATCCGTCTGTCATGACCGTTTATATCAGGAATTAGTGGAAGTGTCAACTTGAAATTAAAACCATATACTTTACTCTACAGCCCCTTTGGTAACATGGCAGAAATAAAATCTTCCTCCCTACATACCAAACACCACAATTAAATTTAATTTGTCATTAGTCTATACTTATTTAACCCCACTGATAAACAAAATTCGGCTTTTAATAACTAGTATTATATAATTGTTGTATAAGCCATTCAATTTAATGTAGTAATAATACACCTAGTCCCATTACTTGACGTATGGCTGCATGTGACGCATTAGCATTAAATTGGATACTTATATCGGTGTAGTCCAATGTGAATGAAAATCAAACACGACTTTACATTTCCCCGTAACATCGCTCTTGGATTTAAATTGCCTTCTTTTCCGAGCTTAAAACGCCACAAGAGCAAACTAATTCAGCAGTATGCACACACATTTACGGAGTGCATTCCCTAATGTATTTCCAACAAAAAAGGCATGGGGAAAAAGCACTGGATTAACTCACAAAGTCTTTGAAAACGTACGTAAAGCCAACCTCGTACAGACAGAGTTAGCAAAGATTAACAATAAAGAAGCTAGCACTGAAAAGGTAAAAAAAAAACTTGGAAACACTGATTCGTGTCGGTGCCTTACACAATGTTTGAAAGGATTTGGCCTTTATAAAAAAGGGCAGCATTAGGCCCATTGGATTTACATTATAGCACAAATTGCTGACACAAAGCAAATAAAATAGTTGTGCAAACTCAAATATGGTTGAAGGAGGTAACCCTATTTCAATTTCAGCTGACCCGCGCCCACCTCGCGCGGCACTTTATTTTGCCTGTGCCAACCCTACGTGGCGCAAGTTCAGTAAACAAACCTTTTGATTCACTGGCGTGTTTTTACTTTGTTTAAAACAATCTAAGCCTTTATTTTTACGAGACAGCTTTAAATTAATGATAGTTTTTGGCCATTTAAGATTATCGCTTAGGTATATTGATTTAAACTTACACGATTTTTACACATCATTGCAACAAAATGCGATTTAGTCCCGTTTTGTTATAATAATGTGAGAAGCGCTTAGTTTGAAACGACAGGCAGTTTTAAGTTAATTGAATTGATTTCCAGATCCTTCTCTCAATAATTTCATAACTGATAAAAAAAGAAGTCCTGAAAGCAAGTCACCTTGTGTTCATGCAAGAATTGTACCATTGTAAACAGTTATCCTGCTACCCCTTGTAAAATTAATTTCGTCACAAATGAACTCTAATTACAATACCTAAGTAAGTATTTTACTATTAGCACACTCCCCTTTACGCTATATGCTCTCGTCTTGGGACATATTCTCCGTGTGAAATGTGAATGTATTGCTGGCTGCCGGCGCTCAGTTGCTGGACGGATGAACGGTTTAAAAGCCAGCAACAAAACTCGCTATAATCTTATATCTTGGGCCGCCTTATCCAAGTGTGAAATAAGAATTTATTATTGGCCGCTGGCGCTCAGCTGTGCCGTTGGCTACCGGCGCCGGACGGACGGACGGTTGATACATGGAACCCTTTTACCTTAGCCGAAGTAATATATTTTTATTAGCTTGTCATTAATCTTTTTGAGGGTATTCGAATGAGATTGTTTTTAAAATACGACATTTACTTTAAAATATTCGGTTGGACTTGAACATCGTACGCTAATCGTAATTATAATTTTCTCGCAATTTTCAGTAGACTTGCTTGTGATTTTAGTCTCACAATCACAATGTGCATCCATACAAAGGGCGGTGAAAATCAATAGAACCATTTTACTTTACTTGAATAACAACATCTGTATCAATAAAAATGCAATGAACGAAAGTTAAAATTGATTTACAGACAAAGTATTGTTCAGTAGTTTCCTAATGTTCTTTACAAAATATTTGCAAAAGGGATAAAGACACCTTTCGAATTAGTGGGGACGTGAAGTTCCTTGAACTCATTCTGAATTAATAAATGTGTCTAGTCGATGATACGAACAGACTCATTTGAAAATCTCATTTAGAAGGCAGGAGTAGAATAAATAAAATATTAGATGTCTGGGCTTAATTTGCACAAGGAAGGAAAACAAAGGGTTATGGACGCCGTAGAACGAAACCGGTCTCCCTAGGGCAGGAATTTATGATTGCAATTGAAACCGTACTTGAGTAACAATTTACTACTCTTACCAGATTAAACTACAGCTGAAAATATGAGCAAGCGTTAGTAATTAATTGGTTAACTAGGCTAAAGTATTAAAAACAACTCACTTAAAGACTAGGAAGCAGAATAATGATAATAGTTTAAGTAGTTTGCATAGGTGGATAATGACATGTTTATCCAAAATAATGTACGAGCCCCAGTGCAAATGAGTTCGTCTGCCGGGAAAAAAAATAACTTCAACATAAAATTCAGGGAGACCTGGATGTTTAGTAGAAAATGTAACATAGAAACCCTATAAATTAAAATTATTTTTTATTTACCAACAAAAAAATTATAACTTTCCACAGCCATTAAAAAAAACATTAAGTATTTCGCAAAATGTAACACCCGCAAAAAAGTTCGTCTTCAGTTCAAACGACGCAGAATAGAACGCCTACCACTTCGTCACCTTTTGCATCCAAAACGGTTTTGACCCTGAACGGCATTGAATCTACTAACTCTCTACACTGTTCAGGGGTTATTCCATTCCAGACACAGGTAAGTTTCTCCTTAAGATCAGCTTTTGACCTAGAGGGGTCCTTTCGCAACTTCTTCATTTTCCACCAAAAAGTTTCTATGGGAGACAAGTCCGGGCTGCTGGACGGCCATTACATTTGTGTTGCTCAAAGGTTAACTGGAAGAAATCCCTTAAAGGGATAAGTTCGCCTTTGTACATGTTTATTCTTTTGTAATGTGTTTTTCTTGTTTTTATGTACAATAAAGTGTTTACATACATAGTAGGGATTTTTTGGACTTCAGCCACGCCATCGTTGTCTTTGCGGTGTGTTATGAGGCACCGTCTTGTTAAAAAGTAAATGCATTTCTAAGTTTCAACTTCAGTATATAGTTAGACGGCCGCAAACTCTCTTCCAAGATGCTTTTGTATTTCTCGGAATTGACGGTACCATCTATAAATTGCAGACGGCCTACACCCTGTGCCGACATACAGCCCCAAATCATCAAAGATGCCGGAAACTTCACTTTTACTTACTAAGACAGTCATTATGAAAAATACCTCTCCTTTTTCTCGAATGACCTATTGGTTTTCTGTTTTTGAGTAAGTAACGGTTTCTCTTTAGCTGTGTGAAAACCGTAGCCTATTTTCTTCAGTACTCTCTTGCAGGTATCGACTGATATTTTAATTTTAATTGGGACACGCCATAGTACGGCGATGATATTACCATGACCGCTGGTGGAGACTGGCAGAGGCATGCAAGGGATCGGCGCACGTGGCACAAGATGGAGGAGGCCTATGCCCAGCAATGGGTGCCCAAACAATTGGAAAACTATTAGGACAGTGACTTATGAAAGATTATTTTCATTTATTGTCTGAATTATTAAGAAGTAATTTTATTGTAGCAATGTTTGGCATAAAGAGGTTTTATTATTATTATGTCCTTTATTTATTTTAATTCTTAGGCTAGGTTTTTACAATATCTGTATATAAAAAGTAAAATACATATTATAAAAAAACCTAACCTAGGGTGCCGCCGGCAGCGGGGCAGGGCCCAGGCTACCGGTGGTTAGGGCTGCAGAGAGAGGAACCTCCTGACGATGCGCGCCGTGTCCAGGAGTACCGCCTTTTGTATCTGGCCCTTGATCCAGCCATCTAGCGAGAGTCTCTTAAGATGTTTGTCGAGACTCTTCGCTATAAGACCGTTCGCCGAAACGACTATCGGGACAATGCTCGACGAGTCAACATCCCACATGGCGGTCACCTCGTGAGCCAAGTCAAGGTACTTGCTGAGTTTGTCCTTCTCGGCCTTCACGAGGTTCTCGTCATGGGGGATGGTGATGTCGACGAGCACTGCCTGGCGCTTGGATCGATCTACCAAAACGATGTCAGGCTTATTGGCTACAATAGTCCTGTCCGTGATGATAGATCGATCCCAATAGAGCGTGGCACGACCATTCTCAAGAACTGGCATCGGTGCGTACTTATAGTACGGCACCTCAGACCCCACAAGACCGTATTGAAGAGCAAGTTGCTGGTGAATGATCCTGGCTACTTGGTTATGTCTGTGCAAGTACTCGCCGTTAGCAAGATGAGAACAACCAGAGATTATATGCCTGAGTGCCTCACCGGGACGGCGGCATGCCCGACAAATGTATTATTATTATTATTATAGTACGGTAAGTTCGCCTGCTTTTGCACGACGATTTTTCTTTATGGTCTTTCTCAGAATCCTGTTTTCTGATTTGCTGTTTATTCGTGGACGGCCAGTTTTCTTGAAGAAGGAGACTGTTCAGTGTTTTTGATGATGCTCGATGATCGTTTGAATTGTAGATCTTGGCAACGAAAGGTCCTTGGATATTTGGTACGTTGATTTGCCCTTATTGTTATTAGAAATGATAACTTTCCGCACTTCTTCAGTCACTGGTTTACCTCGTGCCATTTTTATAGAATAATGATTATGAATTAATGATCATTTACTTTTAATTTGGCTTTTCTTTTATATAGCCCGTTGACATATTAGATGACAGAGAATATTCTATATTCAATTTGAAATATCATTTTTGTTGTATTTCATGTAATATGTATCAAAATATATATTACTACTAGCGCCATCTACTATCCTACTAACTGTCTTGTGTACTTATGTGTTTAATCTGTGCACTTTCAAAAATAAATTAGTTCTTTGTTAACTGCTAAACGGTCGTTTTATTAGAGGTTATGTTCCCAGCAATTAAGTCGTTTATTCTCGCGAAAGACTATTAAACTTGCAATTTGTGCTGAATAAGTTTATTACGCAGATTGAGGATACACTGTGCTATTGAAAATGACATCGAATTACGCAGTTAGTGTGCCAAAGTTGAAAGGGCGCGAGAACTACAGTGAGTGGGCCTTCGCCGCGGAGAATTTTCTGATTCTGGAAGGGACTGTTCGATGACTCAGGATTCACAAGAAGAATAAGCTTGTTGAGGACTTTAATATCAATACGTCTCGAGACTTACTTCTATGACATCTTATGTTACCCAAATCATAGAAACGAGTCAAAAGTTAAGTGGAACGGGATTCAAAATTAACGACGAGTGGGTCGGATCCTTACTTTTGGCTGGATTATCTGAAAAATATTCGCCAATGATTATGGCGATCGAACATTCGGGTATATCAATAACGGCTGACGCCATCAAAACGAAGTTGATGGACTTGGATGAAGACAGTGGCGACGTTAGCGGAGCTTTTGCGAGTTTTCGCAAAAACAAGTATGGCAACACAGGTGGAACCAGAGACTATGGACAGACGTCAACGTCAAAGTCGAAACAAGTCAAGCTGATTAAATGTTACAACTGTAAACAAACGGGACACTATCGAAATCAGTGCCCAAACCCTAATAAATATCCCCTGGTTTCTGGACAGTGGAGCGAGTACCCATTTAACTGCGAACGAACATTGGCTTAGAAATACGATACTTCGTTTCATCATCCCATCAAAGAAATCATAGTCGCAAACAAAGAAACAGTAGCTGTTAAATGTTCGGGTGACATTCAAATCACGACGGTAACGGAAAACAGTTAATACGAAGTTGTTGTCGAGGATGTACTGTGCGTTCTGAGTTTGACCACGAATCTCTTATCAGTGAGTCAATTGATCTCTAAAGGCAACCGAGTGCTGTTTACGAATGATGGCTGTGAAGTTTTCAATAAAATTGGTGAACTAGTTGCTACAGTTTGTCTGACAAATGGAGTGTACAAGTTAAGAATGCCAGAAGGGTTATTGGCTACAGCAACGGTTTCAAGTGATGTTTGACATCGCAGACTTGGCCATGTCAATAGCAACTACTTGAATAAAATGCAGGATGCAGTGGAAGGCCTCACACTTGACAGAAAGACAGATATATCAAAGTCGTCATGTGTAGTATGTTGTGAAGGCAAACAATGTCGTTTCCCATTTCCACAGAATAGCAACAGAAGTAATGAATTGATACACACAATACATACTTATATTTGTGGCCCCTTCAGCAATTCACTTGGTGGTTCCAGATATTATATACTGTTTGTTGACGACTATAGTCGCATGGTATATGTGTATTTTATCAAAAACAAAAGTGAAGCTTTTACATTTTTTCAAAAATATAAAGTTATGGTTGAGAACCAGTTGAATAGAAAAATCAAGGTGCTGCGAAGTGATAATGGCAAAGAATATTGCAATAAAGAATTTGACAATTATCTCACAAAAGAAGGTATAATTCATCAAAGAAGTAACCCATACACACCCGAGCAGAATGGTTTAGTAGAACGCTTTAATCGAACAATTGTGGAGAAAGCAAGATGTCTTTTGTTTGATGCCGGATTGAAAGACAGTTTTTGGGCTGAAGCTACTCACACAGCTGTGTATTTACAAAATAGGACAGTGACAGCAGCTCTAAATGGAAAAAACACCCTTTGAGCTGTGGACTGGCAGGAGACCCGATGTTAGCCATTTAAGAATATTTGGCAGTGTTGTAATGATACACATACCCAAAGAGAAGAGACAGAAGTGGCATAAAAAGGCTGAAAAGGGTATATTAGTCGGATATTCAGAGGAAGTCAAGGGATATCGAGTATTTAATCCAAGGACTAAAGACATCACAACAAGCCGAGATGTGACAGTAATGGAAACCATTCCAGCAGGAAATGCGAAAAAGTGAGGAGAGAACAGGATGTGGGAGAGAGTCCATTGAGATGCCTGTGGTTTCAGTGGAGGCATGTACCAGCGTTCAACAATCAGAGCCCGAGTTGGTGAATCAGTATAGCTCTGATAGTGAATCATCTGAATCATCTCAGCAATCATTTTATGAGGTTGATGCAGATGAGACCTATGTCCCTGAAACTCAATTGTCAACCAGTAGTCCAATAGGACTGCCTGAATCAGACTTGGACAATTTAAACAGACCGAGGAGGGAGCGGCGGCAGCCTGACTGGTACAATCCAACAGGCTTACTGGCTACGACAGATCCTGAACTCACCGTGAAGGAGGCGTTAAGCAGCTCTGAGTGTCCAATGGAGGAAGGCAATGGATGAGGAGTGGGAGTCATTCCAAAAGAATGGAGTGTTCGAGCTTGTCGATGCCCCAAAGGGAGCTACGATAGTGAAGTGTCGGTGGGTGTTAAAGAAAAAATTTAAAAGTGATAGTGAAGTGCAATATCGTGCAAGACTAGTTGCAAAGGGTTTTACCCAAAAATATGGTGTGGACTATGACCTTACTTTCTCACCAGTCGTGCGGCATTCAACACTAAGACTATTGTTCGCGATAAGTGTTAAACTAGGTCTAGATGTAACTCATTTAGATGTTAAGACTGCTTATCTTAATAGCTACCTGAAAGAGGATATTTATATGTCTGCACCTGAAGGCTTTGTTGATAAAACTAGTGGGAAAATTCTTAAACTCAAAAAGGCAGTGTATGGATTGAAGCAATCCGCCTTAGCATGGTATGAAAGAGTTAAAGAAGTGCTATGTAAAAATAATTTTTAAACCTGCATGCAAGAGCCATGTGTGTTTACAAAGATTAATAAAACTGTGAAACTCATAATCGCTTTGTATGTAGATGATTTCCTAATTTTTTCAAATAGTCAAGATGAAATAGACAGGTTCAAATGTGTTTTAAATTCGGAATTTGAAATTAAAAATTTAGGACAGGTTCAAGAGTACCTGGTAATGACTATTAAAGTGAAGTGGTACTCTAACAATCATGAGATCACTGTTAGCCAAGAAAAATGTATTGATGAATTGTTACAAAGATTCAATATGACTGAATGTAAAACAGTTGATACACCTATAGAGAATAAATTAAATGTAACAAAGGCAGAAAAATGTACATCAGAAATTTGTTATCAAAAACTTATAGGATCTCTTATGTATGTTGCAGTCATGACAAGACCTGATATAGCTTACTCCGTTAGCTACCTAAGTCAGTTCAATACTGGGTACAGTGTTGAACACTGGGCCTACGCGAAAAGGGTACTTAAATATTTAAAGAAAACAAAATTTTATTGTTTAAAGTTTAGTAGTAAAGGAGAAAGTTTGCAAGGTTTTGTGGATGCTGACTGGGCTAGCGATAGCTCAGATCGAAAATCTTACACTGGATTTTGTTTTACAATGTCAGGCTCAGCCATCTCATGGCAAAGCAGAAAGCAGAGAGTTACAGCTCTCTCTAGCACTGAGGCCGAATATGTTACCCTCTCTGAAGCCGGTAGCGAAGCAATATATCTCAGAGAGCTATTGTATGAGTTAACTGGATTTTTGGTTAAAATTAACTTGAATTGTGACAATCAAAGTGCATTGAAAATGGCTACTAATCAACAGTGCCACAATAGGTCAAAGCACATTGATGTTAAACATCATTTCATAAGAGAAATAGTAAACAGTGGCAAGGTAGAGCTTAGTTATTTAAGTACAAATGAAATGCCAGCTGATTTACTAACCAAAGGTCTAGGTACTATTAAACACTACAAGCTTATGAAAAACTTAGGTATTGTTGAATTGTAAATATATACTTATAAAATACTTGTATTTTTAATGTCTGAATGTTTGTACTCTGTATGGCGCTCACTTTATTTTGATAAGTGGAGGTGTTGTATTTCATGTAATATTGTATCAAAATATATATTACTACTAGCGCCATCTACTATCCTACTAACTGTCTTGTGTACTTATGTGTTTAATCTGTGCACTTTTACGTGCCATCAAACCACGTAAAAAACAGTTTTTATTTAAATAGACGACCTGTTTTGCTTCAAATATGAACGAGACGTAATTTTTTGCTTACAAGATGTTAACTTTATGATAGAATTACATTAAGTTCGTTAAAATTATCACACTTTGTGCAACACAAGATTAAACTAGGTGTAATGACCCCGTGTGTAGCGTATTCCATTAATCATCAAAGTCAATCAGATATTAAATATCAGTAGACGATCTATTATGCATTGGGGCTCGTAGTATAGTAATCTATTATTTTGCAATTTAATTGGTTGTGTTGTGGGTTTCATGTTTGATTTTATATATTTACTTACACATTTTTGCATGTCTTATTGCCGTAATTAAACATACCTATAGATTTATTATGAATACAATGAAACTGGCGAAGGATATCAAAACCATCAAAATTGTTATGACAAATGTGATACAAAAGAAAAAACCAGCCAAGTGCAAGTCGGATTCACGCACCGAGGGTTCCGTACAACTAAATAATATTTGACTTTTTTTTGTTTTCTGTATGTATTGTTATAGTGGAAACAGAATACCTACATTATCTGTGAAAATTTAAACTAGACGGTTCATGAGATACAGCCTGGTATGGTGACAGTATCGAGCAAAAAACGGCAAAAATCACGTTTATTGTATAGGAGCCCCCTTAAATATTAATTTTATTATGTTTTTTAGTATTTTTTTTATAGCGCCAACAGAAATACATCATCTGTGAAAATTTCAATTATCTAAATGTCACGGTTCATGAGATACAGCCTGGCGACAGACGACAGACGGACAGACAGATAGGCAGACAGACGGACGGACAGCGGAGTACCTATTAGTAATAGGGTCCCGTTTTTACGCTTTGGGTACGGAATCCTAATAAAACACTGGCAAATTGATACACGCTCTAGCGAAAGCGGTCTGATAAATACGTATGTGAACTGTGCATACAAACAAATAGACTACCTCGTAGCATATATACCTGCTCTTCGGGTTGGGTCAGGGGTTAATAAAACAGAAAATTGCTTTTATAAATTGCACCATCGCAGACTGTAAAATAATTAAAAGTCTGAACTAAATGAAAATACTGAAGATTTTTCAACGAATCCAGCGAGTATTTAAATTTTAACGTCAAAACTGATTTTTTAGTAGCAATTTGGTCTGAAAAATAATGTGCGCCGGTTTGATACGTTTATTTCCTTTCAAAAGACAATATAATTATTTAAATTAAACAATAAGTCAATTTATTTTATTAGTGCATATTTAACAATGTCAATATAAAAACTAGATATTTATTAATCTACAAGTCAAAAACTAGGAGCTAGGAGCTAGGGTAGCGAAATGGTTAACGCGCTGGACCGGTAATCCAGAGGTACCGGGTTCGATTCCCGGTCTCTTCCCCCAGGTAGCTCCTTTTTAAATTTTTCTTTAAGCTTTCATCTTTATATTTAAGGCTTAAATATAAAAAATTGTGGTGTACTAGCCACATTAAAAAATAAGACATTACTTACATGTTTCATAAATTTAAAAGTCAAAAACTACCTTAATTAAGTACATACTAGTCAAACAACCCGCGCCATTCCTGCCTTCCTGGCGCAAAGGTACCCATCCTGACTAGATGTTTGATAGCATGCGGTTAGGAGTTAGGACATTTGATAGCATTCCGTGGCTCCAAAATCCATGGTCACTAATTGCAATTTTTCAAAGTAAAAGTCAAAGTCTAAAATTATATGGCGATATTATAAGATGCCATGCTGTTTTATCAATACTAAACTCATTTTTGGTTCTCTGCCGTATCGCCCAAAAAAAATTCACAAAGTATTAATTTGGCAAACTGTTTCATTTCCCAACTCACGATTTTCTCTGAAACGTCTGAAACCATATATTTTTTTCGGAACTTTCATAAAACAAACCTAAACCTAACCTACTGTATTCTAAAAGAGCATAAAAATGCACTGCGATTTTTTTTGCTTTCAGAGAAAATCGTGAGTTGGGAAATGAAACAGTTTGCCAAATGAATACTTTGCGAAAAAATTTTAGGCGAAAAGGCAGGCACCCTCATTTTAATCGAGCGTCATTAATCTTAGTACTTGGTATAAAATATATTTATTAAACACACCGTAAAGAGATACACTCTTTAAACAAATGGCTCTAAACATATCTTGGCCACCTGTACCCGTACTCTTAATATCCAGACGGAGAAAATTAAAAGCTTTCCTTTACGGTAACTTAGTTTTTTTTTTGTATGTAATGATAAATAAATTTGTAATAGCATAAATCATGATATCTTATAATATATCGCCATATATTTTTCGACTTCGACTTTGACTTTGACAAAAAAAATACAATCAGCGACCACGGATTTTAGAACCACGGCATGCTACCAACTGCTACTCCTAACCCTACCCTAATCAGATATATTCAAATACGTCAGTTACATCGTAGTGGCCGCTACAGCGTGACACAAGTGACGATTCATCGAGCCAGGAACAATGCCCGAGGTGTCTGCTTAGCGGGGCGTTAGGGCCAGCCGACAGCTGTTCCGGCCTAATCTAATAGCGGGAACCGATAAGCCGCGAGGAGCGTGGCATTTTACTCGTATCGATGATTTTGATGGATTAATTCAAGCAGCAATTTTCAGAGCGACCAAATTCCAAAATTCTTGGTCCTTGAATATGAAATGAAATAATTTATTCAGTATGTACAAGGGCACTTTTACAAGTATGTTTCGCATTTCCCAAGAGGAGACTGCTGTTGAGATGAAAGCCGAAAGAAACTAAAGATCAGCCACGAGACTGTAGAAATAGAAATAGAAATAGAAATAGAAATAGAAATAGAAATAGAAATAGAAATAGAAATAGAAATAGAAATAGAAATAGAAATAGAAATAGAAATAGAAATAGAAATAGAAATAGAAATGTTTATTTGCTGAAATACTTAACAATTAGGTCTTAAGATTATTATTGTTACAGAACCAGTATTCAGTCGACATAAAAGTCAACATGCAAACCAATATTATTCCTAAAATACACAAATTAAATACTCTAATGATACAAAATGTCAATTTCAATAAAATTGCGAAACAAAATCATTTACAACTATATACCTACACAATTAAAAATAACATCTCAATATTATCAAATTACCTCATACCAAGAATTTTTATAATTAAGCCACGTCTAGTTTAAAGAAATAACATTAATATAACAAGCAAATAAAATTTAAATATCTGAAAAACAATAATAGTTATAAAATAAATAAAATGAAAACTGTTTACTTATCCGCTAAAATTTAAAAAGTCATTAACACTATAAAAACAATGATTCTGTAACCATGTGTGCAAATAACAACCTTTAGCTCCCAGGTTGTACAGTTCTTGGCGGAGTATGTGCTCAGAATATTTGGTTTAGAACCAGAGAGTTCTAGCAAGCGGTAGACGAAGACAGTTTCACTTATTAAATGTCATTAATAATAATAACAAAATGTAGGTATTTAAAACATATGACAGCGGTAATGACTATAAACTAAACATACCGATTACAGTATAATAATATTACGCGCCTGAACTAGGATTTTCCTGTGTTTTAGGCAGAAAAGTAGTATAATAGACCGAGCGAGTCAAGCCTCCTAATAATCCTTATCAGCTTGGCTAAAAATTCTGTCGGGACTCCGGCTGATATTCTACTAGTGACATTATGCTGAGTGGATTCCATTTTTGCAGCGTAGATACCATTTAGCTTATAGCAATACTAGATAGATAAGTAAAAAAAAACACGAACTAAATGTAATGTTGAATGTAATTGGTTTGGAAAATAAACGTATCTTCTTCTTCTTCTTCTATAGATGTTTTAAGTCCATGAAGTTTTTCAAAATTTTCCGAAATGGCGTAGGTTTGGAATTTTAAAGCGCACAAAATGTCAATACTCACGGAACCATCCGTTAAAAATGGAAGCACGGTAAAAACCTATCGTCGAGCAAACTATAAAATAACTACAAATTCAGAGCTGAAACTCATTACCATGTTCTTGTTGGCCGCGGCCGGTGCGCCTTCCCTCGGAAATTGGGTGAAGCCGCGCTCTATTGATTTATGCCCAAACTCCCAAGTTAGCGTTTGACACGTAAATATTATATAATGTATTATGACGCCCGCTACTTATGTTAATAATTCACGTGTGTCACGCTCAAACGTTCCCGGAGTTTCGGAATTCTTGCTTCCAGTTTGTTTACAAGTTGACACTGAGCTTGTTCTTTTGAGTTGTAGATGAGATGTGGTTGTTTTATCCCGGTTTTTGAATTTATAATTTTATTGTTCTTATACTTGAGGTGCTATTTGGATGTCTTAACTTGGTTAAGATTTCAATTAATATTTTGTTTTTAGTTTCGGAGACGTCCTTTACCTACTTAGTTTGTGTTTCTAGGATTGAGAAACAAGTCCGTCAAACTTCTTCTTTACCTTATCCCACCATGTGGGGTCGGGTCTCCTTGTCAGTTTTCGGCAGAGTGGTCGGCCTTGTGTCTGTCCTTCAATGTTTAGGTCGGATTTAATATTGAAGCACCATGTGGATTCTTGTCTGCCTCTTCCTCTCGGCTGCTCAGGAAGGTTCAATGAAATGTTTACAACTTGATCGCTGGATGTGGCCGTACCATTGCAACCGATTTTTAAGAAATTTCTTATTCATTCATTTTCAAGAAGTTTCTCATTAAAAGTCTCACAAACTGTAGTAATTAATAAATAAATACTGGTTAAGGTGCTGCTACTACCACGAAGGAATCCTTATCATCATAATGTTCTCAATTATAAATTATGTTCTTATTTTTAGCGTAGGCTTTTTACATCTCTATTCTGGCTTTTCATCTGGCAACCATTATCATTCATCAACGCAGCGATTAGGCAATGGTTGAGCAATAGTGCATTGCCATTATTTCCATTCCAGTTACTTTCACTTCCACGTTATCCTTTCGAGCAATATACCTACTTTTTCGAGCAATAGACTTTCTAGTCATCATTTTCATTATTATTTCAGCAATAGGACGTCTAATGCTGGGCACAAGCCTCCTCAATAGACTTCCATAGGACGGGTAGAAGCGACCTGCATCCAGCGAGACCCCGCAATTCTAACCAGGTCGTCCGACCTTGCGGGTGGCCGTCCTACACTGCGCTTGCCAATACCACGTACTGGTATCCACTCAAGACCTCTCTGTCCCCACGACCATCGGTACTTCAAGCTTTGTGCCCCGCCCATTGCCACCTCAGCTTGCTCAACCACTTGGTTCGTCTACGAATCTTCTCATTTCTGAGCCCTCTCATCTCTCATCACGAGCACAGCTCTTTCCATAGCTCGCTGACTCTGAGCTTCCTTTAAAGCCCTGTGGGAGCCGGGTCGACTCCTACATGTAATTTGTTGAGCACGAAGCAGGGCGTTCGAAGCGAAGCGATAAATAATATTCACGCGTTCAACAACAATTAATATAATAACAAACTAATAATTATAAACTACAATTACAATTTAACAATGAAGCGTAAGTATACAAAACAAGTGCGCGGGAGTCTATGCGGCGGTTGGATGCAGAGTGACGTAAGCGCCTCGGTAGTCTAACCGGCCGGGCGGCAGGTGAGCGCGGGGCTTGTACGGGCGCGCGGGCGAGAGACCGCGCTTTGTTTCTCCAGTAGCGATATCAGCTTGCCGCGCGGTCCGAGTGTCATGAGCGGAGCGGGTAGCGGATGAACCGCTACAGCCCCATACTAACAGACAACGTCTCAGCTCCGTAGCTCAATAAGCTAAGTAATCCTCGTTTATTGCTAATTTAGACAAGAGTTTAGTTGTTACAGAGCATCTTCTTGTTTTCCATCGCATAAACAATACCGCGGAAAGTGATTATCACGTCAAAGGAAACGGGGTACCTAGTTCTACCAGCAAGATCGCAGACGTTCGCAGTCAAAGCCGACTCCGACGCGACTGATTCGCAAGGCAAACATTATTTTCTGTTTTTGCGCCGTTGAGCAACCGCAATACGTCCGCGTATCGGCAACTTTACATCCACTAACTTACCTCTTCTGTCCTAAAGTCCTTTACTCTTCGGGTCAGAGGTTATAGTCGTTTGAATCCACGGTAGAAGTCAACTGATGAGTTTAGAGATGCACTAACTTATTGCTACCGTCCAGGTGCCTTTAACTGGTTGCGTTAAGATCTATTTGGGTTCGAATCTGTGTTATGATAAAATTGTGGCACCGTAGGGGTGCGATTTGAGTTGCTAATTCGTGCAAGTGTCACTGCGCGGTTTCAAACACATTTGGAATCGCGTTTCGGGATTTGTTTGAACTTTGCAGGACAAAATGGAATAGTTAGGTGTTCGATTTGTTATTGTTTGTTGAAACCTTTGCTTCTGATGTTTGATATCTTTGAATAAAAGAGCATTGATAGACAAAAATAGAAGACACACGAGAGATTTTATAAGGATTTCTTTTATTCATTTTAAGATTGCGAAAATAAACAGTTACAGATTGAAATATAATAGATTATTTGTATTTTGTTTGCAATCAGTAGGTATCTGAAAAGATGGATGTTTTTATTCTAAAAGCGAAAAATTCTAAGATTTTCTGCTTTGAGCGGGATTCAAACCCACACATCTTCACAGCGACATTTTTACCGAGACGTGTGGTGTTAAATCTAACTCAAAACATATCATTTGAATTTGGTTAACTACTTAAATAAATAAAAACTAGACTGATACTTAAGTACATTGTTTGTATAGTAACTAGTAGACCACCGACACTCTCTATTCCTCGTATTGACCAAACGTATATTTTAAACGAACTAACGGAAATTTCTAACACAATGTTTTATGCACAATTCATCCAATATTAATACCAAGTAAAATGAAAATAGTTCTATAAAAGCAGACTTAATTGATATTGTGTTTTCAAATACACGAGTTTATATTATCCGAGTATTATTGTACCTACCTAATCTACTTTTGCTTTCATACATTCTTAACTATTTCTGCTTACATACTATTATTGTCATTATCATCAGCCCAAAAAGTCAGTATAAGTTTCCTCTATATATTAAAATTATCGTGATATATTAGTCATAAAAACGGTTTAAACTCACGTAAAAATTGCCAGGACGTGTGTTATATGTTACAATGTTACAAATTTTCAAGCATTTTAACTTAATAAATCAGCGAGCGAGTCGATAAAACACGGCTTACCCGGATTAGGATCATTACGCACAGTTTATCAGTAATGCGGAAGTCCCTTTTCATTTTAAAAGGCATCAAGTCCATACAGACTTCATACAAATTGAATGCCTTTAAAGTCTGGCTTCGCAACGACTTAGGAGCTCGCTAATACGACATGACGCGGCTTAGCATTTGATAAATACGGTCTGCGTGTTAATTAAATCTTGTTTAACAGACTGTTTGTTGTTTTGCTGACTGTATTTGGGTTGACGTTCAAAAGTGGGGAAGAAGATGCGTAAATTATCGCTTTCTGTTGGGAAAATGTGCTGCTTATTTATATCTTGTACTAAGGATTTAAAAACAATTTTCTTTATTCTCTATATGAGCTTTGTAAAGACATTGAAACTAAATCCAACGATATACATATATTTTCGTCGATGCGCCTATAGAATCATATCCAAACTTTGCCTATTCTCTTTGAGGTATTACCAATCACCCTACGAATATTGTTACTTCATTTATCCTAAGAACCTCTGATCCGTTCACCAAAACGTGGTCTCCAATTTAAAACATGTCTATCCAAAACACAGTCCCACCAGTTGCCGGATCTTCGGCAAATTGGAACAGCTAAATGCTATTTCAATTTTGTAATTCTTCGACCTATATCCGTAACGTTGGTTTGTAACTTGGATCGCCTCGTCCTAGCAACGTTTCAAATAAACAATAGTCCCTCTCCTCAGTATCTCACTCAACGTACAGCAAGCGACGCGCTTAAGCTTCCCCCAAATGGTGGTCATTAGGAGATTTACTTTAATCATCTTGCTCGGCATGTGCTTAGGTAAGCGCTGTTAGATAGGTAAGTGCGGTACATGGAATATATGCTCTTGCATGACCGTTGGCTTAATTGATTTATTAAATCGTATTACAATGCAATTTCTCGGGCCAGCATGGCAGTGTCAACTGAGAAGGCACCGTTGGTTTCTTGTCAGTTGCCATTGCGACTTGGGCTCCCCCTTTTGCATATTATCAGGCGAAGTGGAGCCACTATGTGGTGCCAATAAATATAAAAAAGGGCTATAAGCCGAATACAGTTATGTATTCGGCTTAAGTTGGAGACTTATTGGCCATTTGATGGCATCGTCGTTGAGGTTGATCAGGTCTTCGGCCCTTCGGTCTAGAGGCTCCTCCAGCGTATAGCGAGTTGAAGGATATTCTTCAATAATGTGCTGTATGGATTGCATTTCAGCACCGCAATTATGATTGAATTCATGAATCGGCTTTGCAAGAAAATAATTGAACACATATTTGAAAATAATATTGCCATTGACATAATTTTTTAATTTAATACAACTATTATACCGGAACTTTAACATTATATCGAAGAATTGTCACTAGCACTTTGTAGGAGATATTCACCGAGTATCTTTCAAATTGAAGTCGCTACTCGTAAACCTATATACTCGTATATGCCCAGTCACATGGTTTAAGTAAACAGAAATCTACTTTCAATCGTTTTTAGGGTTCCGTAGCCAAATGGCAAAAAACGGAACCCTTATAGATTCGTCATGTCTGTCTGTCCGTCTGTCCGTCTGTCCGTCCGTATGTCACAGCCATTTTTTTCCGAAACTATAAGAGCTATACTGTTGAAACTTGGTAGGTAGATGTATTCTGTGAACCGCATTAAGGTTTTGATGCAAAAATAAAAAAAAAACATAATAAATATTGGGGGCTAAAAAAAAATTTTTGAGTTTCAGTTCTAAGTATGGGGATACTTAGAACTGAAACTCAAAAATTTTTTTTTCATCAAACACATACGTGTGTGGTATCTATGGATAGGTCTTCAAAAATGATATCGAGGTTTCTAAAATATTTTGTTTCTAAACCGAATAGTTTGCGTGACAGACGCTTCCAAAGTGGAAAAAAGTTGCCCCCCCCCCCCTCTAACTTCTAAAATAAGAAAATGAAAAATCTAAAAAAACATATGATGTACATTACTATAAAAACTACCAACGAAAATTGTTTTGAACGAGATCTAGTAAGTAGTTTTTTTTTTAATATTTTAATACGTAACTTTGCACCTAATTTATATGGGGCGCTATACATACCAGGTGCAAACTTAACTTAACCACTTAGGGATGGAAAGTGTGTGTACGGAACCCTCGGTGCGCGAGTCCGACTCGCACTTGGCCGGTTTTAAATAGTTGCTTAATCCCGTGAGCTCTGAATGTATCTTTTTTAATCCGTTGGTTTACATTAAAGTAATTGAGCTGATTGACTCCAGAATGAGATAACTGCGAAGCGTAATGCCACTAATGAGAGCGGAGGTATAAAATAGGTGATCACGTTCAAACAGTCTCTCTCTGGAGTCGGTCCCTCATGTCTGAGGATCGTGGTCAGCTTTAGGGTTGCATCTGGCGCGGATTATCTGCCTCCACCGGTTTCTGTCCAGCGCGTCTCTTACAACCGAGTAGAATTTAGAGTTCGATGAGTCCTTTACTTCAAACAGTAGGTAGCTCTTTTTACACGATTGCGTAATTTCCCCGAGTTCTGAAAGTCTGTCCATTCCGTCAGTTAACGTTCACCTGTCCACATTAACGTGGTCGGACTGATTGACTCCGGAATGGGATAACTGCGCCGCGTAATGCCGCTAATGAGACCGTGGGTTAAATGCGGATTGCGAAATCCGAGGTTTCGTTGTTTCGAGACAAATGTTATTTGAGTGAAACGGTTTAAGTCGGTTTTATGTAGACAAAAGTCTGTGCACGTTAACGTTGGGTTTTGGTATTATTAGAATTTTCTGGTAAGCGAGTGTCACAGTATAATATTGATCCTGTGCGTGTCTTAGGGTTAATTACTGAATTACCTACTTAACAACATTGCATGTTGCAATCCAGATAACTTTATTCAAAATAACATTATTTGAACAATAACTAAATAATAACTGTGTCTGCTCATTAAATATTTGGTCTTCTAGATCTAACAAAGTATCCTAAATTCGTTTTTATTTGAAGTCGTCGTCCTGATGCGATTCTTAACGACATTTCCTCAGAAGTCAGCTTGGCTCTAAACTGAGTCGCCTTTAGAACTGGTAGCAACTGAAAGAAACTTATACATTTTATCTTGACTCCAGGCAAATACCGTGGAGTGGCACAGTTGCACCATTTATATTGTTACGGCTTTAAACCGGTTGCGGTGCGCTTTATTTGCTCGTCTCATTCGCGGTCTGGAAATTGCTTGCGAAAACATTCTTAATATTGTTAACATTATTTGTACTTAACCAGAAAACGCCGTCTCTAAGTTAAACTTAAACGCATGAGGAAAAGGTGAAATTTCGCGCGGTGGTTGCGGAAGATTTAGGATGTTTTGAGCTCACTCGCTTGCAATTTGTAGCCTGTTCTCAAGGGTTGCTAAGAGCTTGGTATTGTTGTAGAGTTTTTAAGTGGAATGAACAAATCTCATCAGGTTAATAAATTTACATAAAAATAGATGCACAAGGGCTAAAAATGTATTAACTGCCGATAGTTAGTGTGTTCCCCAGAGCATTATTTAATGACATAAACTAATTAACAATTGACACTTTTTACTCTCGCGGTTTGTAGACATGAACACCCTAAGAGTTTCAATCGGGAAGATGGTTTAAATTTATTTCAAACTTAGGGACCAGTGATCCAAAAGTTAAAACCACGGGATCCATCTTAGGATCTGTAGGCGGACGTTGTGAGTGTTGTGTGTCGTGCTGGTGCGGTGATAATAATAATAAATATTAACAAATGGGTGGTGGTCAAACTTTTGTCTTCTTACCCATCGGTTTTGTTACACATTTCTTTGGATAGTGATACATTTGGCCGACATCTTCAGTAACAACTCGCCGTTTCATCCGTACGTCTGAGACCACGGCACGTGAAGCTAAATCAATATCGCGATAGATACGGTTCAATAAGGACAACATTTAAAAATAGTGTTCAATTTAAACTAATTTCTTTAATTTATTATCACATAGTAACCCAAAACTATTATTTTTAAAATTAAAATAAACATGTGAAAGCGAAAGCAGCGTCATTTTCATTTTAGAATCGGTCCTCTACTCGTACATGACGTCACCCTGTGGAAAATTTGACACTAACGACACACAAAAGTAACAGTGGTACAATCTCCATACTAGATAGATAGATAAGATAGATAAGATAAGATATTTATTGAATAATAACTTATTTTACAGTAATAATAACTATAGCCTAAGACATTCTACTTGGCAAAAAAATTACATGCGCCTGAACTAGGATTCGCTGTGTTTCAGGCATAAAGAGGACTAACTTATTAACAATTTCTTAAATAAATAATCATTAACACATGAAACAATAATTTAGTTCTTATTAAATAGTTTGATAAATTATAGATCTGATACAAAAATATTAAATTAGAATGAATACATGAAAATCAACTTAGAACAATCAGTAACTTCTCTGTATCTTCGTATGACATATTTTGTAGCGCTTCTTGGAGTGTTTTCTTACATTTCGCGTAGCTGAGCGGATATATATCCAGCTTCGTATTAAGCCTACTGTACAGAAGAGGACCCAGCCAAACAAAAAATCTAAAACAGAAGTGACTTCTTCGAATAGTTTTAGAGCAAACAATATCCTTTCGCCGTTTATTAGTATAATCAGTGCTATAAGGGATTGCAGCGTGCTGTTTAAGGACCGTGCTTAGTATAAATAGTTGTCGAACGGTTAGTACTTCACAAGACTTATAAAGAAGATTAGTAGGGTAGAGGAAAGGACGGGAAGTGGATACCTTTAGAATTGCTCTTTGAGCTCTTTCTAAGTTTATTAATGTAGTTTTGGCCAGCCCGCCCCATGAGGAAATGCAGTACGTTAATATCGATTGACATAGGGCAAAATAGACTTGTTTAATTAAATGTGAGTCTGCAAATGAACGCAGGTTTTTGAACACAAATATTAACTTACGTACTCTATTGCATAAAGCTGAGATGTGATATTTAAAAGAGAGAGTATCATCAATTATGATTCCTAAATACTTAATTTGGGTAACTGCGGCTATATCTGGACATTTACTATACTAAATGCATTTATTATACTAAATCCACCTTAGTAACAGTCCGACTGTATGATATTCTGCGCTGTGACCAATTACTCGCCTACGCTCTTTTACGCGCATTCTTACCGAGCTCAAGATCCCGATGAGACTCGGCACCATATGCATGCGGAGGAGTTCGAGTTCTTTGGCCACATTGCCAGATACTGTACTGATAGATTATAGAAAGAGTGGGGCTGGGGGATGGGGGACAATCTGGAAAAACTGTTGGTAACAGGCAAGGTGTGCGGAAGACGGCCCAGAGGAAGAAGTCCGACACGCTGATCGGACCAATACGCTCTACCCTCAAGACCTCTATTTACGAAGCCATCGATGCAGCCCAGGATACAGTAAGCTGGTGCAAAATAGTCCACGAGAAAGTTATCCAGAGGCCACGACCCTCAGCATTGAGGATATCGACTGAAGGAGGAGGGACGCTATTTTAGAATTTGGAACTTTTCAAATGAATTTTCAATCACAGATTGGGATGTCTTCGAAAATGTAAAAATGTAGCAATATTTAATTTTTTATCCTCCATTTGATAATATCGATAGAAAGCCTAATTAAAAATATTAAATGTTGTCAATTACATCCTTCCTTTTCATCCTGCGATGTTTTTTTCAGTAATAATGTGTTTTTCAGCACAAGAAATAAAATGGGAATACTACTTAAAATAAATAGCTGTATCTTTTGATCCGTTCAGAAATATTTGTATACACAAAGGTTCGGTATTCATATGGGAGACGTCTGGCATGTTCGTCCTTTTTATACAATAATGCTTTGTGTTTTATACGTATACAGTATGAATCCGAAGTCGGAGACACTGTTTTTTTTTTCAGATGTACTTTTCCCAGATAAAATTACCAAATACAAACTCTAATTAAATTGTACTAAAGTACGTATGATTGTTAAAAGCGTCGCAATTTTCACAATTATTTCTCTTAGGGTTAATTAAAGAAATAATTGTGATAAAAAGTTTGAGAACCTGTTATGCATTTTGTCAAATGCGGATGAATACCTAATTATAGGTGACTATTTATTTTTAGTTACCTATATATGCTTTAGTGCATAGGCTTCTTGAACTTGATTGGACAGAATCATACGTATAATCGTTGTGGGATAATAAGCTATCGACATTCCATAATTGCCTACCGTTTCTTCCGTTATTATATTATGTATAAATGCAAAATTGTCTGAGAGTGTTTAATTTTTTCGACATTAGTTGCTGAATACCTACCAAAACGTTTTATAGAATGGGTTTTAAAAACTTCGTGCACACGTAAGTATCGTTATGGATAAAAACATAGCTTTTTCAGTAGCGATAGGGTATGTTTTAATTATCACTTCGGTCAAAAATACTTAAAAAAAAAACTTTTGTCCATGTCTTACGAATCACCCTGTACGTTCAGTAATTTTGAGTATATTCTCGCGAGACTTAAGTTGCGTAGCGTGACTTTAGATTCAGCACTTTGGAAGTCATTCTTATTCAAGAGCGTGCCTATATGCCGCTAAGTCATAGCAGCAACAGTTGGCGTTCGAGAATGTTCTAAGTTTCGTAGTCGATGTCTCATTTTACAGACACATTGTCGAAGGAAGTTGGACTTTCTGGCCGTGAAATACTAGATTTCAATAAAGTACAGAGAGCACAAGTAGGTATCTAATGGTTTTTCTATATGATTACCATAGCTCGGACTAACGCAAAATAAGAATTAAGAAACAATTTAATGGCCAATTTATAAACTAACAATAAAATTTTGGCCAGTTTTGGGTTGCATTTAAAAATATAATTAATATTAATAAACGCAAGACAAAATTTCTCAAAAGTTTGTGAGTATTTTCATTTAATTGTTTCCTAATTCTTGTTTTGGGGTGATAAGTCCGAGCTAAGATGATAAATTTTTAAAATATCGTTATAAATGTTGGATAAAAAACAACTTATTTTGTTCTATTTATTTAAAAGCTTTGTCACTGACATTGTCGCTCAAAAAAACGAAACGAATAATAAATCTGGAAACGTGTGCCATTGAGACAAGGTCCCGGTACCATAGTCCAATGGCCTTGCGGAATAACAAGACTTTTAAAGCTCCTTATCCATTCAAAGATGCTGAATCTTTTAGACATTTTTCTCTAGATTATCAATTTTATTAGTATACATATGTATATTTGAAACCTACAGTATGAACTAATCATTGAGAATTTTTGTTTCAAAAACTACTTGAAATTTGCAAAATTTACGCAGGAAACTGTTTTTTTTTTTCAAATTATTTTCGACTGCAAGCAATGAAAGCCTGAAATAGCTATGTTACTATCTAGAACTCAGGGTAAAGTATTATTCACTTTAAGAGTTGGTTTTTGGATTATTTTTAAAAATAAAAAGTAATAAGGTCTCTTCAGAAGTGCATTGGAATCCATCGCGACCCTCCAAAGTAGGTCGTTAGAGCTGAGAGCGAGCCGATACCCAACAATGACTGCTGCTGCACTTGGCGGCCCAAAGATATAAAGCTACATTATAAAATTTTAAATTTGTTTGGAAAAATCAGTTTTCTATGCTAATACGAGTAGGTCATTATTTCAAAAAAAGCTTATCAGCGCGATGCAGGATTTTCATGTATCAGCTATCCAGCGCCATTTGTTGGAAAAAATAAAATGTGTCCTCTCATCACGCCAAAACGGCAGGACGGATTTTAATCAATTTTGATACAGAGATAGCTTTTTAGGGTTCCGTGCCCAAAGGGTAAAAACGGGACCCTATTACTGAGACTTCGCTGTCCGTCCGTCCGTCTGTCACCAGGCTGTATCGCAAGAACGGTGATAGCTAGACAGTTGAAATTTTCACAGATGATGTATTTCTATTGCCGCTATAACAACAAATACTAAAAATAAAATAAAATAAATATTTAAGGGGGGCTCCCATACAACAAGCTTGTTATAGATTATATATATGTATAGGTACGGAACCCTTCATGCGTGAGTCGGACTCGCACTTGCCCAATTTTTTTTTATGTCAAATGAGCCAACGGATAGCCTGATGGAAATCTGAGCCGAAGTATTACGATACTTCGTCCCCCATTTCGGTAAAGAAAAGTCTAACACGGGTAGGGTTGCGTGCACCAACAAATAGAAATATAAAATTGTAATTTGAGACTACCCAATTGTGCCATTGTCGAATCCCATTCCCGATGAAGAGATCCGCAAAACTTGAGTTGCAATGGGCAAAGCATTTGCCGCGACTTCACTAGTAAAATATTGAAATGAATATCCTTCCGTGGTATTTAAATGAAACAAGCAATAGTTTTCCGGCCCAGTTTATTTGTGACGGATACTTTTTGGCCTCCATTTTGTTTTTATGGGTGGTCGTTGTGTGACAGGGCGCGAGTCGACAATCAGTCTGTCACTACACGGATCTAAAACCTGACCATGTGCACATTCGACTTAACTTTTTATTATTCTTAAGCGACCTAAAAGTTGATCGTGGTCGTATTGTATGTATCAGTATTTAAAACTCTATCAGTGGCATCGTAGCTTCTATTTAAACGAATGATTTGATTTTCATTAAGATTTTTTATTCCAAAAGTGAGTTCACTGAATTTATTCACCTTACATCTTTTGGTACCACAGGGTCTCGTTTTTCTACAGCTTTCGGAAGTGAACCTATTCTGGGATAGAAATAAGTGTTCTCTGCAGTTTATATTAACGATCCTCGGCTCCGTTTCTATTAACTGTAAAAATAAAACAAGTTAACAATTAGGCCGGAGGGAGTTGGAGCAAATGCAATATAACTTTCAGAACCAAACTCAACATTACAAGCCTTATTTGGACACATGTATCGATTTTAGTTACGTAGGTATGATTGTGCTTACTTCGCTACTGATGTAATTTTAAAGAGAACTAATAATAATAGACGAACCAAGGTCATCGACATAGCAAACCGGGTAAGCAAGCTGAAGTGGCAATGGGCGGGGCACATAGCTCGAAGGACCGATGGCCGTTGGGGCAGAAAAGTTCTCGAGTGGAGACCACGTACCGGCAAGCGCAGTGTAGGACGACCACCCGCAAGGTGGTCGGACGACCTGGTTAGAGTTGCGGGGACTCGCTGGATGCGGGTCGCTGCTATCCGGCCCATGTGGAAATCTATTGAGGAGGCCTGTGTCCAGCAGTGGGCGTCCTATGGCTGAAATGATGATGATAATGATGAATAATTATAGCATTCAAAAGAGTCTCCAGAAGAGACTCTCGCTAGATGGCTGGATCAAGGTCAAATGCAGAAGGCGGTACTTCTGGACACGGGGCGCATCGTCAGGTGGTTCTTCTCTACATCCTTAACCACCAGTAATCCTGCCCTGCTGCTGGCGGCACCCTAAGTTGAACGTATTTATTTTTGTATTATCTTTTACATAAAATTGTAAAAAAAACTTAAAAAATCAGATTAATGAACTAAATAGCACGCAAGGACCCTGGCGATTTGGAGAGACTGATGGTGATGGGAAAGGTGGACGGCACTAGACCACGGGGAAAAAACTAAATTCGGTGGTGGTGGATACGACGTTAAGCAGCGCGCTCCACAAAGCAATAGGGATAGGACCGATAGGGAGACTTGGAGAACTGCTATCAAAAATATTAATCAGCGCAGTCACGATCCTCAGCAGTGAGGAACTGATCTAGAAGAAGTTGCAGGCTTGCAAGCACCGCCCCCAAGCCGTTAAATAGGGTGTCGATTAAAGAATCAGCGACGAAGTTACCGCGCTGCTGTACGGGTAGCAGTTCCTGTAGAGCTCCGTACAAGTTCGAAACATGTCGGGCCGTTCCTGACAATTTCACGTGAGTCTAAACCGCTTAATACAATAACTAAGAAGAATAGTAATATAATTTAATATTTATCTCATCCAGGTCACCTACATCGGCGTCGTCAGCTCATCCGATCCGTCGCGAGCCGGCGACCGACACACAATTTGCCGGACACATAATTGCTTCCACTATATTTTATTTTCAAACATTTTGCGGGAATATTCGCTTCGTGCCCGTATGAGTACTACTGACCAAGTTATACGTATGCGCGTATAAATACATAATACAATTTTAAAATAATTTTATATTAAAATGACGGTCGAATATTTTGAGCAATGTGGGTCAGTGGTTACAATATTTCATTTCTGCCGTGACTTTTCGAATATTTACTGTGTCGAGGTTATTATAATTTGACGGTGGAATCAGATGTATATTTATTAGGTAATTGTACAGTTAGACAGACGTACATCTATTGTTATAAATGCTAATAAAAATGCATAAAGAAGTGTTTACCTACTTTTCCCTAATCGATCGATTGATCGATTGACATTTTGCGACTTTAGGTAAATATGCGACTTAGGTCATTATGCGTTTAGGTCAATTTGCGTTTAGGACATTTTGCGTTCGTAAATTAGGGCATTATGAATCTGATTGGATCGATTGTACCTACGACTAAGTTTTTCGTACAATAAATAAATAAATAATCATTTCAGATTTCTTTTTTAGTATAAATTAATAATAATCTCGTTTTACTACGTTAATTAATGTATTTTCTCAGAAACCATTAACTTTTTGGGAGTGTTGCTATATACCTACTACTAGGTAGGTACGAGTATACAATGAAAATAGGAAAATCTGGTCTTTAGGAAATAATTGGAATTCAAGGAATTGGACATTTCAGGCAAAGGGGCATTTATAAAGGGGCATTTGTTGAAATACATTTTCCAGGACATTATCCTTCGAGGAATTGGACGTTGGGGATCAGATAGAAAAAATAAATATCGACAAACATAAAATTCTTTGAAATTCAGGATTCAAGATAGGATTAATCGGCATTTATCATGACCATCATCATCATATCAGCCGATAGACATCCACTGCTGGACAAAGGCCTCCCCAAAGTTCTCCACAACGATCGATCTTGCGCCGCCCTCATCCAATTTCCGCCCGCGATCTTACCCATCGTCGGTCCAGCACCCTGGGAGCCTTCCCACGCTGCATCTTCTGGTCCGCGGTCGCCACTCAAGAACCTTTCTGCCCCAACGGTCATCGTTTCTACGAACAATGTTCCCCACCCACTTCCACCTAAGTTTGGCGACGCGACGGTCTGAGCTATATCTACAACCTTGGTTCTCTTGCGTACCTCATCATTTCGGACTCGATCCTACAAGCAAACTCCGAGCACAGCTCGCTCCATTGCCCTTTGAGCAACGGTTCAGTGTGGTATGTCATCAGTGGCAACACACATCGGTTAAAAACCTTCGTCTTAACACACTGCGGTATTTGGGACGAGGAATACGGATGTCATTGTAAGATACGTCCTTTTGCCGTAGCATGGCAGAACTACGCTTCAAGACTCTTTCCGCGCGACATAGCATCACCCGTCACTCTCTCACAGTACAGCGAAGAAAGAGATGTCGTGTCACAGTTGCGCTAGAGGTGCAGTGCAGACAACAAAAGAGATGCGACAAAGATTGATCTCTGTCTGGTCATTACGGTGTTATCAATCAGATGTCTCATCCGTAATGATATCAAGGGTGAGTTTACGAAACCTCGTATTTATTTCCAACCCGGTGTTGGTACAAACCAATAAGACAGACCAATTTCGAGTACGTAATTCGAAAAGCTCGCAAGATTAGAAGACGTTGAGATAAA
Organism: Apotomis capreana; assembly: GCA_947623375.1. Lineage (NCBI taxonomy): Eukaryota > Metazoa > Arthropoda > Insecta > Lepidoptera > Tortricidae > Apotomis > Apotomis capreana. Next base: position 997,396 of record OX392499.1, read on the forward strand.
TTGCTACAATCCTGTCGAAAAAATACCAACGCAAAATTATTATAGCATACTACTTTTGGATAATATTATAAAAGATGTAGTACCTTTTCTTTGCAGTTTGACGTACAGCTGTCTATTGTCATTTTAGAAAGACATTTCAATAAGGGCCAAAACACAATTAAAAGTAATTGTGTTTTTGCCCTAAGGCTTGACCTTACATACGAGTATGTATAGTAAATTGTACGATCAGCTCGCGCATTTGCTCATAACATAAAATTTGTTAGGCGTAGTAGGTATAGTTGGTCCGAAACTCCAAGAACAATAATTTACGTTAAATTTGTTCAAAGTCAAAGTCAAGTCAAAGTCAAAGTATTTATTTGCTGGAATTACGGTACATAATAGATCTTATAAATTAAACATAAGGATCAGCATAATTCACCAATTTAGTGGCATGCAAATATTTTATAAACACAGAATAATGCATCAACCCCGCAGCAACCAAAACCCAGGATTTCATGACTACAAATTAATTAAAATATTCATTTAATGAGTAAAAACATCTGTCTTTAAGCCAATGCCTAAGTTTTACCAGGAATAATTTGAGTGGCAAAGCTCTTAAATCTAAAGGGATCCTGTTATATATTTTTCCAGACATCATTAAACAGTTTTTGTTACACTGAGCTGTCTTAGCAATAGGCTGTTTAATCAGAAGCAAATCTCTTTTTCGCAATCTTGGCTGTTGGACTGGCTTTTCAAATAACTGGGGATTATTTCGTACAAACTTGGCATGTTCATAGATATATAAACAGGTTACTGTGAGAATACCGAGTTTTTTAAATAGTGGTCTACAAGATTCCATCGGGCCAACACCACAAATTGCACGCATGCATTTTTTCTGTGCAACGAGTACTTGATTGACAGCAGTTGAATTTCCCCAAATAATGTTAGTTTAAGTTTAAGTGAGAAATTACTTCATTATTATAACATTTATTAGCATACCTACGGTGGTTTATTACTTGAATTGGCTTGGCATACCTACCTATGCTCTTGGTATTTGACATAAATGCTCTTAGCTTAGTGTTTGGCATATTATGCACTTAGGGACAGTCAGCATTAAATAGATAGTAGCAACCAGTAGGATGACATATTTGACTGACTACATTAAACCTACTATGTAGTTACAAAAAAATAATCTATTATTACATAGGTACCTATATATAATTTTGACGACGCGGTTGGCTCAGCTCGAAACCTGGCCAGGGCAAATATTTGTGTGATGAACTCGAATATTTGTGCTTGGGTCATGGTTGTTATTTGTATTTAAGTATATATGTATTTATCTATATAAGTATGTATATCGTCGTCTAGTACACATAACACCAGCCTTCTTGAGCTTAATTTGGGACTAGATCGATTTGTGTGAGGTTGCCTGATATTTTTTTTTTCATTGCTTTGGTTGCATTGGATAGGTAGCAATATTTATGTACCTACGTGGTTTGTTTTATAAGCTATGCTATACTATTATTTTTAAGCCAAATAAATTACGAACTCGTGTGAATAAAAAAAAATCATAAAACCTTTTCATACTTCCCAGTTCTGCAAATTTCGTTCAGCATCAATCATTATAACATTAACCCTTCAAACGCTACCGGCGCGGTACCTAATAAATTATGGACGTAATACAAATACGGCTCTGTCAGCGGTATTAACCCGAAATTGTCCATCATTGGCCCCCTCTAAAAAGTAACGTATGGGGTCAATGAAACAGTCCCGAGCCCGACAACTCGCAAATGGGCACTGCGTGGTGCAGTTAATATAAAGAGCAGAAGGTCAACAAGAACACAATATAGGTACTGTAAGGTTTTTACATTCGGCAGAAACAATAGTATTTTCATCACACTTGCTCGTAATCAAGGGTCTACATGCTAGAAAAGCGGGCGGTAAGTCGTAAATTACGCCCTAGGGCGGTAAGTAAATTTTATTACACTTTAAGGGTTTACATGCTAGAAGACCGGGCGGTAAATCGTATATTACACCCTAGAGCGGTAAGTCGTATATTACACCCTAGGGCGGTAAGTAATTTTGGTATTTAACTACTAACTACTTTCGTTTTACTCCAAAGTGTGATGAAAAACGTCGTACGTCACTCTGTTGATAAAGGAATTCCAAACTCGTGTCATTAAAGCCCTCGCCTTCGGCTTCTAATAGACACTCGTTTGTAATTCCTTGTTTACCACCCTTGTAACGTATGTATTACAGCAGACGCCGGGAAAGAAAGGCTTGCCGGGTGGATTATAATACGAAGCCGGCAAGCGCTTTTCACGTCTAGGCATGACGTATAGTGCGTTTCTCAAACATACAAAAGGAAATAAAAAAATACACCACCCAAAAAAAATATAATTCAGCTGTTTAGCCTGTTCATGAATACAGACGCCACGTTTAAAAAATACTTCCCGGCTTAGGCCTTTAATTTTGTATAAAATACCTTTCAGTTCTCTCGAGTTGTCCTGCCAGAAACGTGATACTTCGAAGCCTGTTTTAACACAAAAAATGGCGGGAAGACTGGAAAACGGATGGTAAAACCTGACACTTGGTTGGGAGATAGAATATTCGATTTGGATGAGATATTCATTTCATTTGATTAGAATTGGAGCTGGTTATTCTAGTGTTTGAACATTGGATTGCAAATAAATTAAATTTCATACCAATTGCTGTTATAGCAATTGGTATAAAATGTATACTCGCCGGCCGACCAAATTGTTTCTTGCGACCGCCGCATTATATTTTAGGAGATAGTCACACTTAAATAAAGAAGTGGTTTCATAATTACTTACGTTCTTTTTTCTTATTAAGATTTTATTCAGTTTTCTATTATTATCTAGCACAACGGTCACATGCGACTATTTCTCGCGCGAGATAATTGCCTATCTCCTTCTGGGCAGTAATGTATGAGAGTGACGGGTAGCGCTATGCCGTGCGACTAGTCACGAAGAATAGTTGTGCTAGACGGGCTGAACACACTGGCTGCGCGGGACGCCATCTTGCGGATGATGCATCACGCCATCCGTCACGTTCTTGCCGCGCTGGCTAGCCTTCGCCGCTCGACTAAATTGTTTCCGAATCATTATGTCAAAGTGATGGTCACTAAAATATGCTTTTAATACATTCTGAACATGCTTAACTGTAACAATGTACACATTGTCTTGTTCCAGCGGACACCAGCTGCGCGGGACGCCATCTTGCGGATGACGCATCACGCCATCTTGCGGATGACGCATCACGCCATCCGTCACGTTGTTGGCGCGTGGGCGCGAGCGCTCGCCGCTCTACCAAATTGGTTCCGATGCTTCATTTTAATAGCTGGTCATACTAAAATGTGGTTTCAAATTTTCTTAAGTTCGTATAATGTGAAACACAATATAATATCGTCTTCCCGTAGACACGAACTATGTGAATCGTAAGCCATCTTAAGGATAATGCATCACGCTCATAGCATCAGCCATTCCTGTTAGCTGATGGTCGCACTTCGAATAAGTCATGGTTATTTACCTAGTTACTATAACTTATAGTTCGCTTACATTTAGGTACATTGTTGGATGTAATTAAAAAAATAAGATTAATGATAGTGATTTTTTATTTTATTAAAGTAGTAACGTCTGCTAGCGTAGCGTAGCGAGCGTAGCATAGCGTAGCGTTTTTGCTTCATTGTAAAGATTACTCTTGCTGATAGTGGTAAAGTCTTTTACCACTATCAGCCTTGTCATATCAATTAACTTCAAAAACAATTCATTCCCTATTCATGAATACACCACGTGTTTTTCTCTGAATTTGTTTTAGTTCCATTACTGTTTTTTAAACCTTATGCGTTACTTTTCTGACCCCTCAGGCGCTTTTCAGGGTTTTCGATAACGCATGGCTTTAGCGTATTACGCGTCCTTTTCTCTCTCTTTTCCGATGCAAAGGATAGAGGGGTTCGGTTTGTAACGCATACTACGGGCTTAAAACCAGCCATGATGAGGTGAAGCGTGGAGCAGAAACTCCGATGCTTGATATTCGACCGTCGCGTAGTGCTTAGTGTCGAGAGGGACGGCATTATACGATTGTCGAATTTCAAATATCAGAGTAATGTTTTTATTGGAGGATTGCAATAAGGACCGCTTACATATGAGTCTAGGTTAATATTTTTTGCACCGAAAAGCAAACATTTTAGTGTAAATAGCAACAATTGCTCAATGGTTAACTGGAACAAATGCCTTATAAGTCCGGATTGGTGCCTATAGTTATTTGTAATTGACGTAGTTTTGACTGTTCTTCTGTAAAACAAAGTGTTAACTTACTTATTTAGTAACTAAATATATGTGTATGTACCTATTTTAAACGCTTGATGAAAGCACCAATTTACGGTATAGGTATGTCTTGCTTGGTCCTGTGATTGACTAATTACTAGTACCAGGAGTCTCCATAGTGGTACTAAGTCCGCCATTTGTGCTGAGTTTTATGTAGTGCAATAAAGTTTATATAAATAAGTAAAAACGCATTATTATAGTAATTATGTCTCTTTTTGTTATTTCACAGCTACACGTCTTCTGAACGAATTTCAACGTAAAAAGCTGTGCCTCCTGATAAGAAATTGTCTTTTCCATCATATTCTGTGCCTCATGGCGGTTGACCCCAAATCGATTATATACCTTCGTAATGGATATCTGGAGCTAATCCGTGCGCCCAATCTTTGCCAGTGAAAAATAATCATGACCCTTATATATTTTTTATAAACCTTAGCAATATGCGGCTTCAATGATTTATAAAAAGGCCTTCTACGCAAATGATGAATGGACCATTTTATTTTTGGACTGTTTTTTAGAATACCTACTTGTATAATACAAAAAGTCCTTATCTGTGTCTGTTACCTATTCACGCTTAATTTGTTTAACAGATTTAGATGAAATGTGGGATGGAGATAGTTTGAAGTCCGGTAAAGGACATTTGTGACAGTTTTTATTATTACGAAAATAATCCCAAGCGGGGGTGAACACTTAGTATAGAAGATGCATCAACTGTGACAATGTCAAGTTTTACGAAAAATATTTTCAATTAAATGAAAACATAAAAAGTAAACTTTGTGAAATATTCTCATCTATAAGTTAAACATAACGGTGGCGGTGGCGGCGGCGGGTAAAAATGCTAATATAAATAACGGACAACCTGGATCCGATGGCTTAGACGGTTCAGAACTTAAAACAAATACGCCTAAAGGTTTTTAGGTTAGGTTAGTTTAGTAAGGTTAGTTTAGTTAGGTTAGATTAGTTACCACTTGAAAGTGAAGCCAGTTTTGGTTAGCCACGGGCTATGTTTCGTCCGTTGGCGCATCTGTCACAACGTCAATGTCACAATGCAAAACGACTCACGCACACATAAAACCAACAGCGACTCAAGTTGTAGACGTAAATATTTACGATTTATAAGGCTATTATAAGGTTCAGTACCCTAACCATGAGTTAACATGACCATTCTCGCTATAGCGACAGAGTAAACGATTTGTAGGTATCACAGACAACCCCCACTAGACGGAGCATGTAAGGCGACCCGCGCGCACCAACGATATGGTACGGAAGAACATTAAAGTATGAACACGGCGGCCACCGTTTAGTTGCGTCCTTGTTTATGATCCATGCGTACGTCAACGAAAAAAGAAATTAAATAAATAACATGGTAAATTGTACTGCTAAGTGGTGTAGAGAGACCTCATAAACAAGGACGCAACTAAAAGGTCGCCGCCGTGTTGGTACTTTAATGTTTTGCCGTACCATATCGTTGGTGCGCGCGGGTCGCCTTACATGTGCCTTACATGCTCCGTCTAGTGGGGGTGGTCTGTGGTAGGTATAGACTTATAGAGAATAAAATAGTACAGCGCTTCTAGTTACTTTGTAGAACTACTATTCTCCATACAAATCGTTTATGCTAGCGACTAGCGAGTACGGTGTCTGTAAACTCATGTTAAGGGTACAGACTAAGTATGTGACCGCGGCATGGTACCAGACACTGCCCTCTACAGTGTTAAATCTATTCATGGTCTAAATTCACTGCTTTAATCTTTGCATTTGTACAGTCAGATCAAAAGTTACTGTCAATTTACGCAATTTGACAAAAGCCAGAAATAAAATTGAAAACTGCTTTGATGAATTATTACTGAATTATATAAGGCGCAAGTCCGATCATGCATGGAGTACTGCTGCCATTTTTGGGATGGGTCCGCCAAATACCAACTGGCTGCCTTGGATTCAATTGACAAACGTGCGAAGAAGCTCATTGGCGACCCTGCCTTAGTTCAGGAAAAGCTGCAAAACCTCGAACACCGCAGGAAAGTCGCTTGTTTATCGGTTTTCTACCGGATACACTTTGGTGAGTGTGCACTAGGACTGCATGAATTAATTCCACCGTCTCCGTTCAGACAATACAGTACTCGGCGCGGACTTGGATTCCACCCTTATGTTGTCGATATACCACTGATTCGTACGAAACGCTTTGCGTCTACTTTCCTTATGAGGACAGCTAAGGAATGGAACTCTCTTCCTGCGTACCTGTTTCCTGAAAAATATAACTTGGATCTCTTCAAGTCGAGAGTGAATAGGCATCTTCTAGCCAAGCATGCTCCATCTTAGGCCTTATTGTCACTTAAAATCAGGTGCAATCGAGGTTAAATGCATGGCTATTTTGAATAAAAAAAAAAAAAAGATGCTGACCAAACCTATATTAAAACTTATAGTATCAGCAAGTCTACTAGACAGATTAATCAGGCTTAATAAGGTTCAAGATGACAAAAGCCTAGTTCTTTACCCCTATTTACGTACACTAGTTTTAAACGGCCAAGATTTATGACGGGCCGTTTCCGCCCGACGATATATAACCGCCATTTCGCATACCCGGCTTGTTCTTCGTAAGATTAAAAGCCTTTTTGTTTATAATGATGATGACATTCGCTGTAATCTAGGACACTGTTGAGATAACAAGGGATTTTTAGATATTTGTATAGAATCTTTTTATCGATTCTATATTTTTTATGTGGTAATACCACCCCGCTTCGATTGTAGTAGATCGCATTAAATTTTTCTTTCCTAATTTACCTTTGTGTCATTATTTATAAGGGATTTTTAGGTTTAATGTTTAAAAAGTCTCTTCACCTGTTAACTTTTTGCCTAAAGATTTATTCATATTATTTAGATTCATAAATATTTATTGAAATTATATGCATTGATAATGACTAGATATCGACGTCTTTTCAAGTAAGCAGCTGTTAATAGAATTAAGAAATGTATTTATTGCCTTCACATTGTTGACAAAATTTTGCAAGATTCATACAATACTATCGCATTCCAATGTACTTATATTGTAGTAATGTAATATTAGGTAGTTGCTCAGAAAAATAATTTAAATAAGCTACGAGGGCACATATTTGTCTTTTAGCCGGCTGGCAATATCTTGAGTGAGCCGTTTGTTAATAAATAATAAATAAATATCCGACAACCTCATACAAATCAACCTAGTCCAAAATTAAGCTCAATAAGCCTTGTGTTATGGGTACTATACCACGATATACATACTTATATAGAAAAAATATAAACTTAAATACATAGAACATCCATGATCCAGGCACAAATATATTTCTTTCGAGTTCAACACACAAATATTTGTTCTTGCCGGGATTCGAAACCAGGACCACAGGCTCAGTAGGCATCTAGAAAGAAATACATTTTAGAAAGAAATACATTTATTCGTGACGTGGCCATAGAACATAATTACAAATAGTGTCAAAAAAGAAAAATTAAATAAAACAATAAACAACTGTACTACTATGGCTGTGCCACGAAAACGTCCCACCTCAGCATGATGCTAGCCCAAGAGCCAGCGCTGATCTTCCGGTGGTCTCTACATGTTAAGTAAGGGAAGGGTATGGCACCGTTCATTCGCGAGGTGAAATCGAGTCTATTTGTCGACCGGACACACTTAAGGTCAGGCTGTATCAAAACGCGCATCGGGATAATGTCACGAACCTGTATCATTTTCCGTCGGCACAACTTAACATTTTATAAATAAATAACTATCGGTCAAGCTCACACTAATCTTGTTCTACAGTAAGCTGTAGTAGGCTTGTGTAATGGGTACTAGACGACGATATACCTACATATTTATAAAGATAAATACCTACATACTTTCTATTCGAGTTTCGTCACAAAATGTTGGTGAGCGCTTTATCGGCCAACAAACTATGCTCAGTTTGGGGGAATATAATTGTTTTACATACCACCTAAGCTTTTTTATTAAAAAAAAAACCACATATATTTGCCCTTGCCGGGATTTGAACCTAGGACCGCCGGCTCAGTAGGCAGCTGCTTTTCCACTGCGCTATTCGCGTCGTTAAGTTAACATCACACAAACCAACCAACCTAGCATTTTTATTTTTATCTCTGAACTTACATAGAATACAATTCGTGTAAAATTTAAGTACGTATAATAAGTCACTTGGATATCATTAAAACGAAAAAATAATGGATTTATCTTTGCGGTTTCATCACGCTCATGCTAAAAGAGATCTCAATCAAACTTCAGATTTCAAGTAATAAATAACGAAAAGGAATCTGTTATTTCTTTTTTTCTTTCCCAATATGACGACGAATCTTGAATGAAAACAAATGACGAATCTTGAACGAAACTTTGATTAACCCTTTACCGCATATAGAAAAAAAATAGTTGTTTGAATTTGAACCTTGACCTGTGCCAATAAGGTCCAAGTTCATATCTGCCATATATGGCTTCGTATGCGGTAAAGGTTTAAGGACATAACTGAGCCTAAAATCTAGAACAGCGACATAAAAATGACAATGCTTAAGCATAAATAAGACTCAAACAATTGCGAAAACGTTGAGAGCAGACATTTTAAAATAGCGCCGTATCGATTCCCGGAAAAAAGAACAGCCGTGGAAGATCTCAGCCATTTATAAGGCTGCAAATGGATCCGCTTTTTTCTGAACCTCTTTATTTGCCTGAGGTCTTTTCATTTAAGGTATATACTTATGTGGGCTTTCGTACTAGGCTTCTCAAAAGAACCACAAAAAATGGATGAGATTACCAACGTTCTTAGAACAGATAAAAAAAAATACAGCTAGAAACCTAGTCAGCGCTTGAAAGTGAAGCCAGTTTTAGTGAGCCACGGCCTGTCACGGGCTCAATTTCGTCCGTGTGCGCATCTGTCACAACGTCAATAGGTATCACAAGCAATACGTCTCTATGATTGGTTCGTAGACACGCACACATAAAACCAAAATCGGCTTTATCCTTCGCAAATCTGCTGTATGAGGACTTTCTAGGCGTATTTATTATAAGCCTGCGTTAAAAACAGATGAGAATTCGAATGATATCCGACTAAAAGCTGTCAAAAATGTTTATACTTGCACGCGAATCGGGCTTCCATTACAAACTCCATTTATAACGGTGACAGCTGCCATACAGTTTGATTTCCGATGGGACATTGAAAATAGACGTGGAAAAGTAGAATGGCAATGATGCATTATATACTTATTGTACGTTTGTTGTAAGTGACTGATAGACGGAAATATTTTTATTACAATTGAAACCTGCGTTTGCTGGCTGCATAAATAAACAAATAAAATGAGATAGTGACAGATCCAGCAGAATGGTCTCTTTTTGGCTCGGAACCAAGAAAAAAACAGCAGTTAGAAATCAAGGTTTTTTTTGCATTGTAGGTCAGGTCTCATTCGCATACAGGCTTTGCAAAATAATTGTGATTTTTTATTTATTATATGTTGTATGTTATCTGTTGTAAGTTAGTTGCACAGTTTACAATTTTTCAGTTTTCCCTTAGGTTGATGGATAAAAAAGGCCTCAAGGATTTAAGTCTGCCTTGTGTACGACAGGTTTTCTTAGGTGCAATTCAGATTAAATAAATAGATAAACAGGTTATAAAACTTTAATAAACGAAACTGACGGATTTTGGCCAGAAAAAAAATTGCGGTAATTTTATTCGCAAGTATTAAAATTTATGATTTTAGAAAATAATAAATCAGCTTATTTACAAGATCAAAGCGGAGGAGTTAATGAGAAAACCTAAAATAAAACCTGCTAAAATTTCATTAGCCGTCTGTAATTAAACCACTAAATTACTCGCGGTTTTATTAAAAATCCACAGGTAATGACGAGACTAGTGCCATGTTCAGCAAAACTTGGAATTACTTTACTAGTGAAGTAAGCTGTTATTTTGATTACATTTTTATTCATTAGAAGATAGCCAATGTTTAGTTTAGATTTGGCGTAATAACTGTATATCTCTCGTTTAATTAAAAGAGTATTGAGGGTTCCGTAACTCAAAAAGAAAAAAGGAACCCTTATAAAATCACTTTGTTGTCCATCCGTTCGTTCGTCTGTCAAGACTCTTAATCTCGGGAACGCGTGGAGGTATCGCATTGAAATTTAAACCATATACTAAGGTCGACATTTCTTTGAAGCTGGGAACAAATCAAACTTCTAGGTTAACGTAAAAAAAGCCGTGTATGCAGCAAAAAACGGATATGTCGACACTCAGAAAGGGGATAAACATTTATGGGATGTTTCAATGGGCAATGTTTCCGTTAGGCTAGAACGATGAAATTTGGCAAACGTAATACCGTCGGACGACGTGGTTGGCGCAGTGGTAAAGCAACTGCCTAATGAGCCGGCGGCGGTCCTGGGTTCGAATCCCGGCAAGTGCAATTTGTGTGTCGAACTCGAATATTTGTGCCTGGGTATTGGATGCTATTTGTATTTAAGTGTGTATATCGCCGCCTAGTCTCCATAACTCCTTACTGTGGGACTAGATCGATTTGTGTGGTGTGAGATTGTCCAATATTAAAAATCTGAATAGGTACTATACGTTTGTGATTAAATCATACAAAATATACCTAGTCCCTTTCGAAAATCATATTTCATGAACCCGGTTGCGTTAACTTTGTATACTTTATTTGTATCCAGCTCCATACATATCAGGTGCAAACTTAACTTAACCCAGCCGGTTAAAATGGGATGTTTGCACGGAACCCTCAGTGCGCAAGTCAGACTCGCACTCGACCGGTTTTTTAATTAGAATTTCTAAGCTGAGCTCTAATGAAACAGATGTCTAGAGAATAATACTCTGTCGGTATAATAAATTTAACTCACTTTAAAAATCACTTTTTTGTGTTGTGGTGATAATAATATGCTATATAATGGTTAGTAATAATAGTAGTAGTTTAAATTCTGCCATTTTAACGAGACTAAACAGATAACGGAATATTGAATATCAAAATCGAATTACTTATTGAGGATAAAAAGTAAAAATAATTAAAATAAATGAACATTTCATTTTACATCATTACGTAATTTCATCGTAGATTGCATCATTTAATTTTATAGAGTCGTTATTTGTTCACAGTTCATTAATAAGTAAATAATAATAATACATTCAATTTAAATTTTACATTTCTACTTTTTTATACGTTTTACAATATTTTTATGTCCTATTAGTTGATGATCCAAGTTGGCAAAGTGACATTATTTTATAAGATTGCCCGAAGTACGTTTACAGTGAAAAAGTTTGCAAGTAAGGTTTCCTAACAAATGATAATTGACTTCCAAGACAAAAGATAAAAGGAGTTTAATTTAAAAATTCATACATTCCAGTTACAACTCGAGTTACCGAAATAAGTTAATAGAACAGTGGCCTGCAAGGCTCCGCGAAGGTGATAATATTCCTCATCACGCAGAGACCGCATTCAGCACGTGACCGTGAGCGCACCCATCACACCGAACTGTACCCTTTACCATGAGTTCTGTTGACGTTTACCGCACTCGCTAGCGACAGTGCAAACGATTTGTACGGAGAACACAGCGCCCCTCGAGGTGATTTTAGAACTAACAACTCTCCATACAAATCGCTTACGGAGTTGCTAGCGAGTACTGTCAATGTAAATTCATGGCAAGGGTACTGTGACACGCCGGCCCCATACAACCAAGATGAACTCCAGCATAGGTACTACCACCTAAAAGGCTTCCATCGAACTCTTAGCGTTGAACTTGTTGCGTAGAGATGTAGCCTCTCTCTGCATCTTTTATCGCTTGTACAACGGGGATTGCTCCGAGGAATGGTTCGGCTTGATCCCTGCTGCATCTTTCCGCCTTCGTTCTACGCGACAATTCTTTCATTGTCACCACTTAGACAGTCGGCAGTCCACAGCAGTGCATTTTTTTAGAAATAAAATGAAATGTCGATGTGATGTAACTCTGACCTCCTTTCCGTATCCATCAATTGGCTAAACCGTCTCCACGACTTTTGGGGGTTGCTAAAGTTGCGAAAGCGGCGAGGTTGGCCAAATCTGCCTTGCAAAACCAAATTCGTAAGTTCTGTTGTAAGGTACGCAATGTAACACACCATTGTTACATGTGTAATGTTAAGGAAGGCTTTGTAAGAGTTTTTCTGTTTAAGCGTTTTGCTCCAGTCTTTTGAGCGACGTTTCTCATGTCGTCGTGTGTAACAAGGTGGAGCGAGACGTCATTCGTAGGACAGCAGCGGGTGGTAACTAGAGGAGAGCTGAAAATCGAGCACAGTACCATGGGAGAGGCGTATGTGGACTGATACGGGCTGATGATGATGATTCTTACAAAATTATAAATATCTGTACATTGAATATATTTTTCAAAATATTAGTTAAAAATCAAATCAAATCAAATCAAATCAAATCGTTTATTTGCATAAATTGCGGTACAGTTGAGATCGAAATTACATATAACAGAACAACACAATTTGCAAGTATATTGGCATGCAAAAAATTTCAATAATTAATAATTACTAAAGGCTAAAAAAGGCTATTCAAATCGATTTTTTGTGCGTATGCATGTGTCCTTGTGCGTTATTTTCGTACCCAGTTTCTAGTACCTATATATCTATAAAAATCCTATTCCACATATGCAATGCGGTGCGGTGTAACTTGCCGCCCAGTGATACCGCACGTCCGCCAAGTTTGACCGAGCGCGAGCATATTTTAGACTTTGCGGAGTGCTTTTTACGGTTTTACTGAGTTTATTATTCAGCGGGAATATGAAACCGCAATTTGTGTTCTTTTGCGTTTTGCGTGGTAACTTTTTTGTTTGCGTTTCGTACTTTTTTTGATATAATCAGTAATTTGTTTTGTTAGATTGTTATTGAAAGTTTGGAAGCTAAGTTTTCAGTATAGTTTATTTTTGTTACTCGTTAATTTATTTCGTCTGTGTTTTTGAACTACTTAGGTAAGACTTTAGTTTTGTTATTAATTCTTTATAAAATATTTTTACAAAGATATTTTATAGTGTTAGGTTCACATTCAATTTTCTTGGCAACCTTAAATAAATTAGCCGCAAAAAAAGAAAAAACGGAAAAAAGGCAGACTAAGGCATTCCGGTCGTGACAATAAAATAGTATTCATAATTAATCATAAGCTACTGATTGTTGAAATAAAATAAACAGAGTCGTATCAGTCGTATAGGTAAATTAATCGAGTGGAGCATTTGACAACAATAGGTTTTGATATAACTTAACTAAATATACCGGGACATAGTGTCGATTAAATTAGGTTCATCTGAATGGTGGATATATTTGATCATTGCTTTTCGAGGTCCAAAGTGTAATCGGTAATGGTAATGGTTATTGGTTACGGTAATTGGTAATTGGTAATGGTATTTAGTAATGCTAATTCATTGTTATTTAACGGTGGGCATCGCTAATATTAAGCGACATAAGATGCCGATCCACACATAATTATTTCAACGGTCGAATTTTAACCATCCCACATAATATGGGGTCGTCCACAAATTACGTAACGCAAATTGGAGGGAGGGGGGGGGGGGGGGGTCCGGCCAAGCGTTACGGTCCTGTTACATTGGGGGAGGGGGGGTGTCAAGGTTTGCGTTACGTCACGCACGATTTTATAATTGTATACATTAAAAAAAAAATGTTTTTCACATCCCTAATTTGCGGGTACTGAGAAAATACTGGCAACATTGTTGAATGAGCGCGCGACGCGACAATGACGGAGACACAGATTACTAAACAGTCAGCGCCGTGCTGCATAGTGCCGTAGTAGTTTGTGATTTGTGCCATTTGTCATCTGATACGGTGGAGTAAAAGTGGTGGCAGAAAAAGACGTAGAGAGAACCACAGATTTAGAATTTTGCGTTACGTAATTTGTGGCCAACCCCATAAAATAACCCCAAAGTTGAATTCAACATTCGCAACGGTGTTAAACTCTCTCATAATCCTTTGCGACCTTAATAACTGGCAGGTCGCAGTAACCTTTGTTATACGGCGCAATTAAATTTGCATAAACACACATATTAATGCTTCAGCCCTTGCCGAGTAACTTGGGTAGTTGGTACCCGGGCGGCGTTCAGTTTAAAATGGACTTAAACTGAAGTCTGGAGGCGGATTAAGTTTAGTCTGTCCTTTATTTTATTGCTAGGTTTACAAGTTGGGTTTAGATTTAATAAAATGTATAGTTGTTTTGTTTGCAATTACAATGAAGACAGTGATCGAAACAAGATTAACTTTACAAAAATACGGTTCTTGGTTTCTTACTGCGTGGCACAGAGCAGAATCGAATGGAAAAATAGCAAAGCTAATGCAAAACTATAAAAGATGCCTATTGATTACCTTTTAGGTGGTCAAATTTTGAAAATCCACGCACATATACTTACACACCTTCAAACCTTCAAGAAAAGGGCATATTCCCACCTGAAAGACCGGCAACGCACTTGTGACTCATGTGGTGTCGCAGGTGTCTATGGGCGACGGTAATCGCTTTCCATCAGACGATCCGATCCGACATAAAAAAAGAACAATGGAGATGCCACAACTTTGCGCGACAGCAGTGCGCGGTACGTGTATCTCGGTCACTCGTATGGCCGCTGCGCTCGGAACTCTCACTCACCCGCTCGCCGCGCCGCTGCTCGCCCAAGTTGTGGCATGTCCGTATGGGAATCTTGTTAGTCGCACCTAATTGTTCTTGATGAACAAGAACAATATACATCCACGTCTCTATTGTCGGCGGACAATGCCCTGGGTTACTATGGGTCCGCTAGACACTTGCTTCTCACGTTGTTGCTTTGGTTAACCCTTTAGTGGAGAATGGGCCAATTTAAAAATAGCGATGTGTGAAAGTTTCCACTCAATTGAAAACCGAGGAGAGGATAAGGAGTAATTTAGCTTTCGAGATTTGACCTAAACATACTAACAAACATCGCTAGTTACTTAAAAGTAAAAAAATCCTATAAACTATATATAAGTGAACAAAAGAATAAGGAGGTATTTACATTGACAAAGGAAACTAGAGCTAACAGTCGGACTTGATCGATTTGTATAAGGATGACCGATGCTTATTTATTTGAAATCAAATTAAATTTTAGTATCGACTTTTAGAAATAAAAATCTTGAACCACGGAGCATTGTACCATCACTTCACTGTGTATTCGCCCTTATAAGCTCAATTCTGCGTAAGCTTATTATTAAGCCTCTGGGCTTAATTCTCCGAATACCTAGATCCTAGATGTCTTTCTTCGAGGCCTTGAACTTGAGTTTGGCAGGAATGTTATAGACGTACCTACTTATAATACGTGCCATCAAAGAATACGTTACTGATGCTATTCATTCGAGTATAAATACGTACGAAATGTATGAATTATTTGTGTGAAATAGGATTATTTGTCTGTTGAGGTTTTCTGTAAAATAATATGAATAAAGTAATAATAAGACGACGAAGTTGGCGCAGTGGTAAAGCAGCTGCCAACTGAGCCAATTGGTCCTGGGTTCGAATGCCGGCAAGGGCAAATATTTATGGGAACAATTCTGATATTTGTGCCTGGGTCATGGATGTTATTTGTATTTAAGTATGTATTTATCTATATAAGTATGTTTATCGTCGTCTAGTGTCCATAACACAAGCCTACTAGAGCTCACTGTGGGAATAGATCGTTTTACGTGAGGTTCTCCAATAAAAAAGAATTGCTTGCGATATCACTCGTCACTAGTGTCCCGATGTTTACTCGATGTTTGCGATCAAAGACGGCCGAGTAGTTTTTTTCTTTCTTGATAGAACAATACATACTTTCTATCTGATGATGATGATGGGATTCTGGGGAAATCGAAAGAAGTGTCCCTTAACGTTCTATGTTTTCTTGTGTGTTTTGGATGCAATTTAACAAAATTATGTTGTTTAAAGAAAAAATATATTCAGAACAGGCTAGCACGATTAGTTATATAAAGATATTCCATTTTATATGTACCTACATATCAAATGGAATATCTTTATATAATAATGTTATTAAAACTATCGTGAGACATCTTTACTAATTATAAAAACGGTATAAACTCACGTAAAAATTGTCAGGAACGGCCCGACATCTTTATATAACTAATCGTGCTAGCCTGTTAGATGTACAGTCGAGTTCATTTACATCTACACACTTACGAGAACAAAAATGTCTGAACACGATTTTACGGTCCAACAATAGGATCGTGTTCAGATATTTTTGTTCTCGTCAAATGTGTAGATGTAAATGAACTCGACTGTATGTAGTTTATTTTTAGTCCAAACTCCAACAAAGCTGAGATAGGAGATTTTATTCCACTTTCACTCGACTAAATCAATAGGATAAGTTTGCTTTCCCAGTCTGACTTTTGTACAGATAAGAACGTTTTAGTCTGCGACGCCCGTAGAGGCGCGCAACGACCTGACCCGCAACTCGCACCGCTGGGCGTCAACGGGCGCCGCGCGCGCGGGGTGCAGCCAGCCGCCGGAGCGCGTCATCACCGCCCGCGCACCGACGGAATAAAAGCCGCGACTCATTGGACCGGCCAGCATTCGGAGGTTAGCGTCGGTGCCGTACGGAGCTCTAAAAGGTTTCCGAATAGCAAGACTCTGATCTCTGAATGTCCCTGAGGTAGGAGCGGTGCGCTGTTTCAGCATCTTGCACTCCTCAGGACTCCGGGCCACGTCTGAGTGCGGTACGAGCCTGTATCATAACAGCACCGGACGGGCACCTTAGGGCAAGTCTAGGCGCGGTGCGTTCAGCATCGCACTGACTTGAATCCAGGGTTCTAGTATCTCGGAAGCGGTACGACTCCGTATCGCGCCAGTTACTAAAGCTCACCCGCTACCGTTACCGCGAATCCGAAATCCTACGGGAACCGCCGTTAGTATATTTAAAAGGCCCGCGAGCCTATAGCCAGTCGCGAGTGATCATTAGGTTTAGGTTTTAATTGTAAATAAATAGTATTTATTAAGGTACTCCGTTTGTATTACTTACTCACCTCTTACTAAAGCCCTCTGTTTGAAAGTCCCACCACTGAAAGCTAGCTAGGAAACCCTCTGCGGTCTAGACTTGTCTAGGTCGTCGCGGGATATATGGTGTGGTCTAAACCATCACATCACATTTGGCGCCCAACGTAAATAGCTCACAGGAGAGTCTTACACTCGGGATAAACAAGGGATAGAGGTTGAGTCCTAGAATCACCGCGAGTTAGAGCGTAATTGTAGTACGCGTTTCACCGCATCCGTAAGAGTCCGACGCGACTAAAATAAGGTATAGACATCAACCGACAGGAAATACAGATTTTGAAAGAGTAATCTAGAGTTCAATTAGGCACCCTAGAATCCGTTTAGTCGTCTGTAGAGTCCTTATATCCGTATATAGTACGTTATTTCTACGTTACCGTCCTGTATAAAAAGCACCGTTGTATCAAAACGTTTTGCTTATAAACGTAGCAACGCCGAAAGCTCACTCATGCCGACTTCGTGGATCTATCAGCTGAAGAAGGAACAACTGGTAGAGGAAGCCGCACGGAGAGAAATAGCGACAGAGGGCCAAACCGTCGAACAGATTAGAAAACTTGTTGCGGCAAGCGTAAAGGAAACCGAGGAGTTTCAAACCCCGAATAAGAAAGAGGCGGCGACCATGGCCGACACCGAACAGGATAGGAGGTCCAGCAGGATCTCTAAATTAGTCAAGGAGTGGAACATCACTTTTCGAGTCACCGACAGCGCCGTGGAGTTCGTAGAAAGGATAAACGAGCTTATCGAGGCGAGTGACGCGTCATGGGACGAGATCCTACTTTTACTGCCGAGAATACTGCAGGGCAAGGCATTGCTGTGGTACCGTAATAATGTAAGTTCATGGGAATCCTGGGAAGACTTCTTAGAGCTCTTCAAACTTTATTATTTCCCATGCAACTACGAGGAGGATTTGATCGTGCAAATAGTTGCACGAAAGCAAAAATTTCGAGAGAAATTCTTCGAATACGTCACGGATCTACAAACGCTGATGAGAAGATACGGCAAGCTGTCGGAAGCTGAAAAGTTACATCGCATACACGAGAATATGCTACGCGAATATAAGTTGTACATACAGAAACAGGATTATAAAAATTTGGCCGGTTTGTTGAAATTGGCATCCGAATACGAGGGGATAGTAGCGCCGACGGCCACTCCGCAAAGCTGGAATGGGCAGCGTGGCGACGCCAGAGCTTACACGTATACTAGGAAAAGTTGGCAGCCGTGGCCTGGCGAGTATGAACAGCCGGGAACAAGCCGGGCGCACCCTACAGGAACACAAAATCCTTTCACAAGGCACGTCGAGAGTAAATCACAACCGGGGAGAATACATCCAAAGTATGACTCCAAGACATGCTGCTGGTCTTGTGGGAAACCAGGGCATGACACAAGGGCGTGCCGAGGTGGCAAGAAGCTTTTTTGTAGTACATGCGGAAGACTAGGGGTACTTACCAGGAACTGCTGCATGAAAGAAAGGTGGGGGAAACGGGAATCGCTCGGGTCGGCGAATGAACAGTGTAGGGAAGATAACCGAACGTTTATAGACGTATCCGTCATGGGAGAGAAGTACAGTTGTTTGGTCGACACGGGTTCCACGAATACCTACATCAGCGAGAGCGTGTACGCGAAATGCCTACAGAACGGGGCGGTGACCGCGGATAAACCAAGGAAAGTAACCTTAGCGGACGGTTCGACATCACAGATCGTGAAGAGCGCGCTAGTAGAGTTACAGGCAAAACAAGCCAGAATAAAACACTGGGTACGAGTGCTGCCGACCGCGTCTTGTATAATCCTAGGAATGGATGTGCTACGAAGAATAGGCATGAAGATCGTCTGGAATGGCGAAGAACAGAGCTCAATATCAGAGCCTACCGGGGCAATAAAAAGCCAGGAGGTAACCGCAACGAACCAGGGCACATCGAGGCATGAAATTCAGGTTGGGGTAGGACCAACCGACATGCAAAAGGTGACGCTAGGGGAAGCAGTGAACGAGCTATCATGGAACCCCATTTGCGCATCGAAAACACAAGATTGGTATGAAGAAACCGTACAGAGGGCGCAGTCGGACAGTTCACAGCAAGACTTCTGCATAAAGGACGGCAAGCTTTATAAGAGGGCGAGCGCGTCGGCAGACCAGTCATACACAGATCCAGCGACAAACTGGAAGTTATGCGTACCACCTAATGAAAGAGAGAAACTCATAAGTGAAAATCACGATGTACCGAGCGCAGGTCACCTAGGGGTGGCGAAGACGTTTAAGAAAATATCTCAAAGGTATTACTGGCCGGGAATGCACGCAGAAGTAGCAGAGTATATAAGGAAATGCGAGGCATGCCAAACCCATAAAACATCACAGCAGAAAAAACCCGGATTAATGCACATAAATAACGCACAATTCCCGTGGGAGACAGTGACGACCGATTTGATCGGCCCACTACCGAGATCGTCAAAAGGCTATTTATGGATAATAGTATTTCACGACAAGTTCACTAAATGGACCGAGATAAAACCGTTACGGACCGCAACAGCAAATGCGGTCACAAGAGCCTTTGAAGAATGCGTTGCGTTGCGACACGGCGCACCGCAGACGCTTACCTCGGACAACGGTAAGCAGTTTCGCAGTAAACTGTTCACAGAAACACTAGAAAGATACGGTACGAAACATCGGTTAACGGCACCGTATTCGCCACAGTGCAATCCGACCGAACGAGTGAATAGAACCCTAGAAACAATGATATCAACATTTATTGAAGAAAACCATAAGAAATGGGATCAATATTTACCGGAATTCAATTTCGCAATAAATACGTCAGTGCAAGAATCAACTAAATACTCACCTGCTTTCCTATTATATGGAAGGGAGTTACGACAACCCGGAGATAAAAACAGTTTCCCGACACCGCAGTTGAAAGAAATCAAGAAATTGGATGAAATATATAAATTGGTACGGAGGCAACAGAATAAAGCTTCACAGAACCAGAAGAGCCACTATGATAAGCAGCGAAGACACTGGATGCCAGAAATAGGCGATCAGGTACTGGTAAAAAAACCATGTTTTGTCCGACGCCAGCAAGAACTTCTGCGCAAAACTCGCACCTAAGTACAAAGGACCTTTCCATATAGTACAACAGAAATCGCCAGTGATATACCTACTACAAGCAACAACCGGAAATAAACCAATTATAACAGCGCACATAAAAGATTTGAAACAATATAAACAATAACAAACACGCGCCGTATAAAGTATAGGCGGAAACCGGCGCATTAAGCAGATAATACAGGGCGATAATCACCTCGCACCGTCAACAATGAAGCACGAACGAGGGCCATAAACCATAACAATGAACCATAAGAAAAAACCCGACATGCAGACAGGTGCAGCTTATAAAAACAGCAGGTACAGAGATAACGCTAATGACCTCAACCGCCGTGCCTACAACAGGTGAACGCCATGCAACGAGTGCGACAAGGACGCATAGATGCACGCAGCGCGCCGGCGCTGAGAGATAGAAATACAGATAGGCATCCGTAGACGTAAATATCGTAAAATAGCAATGAATCAGTGTTGCATACCGGAAAAAATTAATAAAAAGTAAAACTGAGTAAAATTAAGCTGCGGGAGGGCAAACGTCGCATCACCGAGGAGGTAAACAGAGGCATACCTACACATTCATACGGACCGCTATACAGGTGCGCACCGGGCGGACGCCAGGCGCAGACTGAAGCGACGAGTCGAGACCAAGCCAAGCGGCGACACACCGGTTTGTTTACATACGAAAGGTATGAGACGCATGCGCAATACGAAAGGTACGAGGCGCATGCGCGACCGAGCGGTAGACGATAAATTCGAATAGGAACCTACCGACTAAAATGTACCAAAAAAAAGAAATGAAACAAGTATAAATAGAAGTAAAAATCCGGAGAGAATTAGAATGATTCTTGGAGCATACCAGCATAATAGTCATTATATCGAGAGTGTGCAGACACTCTCGCATTATTAACAATGTTTTCTCACAGTGATTTCTCCCCCAGGTCCAAATCTCCGCGCGTAGGAGGAGTATGCGACGCCCGTAGAGGCGCGCAACGACCTGACCCGCAACTCGCACCGCTGGGCGTCAACGGGCGCCGCGCGCGCGGGGTGCAGCCAGCCGCCGGAGCGCGTCATCACCGCCCGCGCACCGACGGAATAAAAGCCGCGACTCATTGGACCGGCCAGCATTCGGAGGTTAGCGTCGGTGCCGTACGGAGCTCTAAAAGGTTTCCGAATAGCAAGACTCTGATCTCTGAATGTCCCTGAGGTAGGAGCGGTGCGCTGTTTCAGCATCTTGCACTCCTCAGGACTCCGGGCCACGTCTGAGTGCGGTACGAGCCTGTATCATAACAGCACCTTAGGGCAAGTCTAGGCGCGGTGCGTTCAGCATCGCACTGACTTGAATCCAGGGTTCTAGTATCTCGGAAGCGGTACGACTCCGTATCGCGCCAGTTACTAAAGCTCACCCGCTACCGTTACCGCGAATCCGAAATCCTACGGGAACCGCCGTTAGTATATTTAAAAGGCCCGCGAGCCTATAGCCAGTCGCGAGTGATCATTAGGTTTAGGTTTTAATTGTAAATAAATAGTATTTATTAAGGTACTCCGTTTGTATTACTTACTCACCTCTTACTAAAGCCCTCTGTTTGAAAGTCCCACCACTGAAAGCTAGCTAGGAAACCCTCTGCGGTCTAGACTTGTCTAGGTCGTCGCGGGATATATGGTGTGGTCTAAACCATCACATCACAAGTCTCATAATTATTATATCACGTTCGTAATGTTGAGGTAATTAAATAAACACTTTTTGAACGCTAGCGATTAAGTCCCGTTTTGTTATAATAATATATGTATATAAATCGTGTAAGTTTAAATCAATTTAAGTCTCATTTTCTGTAAAAAAAAATCGAGTAACTTGTAACAACGGAAAAGGAATTTTCGCCTTAATGCCTAACAATGGTGCGCATTAAACCGTGTCTTAATCTCGATGCAGACGCCACGTGCCAGTTGGCAAACTGCGAATAATACGTGCCGCGAGCGACGTTACAGACGTGCCTAAACTCGGGACAGCTCTGGCGCCACAGAGCACCGCGATAGAGCCAACCGATCGGTTCTATCGCATTTATTGTGGCTGCGAATTAACTTTATTTCATGATTTGCTCGTATTTCTATCTTTCTAGATTTCTAGGTTTTAGTAATTTCTTCAGTAGACCTGATGAAACACGATATCTCTAATTTTTTATTACTGTCCAGAGTATACTAACAACTTTGTCATATTTGTAGTAGCCGTTAAGTTGATGCAAGACATCTAATATACTAGTGTAATATTTCGTTGGTTCTGAGATACTTACATCAAGTATGATTTTTCATGTAGATGATGTTTCTTATTGGTATACTTACCTGATGTATTGTGATGTATGTACCAGATAGATAAATAGATTGGTTGATTTTTTTGATATATTTGTAAAAGTTATTCAAGAAAATTATAATACGGGCTAAGGTTCAAAAAATATCTTAATATCCAATAATGATGCGTATTAAACTGTGTCTTAAGTTCAATGTAGATGCCACGTGCCAGTTGTCAAACTGCGAATAATACGTGCTGCTCGCGACGTGGCTGAACGTGGCGGATTCGGTGCCACAGCACAGTACGCTTACCATGAGCTAACGATGAGTTAACACGGTACAGTACAGCACGGTACAGGTAACGAAAGGTACAGCATGATAGAGCTGTGCCAACGCAAAACTGTATTTATACATAGTTCCATGATCTAATTTTCTGATTGCTTTAAGGTTTTTTAATATAAGTAGATTTTAAGACATGATACGTGGTTTGATTTTTTCGTCACTAATTTTTTTGTTTTCACTTACATATCTTCGTAAAAGATTTTAGAACACTCCCGTGAGTCACAGATATACCTATTAAAATACACATGGAACGGGTTCACTCTCATCGTATAATTCAAATATCGCTCAAACTTTTTCAATTCGATTCGCAATTACGATCGTAGTGGCGACAAATTCTAAACTAATCGTTGCTCACGATTATGAATCGATTCGAAACGTGTCTATATCCTAAAAAGTTTATACGCGTAAATTATAATCCTTACGTACCTATTAAAGCCAGTAATAAAGCGAATCGCGTAAAATGCGGTCGACGTGTGTCTCCTGGAAGTGGTTCATCTACGACTAATTTTTAGAGGTGTGTCTTATTTTTTAATTCATGTCAGTAACTGAGTGAGTTGTTACTGAAGGATAGACCAACTTACTATATCAGTATATATTTCGTTCGCAACCACTCACCGCTCAATATGCACTGCACTGAATGATGCTATTTGTTGTATGTATTTGCTAATTGAATTTGCCGATGAGTATTAATTTTGTATACTTTCTTAATTCTTCTTACGACGCATCACTCCAATGAACCCTTGAACGAAATGAGTATGATGATATTGATGGAGCAGTATGAGTGTATAGATCCACTGAACGAAATTAGTGATATAGGCATATCACGAGAGCTTAAGACATCAAAATTTGTAATATACTCCCCGTTAGTTTAAAACATAAATAGGTATCTTCTAGCAGTTAACAACCATGGCAATCGAGAGCATAACCCAATACTAATAGAACATAAAAATGGAACAAGGTCGGTATCCGCGGGCAAATTTGAGGTACCAAGGGTCAGGAACTACTATGGAGATAGAACATTGAGTAAAAGCATTCCCTACATACTCAATAGTTTGCCCGAGAATATCCGACACGAGCCAAATAAGTCCAAATTTAAAAAAGTACTTAATAAAACACCTATTGCAGACACTTGAGTGATAAAGTTGTCTACTCAAAATGTCACTCGAGAGTTTAGCAACAACCTTTGTTTAAATTTTATTATTATATAGAGACTCACACCTACAGACAAACTGTACAAACAGTTTTGCAGGGAATTGTATATATTTTAGTTGTATACTTTAATTAATAAATAAATAATAAATTAATCGTTCTCCTTCATTTGAGTGACTTGTTTGCGCATCTCTACTAATTTTGGAAACGTAGCGCTCTCCATGTCTCTAATCTATGAGGAGGCTGCGGCCGCCGATGAGCCGCGGCGGATCACGAAGTTATATCCCGCAAAACTGTGACGAAACTTTAAAATGTGTACACTTCTAGGTCTGTTACAGGTTACAGACGAGATCCTTACCATAAGTTAGGGTGAAGCCGTGGTGAAGCCAGACGTGCGTATTTTGAGTCGCGTAATTTCGGTCGCGCCATACATCATGTCACATGATCACGTCACACTAAGTATGGCGCGACCGAAGTTACGTGACTCAAATTACGATCCTCTGGCTTCACCCGTATCGTGACAGTACTCACTAGTGACAGCGTGTACGGTTTGTTTGGAGCATAGTACGGCGCTTCTAGCGGTTACTTTGTTAAACTGCAATTCTCCATACAAATCATTCGCAGTTGCTATCATATACTGTCAGTGTAAACTCACGGGGTATAAGGGTACTGGTAAAAGGTATGATAACGTTGTTCCGAATACATTTCACTCACTTTACATCTCTATACTATGAGAAAATTATAATTAAAACCATAAAGAAAAAAACGGCATCGATTCCACATATAAAATGATGTATTACTTACAATTTTTATATACGTACAGCACTATAAGTTATAAATATATACACAAACATATAGGTATGCCCCTTTAGCTCCTCGTAGCATTGTGTGTAAGCACGCGCGAAATCTAGATATCCAGAACAAGTCTATTGCAAAAGCCTCAGGAAACCGGTTTATAAACTGGTTCCGCCCGTGTGTTATTCTCGGCGAGAAATTTTTCTTTGCTGTTTACTCGACTCGAATTCTGCCCTGCTACGGTAAAAGGACGTATCCTACTATGACATCCATATACAGATACGACTTTTACCGTTACACGGCAGAATTGCGGATCGATATTTCTTACTTTCTTACTTAATTGGACTAAAAGGGTTTCCTTTATCGTGGGGCTTCCGGCGGAGGGATACGAACACGTTTAAATGCATTTATTAACCCCCGACCATGGTGTAAGCAATTTCATCAAATAATGACATTCGTGGTTGTAAGGGACTGGTACCGTGTTGGAACGTATAATGACGATGCGGTTGGTGCAGTTTGTAGACTCCTGCCTACTGAACTGGAGGTCCTGGGTTCGAATCCCGGCCTTAACAAATATTTGCGTGATGAACTCGATTATTTGTTCCAGGGTCATGGACGGTATGTATATCATCATCTAGTACATGGGTACAAGCTTTGCTTAGTTAGGGACTAGGTTGATTTGTGTAAGATTGTCCCTTAATATGTATTTATTATTTGTCATTTCAATTTAAAATGATAATGAAATAATACCAAATGTACACCATACCACGCCACGGATATCTTACTTTAAGCAAATAATTTCCATTTCACTATAAATAAGATCCGATTTTAGCTGTACAAATAACTCATCTTAAGATCGGAACGCACGCTGTGCCCTGATTTATTAATTTTAATTTATCTAACGGGATAAACTTGGCAATTCTATGACAGATGTTTTATCCTGCCATTGGAAAATTCAGAGATGAGCGCCCCTTCAGTTTGAAAAAACGCCGTGCCTTTACAAAGGTTTCGCTGATCACCGATCAACACCCTACTGACAATGTCCGAAAATGTAAAATTAAATATTTTTATTGGTAAGTCCTTTAGTTTAATTATCGAATGATAAAATTGATTCAATAACAAAAAATGTCTCTGTCCTCTACGCAATATCTTTAAGCAACAAAGTAACAAATAAACTACCACTGAATGGCTGATTGGTTAAAGAGATATGAATTATTTTAATACAATTTACCCTGCGAGAAATGAGTAACGTAGATTTTAGAATTATGTTACTAACTTAATACCTATGGATGGAAAACTGGTCTGAAATAAATGATGTCTATTTTTATTTCATTTATTTAAAAATCAATCTATAGGAGTCAAATAAAACAGAAAAAATACTCGTAATAATTCTGGTCTCTTATTTCAATTTCATAATAATGTATTTATTCAATACTATACATGAACAAGTCGATAACTCAGGTCTCAAAAGTAAAGTCCGGAATTTAACAATACTTTTATTTCATAGTAAAAGAGAATCCCAATACATACAAAAAAAGTGCAACTCTTATGTAAATTACGGCAACACACCGTTCGCGCGATGCAGCATTCACCGTGCTCGGAACAGCGACATCTAGCGACGGCTGTTAGAACCAATATTGATTCAACATACCGCCCACCAAGGACAGACTGTCCTTCATTACGGCCGCCCACCATGACAGAATTAACCTTTCCCGAGGTTGCATAGAATATGGGCTAAAGATGAAATTCACAACTATACATAACTGTCTGTCCTTAGTCACATACACAATAATGCAAGGCAAGTAAGAAATCTAGATCCAAATGAATCAACTTAAACTAACTTATCGTACGTAACAACAATTAAATAACAAAAACAAATTGTAAATACACTTATGCACTAACAGGCAGAATACATAGTTTGGACGTAGGTCGTTTAATTACAGAGTCTTTACATCTTAAAGAGACTACTCTCGTTAAACCATCCTGTCCAGGGTACTTTTGTACGACTCTGCCAAGAAGCCATTTTGTAGGAGGTAAATCTTCCTCCTTTACTAAAACTAAATCTCCAATTTGAGGTTCCGGAGTCTGAAATGCCCACTTGTAGCGGTGTAAGCAATGTGTCAGGTATTCGGCTGACCAACGACGCCAAAACTCTTGAAGCATTTTTTGTGTTAATTGCCACCGCTTTAGAGTGCTGATCGTGGAGGTCTCATAGTTTCTTTCCGGAACTGTCACCAAAGGTTCTCCTATTAAGAAATGTCCTGGGGTTAAGGGAAAGGGCCCCGCAGGATCATTCGTCACAATTGTCATTGGACGGGAATTGAGGCATGCCTCTATTTGACTCAGGAGAGTGTACATCTCTTCAAAGGTCAACGTCGAGTCACCAATTACCCTCTTGATGTGATACTTAGTTGCCTTAATTCCGGCTTCCCATAAACCACCGAAGTTGGGTGCACGCGGAGGTATGAAAGTCCATGTCGTTTTATGATTCGTCAAACCATCTCTTATTTCTTGGCGAACGGTTGATTGTTCCTGGTAGAACAATTCCTTGAGTTCTTTGGAAGCTCCAATAAAATTTGAACCATTGTCACTGAAGAGCTCGATACAGCGACCACGGCGTCCGGTAAATCTCTTAAATGCTTCTAAAAACCCTCTTGACGTTAAATCGCTTACCAATTCTATGTGCACGGCTCGGGTAACCATGCATACAAACAAGCATATGTATCCCTTGTATGCATGATGTCCTCTTCCCTTGGATGTCCGTATTTGGATCGGCCCAGCAAAATCTACTCCGCTACGTATAAATGCCCTGTCAGGTGTGACTCTGACCGAAGGTAAAGATCCCATTAATTGCGTTCTTAATCTCGTCTTGTGTCTCACGCATCTTACACACTTGCTCACGTAATGTTTCACAAGATCCTTTGCTCTAGTAATATAATACGCTGATCTTATGTAGTTGAGCATCAGTTGGATATCCCCATGGAGTGTTTTTTCGTGAGCGTCGGCCACTATAAGTTTTGAGAGCGCCGATTTATTTGACAAAATAATCGGATGTTTCACGTTTTCACTCTCTTGTGATTGAGATATCCTTCCACCCACTCTTAATACTCCTTGCTGGTCCAAAAAGGGAGTGAGGTTCAATATCGTTGATGTCTTTGTTTGTATAAAACCCTTTAATTTAACATCCACCAATTCTTTCTCATATGACTCTCTTTGAGCAAGCTTTATGCAGACGGTGAGAGCCTCATCCAATTCCCACGTACGTAGATGTGAAGATCCTTCGTCAGAGTATCGTGGATCTCTTTTTGTCACGAATCGTCTGCAAACTGCTACAACTCTAATCAATCTGTTAAGTGACGAATATTTCGTCAGAAGTGGCACTTCATCTGGAACCTTTATATGCATGCTCCTCACTAGTTCATTTGTAGTGTCATTATTCTTCAGTTTACTGTAAGTGATGTCCTTTGCGCGTAAGAAGTCAGGCCCAGATTTCCATAAACTATGGTTAACCATTTCCGCTGGCCGCAACCCCCGCGAGGCGCAGTCTGCCGGATTGTCCTTAGTGGGCACATGACACCAATGTGATGAGTCCAAGGTTGTTAGTATATCGGCCACTCTATTGGCTACAAACGTTTTCCACTGGCTAGGATGTTTGTTAAGCCACGCTAACACCACTGTGGAATCGGTCCAAGCCTTGATATTGCCATATGGTATCTCCAAAACGTCCGCGACTTCAACAAGCAACTTTTTCAGTAAAACTGCGCCACATAACTCCAAACGCGGTATACTGACTTGCTTCACTGGTGCCACCCTAGTCTTAGCCGCCACGAGACCCACATCAACCTTCCCTGATGACCTGACTACTCGGAGATAAACCACCGCGGCGTAGGCAGCCTTGGAGGCGTCGGAGAAACCGTGCAATTCCATCATCACATTGTCAGAACTGGTATTCAGCCATCTCGGGAGGCAAAACTTGTTCAACTGACCTAGTTCCTCTCGAAAGTTATGCCATTCCTCCTGGAGTTTGGCCGGAGGCTCTTCGTCCCATTCCACTCCAGATATCCATAAATCCTGGATGAACATTTTCGCCTTGATTACGCAGGGCGCTATCCATCCGAGTGGGTCGAACAACCTAGAAATGTCCGAAATGATCTTCCTCTTGGTTACAGGTGAGACTAAGTTTGGTAGATTCACTGCATATTTAAATTCATCCTTTTGCCGGTTCCATGTTAGTCCTAAAATCTTCACTGTGCTGTTATCCTTCATTTCTAGGTCTTTCCTTTCCTTCGTACTATTGTCTTTAACCTTATCATGTATTCGTTTTAGTAATGACTCGTCATTACTCGACCATTTCTGCATTATAAAACCTCCCTTTCCTAAAAGCTCATTCATTTCTGAAAATACTTGCCATGCTTCTTCCGAGGTTTGAGCACCCGACATTAAATCATCCATATAAAATTCCTTAGCCACTCTACTAGCTGCTAATGGAAATTCGGCCTTATGATCGATCGCTACCTGATTGAGAGACTTAACCGCTAAGTATGGAGCAGAAGACGTGCCAAAAGTGACTGTGAGAAGTTTGTAGTCACGTATCTCTTCCTTGGGGTCATCTCTCCATACTATGCGTTGGAAGTCAGTGTCATCCTCAGCTACCTTTACCATCCGATACATTTTCACGATATCACTGATCACACATACAGGGTACTTTCTCCAACTCATTATGAGATGACGCAACTCGGGCTGTAACGTGGGACCGACCATTAGAGTGTCATTTAACGATACACCTGCCTTGTTCTTGCAAGATGCGTCAAAGACCACCCTGACCTTTGTAGTAGATTTATCCTCCCGGATGCGTGGTGCGGCAAATACACTGCTCTTTCTCTTTGTTCTTCTGTTTCCGTCACCAATTCCATGTGTCCTAATTGTAAATATTCGTCTATTACTTCCTTATACCTCTCCTTCAGTACTGGGTTCCGTATAAATTACCTTTCCAGATTTTCCAATCTTTTCACCGCTATTTCCCGAGATTCTCCGTTCCTGCAAGCTGGCTCAGCATCGCGGAATGGCAGCCTTACCACGTACCTTCCATCTTCCGTTCGACTGGTCGTAGCGGCGAATATGTCCTCACATCTTTGTTCTTCTTCTGTAAATATTTTTCTTTTTGATACCGGCTCCGATTCCAACTCCCAGAAACGTTTTAATATCTCGTCTTCCTCTATGTGCGCATGTAATACAGTAACACTGTGCTGACCTCTATCCGAGCTTACCGGACCAGATAAGATCCACCCAAGGGTGGTGTCCTGGGCTACTGGAGATCCCATAGGACCTCGCCGTATGCCTTCCTTCAAAACCTGACAGTAAGCTTCGGCCCCCAATAAAACATCAATTTTATTAGGTATATCATAAGTTGGATCCGCTAGAGATAATTGACTTAATTCGACCCACTTCCCTAACGTCACTCTCCTCCCTGGCAAATATGTAGTTATGCTTCGAAGTACATATGCTCTCAATTCCATTTCGAAGTTTGGTTCTGTCCTAGATTTTATTTTTAATGACACCATAGATTTGGAAACCATTGATTTATCCCCGCCTAAACCTGATACCACATTGTGGATAGGGGTTCTCTTCAAACCTAACCTTTGCACTGTAGCTTCAGTCACAAAGGAAGCCTGAGATCCTTGATCTAATAAGGCGCGGATCACTTGGTATCCTGTTCTCCCTTCAACGTCAACTAAAGCCGTGGCTAATAACACTTGAGTGCATACCTTGCTGCATGCCATATGAGCTGATATTTGGGAATTATCTGACTCATTGCCTTCACCGCCATCCTCATCCGATACCTCTTCCCCAGCTTGATCTGACTCTCCTGAAGTAGCTAGGGAAACCGAAACGCTCCTAGGGTGAAGCAGAGAGTGATGCTTCTTTTTACACACCCTACAAGAGGTAGGCTTCTGGCCAAACCGTACACCGTGATTGCTCCCAAGACAATTATAACATATTCTATTATTAGTAACAAATTCATGTTTTTTCTCATAGCTTAAACCGGCAAATTTCCGACAAAAACACAGTTTGTGACCCTCATTACAAAATTCACAACTCAATTTAGACATATTATCCGCCGCATGCAAAACCTTTGTATTATTTTGGTTGCTGCCGGGTTTTGCATGAGAGGTCGACGGTTTGCTTACATGTTTGGGTTCGATAAATTCCAAGGCACGATACCTGCCAGTGAGGAATTTTTTAAATTGTTCGAACGTTGGCAAGTCATCTGAAGTCACATTCGTTGTTACATTCAGTTCCCACTGTTTACGGGATTCAGGATCCAGTTTGAGCGAGAGCAGGTGAATGACAATGATATCCCAGGATGAGACATCAATGCCCAGGTTAGTTAACGCGTTTAAACAATCCGACGACGTATCTAATAACTCCTTCAGATAACTTGCCGACTCAGTAGAAGCATTCCGTTGGCTTAGCAACCGTTTTAAAATACAATGAGAGAGGTACTTTTT
The DNA here is from genome assembly GCA_947623375.1 of Apotomis capreana. NCBI lineage: Eukaryota > Metazoa > Arthropoda > Insecta > Lepidoptera > Tortricidae > Apotomis > Apotomis capreana. Next base: position 1,028,925 of record OX392499.1, read on the forward strand.
ATTACTGTAGCGTTCCTTTAAAGTTTTCCAACATTTGTCATAATTAGCCTCTGTCACGGGTATATACCGAATTAACTGCTCGGCTTCCCCAGTCAAGTAACCCTTGAGGTATTGCAATTTTTGCACTTTATCTAAATACTCATTGTTATCAATCATGGACACAAACAAATCCCTGAATGTTGTCCACTCTGTATATTTACCTGAAAACACTGGTATACTAATTTTGGGTAGCTTGACTAGGGCTGACCGTACACTCGCATGCCTATCATTTACATTTACTGCACTCTGAGTCGGTGGCCTTAAAAACGATTCCAAACTGATCCTTAATTCGCACTTGTAAGTAGTGAACTCATCTTCAGTTTTATCGTAAGTGTCAGCTGTAGTATAAACCGACGCTTTGACTACCGCTGGCTCAAATCCTTGCATGAGTTCCCTATGACCTTGTCTAAACTCAGCCCATAACTGTTCTAACGTCTCAAGTCTAGACTCGAGATAAACCTTAGTAATGCGATCTTTAGGAGATTTTTTTAAGTTCTGTCGCGCTTTAAATATACGTTTAGATACGTCATCTAGGTAGTTAACTAAAGATTCCATGTTTAAATATAAAAGTTCTTCAGTTAAATAAGTGAAAGACAGAACATTCACAAGTTGAAATTACAAAAAAATACAAGTCCTTTTATTCAACCAAAGACTTAGAAAATTCACAAGTAAAGTGCCGAAAATTTTACAAGTGTTGAACTCAACTTAACTAAGGACTTTAGAACATTTACAGTTCAAGTGGCGAAAAAATTACAAGTGTTTTAAGCACCGATTTCTAAGTAAATTCGGGCATAGGTTCCCCGTACCTTCGTTTTTTCGCTTATAATTCTAAGTCCTAATACTACTGGTTAGTAAAATGACTAAGTTAATGTTAAGCAATATTCAACAAATATGCTAAGTCCAGAACTGCTTCACCATAAGGTCCAAATTTCTTCAAATTATTAATGCTGCACTTAGTTCTCTTGATTTTCCAGAGTTAAATAAATTATTTGCACTAAAGCTCAAATTTTCATAAAATAATTTTTAATGTACTCACGGTTCACACTTGACCACTTCACTCACACACACCAGCACACTTTCGTGTGACGTAGAAACCTCCAACTCTCCGCTGTACTCCTGGTAGCCGTCCTCCAGCTATAACGCGCTGCCTGCAACGTTACCGCTACTCGCCACGAGATGGCGCTGCAATCGCTGCTGCCAAAAAATCCTTCGCCGCCCTCTGGACCAGCAATCCGCTGTCACTATGGGCGCGACGCGGAGAATAGTTCTACGTTGAACTACACCCCTTTTTTACTGCCTCAAAAACTTCCGATTCGAATGGACCATGAACAAGTCGATAACTCAGGTCTCAAAAGTAAAGTCCGGAATTTAACAATACTTTTATTTCATAGTAAAAGAGAATCCCAATACATACAAAAAAAGTGCAACTCTTATGTAAATTACGGCAACACACCGTTCGCGCGATGCAGCATTCACCGTGCTCGGAACAGCGACATCTAGCGACGGCTGTTAGAACCAATATTGATTCAACAATACAAGCACTCACAAGCATCAAAAATCAGCGCGCGCGTTGAAAAAAAAAAACAATGGGTTTTTCACAAAAACGTCCGTTCATTCGTGAGTATACCGGTGCACCGCCCTGCTGTCCGCTGTCCCAGTTGGCAAATAAAATAACGGCACAATTTAATTTCACAACTAGAGGCTGACTGAACGAAACAAATGAATGCAGACATAAATAACTTCAGTTACACAATTTCGGATCCATTCCGTTTATTTGCCTTTGAAAATATTGGCCCGCTGCGTGGAACAACCGTTTTTGTGCCGTTTTTATGAAAAAAAATTAAAAACTTTTGAAATAAAACGACGCCGATCACCATACAAAAAAGAAAATATACCTGCTATTTCGATGCAGTAGATGAAAATACTTTGAAATTTTACAAAAATGTTTCCTGATCTTTTTTTCCTGAAATTAATATCAACAGGCTAAAAACTTGATCATTTTGTTCACGACGTTTTGGTTATCATTTCACGTCAAAAAAGTTTTGAGTACCTATCCCGAAATAACCTTGACCTTTTTCTCAACTGCTCCTATTTTTCTGCGTGAATTTATTGGGTACTTATCTTACTATGTGTGTTACGACTGTTATGTAACGCAAGTGGAAATAATAAATAGGCATCTAAAGTTAAAAATAGATGAGGCCTGCAAACGACAAGGACATCTAGTTTTCCAAATCATATATGCATGGTAAGAAAGAGCTAGATAGAATCATGTGGGCAATAAAACCAGTGGTTCTATAAGTTGTATACTTCGCGGTAATTTTTGAAAATGACTGAAATATGTGTATTTTTTACGTTTTCAACCCCCGCATCTCCGCCATTTTTAAAGATCCATATTCAGTGATGTTACAAAGAAAATTAAATATAAATTCAATTTTTTCATTAAGTTGTTAATTTTAGAATTTATCCGGTTGTTATGTCACGTATGAATGAACCAATAGTTTTCGAGTTAATTTAGACCATAGTTGTATAAATATGAATAAATAAAGGAACAATCGTACACAAATCGGCCTAGTAACAAACTAAGCAATGCTTGTACTATGTGCACCAGACGATGACATACAAAATGTGTATAGATAATATCAATATTATATCCATGACCCAGGAACAAATTTTCGTTCATCACACAAATATATGCCCCTGCCGGGATTGGAACCCAGGACCGCTAGCTCAGTAGGCCTACAAACTGCACCAACCGTGCCGTCCTATGGACTGATACTTAGGCAATTTGACGGTACTTCGACATCAAAACCAAAGTTTCCCACCGCCATAGAAAGCCGAAGATGCAAACTTAAAGTGGGTTATCTCTAGTCACACGAGCTGTACGTATAAACTTGAAGTGGGAATTCCTGATAATAATACGGTTTTCGGACTGGAGCGTCGCCTCCAGCAAACAGTTTTATTGCTTGTTTTTACATAAACCTGCCATAAATATAATTTATGAGTGTAATGAATGAAAACGATATTATCTGCTTTCCCGTGTGTGGTGAACAGCCGTAAATGTTTTTATGTGGGGATTTTACAGTGGGTTAAGCGTTCGGGATCGCTGTTGAGATAATGTTTAGCATTTAAAGCGGGTTTTTCACATGTTTTTGCAGTTTCACGGTTAAAAATGTGAAAGATGGCGTGTGCGTGGGATTTCTATTTTCAGATGCAACGTTTTTAGCAAATTCGTTTTTTTATACGTTTATATATTATTATCAATGCATTGAAGAGAAGCCATAACGTCGTGCTAATAATACAATATCCCATCAAAAACATAAATGTTAAATTAGAGCCAAGTTCTCGCATGCAACGTTGTCGACTTCGCCGACAAAAGAATTGAGATCTATATGGGCGCCAAGTTCTTTGCCCTAAATTTTTTAAATACATGGACATGCGACATACTCAATGCATTTATTTTACTTGGGGTGTAATTCAATATCAAGACTGGACTTGGCTAGTTTTTACATATAAATTTATATTATATTTGTCTAATCATTAACCTATTTTCGTAAAGGTATGTACGCAAGTTAGTGTACGTCCCTGTTACTTATACTGTTAGCTTGATAATAATACTATGTTACTTTTATAAAATTAAGTCAGTTTGTGAAAACTAGCCAAGTCAAATCTTGATATTGAATTACACCCCAAGTAAAATAAATGCATTGAGTATGTCGCATGTCCATGTATTTAAAAAATTTAGGGCAAAGAACTTGGCGCCCATATAGATCTCAATTCTTTTGTCGGCGAAGTCGACAACGTTGCATGCGAGAACTTGGCTCTAATTTAACATTTATGTTTTTGATGGGATCTCATTACTTTTTGTACAGAAATTATTATGATGTGTAAATTATTTAATAATTAATTGTTAATTACTTGTGTGTGTGCTATTCTAGTACATCTTTTAAACAAACAAAGAATTTTCCAAATCGGTTAGTACGTGTTGGATTCTTGTGTGTGTGTGTGTGTGTAAGAGAGAGAGAGAGAAAGAGTGTGAGCTATGCTAATACATCTTTAAAACAAAGAAAGAATTTTCCAAATCGGTTAATAAATGACGGAGTTCTGAGGCAAGAAGCATAAATAATAATAATAATTAAAAAAGTAAAAAATCACTGTTTTCGATTTTTTTATGTGTACACACACAATTACCAAGCTGAATGCCAAATTTCACCTTTCTAGGTCACCTGGAAGTGGGTTAGGTTTTTGATTACTAGTCAGTCAGTCAGTCAGTCAGTCAGTCAGTCAGTCAGTGATAAAAATACCGTTTTTTGGACTTTAATATCTCAATACCTATTTCACCTATATTTATGAAATTTGGGGTTCTAGTTGTTCTAAAGGATCTTAATACATAAGCCAAATTTCATGTTTTTATGTTAAATAGATTTGGAGTTATTGAGGGGTCAAAAGTGGCTCCAAACGGTTCGTGTAATATAACACACGGCTGCTGCTCGCCAGTTCTTGGGGTGAACTTGGCTGGACACGCTGCCGCGTGTCTAGATCTAGACTTGTTTTTGAAAAAAATCACGACATAGGCCTCTCATGGCATGCCACTGATCTCCATTTTCAGCTCACCTCCAGTTACCACCCGCTGTCCTATGAATGTCGTCGCTCCACCTTATTACAGGGAGCCCTACACTACGTTTCCCGATTCGTAGCGTCCACCAACCTTACTAAAACCTATGTTTCTCCAGAACTCGTTTGCCCCAGTGGTGGTCTTTGATATTATTATTTATTTTGACGACGCGTTTGGCTCGGTTTGTAGACACCTGCCTACTGAGCCGGCGGTCCCGGGTTCGAATCCCGGTCGTGGCAAATATTTGTGTGATGAACTCGAATATTTGTGCTTGGGTCATGGTTGTTCTATGTATTTAAGTATATATTTATCTACATAAGTACGTACGAGTATATCGTCGTCTAGTACCCATAACACAAGCCTTCTTGAGCTTAATTTGGGACTAGATCGATTTGTGTGAGGTTGTCCGATATTTATTTATTTATTTATTTTATTTGTATGAAATAAAATGTAGTAAGCAATATATTTTTATTTCGTTGCAAACTACTTTTTTTGTTTTCTGTAGATTATTCGTTATCTCGGAGTTATTCTATTTGACCTTCCGTGGAGAAAAACCGATTGCGATAAAAATGACAGATGACACATTCAGTAACTGTAATGATCACTGAACAGCTCGCTGTGCATCTGTCACACTCAAACATTACTTGTCAGAACGTGATGCTTTGGCGTCTACTTATCACGTGATAAACTCAACCATCATAGGTCCAATGCGGGCTGTATAATATAGTAACAGAATGTGTCACCTTGATCGCGGTGATCGATTTTTATACAGGGAATTAATAGTCGCTCACACCACTCCAAGATGAGGGATAATCTGGTGGAATTAAAACACACAGGCTTGTCACTAAAGAAGAAACAATCACACATTCTCTTAACTGCCTGTGAAATCTTGGTCCAAAGAATAAACGTAGCTAAGGCAAACAATGTTCGCGTAAGCCGAGTAACAGTTGCGGGCAAAGTTAAATGAGCCCACTTGTTACTGTCGCCGTTATCGCGTCGCTGCCTGATAACAATAATTTTAATGAAGATTTTTGCTTCCGACAGCGCTTGGTCCTTGCCGGGTTGGAGTTCCGCAAGGGAGCACTTTAGGGCCAGTTCATTTGAATCACTGAACAGGTTTAAGCGTTTGATATAATTGCAAATATCAATAAACTCAGTATTGTTACGCTATCAAGGTTTTAATATCTTTATATTATTTATTTGATATAACTGAATACGAAAAATGATCACAAAGGAGTACGTTTTATAAATTCCTGTTTCATGTTAAAAATCTGGAGTAGGTACGTCTGGAACTGTAAAAAATAGCCAATTTGGGAACCTTATTTTTGAATTCGGTTAAAAGCTAAATTATCCAAATGGAGTTTTCAAAGTTCAATTTATTACCGTAGTCTAGCCGATCTGAGTTCTGTTATTCGGTATGCAGTGCTACCGTACAAACTTGGAACCCTCATTTATGAGGCGTCTCACGCCCGACCTCCCCGGGACGATGAATAGGGACCCTTTTGCGGTCCATTTGATAAAGAGTTAACATACCTACAATTATATTTATGACCAAAAAGTTGAGCTTTTTAAAGAAAAAATGGTTTTTGCTTCATTATTAGCTTTTGTTTCCGCCTTTATGATACTAATCTAGAATTATAAAAGTGGAATCAGGTGGAAGAGATCTTTTGAAAATGTTTTTGGAAATGTGTTATTTTTATTTCGTATTTAATTTTTAGGGTTCCGTACCCAAAGGGTAAAAACGGGACCCTATTACTGAGACTTCGCTGTCCGTCCGTCCGTCCGTCTGTCACCAGGCTATATCTCAAGAACGGTGATAGCTAGACAGTTGAAATTTTCACAGATGATGTATTTCTATTGCCGCTATAACAACAAATACTAAAAATTAAATAAAATAAATATTTAAGGGGGGCTCCCATACAACAAACGGGTTGTTTGCGTTAACTTTGCACCTTATTTGTATGGGGCGCTATACATACCAGGTGCAAACTTAACTTAACCACTTAAGGATGAAAGTGTTTGTACGGAACCCTCGGTGCGCGAGTCCGACTCGCACTTGCCCAATTTTTTTATTATTTTGTGTAGAAATCTATGTTGTGCCAATTCATGAGATATCGCCGAATAAGCGATGTCTCAGGTTATGGTTTTAACCATTAATAGAACGCGATGTTTGCGAATCGAGCTGCATAAAGTAAAGTTGGCGCGTAATATCTTTGGCATTGCATATATATGGCACAAACTTACTACAACCAGGTTGGCAAAGAGCGATCGCGACTACGGTGATCTCTCTGAGATATCAGGGATATTATATGGAATTAGGGCCCTTGATATAATCACATTTATAGCTTGCTTTTTCATTGTGGCAATAATCGTTGCGATGACTCCAATTCAGTGTTTAAAGGACTAATTGACTTTTGACCTACCGCTAACCCGATTGAGCTGTCTTTATTCACTTTATTGTTTGATGATGTTTGATTAACATCTCTACCACCAAAACCGAAATCACCTTAGAAAATATATCCACAAAATCCATTGAATAAGACTTCGCAGCCACAAAATCTACTCCAATGGATCCCTCGTAACGCACCCGATATTTTGATGTGGGTGCTCATTCACTATTCACACTTACACTACTCCCGCAATAAAGTCATATAAGATATGAGATAAGAGCGTTTATATGACCTTTTGGTTCTGCGGAAGTTTCCTCTGAAACATGACAGGACCTTGGAGTTATTTGCGTTTCTGCTTCGGTAGGAAAACTAACGAAAGTAACGGTTTTATTGTGTAAACATTTATTGTGATTGGTGCGTATTAAACGGAAAAATGTGGATAACAGGAAAATAAGTATAACCGGATCTTTTTTGATTAATGTTTTTCCATAACTTCGGTGTTGTACCTACATGATAGCATTTTATGCAAAAGATGTATAAGAGTGATCAAAACTGGGAGGAACCATTTTTTGACGTACTTATACAACATTGCATACTTACAATATATTTAGACCTCGGCATTTTTAATAAATTTCAAATATACAACAAAAGAGAACGAGAACCCGGTACATTTTGGATAACCGGTCCAAAGTGTTAACCTCTCCACCACCCTAACGCCAGATAACCCTTCGAATTTTTCCTTATGCTGATAAAAGCCTTACATGTCCCCGCTCGATAAAATTCTTATTAATTGAATTGTTAATTAATTTCATTTAATGTTAATGTCAAGTTCATTGTTCTCTAACGTGCCACAGTGCTATGTAAAGGTGAAGTTACTCTAAAATACTTAGAGTGGATGCATGTGCCAATGAGTGTACCACTTGTAATACCTCGGTAGTTGAGTGTACCACTTGTAATACCTCGGTAGTTGAGTGTACCACTTGTAATACCTCGGTAGTTGAGTGTGCACGCGCCAAAACGAATATTCATAGATTCGTCAGACGCGCCCTTTCTCAGTTTTCCTCGCCTCTCGCGTTTCATGCGGGTCGTTCTTGTTTCTACCATCCTATGATTTGACCGGAATTACTCTTAATTTTTCCAATTTTGTTATGATTTAGTTTACGAGGCTGCGTAATTTGCTTATACACTTATTCAATTTTAGAACTGTAAGGTGGTTACTTTACGTAGATACATTAAAGATTAATGACCAGTCCCCTTCACATCACTTTCAGACATTATAACGTTATACCTAAGTCATGTTATTATCAAAAACTGACAAGCATCGTGGACACGACCATCAAAGGTCCGCGGTGATGAATTTCGGGATATAAATTCGAAAGTTACATTTGCATGGATGTACATTGTACAGCAATAATGTGGTATCTCTCCTATTTGTTTTGTGAGTTGTGCAATAAAGACTAGATGTATAGTATTGTACTAAGCATACAAACAATCAAAGAAATTGGGCCATATATAATTAATTCCACATGTCACATGACCTATTTATAAATAAATAAGTCGTGTGGCCATGTGATAATTGTTGTATAATTGCCAAAATCAGTAGATATTTTAATTAGATAGATAGAATATTCTTCATTGCACACCTCAACAAGAAATAAATACAAACACAGATATCACGTAACATTAAAATACAGGTAAACAACAGGCGATCGTATCGCTAAAGAGCGATATATAAATAAAAGGGGTGCAGAAGAGCAGAATACTTCGCAGAATGTTAAATCATGGGTAGAGTGTGGAATGCTCCGCAATTCAAGCTGAGTGATACTGACAATCGTTCATTTGAGCGACGCCCCCGGAATGCTGAGCGCGGATTGAGCGCTCACAGACAAATGTAGCCGGGGATTTATTAAGGCGACTCCGTACGTGGAATGGTGATTTTTAAAGTCCTAAGGCTCGTAATCTAGCCAACGGAAAAATCTGAAAAAAATATATGTTATTTTTGACTATTTCTTTTAAAAAATTATAGTTGGATTTTTTTTTAAAGCAATAATTACTATGGAAAAAATAATGTTGAAATAGGGTCGTTTTCAATTTTCAATTCCCTAAGGCTTCTAAACTACAAGTGATATTTACACGGCTCTTTCGCAAGAACATTGACAATTCATTGATCTTTAATCGTATTGTTTAAAAGTTAGTAAAATGGAAATTCGGTCTAATAAAGCATCAAAAAAACTGAATTTCCGCGAGCGCGGCCGTGCCCGGGCTGCGAGCTCAGTGTAAATCTAACCGTCGAAGGGGAAGGCTGTGTCACTTGCTCTCGCGATCCATCTAGTTACGGAAAACTGTTATAGTACCGGATCCCGCGGAGGTTCGATCTGTCTTCGTGCGTTTGAAGTGTATTTTAAGAGAGCGTATTTCGTTTTTTCACACGACTACGCTATGCGCCATAACAAAAACACTTATTTTCATATAGAATTAAATTCAACTGTTTTTTTTCGTATTTAGGTATCTATTAATTTTAAGTACTTATAAAAAAAATTGGCATTGCTTAGCATTCCCGAACACATTTAGATACTTAGATATTCTCAGTCATGGGCCCACACCACACAGGATTCCCAGAAAATAACACTTTTGGTGTGGGTTTTAGGGCCCTTCTCTGTGTAATATTAGAGTACCTTAGGTATTTCGGTTAGTAAAAAAAATCTGATAATACAGATATTTAAGTATTATAACGTCTAATGATCTTTATGAATTCAACCCTAAGAGATATGAATATCGTATTGCAGAACAAGTATTGTTCGTTTGAATACCATTGTAATATTCGGTAAAACGCTAATTTACGAATACGAATATTTATTGTAAGTATTCACATTCGTTGCGTCACTAGTACAGTACATGGCATATGATATAAAAAATACATTATAAAAAATTACTACCATAATTTTCTAGTCCAAGAAGGCAAGTGACAATTTTGGCATGAGGGCTTATTTATGTAAATATAGTCAGAATACATATTTGCATCAATAAATTTCCCACTTCATATTTAAATCTAAATGAGCGTTAGTAATTATTGACATATCCGCCGGGCCTAGCTAAAAAAATACCTAGCCTGGCCATAAGTTTTGTTCCCATTGTTTACCGTTTATAACATAAAAACCTGATTTTTGTTACATATCTTTTAAAATCCATATATTAATGATCAGATTACAGTTGAATTAATGAAAAAATATATAACTTTATTTAGACTCATCGTACTTGATTTTTGACTAATGCTCAGAATTTTTCTCTCTAAGTTTGCCAGAGGGCAATGAAACGATCTTGGATCAAATTAATCGATCGCGGAAGAAACGCCAAAACCCAAATAGCTTACGTAACCCAGACAACCGCTAAACTAAAGTAGAGCTGACACGTTTGCCGCATGTCAACCGATCTGCAGATATATATAAGATTTTGTGGACCTACTTTTTTAATGAAGCATTTTATAATTCATCAACATCATGTTCTCTACACGACGCTTTTGTTATTTTGTCTTTTAATGGAATAATTTAAAATTTAGCATCGCTTACGCAAAATGGCTGTCAAAATAGAATTTGGTAAAATTATTTAAACGACACGTTTCCCAAGAAATTAGTCTGGTAAAATAGTATAATCTACATTTTACACAACTATCAACACAGTAAACAATGTCTATGTGCATACGATGCTCATTTTATATATGTTTATATCATGTTTTTTACATGTTGCTTTTGTTATTTTGTCTATTAATGGAATATTTTAGGATTTAGCGTCGCTTACGCAAAATGGCCGTCAAAATAGAATTAGGTAAAATTATCTAAACGACACGTTTCCCGAGAAATTAGTCAGGTAAAATAGTATGATCTATAACACAACAATCAACACAGTTAACAATATATATGTGCATGCTCATTTTATAGTCAGGTAAATATATAAATGTGCATAAATCAGCATGAAATAAATCAAGAAAAATCATCTAATCGCCTTTGTAGGAAATATTTCAGACATGAAAAGCTATTTATCGTACAATAAAACCTCACGATTAATGTTTTAATTAGAGGAAAATATTTATTTTCAAACATTAAAATTAATGAAGTGACATTTAAAGTTCTCTAAGACAGAAACTTATGGTCCAACTACGCAAATACAAAAAAAAACTGCTTTAGAAATGTAAAAGATTTATTCATCAGATATCACATGAAATTTCCATTTTATACATTTTTATGTGTGATCTGCTGAAAGATTTCCAGTAGTTCTAGACCAATGTATGGTAGCAAACGATAACTATGACTCTAATGAGAACAGCACAAGAGTTCTCAAGACTGCAGTCACTCGGTACTTATTAAGGAATTTTAAATCACGAACTACGTGAAATTTCAAGTTTTACAATTGCAATGAGATGAGATAATATCCTATCCTAACAAGAATAACAAAACTACCTACAACTCGGTGTGGTATAAGTGACGTCTCGTAAGACACTGTTTGAGTGAGATGGCGTTTGGGTCCATCAAGCGAGTCCAAAGTAATGCCTTAGCGCCACAGAAACAGCCTTAACGGCCTTTATAAATACATATATTGAATTACTACAGTGATATTTTATAAAACAGAACCGGTAAAGTTGTCTTTTAACCACCAATTTAACGAAAATATTTGTTTTTTTAGTACATTCTATGCGACAAATACGACTCAATTGTCATTCAAGCAATTCAAGATAAGCGACAGTAGTCGATCAAAGTCATATCAGGTAAAAAAAGGATAAGCGCCAATGGTTTCATAGTATCAAAGCAGGTAAATTTGGATAAACGCCAGTAGTTCAGATACGACAATCAGGTAATTTAATCTATGTTATTATTTTTATAGAATCTTATATCGATTCTGTTTAATAATGTGGAAATACCACATTTTTAATCATATGGAACCAAAGATTTAGTGTGATTGACGTAACGATATGATAGCTCAGTTGGTAGAGCACTACGCCGGAAACTTAGGGTCGCAGGTTCGAGTCCTGCTTACATTGCAGTGGATCACATTCAATTTTTCTTTCATAATTTACATCTATGTTAATTTTATCATAAAGACAGGTAAAATGCCTCAAACGACATTAAAGTATATTTTACGATCAGGTAAAAACAGTTAACCAACAGGTGCAAGGTTAGTTGCAATAAAGAAAAATTATCCAAGTTGTTTGATCTGTTTTGACAAATAAGTAAAAAAGCTCTAAGGTTCATTATTATGCAAAAAACTTTTTATGTAATCTCCATTTTGCTAAAAAATACCTCAAAAATCAAGTCGTTTGGTAGAAAAAAAAATGTAGAGATTCTCTAAATCACCGACGGGATAAGCGACACAAAAGTCGTGCAGAAAAATCTGCCGATCCCAACAGTGTGTAAACTCGATATCCCCAAAAATGTCGCTTAGATAATTTCTCCTTTCCAGCATCGGTATATTTTGACACTCAAGTAAATTAACATTTATAGGGTATCCATTAACCTTGAACATTGAAATTTGGTAAAAAATATCGTCTAGTAAAATATCGTCAATATCAACAAGTATAGGGAAAAATCTGAGAACATTACTAATGAAGTCATAAAAAACTATCACTGTTTATAAGTAAAGGACGTAAATCCGTTTTCCAACGGTAAAGTTGAGTTTGTCGCTCTATTATTTATAGTTTATCTTTTCATTAGAGCAACATGACCCGGGGGATAAAGCTGTGCCTCCACTACTATGTTAAAATATCGGTTCATCCGCTGGGTCACGATATGATTTATTTATTAAAAAACGGTATTTTTTATTTCTGCATGATTTTACACGTATAATCAAGAATCTAGTCGGCATTTTAACTATTTTTGGTAGGTACCTACACATACAAAAGAAACTAAAAAGTATTTTTCGATTCGAGACTTCCAAATGGCTAATTTCACTTATTTTTTTTGGAAATTAGCTTACGCATTTTATTTTTAATATTTACTGTAGTGGGTAAATAGATATTTAGTAATCCGCAATAATTATATCATTGTTTAAATGATTTATTTTACTTCGAGATTTTTCAATGCCTTTAAAAAAGGTATAAGGTTTTGATCTTCAACTCACGCTCGGACAATGCGAGTGTATGAAGCTGCTTGGACGCCACTCAACGAGATTATGAACGAAGTATTGTTCCGGGGGCGCACGGTCGGCGGGGGGAATAACGTTAGGCTCCGCCCAGATCCTCAAGGACGTTGGGATTAGGAGTCGCCTTAACGCTAGTGACGGGAAAGTGCTGTTTTATTGCATTACTAGGTTTTAAACGCACTGAACTGCTTTAGAAAGCATGCATGTTCTGAAAAGGAACCTTATTTAACACACACTTATTCAATGATTGCTTCATAGATAAACTAACGCATTTTGTGAAACGATTAAAAATATACAATAAAACATGTTTGGTCATAGAAAAGTCCCGAGAATAATACAGATAATTCCATTGACAAGCGACCAACGCCATCTATTGATCTACATGAAAACAGTACACACAAATTTATTCACGCTAGCGACGGGGAAGCTAAGTATGTTTTACATATTTGTTTATTCAACCTTTATTGCACAAGAAAAAAACTTATCATACAAAAGATGGACGCCTTGAGGCATCTTCTAGCAATCAACCTTCGGGCAAAGTAGATAAATAATGTAAATTATTACGAAAGCACCACGTGATACTGATAATCGTTCATTTGAGCGACGCCCCCGGAATGCTGAGCGCGGATTCAGCGCTCACAGACAAATGTTGCCCGGGATTTATTCACGCTAAGTGACGTGGAAGCGCTGTTTTATTATATTGCAACGGGAATATTGTTGCAAAATGAGTAAAGGAGGTGGTCTGGAGTGATAAGAAAAATGACGTTATTATTTCTGTGGTAGTCAACTATAGGGAATTAGCTTCCTAAAACTTAGACGCCCAAAACCCATGTGACCGAAACGTCGCTCTAATAACTATTTTATCGAATAAAGCCACAGGATTCACTTGCTAGCCTCAAGTGATACAATTATGAAACATGTAATGTCTCATTTTTTTAAATGTGATTACACATTACATTTTTTCATACAAATCATAAGGAAAAATTAAAAAGGTTATCTAGCGTTAGGGTAGTGGAGAGGTTAACACGCCAGACCGGTAATCAGGAGATACTGGGTTCGATTCCCTGTCTCCTCCATTTTTAGGTTTCCGTAGTCAACTAACCCTTATATAGTTTCGCCATGTCCGTCTGTCCGTCTGTCTGTCAGTCCGTCCGCAGCTCAGCTCCGTGATCAATTGATCATTAGTTTTAGAAAGCTGAAATTTGGTACGAGTATGTGTCTGTATCACGCCAACAAAACGGTAAAATAAAAACTAAAAAAAAACTTTTTTTCGGGTACCTCCCGTACACCTAAAGTGGGGGTTTCTGTTTTCGTTCCAACACTATAGTGTAGGGTGTCGTTGAATAGGATTTTTTTAAAAGAATAGAGGTCTTCAAACATCATGTGATAAATAACTGATTCTTATGAAATGAAGTCGCCTGTTTATCGGTTTTCTACCGGATACACTTTGGTGAGTGTGCACTAGGACTGCATGAATTAATTCCACCGTCTCCGTTCAGACAATACAGTACTAGGCGTGGACTTGGATTCCACCCTTATGTTGTCGATATACCACTGATTCGTACGAAACGCTTTGCGTCTACTTTCCTTATGAGGACAGCTAAAGGAATGGAACTCTCTTCCTGCGCACCTGTTTCCTGAAAAATATAACTTGGATCTCTTCAAGTCGAGAGTGAATAGGCATTTTCTAGCCAAGCATGCTCCATCTTAGGCCTTATTGTCACTTAACATCAGGTGCAATCGAGGTTAAATGCATGGCTACTTTGAATAAAAAAAAAAAAAACCGACTAGTTTCGTCGATTGTATATAAATTCTATTGTCGAATCTGTTACTTAATCCCGCCCCCCGTAAATTTGGACTAGCGGATGCAGCCGCACTAGGCTTCCGTCTTCACATGGCTGGAAAAAAAAAAAATCCTAATTCCTTTTTCCAAAATGGCGGAAATAGGGCGGTTGAAAACGAAAAAAATTACAAAATTTAACCATTTCTAAACAAACTCACGAGGTCTACAAGCCCCAAAGCCACTGTTAGTGATACCATTTACATTTATTATTTATTGGAGCCTATATTTCTCACTGCTGGGCAAAGGCTTCCCCATTTTTTCCACTACACCCGAGTGTGCAGTCTCTGGCCATTGCTTTAAAAAGGAATCCAACTCATCCCGCCATCGCCTCTTCTCCGTTTGGAGTTGTCAGAGATCCTTAACTCTGTGGAAATCTTAGCCCACCATTTATATATTTCATCATCATCATCATTTCAGCCATAGGACGCCCACTGCTGGACACAGGCCTCCTCAATAGATTTCCACATGGGCCGCATAGCAGCGACCCGCATCCAGCGAGTCCCCGCTACTCTAACCAGGTCGTCCGACCACCTTGCGGGTGGTGTGCGGGTTTATATATTTAGTATTTTTTAATTTTCATCATTATCATACCAGTTGATAGACGTCCACTGCAGGACAAAGGCCTCCCCCAACTTTCTCCACAACGCAATGGGTCTTGCGTCGCACTCCGGTCGGCGATCGCCACTCAAGAACCTTTTTGCCCCAAAGGCCATCGGTTCCACTTCCACGAACAATGTGCCCCGCCCACTGCCACTTAAGTTTGGCGACTGTTTGAGCTGATCTATACAACCTTGGTTGCGTATCTCATCATTTTGGATTCGATCCCGCAAGGGAAGTCCGAGCATAGCTCGCTCCATTGCTTTGAGTAACTTTGAGTCTTCTTATTAGGCCCATCGTAGGTGTTTCAGGTTTTCCCTTTTTTTATTTCCCTTTTAAATAATTGTGCTAGCTCTGTATTGTCTGTACACGATATGGAAAGCTTGTATTATGTTATGTCCGATCTCGGAATATTCTCGAACATTCGAGTGCGATTCGCCTGTGCGGGACATTTGGATTCCAGATTTAAGGAAGCATTTCGCTCGGTTATCGGCACGTAAATGTCGCCGTAAGGGCCTTGGCGCCGTTAGGATTTAAAGTGCTAGTCGGATATTTGAAATTTTTAGTATTTGGTTTAAATTCAAAGCGTTTTCTTTTACTTCAATTATTCATACATTGAATCGAGCAACCTCTCATACACATTTTGGTTTAAAATTTAGAAATAATTTGGAAGAAAAGATTTGTTGTATAACCTGTTTTCATATTTTCATGGTATATCAATGTTGGACAATACACTACATAAATTAGAAAAAAACTACCTACTTACCTGCATGTAGTTCTCAGGGTGACAACGCATTTGTAAATTTTGGCTTACTTGCCAAATAAAAGGTACGCAAAGCTTCTGCTGCCTTTCGACCGGCTTCTATCACTCATTGTTTGTTACATAAAAACAAAATATACATATCGTATTTTTATTACAGCAATAATATTTCCATATAAATTGGCAGCAATGATCGCTTATTAATTCCGAAAACGCCGCGATACCGTCTGATTGGGTCGTGCCAAACGGCTTTTATTATCCGTTTTGTATGGCTTCACTCACGGCTTGTTAGGTCCGTGCCAATTTGGCACAATAATTACGGGCACCACACGTCCGGCCGCTGGGACGGACATGTTGAGTTTTTTTCCCGTTTGGCTTTTTTGACGAGGTACGTTCGCGGTGTCCTGGAGTAGAGCTACTTGTAAACTGCAGTCGGCATTTTGCAGGATTTTGATTGTTCTATACCGTATAGGTAGGGGTTTGGGCAAGGGGTAAATGGTAGACTATTATGTACTGTATACTATATTTAATTATTTACTTTGTACTCAGTTCTGTTGTATAGGTTGTCTGGCAAAGATCGCTATTAAGCAATTAAACGGTATGTTGTTTACTACTGCCATTTATTTTATTATTTAAAGTTACATGATAATAATCAGGGTTCGTAAACGGTGAGCAAAATTAAATTGATTTTGCTCGCATTTTACGATATATGATAATAATATATAATCATGTGTATTTGAGGTGAAAAAAATACAGTATTAATTGTATTACTGTAATGGTGAGCAAGAAGGCTGCAATTATTAGGGAAACCTAATTGGAATAATAAATTTATGTATAATATAAATAACAAATTATTGTAGGCCTTACATATTTTTACGTTTCGACCTCACTAATTTTCCTGATTGCGTTTTTGTTAAAAATAATACTTATTGATATCCTAGCAATAAACATGCAATGTAATGGCATTTTTTTCCAATAAACATGTCTTTGGTCGCATTTTTGACTTATTAATTGAATTGATCATGAACTCATGTGTCTGACGTTTTAATTTAAAGTCCTGACATTTTCAGTTAAGCATAGTGACCCTAATTATAATCAACATTTGGTCCCGTTGAGTAAATATTATCTAAATAAGAGTTTATCTAACTGTCCAAGCGTTATTTGGAACATTCATTAACCAAGTTTATATTAGTTCGACACACACCCTGTGGTATTCGAAACTGTGTAATGTGTTTACGTTTCGATGGGAATCATCCAGGTGTCTAAATAATTCTATCATACTTTAAACAATAAAGACCTAACTGAATAAACTTGTAATCGAAAATTTATCATAAACTGTTAGTAATACGGTTTAAAATATATATTCATTTTGAATTGGACTCTGTTATTTAGACTTCATTTTGAATTGAGTGTCATTAGTTCATTACGCGCGTCTGGTTTATGACAATTTATGTGGTAATTAATTGGTAAATATAATCACGGTATTTGGAATAATAATTGTTTACTTTTGTGGATATTATAGCATTGGAAACTAAAATGTAATTGCACGAACAACGGTGAATTAGTCCGAACGAACGTCCGGAGTAAATGCGAGTTTCAAATTTTGATTAGGTATGCGTAGGTAACGTTGAAATATTTTGTATCTATGGTAAAATAACGCAGTCTGAATGGACTGCTCTATCTTCTTACATTTTGTGAATAATATCATAGAAAATAGTAGACATATATGAACCATGATAGAGGACAAATAAACAAATTGAAACCATTTAATATTATGTTTAACTTATGAACTTTTAAAAATCTAACAATTGATACAAAAATCAAAGCACAAAGAAAAATCGAGAATTGAACCCTGTATCAACTTGGATCGGGAATCCAGAGGTACCGGGTTCGACCACCGGTCTCCTCCGTCACTTTAAGCATTACAATTTTTCTTTGTGCTTTGATTTTGTATTAATGGTTCAATAAAAAAATGTAGTGTCTTCACAAAATAATGAGACTTTACATGTTGGTTTCATAAAATTTATAAAAATACAAGTAAATACATTTAATGTTCACATTAGATGTAGGGCTATATTTTAAACCACTTAGAGTTCCATGTTAATATACTTAAAAAATAAAATACGAACTCCAAGTAAGTAAGCTTAGCTTAATCTTCTCCAAGCATAATGCAGGCATTTGCATAAAATGTGGAAAAACAAAGTTCATTGGCTGGAAGTTCTAGCATGGCTGTGGCTGAAAATGTAAATAGGAGATTTATACAAAAAAAATGAGATTTGCTTTTATTAACTGTACTTTCACAATGAGCCTAAACACGATGGGTTTATTTCGTGCTGTTCCCTCTGGTTTCAACCGCTTCCATCTACATTATCAGATCGGATCCAAAATATCCAATTATTGTACGTACTGTCTTTCGTGCGTATCCACTCAATATGAACTGAACTGACTATTTGACATTATGAAGTTATACTTATTAAAGACATTAACGACGTCAAATAATTTAATTTGTCGATTATTTTGAGATAAGTTTTATTTTTCTAACAGCTACGTCATTTGTATTAATTTTGTATACTTTTTACGACGCATCATTAAAATGAACCACTGAACGGAATGAAAGATATGATCGAAATGAGTATATGACATGATGGAGCAGTTTCAAGTCTACAGACCCACAGAACGAAATGACCGAAATGAGTAATATATGATGTATACAGGGTGAAACAGATCGAAGGACTTTTAAGCAAACAGGAAATTGTCCAGGCTGAGTACTTTAATTTACACCGATAAACTATATAAAAATATTTCTATCCATTTTTGAGATACAGTTTGTTAAACATTAGTGTAAAAATCTGCACGTATCAACCCTATCAACTTTTGAACATAGCTTAAGTTAAAGACAGGTGTCAATTTAAAATGTAAATAAAACTTCAAAAAGTAAGGTTGTCACTGATATTAAAATATTTTATTTGATGTTTCTTTTATTACTTTTAAATCCAGCTTTACATTTATAATAGGTCAATTGTAGATCACTAAGATGACACTATCCTGTGAAGAAAATGTTCCACCCTGTATATCGCAAGAGCTAAAGACATAAACCGTTCTCCTTCATTTGAGTGATATTTCTATTTCTATTATTTTATAAATATACAGGGTAATAGTTAATATATCGCGTCAGTATGCTAGAGCGTCCATTTTGGTATTTTTCCGCCCGTATGGCCATAATTCACGGTCGCGTGTCGGGCGGGCCTTATCAGCCACCACGAAGACTCAATTAGTTGTCGGGAAGAAAATTTGCCACCCTGTTGTATACCGACTTTATTTTGTAGTGACTCGTATACAATAAATAGTGGGAAAAAATAGTAAGCTGGGTGGTAATTTTTCGAGCACTGAACTTTAATTGTAAAGTTTTTAACACAACAGAGCGTCATGATTGCGTTATCTCGTGGAAACCCTCTGTAAATAAACAAGTTGATCAATCCAAATGGATCAGTAACAAAAATACGAAAACTTTAAGAGATAGGGAAATCTATTCTTAAGTGCCATGGCGTCAATTTTAGATTTAATAGAAACTGCATTCAATTTTTTTTCCATAAATCTCATACCTACATAATTCCCCTTCCCTGTCTCTTATAGTTTGTGACTTCTCCCTGCTGACCCATTTGGATTGATCTCCCGGTATAGTCACCCACCAACGCTCTCGAATCTTTTTTTACGTTATATAGCGTATAGCGTTTTACACTTGCATAGCCATTTTTTTTAATATTAACAATTTCGATACATCTAATCTTATATTTGCAAAAGTGAACCTATAACGCAACCCTAATTTCTCTTGTAAATAAGTATCTTGTAATGTATCTATATAAATTTCTGGTAGTGCTATTTTTGCCGTAAAGCTACTAATGAAAACATTTTAAAACATTATTATTTTAGTGATATTTGTTGAGAACTACTTAACAGCTGATTCCAAAGCAAACTTGGTGAATGAAACACGTCAAAATCAACATTACTTCGAACAGGTTCGATATCCCAACTTTGTTTTTGTTTTCATACTCAAGAATGTTTCCAAGTTTTATATTTGGGCAAAGTTCGCGGGACCCTGATAATTTCGCGACCGATTGGACCCCATCTGACCACCCGAGTGACAGGACCGAGGAAATTGCATCCGACCCGACCTTTGAAGTTCCGGTAAGTTCGAATTACGTAATGGGATCGAGAATTAGGTATCAGATTAAAGGTCTTCAGGGTGGTACCTGATACGGAGGTCGAGTTTTGGCAAAGTCCGTTAGATAAATTAATTCAGGTATACCAAAAATAAAATAAACGACCAGCTTTTTTCTTTATCGAAAATGGGTAATAAGCATTCTATAACCATCTTTGGATGTCCAGCTATCCCTGTACCAAAAAAAATTAAGATTCGTCCAGCCGTTTCGTTGTGATGAGAGGATAAAGGAAATTATGACCAACAGATGGCGCCAGACTGGCATAGCGCCACGCGCCCATACAAAACAAAATACAATCCTGCATCACGCTATTAAGATTTTCTTCTGAAATGATGATTCTACCTTGAAAACAGATTTTAAATGTAGGTATTAAAATCGAATTTTAAATTATTTGATACGTCTCTTTCTTGGGAGTGTGAGGGATGGGTATTGCGGAAACTATCGGGAGGGCGCAGTTTAAAAACCCGTTAATCAAAGTGTCAGAGACGTCGGGAGCGTCTCGTTTCAGAAGCGAAGTGGAAGATATTATCTTGAGGGAAATTTAAGAAGTAAAAATAGGCATTAGAATATAATTTCACTAAAGTCTCGGGCGAAATTCTATATAGTCCGAAATTTCAACAATATACATATTTAAAGTACCTACATACCTATGTGCAGCAAGTAACCATACGTACGCGTTTACGTTACGCAATTATTTTTAAGGTTCCGTAACCAAAGGGTAAAAACGGGACTCTATTTTAAGTCCTTGTCTGTTACCAGGCTGTGTTTCATGAAACGGGATAGTCTTGTTTCTGTTGCAGATATAACAACAAATACTAAAATCAGACTAAAATAAATATTTAAGTAAGTGGGGCTCCTGATCCGTGATTTTTTTGCCGTTTTTGGCTTGATACTGTCACCAGGCTATATATAATTATATCTCATGGACCGTGATAGCTAGACAGATAATGCTGTTGCCGCTAACTTACTTAAGCTTAACTTAACCCGGCCAGTTAATATGGGATAATTATTTACGGATCCTTCGATCGAGCGAGTTAGACTCGCACTTGGCCAGTTTTTTAAAACTCGCATTATAACATATTATCACTGCAATTTTGTAACAAAAATACATCGAACCATCGCGATTCGATAACAAAGATTACGTTTTCCAAATTGAGAGGCCTCACAGCTCAATTTTGCACCTTATTGCATTGTGATAAGCGTAAAATGTCTAGTTATTTATGATTCGATGCAGGGCCGTAAAAAGCTCTGGGTAAAATAATACATTCTTGAGAGGAACTAATAAAGTACTGGGGGGTTGCTAGGGGACTGAGAAGGTGCAATCGAAACAAGTTGAGGCAAATTCTAGGACTTTACGATCCGACTTCGAATGGTTCAACGATATTCCTCATTGGCGCAAGTAATCTTAAGTGATACCGTGCCGGGTATCGCGACAAAGTGATGTTGTCTCCTTACAAGTACCGTAAAACGTTCCTACTTTGCTGCTTAGGTGGTAACATTGCTCCAAATAAAAATAAAACTTTAGATGTTCCTTAATGAAAGCCGTCGCGGATTTGGAAAATTTAAAAAGTGTCTCTATGACTTACACAATATTTAATATAGCAACACCCATTAAAGTTGAGTCTCAAATATCAAACGTTTTGAGAAAACTTATCAAAACTTGAAAAGGCGTGTGCACAACGATATTTCTCGTTTGAAAATATCTGTCTGCATCTCGGAAATCTATTGATGTACCCAGGTGAGTTAAATAACATTTGTTTTGGCATTTTATTAAATAGCTGTGGACAAAAATCTTACTTGATTTGCTTTATTAATTCAGTCAGGTCAGGACACCGATTGCGATGTCACGGACTCCCAGGCTACCCCGCACATATTAATTGCGGATCTTGTCCAGCCTGGTAACTCCGCACATCCACCTTAGCATCTTTATCTCTGCAACATGGATGGCATGGACATGCCCCTGTGTTAATGCCCAGGTTTCACTGCCATACATAAGTACTGGCCGTATTATTGTCTTGTAGACAAGGCCTTTAAGACGAACAGGCATCTTCTTGTCACAAGTTACGCCAGTGACTTCACGCCACTTTAACCACGCAGCTGCAATGCGGTGCTGAATGTTGTGTTCTAGGTCTCCTGAGCTGTGCATCGTATTTTCCAGGTATTTGTACTGCTCAAACTTGGCAATTGATTGACCATCATTGATGATAGGTTGGTCATCGGACTGTGGGAACTGGGTTTTAGCAACACTCAGCACCAAACCACCCAATTGCAACTGGTGCTTCCAAGCTGTAAGCGCTTCTTGCAGAAGGATTCAGCACATATAGCGACATCATCAGCGTAGATAAATGTGCATGCCGATTTTCCCTGTGCTTCTTCTGTAAGTGCATCTAACACTAAGCAGAACAGGAATGGCTTAAAACTGAGCCTTGATGCACGCCCTCAGTGACTGGGATAGATTTCGTGTTTCCCACAACGGTCCGCACCAGCGATTTTGCGTTTTTGTATATGTGTATTTATTATATAATTATTAAGTCGTCTAGTATCCTTAGTACAAGCTTTGCTTAGTTTGGGACTACGTCGATTTGTGTAATATTGTCTTAATAATTATTATATTTATTTAGATATCCGTAAAGAATTCTCTATGCAAGTTTAAAATATGTCCAGACAAAAATCGTGAAAGAAATTCACCATGAAATTAGTCGAAGAGCATCTTACCAATTTTGTATGAGATCCCGGTGCGAGACGAAGCGTGAAGAGTGACTTTGTGATGAAGGTGAAGGGTTCTGGCAAGGGGTACTTGGAATAAGAAGAATGGGATATTTCGGTCATTTATTTTAACATTTTGTGTATGGGTTCGAAGATTTAGGTATACGTTGAAAATATTAGATATAGAAATGTACAATTACAATGTACGTGAGTTTTATAAATATAAATTTATATTATAATAGTAGTAACGTTTCTTTATTCGACTCTCGAATAACGAATCGGCTGTTCTTAAAGAGACATAAGAAACAGCGCATTACCACTTCATCTTGCTTTTTAGTGCCCTTGTGTCTTACATTTACAGAATAGTCCATTATTTCATTGTTAATTGTTAACTATCACGCAAAGAAAAATAGAGTTATATAGGTCTCTCCGTGGCACATCGAGCGACACTAAAACTGCACATGACTGTTGACATTACCGTCGAGAAACTTATACAACTTTTAATTAGATAAATAAACAATTAGTACCATCTACGAGTTTCCGTGGACCACCATCGTCATCATCATCCATTGGCCTCTTGCATCTATAAAATATAATTTAAGCAGCGTCCATAAAAGTGCGGCAATTACGAACAAAAACCGACTATAATATTGAAGACCACAAAGTCAATTAAACACTGCATTGTCGACAAGGAAATTATCCATTATTTTTTGGATTTGTCAACTTTCCGTTCTTCGTGAGTCGCGTTATGAGCTCGTCTTCTCTAAAGATGTGTCCAAATTGACTGCCCTATCTTCTATGGTTTATATTTATAAGTGGTCTCAATTATGAAAGTATATTATTATGATATAGATAAGGAACCCTAACAGCATGGTCGGGTGATCCGTCCAGCTTTATGACGGAGCCAGTGAATCAATTTGCCATTATTGTCCCTTCTGCGTGCACCGGCATTTACCGATACAAAAATTGTGATTCGCTGCTTCATAGAACTGCCTTTTAAAGCCTGACCACAAAATATGAGGATACGACATGTCAAAAAAATTCTATGGAACTAATTTCTTACATTGGTAATGTCAATGAAATACCTACGTGGTGATTTGTTTACGTTTTTTAAAAGACAAATATTAAAAATCATCCAAGCAAAATGCCGAAAGCCATTTACAGTCGCGAGCGTAATATTATACAGTGTGTACACCTTTTTGCTACAGGAAAAACAGTCAAGTAAAAGATAATTCCATTAAATGAACATCGGAAGCACCTTTTGGGCGCAGAAACTCCAGAAGACTCCTTTAAACACTTCGGTTTCATCTAGACAGGTTTTCTAATTAAACAGTTTTCCGCGTCAAAAAATGTGCTCTCTGATTGAGTTAGTAAAATAAACTACTACATTAACAATTCGCACAAATGCACTTAAATGGACTGCTAACATCGTATCCCTCTTCCCGTTGCAAGAATAATCGTTTGGTTAAACACTAATGGCAGCTGACGTCATTAACAAATCTAGTGAAGGAACCCACGAATACGTTTATTTCTGAACTCTCATGCTGTTTTTGGACGTTAGACAACACAGGTTAACACTTTATAGGTTTGGACTTTATCGAACCCGATATCTCTGGATTACCGGAACTTGTCAACCTCTCCACCACCCTAACGTTATCAGAGGTTAACATGTTGGACGGGGATCTCCCGGGTCTCTTCCGCCAGGTTACGCATTTCATTTTTTCTTTGTGCTTTGAACTTTGTATAGTTTAGGAAATATTATTTGACCGTTTGTTATCTTCACTAAGATCTTTTTGTAATATCAAACAAAAGCAAGTCGTAAAATTGCCCTCGGTCTTCAAACAACACAGCGGATTGAAAAGGTTATCAATGGTTGAAAAGCAATATTGTACCAATATGGCATTTTTATAGTGACATTCACGTATCCCATATTTCTATGCCTGCAATTGTGGCTAAATTTCTCTTTGTTTAGTCCTCACACCGGTATACAGTACTATAATCTCCGGTGTACCCTTAGCTTGACTCAAAGCGACAACGGAACCAATTAAGCTGCAGCCATAGGTTGTTTCCGACAAGCATTCAACCGATATAGCACTCGACCTTGTTAAACTAGGCTCAAAGTGTGTTCAGGAAGCCTTAGGGCTTCGAGTAAGAGGCTTCGATGGAAATATCAATAACATATAAAAGTATAAAACGTTTAAGTCTATACTATGACGTTAAGAACATTTTTCATAAGCTGGTGTTACGATGTTATTTTGACCATTTCATTAGATTTTTCAATATATAATCCTGATTTTTAGCTGTGCTAAGCCATAAATGTTTGTATACTTATGTATTTCATACACATCTCATTTAGTTAATGAATAAAAATGATTGATAGATAAAGAACAATTTTAATAACTATTCTTGTAACTCTGTTTTTTTCAATTGATTTCTATGGAAAATAAACTAAAACTAACTTTTGATCTATATCAAAAGTTAGTTTTAGTTTATTTTCCAGTGAACCTATGTTCACTGTAAAAGTAGACAGATAGGTAGATATATTTTATACCTATACATAGATAGATAGATTTAGTATATATTTCTGATCGCATCTTGGATCACCAAAGTCTCGGAAGTGAAAGGTTTTTCGCTAAAAGAACCCCAGTAAAAGCCTTAGTGGCAGCGATACTTATACTGACTAATGGTGATGCTTAAAACTGGTAACGAAGCGGGAAGTCTAGACGGTAACTTGATGCATTTTCAGACGACGTGGTTGGTTTCACAGCAGTGTACCTACCTAGTACCTACGGAGCCGGCGGGCCTGAGTTTGAATCCGGGCTCTTGCTTGTTTGGGCTAATATTTGTCTAATGAGCTAAGAAACCTAAGGTTCAATTTAAAGGGTAGAACCTATGTATAACACTTCCTGTTCATCATTCATCATTTCAGCCATAGGACGTCCACTGCTGGACACAGGCCTCCTCAATTGACCTCCACATGGGCCGGATAGAAGCGACCCGCATCCAGCGAGTCCCCGCAACCCTGACCAGGTCGTCCGACCACCTTGCGGGTGGCCGTCCTACGCTGCGCTTGCCGGTACGTGGTCTCCACTCGAGAACCTTTCTGCCCCAACGGCCATCGGTTCTTCGAGCTATGTGCCCTGCCCATTGCCACTTCAGTTTGCTAACCCTGTTTGCTATGTCGGTGACATTAGTTCGTCTACGAATCTCATCATTTCTGATTCGATCACGTAGAGAGATCCCGAGCATAGCCCTTTCCATAGCTCGCTGAGTGACTCTGAGCTTCCTTAAGAGGCCCATAGTTAGAGACCACGTCTCGGCTCCGTAGGTCATCACCGGTAATACGCACTGGTTGAAGACTTTTGTCTTCAAGCACTGAGGTATGTTGGACGAGAAGACACTTCGCAGTTTCCCGAACGCTGCCCATCCGAGTTGAATCCGTCGATTGATCTCTTTCTCGAAGTTGGACCTGCCTAATTGGATCGTCTGACCTAGATAGACGTATTCGTCGACAACTTCGAGGACCGAGTTCCCAACCAATACTGGGGTGGGTGCTACATGGACATTCGACATGATCTTCGTCTTGTCCATGTTCATCTTAAGGCCTACCTGTTGGGATACTCGGTTGAGATCATCCAGCATTATACCGAGATCCTCCAGCGTCTCCGCCATGACCACGATATCGTCAGCAAACCGAAGGTGCGTGATGTACTCGCCATTTATGTTGATGCCAAGTCCTTGCCATTCCAAGAGCTTGAAGGCGTCTTCCATTGTGTTGGTGAAGAGCTTCGGAGATATTACATCTCCTTGTCTCACACCTCTCTGCAATGGAATCGCCTCCGTACACTGGTCTTGTACTCGGACTGACATAGTGGCGTTGTTGTACACACTCCTAAGCACCTCGACATACCGATGGTCAATTCGGCATCGCTGGAGGGACTGTAGTACTGCCCATGTCTCGACGGAATCAAAGGCCTTCTCATAGTCCACAAACGCTAAGCAGAGTGGCAGATTATACTCTTCGGTTTTCTGTATAACTTGCCGCAGCGTGTGTATGTGGTCTATGGTACTGAAGCCTTTTCGAAACCCGGCTTGTTCGGGAGGCTGGAATTCATCGAACCTGCTTGAGAGACGACTCGTAATGACCCTAGAAAAAAGCTTGTAGACATGGCTCAGAAGCGAGATGGGTCTATAATTCTTGAGCAGTGTTTTATCACCTTTCTTAAAGAAAAGCACCACCACACTCCTGTTCCATGCCTCTGGCGTGATTCCCTCGAGCAATACGGAATTGAAGAGCTTCTGAAGGACCTTAAGTACCGGTGTTCCACCCGCTTTCAGAAGCTCTGAAGTGATTCCGTCATCACCCGGCGCCTTGTTATTCTTGAGCTGTTTTAGGGCCATTCTAATCTCGTACAGGCTGATGTCCGGGATATCTTCGGTATAGTGTCGGGTCAGCTTGGCTCTCGGGTCTTTGGCCAAGTTATCAATAGGTTTGGCTACTGAGGTATATAACTGCCCATAGAACCTTTCGATCTCCCTCAACACCTCTGGCTTCGTCGACGCTACACTGCCGCCTTCTGTCTTCAGCTTCGTTAACTGGCTTTGGCCCATAGACAGGTCCCTGGCAAACACTTTGGAGCCCGAGTTCCGCTCTATCGTTTCTTTAATATGGTTGGTATTAAAGGAACGAATATCGTGTCGCATGGACCTATGGATCCGTCTATTGAGCTGCCTGTATGCTTCAGCGTCTTCAGAAGTCTGCAGCGTCATTGAACGTCTTTCAGCCATGAGGTTGAGGGTATGATCGGATAGTTTTTGGGGTCTATCTTTGCGGCGGGGTCTGAAAAATTTCTTCCCCACCTCGTGGACAGTTTCTACCAACCTATTATTTATATCGTCTACTGCAACGCAATCATCCAGGCAAGCGAAGCGATTTGTTAACTCCAGCTGAAAGTCTTCGGGGTTTTGTATGTGGGCTGTAGTTGGTCGGAGCGTAGACTTCATTAGGCGAGACCTTTCTAGGCGGACATTAATATTCAATGTGCCTCTTACCATTCGGTGATCGCTACCGGTTTTCACCCTATTGATCACTGAGACATCATTGAATATTTGCCTCTTTGTGGCCAGAATGAAGTCTATCTCATTTCTCGTGGAACCGTCGGGACTCATCCAGGTCCATTTTCTCTGAGGCGGCTTCTTGAAGAAGGAGTTCATCATGAAGAGTCCCTCCTTCTCCAGAAATTCGGCCAGCCTCTGGCCCCTTCGGTTCCGTTGCCCATATCCAAATTGCCCCACTCTCAGCTCGTTATCGCCTCTCATACCCAGCTTTGCGTTGAAGTCTCCCATAACAACAGTGAAGTGCGATTTGGAAGCATGTATGGCCCTACTGACGTCCTCATACATGGCCTCCACCTCCTCATCCGGGTGCGTCGAGGTCGGCGCGTATACTTGTATAACCTTCAACGAATATCTTCTAGATACTCTGAGTATCAGGTACGCAACCCTGCTCGACACACTCGAAATTGTCACTATGTTGTTAACGAGAGACTTGTGGACGATAAACCCGACACCACCCTGGGACTGCTGGTCGCCCTCCCGGTAGTACAGCAGGTTACCGGATTTCAGGGCTATCGTGTCCTCTCCCTCTCTTCGGACTTCAGATAACCCCATGATATCCCAGCGCATCCCGCTGACCTCCTTTTCCAGCTCCGTGACCTTTTCGTCCGTCCTCAGCGTGCGCGTGTTGTAGGTTACCAGTGATAGCCTACGTCGGTTGTCCGTACTATCGTTAGCCGAGGTCGTTTGACGGTGGAGCCCTACCCGGGGATTCTTAGCACCCCTGGCTCCAGTGCTCGGCCGACGCCCGTCTCCGTCAGCTTTGCAACTGCAGCCGCCGGGTACTTGGGGCCGTGGTAAAGTTGTCATCTCATTTGAGGGGTTCGGACCGTAACCCGCCACGCTGGTCCGGTTTGCGGGTTGGCGGGTCGCCAGAGCCTCGTCCGTTGGTCAGCAGCGTGCACCACGAGCAGGTGAGGTTGGCTTGGGCCCCTGAGAGATGTAGGTTTGGGGCCCCTTACACACCACTTTACACACACTTCCTGTTATAGGCCACAAACGATATATTTTGAGACCGAGCGAGCGAATCGTCTGTTCCAGCTTCGCCAAAATGCTGTACTTGCTTACAGACCACATTTTCTCAACCGATTCCCATGAAAGTATGTGAGTAGCTTCGATAAGAGTATAGATTTTTCTGTCGATTCAAACTAAATTCTAAAATGGCGGATTCTAGAGCTCGCAGTGTGATTCTCCGAGCGTTCTAACCGCGCGGTTCTAACGTCATTCCTTTTTTAGGATTATTACCGCAACGGAAGTGCCAGTCGTTTTAAATATCTAACTACGATGGCACTCGGGAGAGGCTTCGGGATACATAAAAAAACTACTTCCAACAATCATCTATTTTAGCAATATTTGCAGAAATGGGAAAGACCAAAAAAATACGCCTTACAAACGCTGAATATTCACAGTTTCAATAAACATATAAATCGTCCTTTAGTACCCATAACGCAAAAGCTTAACCTTTATTTTTAGCTTAAACTATCGGAGTATTGAGTAAACATATTTATCCAAGACTTCTGGTCCGTGTATAACTATTATCTAACCCCTGTCACACCCAATAGTGTAATGTGACGCACATTGTGATTACGGGCTATGTCACAACACATTTCGACCCACTCGATGTGACAGCTTGTTACAGGTGGCTATGTCTGTACGTAAGAAAACACAGATTTCAATGGGGAAAGTAAACGGTCAGCGTCGAAAGTTTTATGTTTTCATTTTGGTTCTTTGTGTATGTTTTCATATTGGCACAACATAGTGGCTCCACTTCGCTTGACGGTAAGCAAAAAGGGGAGCCTGAGTCGCAATTTCAATAAACAAGAAACTTGTCAGTTGACACTGTCATGCTACGCAATTGGTCACCGAACTCACCACCGTGAACGCGCCCCAAACCAGCCCAGAAGACGGAGCTGATTATTAGGGATCCCCTTGGATCGCATAATGTTTTTTAGACTAATGCTGTTTCGCATAATTGATTTAGCATAATTTGTTTTGGCATAATAGTACTTTCGCATAGTAATATTTTGGCCTACTGTTTTTTTGGCATACTACGCTATTAGCATAATTTTAGTTGGACTAATTTGTATTGGCCGAATATTCTTTACGCATACTATTATTTGGGCTAATGATTATTTGGTATATCTGTCATTATCCATAATTTCAGTTGTTTAAATGAATGAAACTCAGTTACGTGGTTAACATGTATTTATTATTATTGTATGTATATATTTCAAAACAAAATATTACGTTGCGTAACGTTAGGTCACATTAGGTAGGTACCTACATTAGGTTAGGTTAGGTTAGCACGATAACCAGGCGCGAAGCGCCTAAGCAACGCGGAATAGGGGGTCTGCGAAGCGGACCTCCGTCGACCTCGTTTTAGTTCCTAAATATATACAGGGTGATCAATCCAAATGGGTCAGTAGGGAGAAAACGAAAACTATAAGAGATAGAGAAATCTGTTCTTAAGAACCATGGCTTCGATTTTAGATTTAATAAAAACTGCAATCTCATGCATAACCGGGAATCGAACCCGGTTAAAATTGGGGAGAGGAGAAAAAAAAATGAAGATGTCAATCGATCCTACTTTTTATTGGCAACAAATGTCTGTAAAAGAGTGCATACATTAAGAGTGCTCTAAGAGTCAGAAATTGACAAAAATAGGATCGTCATCATCATCCTCCTAGCCTTTGTCCCATTTTTGAGAATGAATTCTCAATCGGGGTCGGCTACCTAAATCCCAAGATGTGGCGTAGGCACTAGTTTTTACGCAAGCGACTGCCATCTGACCTTCCAACCCAGAGGGGAAACTAGACCTTATTGGGCTTAGGTGGTTTCCTCACGATGTTTTCCTTCACCGAAAAGCGAGTGGTAAATATCAAATGACATTCCGTACATAAGTTCCGAAAAACTCATTGGTACGGGCCGGGTTCGAACCCGCGACCTCCGGATTGAAAGTCGCATGCCCTAACCACTAGGCTACCACCAAAAACAGGATCGTATGACATCTTAATTTTTTTTTCTCTACTCAATTTCGACTGGGTTCGATTCCGGGTTATGCATGAGATGTACGAAAAAAAATTGAATGCAGTTTTTAATAAATCTAAAATCGAAGCCATGGTTCCTAAGAACAGGTTTCCCTATCTCTTATAGTTTTCGTTTTCTCCCTACTGACCCATTTAGATTGATCACCCGGTATACTATACTAACCTTGCAACTGTGCAACTTTTAATAGGATAATAGCGTTATGCATTTTGATATGATGCCAATTGAATATTATGCCTATTTATGCTTATGATTATTGTTATTAGTCTTCATGACGGTTATGCTTTCTGTATTTATGCTTTTTAATGTTATGCGTAAAAAATTATGCGTAATGAGGCTTATGCACATCTCATTTTCGGCGAAAGGCAATTATGCGTAACCATATTAGTATTAATGATTTTATGCCTTCCAATAGTAAACCGATTATTATCGTGGTTTCCAGTGTGTATTGTGCTTGTATTGATCGTACGAAATCTGCAGTCTGTATTGCCTACAGGAGCGGAGCGGAGACCTGTTAAACCAATCACATTTCTCAGATCCAAATGCACTTCTTTTAGGCTTCACATTGCTTTAGCGGACACAGCCTAAACATGGGGTTAAATTTTATTTCTTATTTGGATTTGGAAGTGAAATAAAAGTCGGCAAAAAACAAATAAGTGACGTTTGAGATCGCATCACTTAGAATAACGCCTAGAATAAATCTTTATACAAACAGATTTGCGAATGATGAAGCCGCTTTTGGTTTTATGTGAGTCTACGAACCAATCATACAGACGTGTTGCTTGTGACAGATGCGCACGGACGAAACATAGCCCGTGGCTAATCATAACTGACTTAAATTTCAAGTGCTGACTAGGTTTCTAGGCGTATTTATTATAAGTCACATCGTTAATATTCAGGGGACGCGCGGACGTTAATTAACGACTCGGTGACGAGACACCCGCATTCATCTTCAAACGAGTTCGGAATTGTTTCGGCGGCGGCCGAGCGTTAGGGAGGCCGAACGAGAGCGACTAACAATGTAGTTGTAGCTTCGTCAGTCAGTGAAATAGATGTCTTTGTATTTGATAAAGAATATCTGGTACCCTAATAGTAACACACAGGCTGCACAAGCGCTTGTACAGCTGTAATACAATTTAAATTAGCTGTATAAGGGCTGTACATGGGCAGACATTATCGAACCAGGCAATGATAAAAGTTGACGTGGTGTTTTGACTTCTGGGTCCTATGGTTGCATTTCATACATTTTTTAGTGTGTCGGTCACATGTTGCTAGAGATGCTGGTCAAATGTTAATTAACTAATGAAATACAAAATAAAATAAGAGAATCTGTGGGTAGGCACTGTTGTACTAAGCAAACAAATATACAATACCTATATGTTATTTGTAATAGATGTATGTTTTAACTGTTTTTGTGTACAATAAAGTGTTTACTTACTTACTTACAATAAGTAGTTTAAACTTTTTCTAGCTCATAATATTTTCTTCGGTTTCCGCGACTGTCACATATTAAAATAAAACAGTTTAAAAACGGATTATATCGCGTATATTAATTATTTGAGCCTCCCTGGCCTTTTCGGTACGTTTACAGATACCGTTGACAACCTTTGACAACGGTATCTGTAAAGGTACCGAAACGTACCTACCTTTACAGATTCCGTTTTATTTTTCTAGCTCGTAAGTACTTCGGAAAGATCACCAATCATTTAAAAAAAAATGAACAAAAAATGCAGACGAATCACAACTAATTCCATAATTATGTTACCCAAAACACTCACATTATAATATTCCATGAAATCTCTCTTTTTCACACAATTTGGCTTCCTTCGTATGAACGAAAACCGAGTCGCAATCTCCATTCCACGCGCGAGCCCCCTTAAGTTAAGAAAGTGTCATTTTCCGGGCAGTAATACTGACCTCTCCGACCCTTGTAAATACCTACACCTACGTACGTGTATATATGCTAGCCCCTATTCACAATGCTTAGCTTTTGTTCATTTTAAGGGCTCGTAAAAAGTGTATAGGTATTTTATATACAAATTTTATAACGTTCTCGTAATCTTTGCGCGTTTGATGTGATTTGTGAGTCTTTTGTTCGTTGTTGGCCCTTTATTGTCTGGCTTTAAGAGCCACACCCAGTTTTCAAAAAGATTTTTGCTTCTAGTGCACCTGAAAAACATTATTTATCCCTCTCATAATTCGTATTTATTATTTATTTGTTATTTTTTTCGTGTAGGTATGTATAATTATTTTTCTGTTTTTGCATCGCCTAATAACAAAAAAATATCGTCAAGTTCTCTTCTACCAAAATATTGTCTGGAAGCTCTCTCCTTTTAGGGATAAGACCGCCTGCTGTTCACCTCCAATTGTAATCTCTTGCGTTATAATATAATTCTCCTGTACATGTGTTGTGAGGTGTACAATAAACAGTACTTGTATTGTATTGTATTAACGTGTACCTATAGCTTATTAAAATTCCGTAAATATCAGTCTATACCCTACAAAAGACTACACCCTCCGAGCTCCGTGACAAAACTAAAGAAAATTTACTCCTACACTGTACAGTATTTACGTATTAATAATTTTAAACACTCCTTAGGAAATATCGCTATCCACATTTCGCTTCACAAATATTTTGGTCTAGCTTTACAGTTACCGTTGTCAACTGGAAAGCTACAGAAACGTCAGGGATGCTTAACCCTAGAGTGATCGCGCCTTCCCGTGAAACGCGAGTGATCGCGTGGGGAGCATTTTGCCGCCCATACTTAATATGACTTTTTCTAGCAAATTGGCGTTATATGACTTTATAATTATGTTTAAAGGATAGGATGAAACATAAACTATCACAATAAGAAACATTTATTAAAGATTCATACTTAGAATTTAGAAAAGAATGCTTTGGGAAATCTTAGGTAAAATTTCTTGGTTTTTTGCAACTTCTTTAAAATTATTTATATAAAAAAAAGAAAAATTAAACTTAATAGTTAAATTATACGTTTTCATCATCTACAATATGTATTTTAGCAAAACAATCCTGACACATGTATATACAATGTTCGTTGCACAGTAACTTTGCACATCTGTTACATCCTTTTTTCGTACTTCTATTTTTCTTGGACGGACATACTGCGCATATTATATTTTGATGATCCGATGGTACAACCCAAGTAGCAAAAATATGTTATATAAAGGTTTATAAAGATAAAATAATTATTCTTATACAAGCCATATAAACGTTAATAAGGGTGGCATTGGGCCCAAATTATAAGATATTGAACCTTATAATTACCATATTCCAGTTTTATTATTTGCTACTTATCTGATACCAGATGTGTTACGGTTAGCAATAAGTGTAATTCCCTTGTAATTGCCAATTGTAATCCGTTTATATGTTCATAGTCCTTATAATCGACATTTATAAAGCTTGCATAAAAAGGATTAACTTATAATTGCTATGTAAGCTCCAGTCGTAAGAAGCGTGTTCTTGTAACCGCTATGTAAGGATCGTTTAAAAGGTAATCCAACTCATAAACGTCGCAGCAATCATACAACAAGAATTATCGTGCGTGTGACATCGATAAATAAAGTAAAAGATATTTTATTCGTCAACCATTTTGAAAAAGGTAATATAGTCTGTGTCCATTTTTCTGATGTTACTTCTGTGTCTTTAATAATCGAAACTAAGTGGAAACTCATTTTTATGAGGATATGGGGTATGGTTTTCAATTCATTTTCAACGCCCCCATGAATTGACAATGATTTGTGATGAAAATACTTTGGATATTTTTTTAATTCCTTCGTTATTGTTGCTATAAGTCTTTAAGCAAATTACATAAACTCTACAAGGTGTTTACAAGAAAAAAACATTTATAGAGGTTATGTTTTGTCCTAAGTATTCTCCATCTTGATACATTTTAGGGTTCCGTAATGACGTAATTAATTAAAGACACTTCTTTCCTAGATTTGCCGAACTGAAAACTATAGTAATTTTTATTGATGTGGACCGGTTTCTTAGAAGAGAAGATTTATATCTTGTTCATAGTTCAATATGGCCTTGGCAAATTACACATTTTGTAAAGAGAGACAATTGTTATAATTGCAAACACATGACATCACATTTCTTTATTAATCGTGACCAAATTCAATTATTATGTTATTACGTAAGTTGTCTTTTTTTAACTCAACAATTATACTTCCGTCCACATCGTAATCACTACTCTGTTCCCCACTGTCATATTCCAAATTTTCACTGCAATAAGTTCTGCTCTAAGTTATAATTTTGTACGGAACCACTTGCACTTTCGGATGTGTTGTCCTTGACAAAAGAAGTGTTGTTGACATCGGTAGAGGTTGTAGGTTTATTAACGTCATTTTTCATTTTTTCGTACATGCTTTTCACTTTCCTCTTGTAACCACCACTTCTCTTGAACCTTTTCCACTCTTCCAAATCCATCATTTGTAATTTCACTTACGCAAACAAACTTTTATTCGTATAATGGCTGACTTTGTTATATAAACAAAAGTACATGACAATCATAGGAATTACACACTTATAATTACTATATAGCAAACTAACCAAGACTTCAACCCTTTTAAAATTCACATAAAATGACATGTAAACCATTGCTATATAAACGTAAAAATTCTGACTTCTATAAGATAAAATGCTTTATAACAATCCTGTGTATTTTCTTTACAAGATCAAATAGCCTTCATGCTAGCCTTTATATGGCTTCTACTATTATTTGGCTAAAAGCCCGTATAATTAGCCATTATAAGATAATTCATAATTTTAGGCTTATAGTAGCCATATTATTTCGTTTTGTTGTCGTTTACCTAACCGAATTATAAAGGTTGCAACCTTATTAACTAAAGGTTTTATAGTAGCCATATTATTTAGGTTTGTTGACGTTTACCTAACCAAATTATAAAGTCAGTAGCCATATTAGCTGAACCCTCTTGTAAAGTGCATTTATACGATATTTTGACATAAACAATGCCTTTAAATGACGACTATAAGAGTTATGGCCATATAGGCCTTTCTTTATAAAGTAATTTTGCTAGTTGGGAAATCGGGGGATTTGGTTTCTCAGCTGGTTCTGCAATGTGTTTACGTCGGATCTTCTAATGATATATGGTCTAGTCATCGCCAGGGCAAATTCTTTCAGAAATGTTCGTCATAATAATATAAAGTAAACTGAGCAAAACAAAACAAGAACAACGCCCAATAACTGAACAAAACCAACTAAAAATCAATAGTAATACGATAGTTATATCATAACAATACTAAACGCAATGAAAACTCATAATATTTCAACTATATTAAAAAAACAGATTCATAAACTTTACCTACGTGAGTAGTCGCGCAGTGAGCAATTTGCCGTCAAACGCGACACACCTGTGACAATCTTTGCCTCCTGCAGTCACCCGTGTACTGAATTTGTTATAATTTCTAAAACAAGGAGGTAAAGTACGAGGGGGCAGCTACTAGGACGCTTGACCTTGACAAATGCATCGTTTAGAAAATAACACGAATATAGTTCCGCGGGCGGCAAAATGCACATAGCGCGAGCACTCTAGGGTTAAATAATTAACATATGCGATTAATCCATTTAAATTGTTTTATTTATATTGTAACAGTAGCGAAAACCGAAGAAAATATTATTTTGGCCTATCAGAGAGATTCTTTTGACCCTTGTAAGTATTTGATCATACACTAAGTTGCAGCTATTAAGTTTTTGTTAAGGTTTGATATAATATTATAAAGACAGAATTACGGAATTATGATGTAAACTATAAGCTTTAGTAGCATTAGCCTTTGAAGAGAAGTTGTTTATATATTTTAATATAGTTCTCGACCCAACCAGCTGTCCCCGCGGAGAACTGTCACAGTCCTTGTTACTTTGAATTAACATGTGATTAATATTTTTCAGGCCAAGGACGACTACTGTGCCGCACTGACCGGGGCACCCGAAAATTTCAAAACTCCATTTATCCGAAACCAGCATTAAGTGTTCCAAATTTGCATACTACCGAAAACGCTAAATAACGTCAAACGATCACATTCTGCTGTTGATGGTGTGTTACTCGTACACAATGTGATCAGGTAAAGTTAGGATTATATGGTATAATGATCATTTCATATAATACGTTTAAAGGCTCAACAAGTGAAACTGGAATAGAGTTATGTTATGGGTGGTTATGGTTAGGTACGACGACGAGCGAAGGGAGGAGTGTTAGGTTATCTTGCGAGTATAAACGTTTTATCAAAATGTCTTTTATACTAATTGATATTACAACGAATGAAATTATGCTCATTGTTGTTATATCAAATGAAACATTATAAATCAAATGTTGTTATATGCCGTCAAACTAATGAAACGTTGCAAAGTCATAATTTCACTATATTATAGCAACTTTTCAGTTAAATGACGCTAGTATTTGTTTGTACTTTAAACAAATTCAGTTGCTGTCAAGCCATAGTTTGTTTCATTTGGTTATGGGCCCAGTAATCATTATTTATCTATATAAGTATGTATATATCGTCGTATAGTACCTATTACACAAACCTACTAACAGCTTACTTAGATTTGGGTGAGGTTGTCGTTTTTTTTATCTGGCCATCAATGCCAGGGTTTTTCGGCAAGGGGTGGGCATGAAACAAGCCGACATCAGGGCAATATAATCCCTCGGTAGCGGTTTCAGAGAAATTGACAATATTTTACTACATGAATTTCATAATACCTTTACACATGTTTAGAAGTTTAGTTCCGGTAAGACAACTTGATTCTATAATTACCGTACAGTTTATTAGTTCGTTAGAGCAATTTGCAGTACTTTCATAGTTCGTACGGCACCCTCGGTGCTGGAGTCCGATTTGCACTTTTGTTTTAATTTTTGTTTTCATAGAAACATATGTTTTTTGCTGATATAATAAGTTAAGTAAATAATAATGTTTTTTAGTTTAGTCTTTCAACGTCCAAATAGATGGATTCTGTGTACCTTACCTAGTTGACGTACGATTTTTTGGACTATGAAGGTGGGACAAGTGTAATGCCATTTTATTTTTCACTATTAGCTGCACCGCGCGGTGTTACCCGCTCATCCCACGAGAACACTACATTTTGTCGGGATAAAAAGACGCCTGTGTATTAATCCAGGCTGTCAGCTACCTTCATACCAAAATTTATCAAAATTGGTCCAGCTATTTGAGCGTTAAGAAATAACAAACCCAAAAACACACCCACAAACTTTCGCCTTCATAATATTCTTTAAAATAACTCTTTTTAGAGCGTACTGCACGTCCCTGTACTCGGGTGCTCTGTGGGTGAGCTGTTCGCAACGGTCGCTCAGCTCTTTGCGCATCGAATATACTAACGCCTTCAGGGCGCTGTTGGGGCTGCCACGATTCTGCAGCGCGTCCGCCATGTTTTCTGAAGCTCGAGTGGACAGTTTTTCTGCTGTGCTGCGTAAAAAGATGGCATCTCTTTTGATAAGAATACGGGGCAGCTCAAACAGCCTCCTGAAGACCATTGCTGTAAGAGGTGAGTGCTCAATAATGCAACACTTAATTAAAAATACAATGTCGTTAGCTAAATTTGAATACTAACATAGTTATAAGTAAAATACTAACAAAATGTGGATCTCGTTGTCTGAATAAATAAAGTTTATTATTATTAAGTTTATTATAATATTAGTGTGATGCTACAAATAATACTAAAAGGGATTACGTGTTATTCTTCAACTTTTTGTTTTTTTGAGTGAAGCACTTAATAATGTACCCATTTTGTTTTGGGAGCCATTCCCTTTGATTCATACAATCTGTAATACGCTTAAATGTCGCTAAGTCTTGCTAATTAATTCGTAGAATACTTGGTTCTTTCATGCTTGTACATTTCTTCACTAGAGGATTATAAATAGGGAAACGTGTTACTTTTAAGAAGGCTGGAATTGTTGCAAAACACATGGCTACACGATTTTATACGCACGATTTTTACATGAATAAGTCCTTAAATTTTAAGAAACTTTTCCTTGTACTTTTAGCAATTCCTATTCATTTTTATCACTAGAGAATCTAACTTTTGTTCTAGTAAGCGACAATATACATTATATAGTACTAGAACAAAAGTTAGATTCATGTCATGATTACGAATATTTTAAGTTAAATCTTAGATTTCCGCCACTAGCGGACTTTCCCTATGTCCTGTCTACTTAATTTAGAGTTCAGGCGGATATTAAATAAATAAATAAATAAAGTACTTTTTCGCCTGTCACTTGCACCACCTCACACCACCTTTCCTGTCAATGCGTCCTAATGGCAAGTAACAAAGTCGACCTTTTTGACTGAACACTGCGTGCTTTGATATTTGCGAGTGTTGTGAGATCTGTCAATTTCGTCTGTACTGTTGTGTTCGTATGTCTGCAAATAAATATTTCCTTCCTTCTTCTTTCTTTCTATTTGCATAACATAACGAGTGACAT
The DNA here is from genome assembly GCA_947623375.1 of Apotomis capreana. Taxonomy (NCBI): domain Eukaryota; kingdom Metazoa; phylum Arthropoda; class Insecta; order Lepidoptera; family Tortricidae; genus Apotomis; species Apotomis capreana. Next base: position 1,068,862 of record OX392499.1, read on the forward strand.
TATTTAATCAGAATCACCCGTCTTTCTACTTCTACGTATGATTGACGATGAACAAAAATTTGCAGCCCCAATACAAAAAGGGCTTACAGACCATTAAAAGACAATAAACTTGAAGCGTTTTCTCTGCAATGGAGAAATGTGGAAGTTCATTTTGATTTATTGTACGTCGCGAAAATTTCATCTCCTCCGTTGTCCGCCAATCGGCTCTTTGTTTGTAATGGGCGGGTAGAAAGTAAGCCAAGTTAGTTTGCGATATTTGTTTTTAGAGGCAATATATTTTGTCAATACTAAACCAGCAATTAACATCTTCAAACAGGTTGCTACCTTATCATCTGTTGTATTTTCAGTTAAATATCAATATACATATACATACGAGTAGTTGTTTATGGTATAGCAGTATAGTACGGCGATCTATTGCGTGTTGTATCGTATTGCGTGTTTTCTGTGTCTTTTCAAATAAAGTCAGTACGTTTCTTGTCACCGTATCTGCTGTTTTATTAATAACAACAACATTTATACCTACTAGGGACAAGTGGTGGTATATTAAAAAAAATGTATTTACATCATTGCCCATAATAAAGATGTAATGAGATTACTTATTTTGAACAAGCTTCGAAGCATACGTAACTTATGAAAATATTTCAAAAGATGCAACAGACAATGCATAAGTAATGTTTTAGCCTATACAGTTCCAGCTGATCCATGCTAATATTTTTCTCCATGCATCCATACAAACTTGCGGGGTAAATGCCTAAATATTATGTCGCTATTAAAATACTTAAACGGGTTTACTCACGTCGTAAAAGTCGAATAACGCTCGACATGTTTCGAATCGGTACGCGATTCATCATCAGGAGAGACGATCAGTCGCGGCGGCGGCCGGCCGAACAGTGTTATTTTAATATGTCTGAGACTCACGATAGTTTTCTATGTAAAATTATGTCGCTAAATTGTATTGCTGTTAAGATTGTACTTTTGTTGTTGATTGTGTCCTAAGTGTAACTTTGGCACATAATAAATATCCTTTCCTATTAAACTATGATCATTGATCACACGATTAGCTTAAGAGGAAATATCAATTTCCTCCTCCAAACCAATATTTACAAAATTTTAGAAACTGAATGAGAAGACAATGGTCTGTGTCGGATCGTTTCGATTTTTGCGCTTATATACATAAACATTGTGTACTTTTGACGCAAACATTAATAAAACAGTCCGACACAGAGAATTTGCTTACCATTAGTGCCTAAAATTTCGTTAAGATTGGTTGAGTTTTGGAGGAGAAAACAGATGAGAACGAAATCTTGATTGGTGTTATCCGGTTAATAATAATAGTAATATACGACCCCATTGCCCGCTGGTATTACCAGCGCAATCAGTCACGCAGGGCAGCTTATGGCGAGCTGTTGGGGTGTACCCTACGTACCTGAGTGCTCCTGGGGGATCCTGACGGGGGGTGATGGGTCAAGGCGGAGTCTTTGTCTTGCCTTAACCGGCCGGACAGAATGTAGTCGCGAGAGTTTCGGCTCGGGGGTGGATTTGGACACGTAAGGGGTTAGTTGGCTTCGGTTTAAAGCCCAGTATTACACCTCTCCGCCCTTAGGCTTCCGCACCGGTTTTGCCCTTAGGCCACTCTATGTGTCGCTATTTTATGGGGGCCCATCTAGCGGAAGGCGAGTCATCGTTTACCAGTGCCATTACACATGAGACTTTTTTACTGGTAGACGCCCGGTAGTCTCAATCCATAGCCCAATTAACCAGTCCTTCATTTCATCCCCATAGCCTAATTTGTATTTACGTAGATTCCATATATCCATCAATAGTTCTTGCACCTAGCGGGCGCTGTCTCTGTGTGCGTCCCATGACACGAAGAGGCACAGCATCCGCTCGATGTACACTTTACATTCCATTAAATTGTCAAAAGGGCCTCTACGCGTTGGCTTCGGCCCGTGCACGCCTCCCAAAGGTCCGAGACACTATTGTCCCGTGAGCGGGTGCGACATACAGGAATAATAATATTCTTTAATGTGCACCACATGAAAAAGATTAATAACAAAGAAATAAAGCAACGTTAAATAGGGTAACAACAGGCGGTCTTATCGCTAAAGAGTGATCTCTTCCAGACAACCTTTAGGTAGCAGAAAAAGTCGGAGGATACATTTTAAGAAGGTAGTGCAAGATTAACTGGTTAAGAAACTTAATTTACACATACATCTGAATTGTTTACGGTTACGTTAAGTTTGGGCCTCATTTGTATGCACTGCCATAGTCACCAAGGGCAAACTTAACGTTAAATAAATAAATAAATATTAAGGGACAATCTTACACAAATCGACCCGGTGTTAACTGATATTATGCGAAAGGGAGCAGTGATTTCCTCTAACCGAGCTTGGGTGGCTCTCTTCCACGTCCATGGTATATTAGGGTCCCGAAGAAGGAGGGTGGGTGTGAAAGACACGGACAAATTCATCGACGACTTTATTAGTGTAGATTTGGTTCGTCATCGATTATATCCGTCTGAAATTATTTTAATCTTTGTTTTGACACGAAAAGCGCAATTTTAATTTATGAGAAGTAAACTCCGCAATAAACGGTCCTTTTAATCAACCCAACCTAAAATAAAACGACAATTAGAAAAAAAATCATTTGTCATTGGCAGGGTAGTGTCATATGGGTACTAATTAAACATTATTCGCTTCAGAAAATATAAGTTACCTTCTAAATTACTAAGTCAGCCACAACCAACGCGCGTCTGAATAATAATATCTCAGCCACTAGTTATCTTCTTTGTAAGCCACTGTAATTGTAACTTAGCATGGTGATTATTTTTTATCATCTAAATTTGAGGCATGCATTCAAATAGCAAACTTCTAAAATATTATTATATGACACCAAAATAGTAACTCTAAGCTTCTAATTTTATAACTTAGTATGTTTAAAATGTAAGTCATCCTACATTAATCGATCGTAAAATTTACCTAAAATTGTCATCAAATAGTATATTAAAGCCACTATTATTACATATGAGGGTGATTCTCATATAGTTTTAAAATATTAACATTTTTTTTTATTTTGTTTTCTGTGATATATTGCGGTGTATATTAAGAGTACATACCAAAGGCTAATTTTTGGTGCAGATGGACAAGCTTAATACCCTCTGCAAGTGATTAAAGTAATGCATGTGTACACGGCTGTGACATCCCTAAGCATAGTTGTGAGACTGTATAACATGGGTGCGACAATTTCATCGAAAATCAAGTAATTGTGTCAAATAACAAGTAACCAAGTAGCCAGGATCATTCACCAGCAACTTGCTCTTCGATACGGTCTTGTGGGGTCTGAGGTGCCGTACTATAAGTACGCACCGATGCCAGTTCTTGAGAATGGTCGTGCCACGCTCTATTGTGATCGATCTATCATCACGGACAGGACTATTGTAGCCAATAAGCCTGATATCGTTTTGGTAGATCGATCCAAGCGCCAGGCAGTGCTCGTCGACATCACCATCCCCCATGACGAGAACCTCGTGAAAGCCGAGAAGGACAAACTCAGCAAGTACCTTGACTTGGCTCACGAGGTGACCGCCATGTGGGATGTTGACTCGACGATCATTGTCCCGATAGTAGTTTCGGCTAACGGTCTTATAGCGAAGAGTCACGACAAACATCTTAAGAGACTCTCGCTAGATGGCTGATTTAATTTATTTTTCTTTGGTGACATCTGCGGAAAAAATACAACAAATTGATAACCCAACTTAGCAAACAAAATCATCAAATTATTCAAATATACTACAAGAATGTCACAACCAAGCATTACATGTCACAACCGAGGTTTGAAAAATTCCGTGGTCGTGACATTTAGATCTATCTATGGTCGTGACAAATTTTGAACATGTGCGACATAATGGAACAATTTGCTTTGTCTCGCCAATTTTAAACAATCACCTTATTCTGTTATTTCTGAGGTAAAATTTATATAAGTATCAATAACATAACAGTAGAACTTACATTTAAAACTCATTCCACGGTGGTGACGTACTAAGGTTGTCCTTTTCTTTAATAAATACAAGAAAATATTTTTGCTATACATTCACCGCACTTTGTCATAAGCAGAACCGACAAGAAGGTAGTTTTTCCGTTCTTAAAAAGCCTAAATAGGGCTGCTAGCTTCAAATATAATTGTCTACCAAGTTACACGTATTTAAACAAACACACATGGCTGTGACAAAAAAATTGATCACAAACTTTATGATGTTCTGAATCAGAAACTGTTACATTATACTTTTACAACTTTTTAATAATGTTATCAGACATTTATTAGCTTTGCGTCATTCGTATAAAATTAGTCAAAATTACTTGATATTGTAGCAGAAAAAAATATTTTATTAGAAAATCGGGAGATATCACACGGCATGGACGTGACATTTTGGGCAAACATTATTTTTTTTATATATATTTCTGAATATTTTAAGGTAAGTGTGTTTATAAAAGATAAGTAGAGGATATTTGCTCAACAAAGGCATAAATAGATTTTTGATTTAAACAAAATAAACATGTGATTCTTACAAATCACAAAAAAATGCATGAGAATAAGAATCACCCATGAACTATTGAGGAGAGAATTAGGTTAGGGTCGCAGTTCAACCTAACACTCCTCCTCGCTTCGCTCGTCGTCGTACCTAACCTAAGCCAAGTCGGACCTGCCTTAGAACTAGATTGTTGTGGGTTACGTAGGTTTTTTTTTTTTTTTTTTGAAGTAGCCGCTCGTCACACGGGGACACTATTTATTTTTCGAGATAAAAGGGGCATGTATTTAAATCGATATCTGTATATTCCCTTTTTTCGATCAAATATTTGAAAGTTTCACCAAAAATACTGACTTGCACACTAATTATGCACACTAAATAATGCGAATTCAATATACTATTTAAAGGTATTTGCAAAACTGTTTTACTGAATATAAAAAAAAAAACTAACCTAACCTAACCCGGCCGAGTCGGACCTTAGTGTGCAGTGCGAGGATAATTAGTTTTCGAAAACTTTAATTAATTACACATGCACCTTTCGCAATATGAACGAACGAATGACAATAAACAAACATGGCGGGTCGTTCGGTACAAGAATCGAATGGCGCTCTCTGATTGGTGCAAATGGCCGTGGCTGTCATGGCGCGCACTCGCGCCAAATCGTTCCTACAGTGGCTATTTTCATGATAAAAGAATATGAAGTATTATTTTAGATGTTAAGTTATAATATATGATGCTGTCTATTGAAGCTCGAATATATAATTTTTGAGGAGCTTGTATTGAAGCTGTAAAACGAAAAATGATGATGAGTTACAAATTTCGTGGCTGAGTTAGTAAATTAGATGGCAATGTAGGTATAAATCAGGAGGACAAGTAATAATAATTGTTGATTATGACTTGATGCTTTCTTTAACATTTTTAGTTGGCGTTGTAAAGAAGATGAATTAGTTTATTAGAGGCTATCTCATATTCCCGATTCTTAGTTATTAAAAGAGAAGTTCGACCAAGTGGCCAAAAAATAAAATTGCGGCCGGATTTATTATTTCTCGTGTGATATTACCAAAAATCTTGCAGCTGTTTTTAGGGTTCCGTACCCAAGGGGTAAAAACGGAAATTTTCACAGATGATGTATTTCTATTGCCGCTATAACAATAAATACTAAAAAAAAAAAAAAAAATTTTAAGGGGGGCTCCCATACAACAAAGGGATTGGTTGCGTTAACTTTGCACCTCATTTGTATGGAGCGCTATACATACCAGGTGCAAACTTAACCACTTAAGGATGGAAAGTGTTTGTACGGAACCCTCGGTGCGCGATTCCGACTCGCACTTGACCGGTTTTTATTTTTGTTTGTTTTTCCTATATTCAGCTGGTCTATAACATTCCTTCTAGAAGAGGCGAACTATTTCGTTGCTAGTCTCACCTCACTTCAATTTAGCCTAGGCATCCTAAATATCGTCAAATTGCGACACATAACCTACAGCAGAAATGCAGCTTTAAACGCATATTGCCACATCAATGCCTGTAGTCTATAAATACTTCCAGTGGAATAACGTCGTATGTGGACTGACGTTGCTGTCGGTGTAGTCATTTTTCTGCCGCACAGAGATCAGAGGGTACTCTGTGGAACGATGTTGGAGTCGCCCATATTCGCAGCGTGTTTACTTCTACGCATTGTTCTTTTGAATAAATATAAGTTAATTAATGTAATAAGATATTGTCGAAAAATATATTTTTGGAATAAGTTTTTATTGCCTAATGTATTTTTGGACACATATCAATTGTTAACTGCTCGTCGATACCAGACTAAAAGAGCTTCAATGCGTTGGGTCTGAGATACATAGGTATATACCTATTCATGGCCATTACTTCAGAAAAAAATCTTACCAGCACGATACAGGATTTCTATATGTGCGTAGCGCAGCCATATAGCGCCATCTGTTGGTTTAAATTTAAAAAGGCTAAACTGAACTGATTTAATCAATTTTGGTACAGTGTTGGCTGGATAGTTGTAGGTTACTTTTTAGGGTTCCGTACCCAAAGGGTAAAAACGGGACCCTATTACTGAGACTTCGCTGTCCGTCCGTCCGTCCGTTCATCCGTCCGTCTGTCACCAGGCTGTATCTCAACAACGGTGATAGCTAGACAGTTTAAATTTTTACAGATGATGTGTTTCTATTGCCGCTATAACAACAAATACTAAAAATAAAATAAAATAAATATTTAAGGGGGGCTCCCATACAACAAACTTGTTATAGATTATATATGTATAGGTACGGAACCCTTCATGCGCGAGTCGGGCAGCAAAGAAAACAGCTTTACGCGGACGAAGTTGCAGGCATCTACTAGTCTTGTATAATGTTCTGATAAGTGATAGTATTTAGCCAAATATGATTAAGCCACCTACTTAAGCCTGGACGTGCTCCGTCCGTTTGGCACCCACCTCCACCGCTGTCTGTTTCACGCATTCGTATTCAAATGATGTTACCGTCTCTATATTAAAAGGCATATATGAATACTTTACGTACCTACATGAATATACTTGGGGGTATAAAATGGCGACAGACAGTTTTTTTAAGCATAGTGGTGAATTTACAGAATAGATAAATGAAATATCACTACCTGCGCCCTTAGTCTAATTATCTTCGAAAAAATATCTGCTTAAATCGAAGGAGTTTTATGCACAGCAATTATATGTATTAGTTAAACCATTGATACAAAGATCAAAGCTTAAAGAAAATATCTTTGATTTTTGTATCAATGGTTTAAATAAAAAATTGTGGTGTACCCACATTAAAAAAAAATGACATTACATGTATCATAAATTTAATTATATTAGTGGTTTCATAATGATCCAGCTAATTACAATAAAGTTGAAATTTAGCTTCACTTAAATATGATTTGAATTAATGTGCGCTTAATAAAGCGAGCAATTTGTTTGCAAGTTAAGTGTAGTTAGTATTAATTCACTATTGTAAATTTTATCTTAAATAAAAGAAACGGCTTGCGATTGCTACACCGGCAAGAGCGCAGCTCTTAAATTGAAGAAGAAGACTTAATATACAGTCCTCAGCTCTGAAAAAAAAACACACCACTCAAAAATAATAATTCAGCTGTTTAGCCTGTTCATGAACACAGACGCCATGTTTAAAAAAAAACTTCCCGGCTTAAGTCTTCAATTTTATATGAAATTTCTTTACAGTTCTCTCGAGATGTTCCGCCCGGAACGTGATACTTCAGCCTGTTATGATTATAACGCACGTTATGACGTCACTTCATTGCATGTTTGAGAAAAATAATGATCTCGGTTGCTAAAATCAAACAAAACAAAACGTATATTTTTTATGGTTGTCTCGATGGTGAAAAGTGGATTTTTACCTCAAAAATTGAAAGTTACTCGAACCTCCCCAAATGCCTTGTCAGTTGCAGCAAAGCCTTTGATCGCAAAATCCTGGAACCGACACTGACTTGGCGGTGGTTTTGTTGTCATGTTTTTTGACGGTCTAAGGCTAAATTGGAAACGTTATACATAATTATTAACATGGGATCTTGAAAATATAATGTGAATTTAATTTATTTTTTTCGTTGGCTCTGTAGAGGTTAAGCTTCCTACGAAGCCGGCGGTCCTGGGTTTGAATCTCGTTAAATGCAATGTCAAAGGCGAATCTTACTAGAAAGAGTTTCATACGGGAATAGAATAAATTTTCGAATCAGAAACGTAGCAGCCCTCGCCGGCGGTGGTGGGAGGACTAGGATGTCTTTTTGGAGGATTGGCCAGAATTAATAGCCTTTAGTCGAAATCACTGGAAGAAAAGGGGGAGGCCTTTGCCCTGCTGTGAGATGTTACGGGCTTAATATAATAATACGAGCACTTTCCTACAAAGATCTCACATCGTTCTTGAGATTTATGTCTTCACGTTTATTATTTTAGCATTTAGAATGGTTTTGAAACTTGAACAAAAATACAACCATAAAGATAAAGATAATTTTATTGATAATTTTATTGACAAAAAGGGTACATCAATAAATAGAAGGCCCTGACTTCTGAGCTAGGTGGGGAACCTGTGTTACAGAGGTCAGTGTCCTCTCCCATGCTAGTATATAATTTAGTTACATTTTGTCTTATTAGATAGGTATACAAAAATATTGTATATATATTTGCATGCTAAGTGTGTGTGTGTGTGTGTGTGTGTGTGTGTGTGTGTGTGTGTGTGTGTGTGTGTGTGTGTGTGTGTGTGTGTGTGTGTGTGTGTGTGTGTGTGTGTGTGTGTGTGGTGTTATCGTATCTATTGTTTAAGGTAGGATAGCTTCAGTTTTATCATAATCTAGCGACATTAACCAATTCTTAAGTTTAGTTTTACATTCATAAGTAGATATGAATATAGAGTAAATTGCTCTTGTCTTCTGGCAGTTGTCAATTTACATTTAGGAGGTAAACAAATATTAGTTACAACACGTTTATTTGCGTTTTTATTTTTATCATAAGGGGTAGCTTTATGTTTCTTTACTACTAATAAAAATATGTACAATTGTCTAACAGTTAGTACTTGACATTTGTTATACAATGACGTTGTTGGGTATCTATATGGACTAAAAGTCATAACCTTTAGCAGTGATCTTTGTGCTCTTTCCAAATTTATCATGTGTGTTTTACAAGCACCACCCCAGACCACACTACAATAACCAAGAACCGACTGCACCAATGAATAGTATACAGAACGTAGTAACTCAAAATTAGCAGCAGTTCTTAATTTTTTAAACACCCATACTAGTTTCCGAATTCGTGTGGTGATTAGATCTAGGTGAGGTTGCCAACTCAACTTGTCATCAACAATGATACCCAAATATTGAATACTATTAGATTTAGCGATTACTGTGCATGTACAACTGGTCTGGATGTTACATGAGTGAACTTTAAGGTCGTAAGTGGGTTTGGTGAATTTGGATAATGAAAATTGCAAGTACGTAGTCTTAGATAGATTTGGGGTAAGGAGATTTACAGATAGCCAGCTGTTAATTTTACAGAGCCCCTCTTCAGCATTTCTATAAACTTCGGTCCAAGTATCTCCATAAAAGATTATGGCTGTGTCAACAGCATAGGTAAATATTTGTCCATTATCTAACGATAGTTGACACAAGTCGTTTATATAAATTAAGAAGAGGCTTGGGCCAAGAATACTCCCTTGTGGGACTCCATAAACAACTGGAGCATCTTTACTAATGTACTGACCAATTTTAATTTGTTGGGAACGATTACACAGAAAGTCTTTAAAGATCTCATACTAAAAGTCATAACCTTTAGCAGTGATCTTTGTGCTCTTTCCAAATTTATCATGTGTGTTTTACAAGCACCACCCCAGACCACACTACAATAACCAAGAACCGACTGCACCAATGAATAGTATACAGAACGTAGTAACTCAAAATTAGCAGCAGTTCTTAATTTTTTAAACACCCATACTAGTTTCCGAATTCGTGTGGTGATTAGATCTAGGTGAGGTTGCCAACTCAACTTGTCATCAACAATGATACCCAAATATTTAATACTATTAGATTTAGCGATTACTGTGCATGTACAACTGGTCTGGATGTTACATGAGTGAACTTTAAGGTCGTAAGTGGGTTTGGTGAATTTGGATAATGAAAATTGCAAGTACGTAGTCTTAGATAGATTTAGGGTAAGGAGATTTACAGATAGCCAGCTGTTAATTTTACAGAGCCCCTCTTCAGCATTTCTATAAACTTCGGTCCAAGTATCTCCATAAAAGATTATGGCTGTGTCATCAGCATAGGTAAATATTTGTCCATTATCTAACGATAGTTGACACAAGTCGTTTATATAAATTAAGAAGAGGCTTGGGCCAAGAATACTCCCTTGTGAGACTCCATAAACAACTGGAGCATCTTTACTAATGTACTGACCAATTTTAATTTGTTGGGAACGATTACACAGAAAGTCTTTAAAGATCTCATACGAATTTCCTCTGATACCAATACAATGTAATTTATTCAAAAGAGTCGGAATCGAGACTGTGTCGAATGCTTTGGCTAGGTCAAGAAATATACCTAAACACTTTTTACCGCCATCAAGATGTGAAGTAACATAGTTCGATAGTGCACTGACAGCATCTTCGGTACTTTTTCCTGACCTAAATCCAAATTGGTTTATTGAAAGTAAGTTATGGTGCTCTAAGTATTTTATTAGACGAGAGTTTAGAGCTCTTTCAAGTACTTTTGATAGCGATGATAATACGGAAATCGGTCTGTAATTTGAAACATTGTCTCGACTACCACACTTGTGAATTGGTGTAATTAACGAACGTTTAAATACTGTAGGAAATACTCCTTGATCAATGCATAATGCTATCAGCTTAGTGAGCGGAGGCACTATCACATTTTTAGCAAATTTAAGCACCTTAACGGGTATGAGATCCCAGCCTGTAGCACAGTCGTTCCTTAAACTAAGAATTATGGATTCAATCTCCGCTTCATCGGGGGGTAGTAAGACTATTGAGTTGGGAACATTTCCGATACTAAAATTATAATTAGATGATTTATTATTATTCTCATTTATAATCGCATTTGCTAACTGTGTACCGACATTTGCAAAATAATTATTGACTACCTCAATGTCAGCCGAAGATGAGCTAATGAGTTCTTCGGCACTACTTGTGGACCTTGTCTGGTTTTTTATAGTTTTTATGGCAGACCAAGTCTCTTTATTGGTTTTAGCAGACTCTAACAGCGATCTATCATAGTTGTCTTTTATTTTTTTAAGCAATGCGTTGCAATAATTACGGTAGCGTTTGTAAGATATTTTTAAAATATCATTGTTAGGGTCACTTTGACTCTTTTTATAAAGTCGGTCTCTGTGTCGTATACATCTTAACAAGCCAGCGGTTAGCCATGGTTTAATTATTCTCTTCCTATTTGGAATAGGACAGGTTTTTGAGTTCTGTTTAATAGCAGTAGATAGCGTGTTGACAAATAAAGTAGCAGCCTCATTTGCATCCGACGTGCGAGTTATAAAAGAGAAGTCAATTTTCTGAAGGTATTCAGTGACACATGAATAATTAATCTTATTATAAGTTTTAACAGTTAACGGCTGCAAACGAGACTGGCAGAGGTTTAACAATACAAGTGGGTGGTCAGTCACCGTGGAATCAATTACAAATATATGTGCAGGGAGATTTGTCTTTATTATAATGTGGTCAAGGCAGTTTGACAATCTGGTGGGGTAGGTGTGACCAGGTAGCATGCCTAGCTCGGCACAAAGGTTAAGGTATGGCGCACTATTTTTATCCCTGTTGCCAGGCTTGATGTCTATATTTATGTCCCCAACAATTATTACATTATTTTCACCACATATGGGGCGTACTATATTATCTAATGAACGCAAAAAACTATCAATACACTGTATAGAAGGGGAGCGATAAATGGCTAATATAAATATGTCAGGTTGAATTCTCAATAAAAGAAAATTAGCTCCTATCGGCTCCAGGTCTATAATCGAACATTGTATATGTCTTTTAACATATATTATAATGCCGTCGTTTTGATTTAAGCACTTTTGAGAAGAAAATGAAATGTAATTGTCTAGGTTAGGTATAGGTTTCAGGTCACTGATCCAACATTCGGTTAAAATACCATGAAATAGGCATGTGTTTTTTTACATTTTAGTGTTTTCTTTAAACAAGTTAGGTATAGATAAATAAATATTATGGGACAATCATACACAAATCGACCTAGTCCCAAACTAAGCAAAGCTTGTACTATGGGTACTAAACGACGATATACATAATATATAAATACATATAGATATAGATAACATCCATGACCCAAGCACAAATATTCGAGTTCATCACACAAAGATTTGCCCCGGCCGGGATTCGAACCCGGGACCGCCGGCTCAGTAGGCAGGTGTCTGCAAACTGCGCGGACCGCATCGTTAGTTAGTCACCGGTTCTTCGAGCTACATTTATCATTTATTTATGAGAACCAACACCGAATACACTTCACATAGAAACGAAACGATCACTAATTTTAGTTTCCCATCTGTAGGTAACGTTTCGCCAAATTTTCACTTGTCCGAAAACCACTATTTCCAAAATTGTTAATTTTTCAGAATAATTATACAACAAACCTAACTAAACCTAGTGGATACTTTAAAACGATATTTATATAAACATATGAAAAACATACAGGTTTCAGGAAAAAATACTTTCGGACAACTGAAAATATGGCGAAACGATACAGATGGGAAACAATGCTTCGGAGTTGGGACTTGGGACAGGACACCGAATAAGTAGCAATATCTTCAGCAATACAATCGCCGTGTTACTTTTACGCCTGTCGAATAAAAGTCTGATACTGCAGGAAAAAGTTGCTCTTTAATAACCTACCAAGTTCCCATGTAACCAGGGGATAAATTCGTCGTAAGGAACGCCATGTGTTCGGGATATCTTCGTTATCGTTAGATTTTACTAAAAATTACCAATATTAATTAAATTATTTCCTTCCCAAATAGCACACAGGCTATACAAACACTGCTACAGACCATACACAGTTTAAATTATTAGAGTTAGGTATAATTAATCTACATATATGTAGTCGCGACGCTTCGCAGGCAGAGTGCGCGACAGCCGCCACAGCCTCCTGACTGTCGTGGCGGAGAGATAGGACAGTGCCCTGATCAGGCACTGGATAGGTATTTATGTAATTTTTTTATACTAACAATATATGGATTAATTTGTCCGAAATAAATGCTTTATTTTTAAAATTACTGTCTGCTACTTGGGTTATTACAACGAATACATACTCCGTTTTATGTTTGTGTGATGAACTCGAAAATTTGCTGCTGGGTCATGGATGGATATACGTTACATATTATGTATATCGTCGTCTAGTACCCCTATGTCTTGTACAAGCTTTGCTTTGTTTGGGACAAGATCATATTATTATAGCACTAAATTAAAATGACAGATGTGACCAACATCTAATTCTGAACCGTTGAGCCATAGCGTCTTTATAATTTCAACTTGTAGGTCACTAATCCCTCAACTCTAAATTCGATAGCTTCAATTATGAGGGCCGTGCCTTCTCTGTACGTCTTTCTTATGGACTGTTCCGTTAACTCACTCGGCTGCGTGGTTGGGATCGCAAATAATACATCTAGAGTACCCAAAATCTTTATAAATATGTCCGTTATTATGGCCATGTCAAAGTCTAAATAATGCTATATAGGGAATATCTCTTTGCCTCATTGAAATAGGGCCCGGTACGGATCCGCTTTCTACTGGTTATAGCCAGTTCGCCCGCAGCCTGGGCTTGGTCGGGCCAAACTGCTAACTCTGCTGAAACTAAACTCTAACGTGATTAGATAAGTTGGGCTCTCGTAGAGAGGGTAGTAAGTCACGTAGTTATAGTAATTATATATGCCCTTTTGTGTAAGTAACACTAATAAGGCTGAGTCGAGTAAATATTTGGGCGAGTACGGAGGCTATCCACAATAGCAGTCTTAAGTTCAAGTAAACTTGCTTTTTAGCGAAAACTAGGGAAAAATGGGAAAACTCGGATAAGCCTGGAATCGTTTTTGCAGTAGATTCAAAATGGGAATACCTGGATAAGCCTGGAATTTTTTTGCAGTAGATTTATGCTTTGTTACTCGTAGTTCTATCTCTATGCCAGATTTTGAAATTAGTTACAGTATAATTAAAACAAAAAAAAAAACTGAAACCCGAATAGGTCAGAAGAACTTTTAGAGATGTATAAACAGTCTTTAAGCGTCAACACGCAAACTAAAAGATCATGCATTGGGTTAAAGTAAAAAAGGTGTATTTATAACTAATACTAGTAATAGGTGGGTATGATCAGCATTATATTAGTAAAATTTATAGCTGGCTTATGTCAAATGGAATACCAAAATTGTTGCTATTACACATAAAAGTAAATTGATTAAATTTTCGTAAGCCAATAAGCAACAAAAACGAGATAAAACCTTCTTTCTAAAGAATTTACTAATGAATTTCAGAATATTGAAGCACGTCTTTAAAATAACAAGTGCTCCGAACCTCAGTTACCTCAATGGATCTAATTATTTTTATTCAAAACCATTCCACAACAGAACCTTCGAAACGTGAATGTAATTTTTTCACTTGTTCAGACTTGAACGTTAATTGGGATGATTAATGTTACTTCTGCGGCACGGAGGCGGAGCTAATTATAAATAATGAATGGGTGACACCAAATCATTATTTAATTAGACGGCTGGGAACAGCGCGCACGCCACTCGATCATTTCTGAGTCTTGCTTAGCTTTAACAATGATCTCATCTCTCATCATCATATCATCATCAGCTGATAGACGTTCACTGCTGGAAAAATCCTTCCCCAAAGTTCACAACAATGATCGTCTAATTCAATCCGTCTCATCCAATTTCCTGCCAGCGATACTAACCATCGTCGGTCCAACAAGGCGGCCTTTCCACGCTGCATCAAAAAAAAAAAATTAAATAATATAATATTAAAACGTAATATAAAGAGGAAAGTCTTCAACCAGTGCGTATACCGGTGATGATCCACGGAGCCCAGACGTGGTCTCTAAATATGGGCCTTTTAAAGAAACTCAGACTCACTCAGCGAGCTATGGAAAGAGCTATGGTCGGGATTTCTCTACGAGATCGAATCAGAAATGAGGAGATTCGTAGACGAACCAAGGTCATCGACATAACAGACCGGGTAAGCAAGCTGAAGTGGCAATGGGCGGGGCACGTAGCTCGAAGAACTGATGGCCGTTGGGGCAGAAAGGTTCTCGAGTGGAGACCACGTACCGGCAAGTGCAGTGTAGGACGGCCACCCGCAAGGTAGACGACTGCGGGTCGCTGCTATCCGACCCATGTGGAAGTCTATTGAGGAGGCCTGCGTCCAGCAGTGGACGTCCTATGGCTAATAATATGATGATGATGTACATTAAACCGACGCGAAATCATTATTTTTGTAGTCACAATGGAACTCATAGGGCAGCTAAGAGTCACGTAACCTGAATGGAAAGGATGCTTGGAATTTCTCTGCGTGACAGAATTAGAAATGAGGATATCCGCAGAAGAACCAAGGTAACCGCAGTAAGATTGCACGGTTGAAGTGGCAATGGGCAGCCCATGTAGCCCAAAGAATGGATGGTCGTTGGAGCATGAAAGTCCTAGAGTGGTGACCACGTACAGGAAAGTGCAGCGTGGACCGACCTCCGACCTCAATAACCTAGACACAAATATTCGAGTTCATCACACGAATGAACTGGAAGAAATCCCTTATAGCCGGGATAAGTTCGCCTTTGTACCTATGCTATTTGTAATTGATGTATGTTTAATGATTTTGTATACAATAAAGTATTAACCACTTACAAATATTTGCCCTTGCCGGGATTCGAACCCACGACCTTCGGCTCAGTAGGCATTAAGCACTGCGCCAACCGCGTCTTCAAATAAATATCATATAAGTACTGTAATATAAAATGCACTGCTCACTTTTCCGACCTAGTTAATTTAATCAACTCAATGAAATTAATGTTAATGTTTAAGCGTTGATTAAGCGCTGATGAACTTATAACGATCCGAGTGTTAATGGTATTGGTAATTATCACTTCAATTTATTATTTATCGAAATAACAGCGGCAACACAAGCTCAATCATATAAATATACTCCACTTATTTAATTCTCCACACAGTTCCGAAAAGTGTTAAAGCGTTCAGTCAAAACTAATCAGCAAGGATGAAACGTATGTTTGTAAGTACAGAGTTTAATATGCAAGTTTTGTTTTGTACGCAGCCATAATGTTAGTTTATCTATCCAAATATCACAAACCCTCCATCATGCGTTCAAGAACCGCACATTATAAAAATAGTCGGTATTGTTAGAACAAATTTCTTATCTGTAAAAATGTTATTAGGTATTGCTAAATAATAACATCGATGTTGATGACATTATTCAAATTTTGAGCATCTCCGAAAAACAAAGAAATTTGATTTGACCTCTATTCCAATATCAGTCGAGATGACGGTTACTTGAAAATGAATTGTCAATTTGCTATCAAATTTGACAAATATGTCGCACGTGAGTAAGATATCGAACGATATGATATGATAGTTGGGGCCAACACTAGTTTGTCTCTGAAAAAAAAAAAAACTATGACAGCAGCCAGAAAACTTCATTACCGCTATCACCGGGTAATATTTGACATAATGTGCGACCCCTGAATGCATAGATTGGCTAGATAAATTAGTGTATATAACTGTACATAATTAGGCATTAAAACACTCGTGTTTAATACCCTTCATTATGTACAGTCACATAAACTACTATTATCTACACCAATATTATTAAATTACGATAAAAAACCATTGATGCAAAGATCAAAGCTCTTCTATGTTGCACTAAAAAAAGTCGTGGTGTTTACAGTTGTTCCTAGCCCTGACGGTGGTGCTGATGTACGCTGAAGCTCGGCCAGGCTTGTTCGGGGATGCCATCAACTACATGCGGGGCGCGGCCAGCGCGCCCGCCGAGGCATTTGCGTAGTGCGTGCGCAGCGGCCTGAGCCCTGAAGTATGCCGCGAGAAGATCAAGGAAACGTTCTACACCATCGTACCGATATTTAACTGAATACAATGTGGTTTAAAAGTGTAACTCCCTTTTTCAACTGCTTTGAAATAAAATTGATAATTATTTTGTTGTTTGTTGTTGTGCATTTATACATCTTGAAAGTGCTATATAATGCTAGTGCTTAGAACCTTGCGATGGGAAATTAAATAAATAATGTACGCGACACAACGTACAATAAAAAAAATATTATTAAGGGACAATCTTACACAAATCTCAACTACTACACAAATTCAGCAAAGCTTGTACTATGGGTACTAGATGACCATATAAACATAATATATAAATACATATATAAGTACATAACATCCATAATCCAGGAACAAATATTCGAGTTCATCACACAAATATTTGCCCTGGCCGGGATTCGAACCTAGGACCAGGTAGGTGCACAACAACCTGCGCTAACCGCGTCGCCAATCTCATAAATCCATCTAATAGTAAAGCAATCTTAATTAGTTTACGAATGACGACGATAACACACACCAATACGTGAGTGCGCTTATATGAAATTCCGCGAGTTAGCTTTGATCTATTTTTAAACCCAAATGGATTCGACGGGGCTCTGTTTACGTAATATATTTTTCTCAAAAATAAAAATAAGAAACCTTGCTGGCTTGCTCAAAAATAATAATGATGTTGTATGAAATTCTTTATTTGACGAGGTACAAACTTTAAAAAAAGTTAAAACGGCCATTATAAAAAAAGGCAAAGGTCCTAAACCGCCAAAACGGGGATCAGCAGCTACGATTTATCAGGACTTTATAGTAGCCTCAAACAGCTTATGGCGTTTTCAGAAGAAAAATACACTTCCACATTTGTATAAAAAAAAGGCGGCAATGCAAGAATTCAGTTTTGACATAATATAGAGGCTAATAAAACTTATCTGTACTTATTTTGTTTTCTTGCACCATTTTTGAGAAATGCACTATATTTGTGTCAGCCGGAAGGACAATAGCTGGCTTCGTATTAAATTAAAAGGTTTAAAATTAATACTCAGCCAGAAATTGTCTACTTCCCTTGCTTCGACAATAATGTTCTAATATCCTTATGCCAACATCTTAGAAATTGACATCATATCATTTGTCTGTACCAAATTAATTAGCCAAGTCAAATATATTTCTTCGCTCGACACGAGATTCTTAATTATCGCATAAATTGAAAAAAAAACCTTCTCTCATTTTCCTGCCGACCCAATTCCTATTTTTGCGATAGAGAAGAAAGGCAGTAAGAGTATACACAGGTCACATGTAGTTACGGTGTTTTTCATCTGGGTGTTCCTTTTGCTGATACGGGAGGTACGTATTTGGCAGAAGAAACGGGACGCTAATGCATCTATTGTTCGTTGGGAGCAGTTTTGGGGGCAGTCGTTGATACAGCCTGCAGGGTTCCGCAGAACGATGACAAAAGAGATGTTTTGATTTTCATTAAATCCGAAAATGGGTTGTTATTATCCATGGGCTGGAATTGTAGTGGTACTTTAAATTGAATACTTAGTGCGTTTTGATGCTATATACCTATTTTAGCTATGTTTTTTCGCCAGATGTCTAAAGTACATCGCCAGAAGTCCTTCGATAAAAACGGATCAGAGTACATCTAGTTGCGATTTTACATCAAACACACTTAATAGGTTGTTCTAGAGGTCCAGCATTAATGACTCTAACCTCGTATAGCCATAGAAGCCTGTTCAGTTCTTCTCGAAAATATGATTTCATCCCCTTTAAGGTCGGTTATTTTATGTGAAAAAGTAATCATGCAAAAGGTATTATAGATGCCATTATGATTCAGCTGGCGGACTTCAGCAGGCTAGGTGTACATTGGCGTATCTATCATTATTTTTCAGTGGGGGGCTCGGGGGGGCGTGGCTGGGGCCTGGCCATGGCCTATGAGATGAAACCATGAATTTCTATCGGTAACCCAAAACTAACCGGGTAACTAAGAAGTATCTAGTTCTTAAGTCACACGTAAAACAGGTCACATCATCAGGTTCATACGCCATGCTTACCTCCCAAAGACATGAGATAATTATGTTAAAAAACCAGCCAAGTGCGAGTTGGACTAGCGCACCGAAGGTTCCGTACAAACACATCCCATCTTATCTGGCCGGATTAAGTTAAGTTTGCACCTGCACCTGTTAAGTCTAGCTATCACGGTTATTGAGATACAGCCTGGTGACAGATAGACGGACAGTGGTATCTTAATAATTTGGTCCCATTTTTTACCCTTTGGGTACGGAACCCTAAAAACGCTAAACTGAACAATTGAAGAGTTCATGTTTTTCATGGATCTCATTATCACATAAATTTTCACAAGACTAAAATATTCAGGTGTTTATTAAGCGCAGGTATGAATATTTAGAGATTCAAGCTTTTAAATAAACAACTAAGCTTAAAAATCTGTTAGTTTATAATGCTTAAATAAGCGATTTAAATTAATTAACAATATAAAAACACATATACCAGATTGAGAACCTTCTCTTTTTTAAAATCTATCGGAAAAACACTCACGTTACACTAATGTTTTACCATATATAGCAACATTCACTTCCTAAAACCCTTCAGTACCACATTCTACGCTTTTCTCAAGTTTCTATTCCCCGACCCCTCGCACCGTAACCCTCTAATTGTGAAGTTAGTCAGAATATTGGAATTTCGACAACTTTTCGTGTTATTTATATACCGCGAACTTTTGTTATTATTATGAAATGAACGCGTTTGCTTTCAGAACTGGCGAGTAAAGTGTGGGTTTTCTTTGTAACAAAATTTTGTTTTATGAGATAACAGAATACAATGTTTTTTAGGGTTCCGTACCTCAAAAGGAAAAAACGGAACCCTTATAGGATCACTTTGTTGTCCGTCTGTCCGTCCGTCCGTCCGTCTGTCAAGACCCTTTTTCTCAGGAACGCGTGGAGGTATGAAGCTGAAATTTATACCAATTACTCAGGTCTACTGTCCCTTGAAGCTGTGAAAAAATCAAACTTCTAAGCCAACGCAATCAAAAGATACAGCCGTTTATGCCGCAAGTTTTCGACACTTGCAAGGGAATCAAAACCTACAGGGTGCTTCCCGTGAACTCAGAATCTTGAAATTTGGTACGAAGCAACGTCTTATAGCATAGATAAAGGAATAATTACGAAAACCATATTTTTTTTTTTAATACCTAACTTTGCACCTAATTTATATGGGGCGCTATACATACCAGGTGCAAACTTAACTTAACCACTTAGGGATGGAAAGTGTTTGTACGGAACCCTCGGTGCGCGAGTCCGACTCGCACTTGGCCGGTTTTTTTTTTAATCTAGACTAAATAGACAGTTGTAGGTCTTCTTTCGGCTATTCTTATAAACGGCGCTACGAGCCTGACTGGCAAACATAGATAAGTTTTAAAATGGCCTATTTTAACGTTTTAAAATATTTAAACCATATTTACCTATCTGGGCAAGGCCTAGTTTGTTGTTTTTTTATCATTTACTACACTCAAATACTTATGAAATAAAATATTAAACTAAAATCTATATATATAAAAGAAGTCCTGACTCACTCATCAACGCACAGCCGAAACTACTAATGTTAGAGAGTTGATTTTTGCACAGTAAGTTACTTTTATAACGTGGGCTAGGGATAAGAAGCGATTTTGAAAAATTCAACTCCTAAAGGGGTTAAAAAGGGGATGAAAGGTTGTATGGGGTACAATTTTTTTTAGTTAGGAACTTGAAACTTTGTAAAAAGGTATTAAAATAAAATAGAAGAAAACTGATTTCAGCGTTTTTCATTATTCATCCCCTAAGGTGGTAAAAAAGGTGTTGAAAATTTGTATGGAGATCAATAGTATTTTATGCAACCGTTGTATAAGAGGGGGCAAAAAACGCGAGTGGCATGGGTTACGATGTGGGCGTAGCGAACATCGTAAGAAAGATGCCACGAGCGTTTTTTGACCTACTTATACAACGTCGCATACAATACTTTTTCTACGACTCGACATTTCATAAATAAATGCAAATAAACAACAAAGAAAAAAATTACATGTTCCTGCTCGGAATCAACAAAATTAAAAAAATAATAGTCTCCGATAAACTTTTTTTTATTGACGTCTATCTGTCAAAAAATATGAACTTATACATAAAGGTATGCGTTCACTATACTAAACATCTGTAAAAAAAATATGAACTTATACATAAAGGTATACCTACGTTCACTATACTGAACATCCATGCACTGAAGATAAAACTTTTTTTTTAAGTTGGCAGCAATGCTTTAGTACAATGAGTTTTTTTTAAATTGCAAATTGTGTGGATGCAGCTGTTTATCTTGTAATCTGTGGTGCTAAGGGTAACCTATCGATGTTCCGAAACACACTTGTCCGATTTTCACTTGTCCGAAAACGGTTAATCGAATTCTTATAATCCATATACTTTGTTTACCATACTTTTGAAATGTCGCCAGTTTGTTTTCCCACATTAACGTTTTCCCGAAACTCGATAACCAGAAGAACGATTGCCAACTTTATTATTTGACAACTGCTTTGTTAACCAACTTTTCATAATTCCGATGCTACGTAAAATCGAAATATCATTTGTCCTTATATCATTTTACCGTCACGATTAAAAACCCATTAATTTAGTTCTAAGGCAGGTCCGACTTGGCTTAGGTTAGGTACGACGACGAGCGAAGCGAGGAGGAGTGTTAGGTTCAACTTCGGCCCTAACGAGCGAGCGAAGCGAGCAAGCCGCGCAGGTCTATATCGAGTTCAAACATTCGATATTTGATAACGGTACGCTACCCATGCATTCATCTAGTTCTGTTCTTAGGCAGGTCCGACTTGGCTTAGGTTAGGTACGACGACGAGAGAAGCGAGGAGGAGTGTTAGGTTGAACTGCGACCCTAACGAGCGAGCGAAGCGAGCGAGCCGCGCAGTTCTATAACGAGTTTAAACATTAGATGTTTGATAACGACACGTAACCCATTAATCTAGTTCTAAAGCATGTCCGACTCGGCTAAGGTTAGGTACGACGACGAGCGAAGCGAGGAGGAGTGTTAGGTTGAACTGCGACCCTAACGAGAGAGCGAAGCGAGCGTGCCGCGCAGGTCTATATCGAGAGTTCCCTTTATCTTGCATAATATCGATTCCCCGAAATACATTTTGCATAGCAGCTATCACCGAAACATTTTTAGCCGAATGATTCTTTAGCATAATCATATATGTATCATAATTGTCAGTTAGCATACTATTAATTTAGCATAATTTTAAATGGCAGAACACTAGTATCACCGAATTTTATTTCACATAATTTTATATGGCAGAACATTAATATCGACCAATTTATTATGGCATAAAGACATAGTTTACGGAACAGACGGGTGCTAGGAAACTAGTTTAGGTTTAGGTTAGATTATTAACTAAACTGATACCAGTAAAATGGGTTAGGTTAGGTTAGACCTGCAACCACAACAGAACCGAACTGCTGCCAGTAAAGTAGTTTAGTTTAAAACCGAACTTAATGGGTTAGGTTAGGTTAGAACTGCGACCACAACAGAACCGAACTGCTGCCAGTAAAGTAGGTTAGGATAGAACCGAACTTAATGGGTTAGGTTAGGTTAGAACTGCGACCACAACAGAACCGAACTGCTGCCAGTAAAGTAGGTTAGGTTAGAACCGAACTTAATGGGTTAGATTAGGTTAGAACTGCGACCACAACAGAACCGAACTGCTGCCAGTAAATTAGGTTAGGTTAGAACCGAACTTAATGGGTTAGGTTAGGTTAGAACTGCGACCACAACAGAACCGAACTGGAGCTCTGGAGGTAACATTGTCCACCAATTGTAATCCAATAAATAATTAAGAAAACCATTATAAAAACAGCGCCAGCGAACACTCAAGAGTGGATTCGTCATAAGACGTAGTTTAACAGAATTTACTTATTAAATAAAGTTGGGTTTAATGGGTGGGTAATGATACCCCCCAGGGCTAAAATTACCCGACCTTACGGTATTTATTATTTATTTATTTAATTTCGATTTATATCCACGATTTTAATCCTCCCTTATTAGATTTTAATTTCGCATTTAATGTCCTATGTCCCCTGGATGGGGCAGAGGGCGTCCACAGTACGTCGCCATCCCGAACGGTCTTGGGCTTCGCGCTTCACTTCGCTCCAGGTCATTCCTATCGCCTTCGCTTCTGCAGTGATCGTCCGCTCACTGCAGAAGCGAAGGCGATAGATTTTAATAGCTCTCCGTATTTATGTGTCATTTTGTATAAGCAAACGCCGAGATAGTAACTTCTCACTAAAATCCATAAGCAAATGACATGACTATGTTCATAAAATTTTATTTATTTACATACCCACACTACGGGTTAAGCAATTTATATCGACGCCTTACCAATTAAAATGGCTAACCGATGCATTTATGATTTGCTCCAATCTTAGCTCCAATATCCTACAATTTCGATTTTTTGATACAGCGGGATAATAATATTTCGGACTTAATACTTTTCGGCATAAAAAGTAGTCGACAAATGATACTTCGGAATTTTAATAAGTGTCGATTTGAATCATATGCGACACAAAATTGCGACGAAATAAGAATTGGGAAAATAATAATATGGGAAATGAAATTTCGGGCAAACAAAATTTCGGGCAAATGAAAAAAATCAAAACGTTTTCGGGATTTTAATATTTGGAATTACAATTTTCGAGTTTATGATAGGTAACCGGTGCTAAGTGATGCTTTTTTGGCGACGTTATAACATCGGTTAGCAGTGTTTTTTTGGGAAATAGGACTTTTACAGACTTTCATAATTTATATCTTTATATTAGTTAGTAACTATATAAATGACAGAAAAAAGTACTGGAGTAGATAAATGTTTTTTTGAGCGCGGGACTTCAATCTTTGTGTATTAGCATACAAGAAATGTAATTTCAGCGTTTTCAAAAATTCGTCCCCTACAAGGGTTAAAAGGGGGTTGAAAGTTTGTATGGATATCAATCCTTTTTCTCAGCGCGGGACTTTAAGCTTTGTCTAAAGGTATACTATTAGAATGCAAGAAAAGTAGTTTCAGCGTTTTTGAAAATTCAGCCCTGAAGGTGGTGAAAAAGGGGTTGAAAGTTTGTATGAAAATCAAACATTTTTTTGAGTGCGGGACTTCAAACTTTGTATGTTATGCCTTTAGGCATTATTATTCGAAATAATTTATAAACGTCGTTCTTAAACTCATTGAATTTAGCAAAGCTATTCGTTCGTAGATGTACCTGATTTCATAATGTTACCGCGTAATTAGAGCAAATTAGCTGAAATAAAAACTAAAAAAAGGCCAGGAGCGACTCGGACTCGCGTACAAAGGTTCGTTATAGTCCGTAAGCCCGCTCCAAGTTTGCCTACGTAATATGACATCACGATAAAATGCATGGCACACGGTCGAAAAAGTTGTGCTCAGCGAGAATCAAAAGATTATCGCAAAGAAAATTGGCCAGAACGTTGAGAAAATCCTTTACTTTCGGTCAAAATTTTAGGGGTGTACTTACGTCACGTGACATCAGTACACGTGGCATCATGTAGCCGTTTAATCGTAGATCATGTAAACATAAGTATGCCAGTTCGGAAATGGCCGGAAGTACCTGGCAGACGGTGCCAAAGATAGCCAGCGGATACGATTTTCTACGACATTGTGACACCTTGACGACAATTATCAAAAACTCTGTCTGCCTGGCCAGATGTGGTTGGAAGTCCAAAAAAAAGTGTTTTTTTTTTCTTTTTTCTAGGTTTAAGTGGCTTAGTAACAGGGTCCGTTGGAACCCTTTGGGTACGGAGCACTAAAACTAATAAAATCGATAGGGAAATTAAACTGACAAAATTAAAGTTCTAGAAGAAAGAAAAATATTTAGGTATTTATACAGTTATATTACAAAAAATATGATTAATCATCATCATCCGATAAAGTAAATACCTACATCATTGCTTTCATCGTCGCTAGCTATGACATTGTCATCATTACCAGGCATTGGGTCACCCTCGAACCAAAGAGGTTCATATTTACCTGATGTATTAATGGTCCAGCCATAATCCGTTGGCTGGAGATTTATACAGTCTATTGCTGTAGCATTCTGCCACATAGTGCCAAAAAAAATTGTTCTTAAAATTTTCTGTTTCAGAACTTTAAGGCACGGTGGCATAGTATCTGAGCTGTAACTTTTGATTTTCAGAATCAATTTACTATGTTTTTTGCCAAGGTTTTGTTGAATATTGCATATCATGCTTGATTCATTGATTGACAGTTTTTTATACCATAAAGCAATGATGTGAATTCTTGGATAGTATCGAGCTCTGTACCTAATATTTGTAATAACAAACTCAGAAATTAAATTTTTAAAAGTGGTTTGGTATTTGTCATGCTTTTCTAATAAACTTAGAGCTTTTATTTTTCCCTGCCTGTAAAAACTGGCTGTATAGTCGCATACTGTAAACGCATGCAAGGATGTTAGAGCTCGGCATACATTTGCGCCTATTTTTTTATGTAGGGCACAGAAGTCCGTATAGCGAACGTCACGTAGTCTCTGTCATGCATTTTATCGCGATGTCCTATTGCGTAGGCAATCTTGGAGCGGGCTTACGGACTATTACTATTTCGTAAAAAAATGCAAAAAAAAAACGATGAGAGATGTAAAATTCCATTTAGATAAGGTTCCACGCGGACGAAGTCGCGGGCAACAGCTAGTTAGCTTATATATTATTTGCACTGTAAAAAAATTAACATCCAAAGTGAATTAGGCACGAAGTTATTTGAATACGTTTATCATGTGATTCAGTCGCAGATAATTTTAATGGATTGATTTTATGTTCTTTAAGATAAATAATTATGCATCTGTCTTTCTCCCGCTCGTGGAAAAGGGAAGAATAATTTATCACATTTACGCCAAACACCTACCTACTACGCCATATTTAATTAAATGCCAGTTTCAATTTAATACAAGAAGTTATTCAATAAATAAATTTCCCACACAGATTGTCTGACTACCTAATTATTGTTTGAACAAGAAGTAAATTGATTAAAAACTTGTCAAATCAAAATCAAACTTTAAGTAACTATACAATTTAGCCCTCAGACTGGACTGACGTAAATGAGATGAAATGGTAACGCACATAAAATGCACATCAAAGTTAGAAAAGGCAGGTGTCACTATGAAATGAGGTCATTCACAGCGATATTCCAAATTCTGCCACGTCCCAAGAAAAACCCGAAAAATTTAGAGGTTCATAAGCTTTGATAACTTATTGAACCAAAAACCAAGTTTTGTAGAAAATGGTAACTGAAAGAAAGTTATGTGCAAGGAAAGTAGAAGAAAAGTAAACATACAATCAAGAGGTATCATCATCGTTATATGTTATATTTTTAGCTGAAGGACAAGTGGGCGTCCGGCGGCTAAAAATATTACAATATGCCTACACAAATCAGGTCTTTGTAAATTCTTCTGACTTTGTCCTTGACTATTAAATTAAAATTGCGAATCAAAAACACTTAATGAATATCCACTCAATTGTTTATGGTAACTACGGCTACATCGCTCTTATTTTATTATATACATAAATAGAGTCCAACTCAAAATTCGAAGCAATTGAGTGGGTATAAGTATTGTTACGAGCGTGGGGTTCGTATTTGATAGAAAAGCACAAATTAATCCACAAATAAAAACACACACTTTATTACCAAAATAACCCACTTACAATTCACACGAACTGTACTTAAAATCCTCTAATTAACACAAACACACTATTACACAAATTACGCACTCACTATTCACACGAACTGTACTGTAAGCGCACTAATCACTTGAGTCTTTCTCTTCGATTATCCTTGTACTCGCACTGTTTCGCAGTTAAGATGTAACTAACTTGCGCCGGCCGTCGGCGCCTTTTTATATCCCGCGGAACCGCTTTCTCGATGCGTTGTCCACATAAAGCGCGAATATTCCAGTAAGGTCCAGTGTGAGCGCCGAGAACATTCTAGGCTATAGATGTCTCTCTCTAATGGTGCACTCTCTGTCACTCCCTTCTCGAATGTTCCGAGTATAGCTATCTCTCTCTAGTAGTTCTATCTCTGTTACACACTTCTCGAATGTTCTGAGCATAGCTATCTCTTTCTACTAGTGCTATCTCTGTCACTCCTACTGGAAATTTCGCCATATAATGATTTGTGCTTCAGAGGCCCATAAGGGGTCCTGAAAACGCCTGAAAACGGGTTTTCAGGTTATGGCGTCATCTGATAGAGAGTGCCCTGAAACGGACTGAAAACATGTTTCAGGCGCCTGAAAACGACGGCAACTTGGGTGAAATTCCGATCTTTAGATATGTGATAGAGCAACTTCTGAAACGGCCTGAAATGGCTTTTCAGCCTGCTGAAAACGCCTCTAAAGCACTGAAATTGACATTCAAAGTTTTTGACCTAACCTACCGGCGTAACACTGCCCCCTCCTAAGACATGCTCGTCCCGAGCATCATTATTTCCGTGGTATCTGGCCAGCCGGTCAACATGAACAATCTTGCTCGGACTACGAGGATTCCGCTGGATTCGATATGTGACGTCCTTTATTTTAGTGACTACCTTGTAAGGCCCCTCCCAAATCGGAGACAGTTTCGGGGACTTTCCCACTCGTCGCACAGGGTTATGTAACCACACCAACGAACCTTCCTCAAAACCCCCTTGGTAAGGCTTCCAGTCATGTCGGGTTATGTGAACACGGTTGCACTTGTTTCCGGAGTCAGATTTTGCATCGCCTAATTTCCATGCCGTCCCTTTCCATGGTGCTCCAACGTGGCACAACTTGAGTGTTTCTCTGCTACGGGTATGCGGTCCCTTGTCTGATGCACATCTAGTGCATCTTCTGCACCAGTTTTCAACATCTTCTCGGTAGTGCATCCAATAAAAACGTTCTCGAATTTTCATTAGGGTACTTTTCACTCCAAGGTGTCCACCAGACGCTCCGCTGTGAAAGCATCTCAAAACATCTCTCACCCCTTTCTTTGGGACAACAACTTGCAGGTGAGCATCCTTCCCATTTGCTGATTCCCACAACCTGCACAGCACACCATTATGCATAACCAAGCTATCCCATTGTGCCCAGTAACTTTTTGTTACCGCACTCATCGGAGCTACGTCACACCATCTTGGCTTAGGCGCACCCGTACTAATCCAATTGAAAATGGGTCTCACGTCGGGATCCTCTTGTTGCGCTTGCTGCATTATTTCATCACTCCACTCATCGCTGCCGGTAACAGTTCTTAACATTCGGATTCGAACACATTCCTTGTCATCTCGTCTTAAGCAATGTTCATCGTTATCCACACAAAGTCTTCGTGATACAGCGTCAGCATTTACCCGTTGTGGTACTGACCCAAAGGGGCCCATTGCCCTTACTATTGAAGCTGGATCCCTGTTCCTCCTATTCCTATTCGGACAACTTGACTGCATGTGTCCACGTTCTCCACATTGGTAACAACGTGGTCCGGATTCGCCGCGAGGAGCTACCGGCTTCCTAGTCAACACGCCTCGTCTATTCCTTCTCGGACAGCTTAACTGTATATGTCCACGTTCTCCACATTGATAACAACGTGGTCCAAATTCGCGCTGAGGAGATACCGACTTCCCAGTCAACATTCCTCGCCTATTCCTTTTCGGGCAGCCTGACTGTATGTGCCCACATTCTCCACATTGGTAACAACGTGGCCCGAATTCACGGCGGGGATCTACCGGTTTCCCAGCCGACACCTCTCGTACCCTTTGAAGCCTAAATGAGTCGTGCCGTACCGCCTCTACTTCGAGAGCGTGGGCTACTGCCTCTTTCAGGCTCCCATGGTGACCCAATCTCACGGCTGCCCTCACTTCCAGATCCCGGATCCCATCGATGAAGGCCTGCACCAGCATACTGTCCACAAAGGATGCTGACGTGCGTTGATAGGCCTTCCGGACAAACTTTTCTATTTCCAGGGCCCACTGTTGTAAGGACTCGTTACGTCCTTGCGCCCTGTCCTTCAACTGAGCTCGGTATACGTGCTCCAGGTGACTGTCACCGTATCGGGCCTCCAAGGCTTCTAGAAGGCGGTCGTACGTCCGGTCGTTTCCCAGAGCTTCCAGTATGGTAAGGGCTTCGTCGCGCAGCGCCAACGTCAGTGCTGTCCTGGCTTGCTCTTTAGTCCAGCCATTAGCCTGGGAAACAGACTCGAACTGTAGCTTGTAGGCTGTCCATGATGAGCTACCATCAAAGGGGGGCACCTTGAACCTGCCGCCTCCGGCCACCGATGCGTCGGGTACACAGGTACTCGTACCATTCGCCACCTTAATCTCTAGTTTTTGGAGGCGGTTTTTATAGGTTTCAACATCCTCCTTGACAGTTCGCACCTTTTCTTTGAAGCCCTCTATTTCCCTGTTCACCTCATGGATTCGACTATCCAACTTTATGTCCATGTCGGCCAGTTTTTCCTGTACCTCAAGCATTTCATTCTTCCACTCAGTCGTGGATTCGTGCACCTCACGAAGCATACGGGACTGTTCCTCCTGTTTCCTCGCCTGTTCGTCCTGTTTCCTCGCCTGTTCGTCCTGTTGTTCCTTTTGTTCCCGAAGGATTCGGGACTGTTCCTTTAGGAGGACGAATATGGCGTTGAGATCCACACCTTGTGCAGTTGGAGAAGGTGATTCTGACGTACCAGGCGTCGAGTCTCCAGATCCAGAAGTTTGGCTTCGCGTCGTCACTCCTTTCGGCTCGGTTTCTCGTGGCATTAACGGCATTTTCTATCCGCACTTCTGACACCAAATGTTACGAGCGTGGGGTTCGTATTTGATAGAAAAGCACAAATTAATCCACAAATAAAAACACACACTTTATTACCAAAATAACCCACTTACAATTCACACGAACTGTACTTAAAATCCTCTAATTAACACAAACACACTATTACACAAATTACGCACTCACTATTCACACGAACTGTACTGTAAGCGCACTAATCACTTGAGTCTTTCTCTTCGATTATCCTTGTACTCGCACTGTTTCGCAGTTAAGATGTAACTAACTTGCGCCGGCCGTCGGCGCCTTTTTATATCCCGCGGAACCGCTTTCTCGATGCGTTGTCCACATAAAGCGCGAATATTCCAGTAAGGTCCAGTGTGAGCGCCGAGAACATTCTAGGCTATAGATGTCTCTCTCTAATGGTGCACTCTCTGTCACTCCCTTCTCGAATGTTCCGAGTATAGCTATCTCTCTCTAGTAGTTCTATCTCTGTTACACACTTCTCGAATGTTCTGAGCATAGCTATCTCTTTCTACTAGTGCTATCTCTGTCACTCCTACTGGAAATTTCGCCATATAATGATTTGTGCTTCAGAGGCCCATAAGGGGTCCTGAAAACGCCTGAAAACGGGTTTTCAGGTTATGGCGTCATCTGATAGAGAGTGCCCTGAAACGGACTGAAAACATGTTTCAGGCGCCTGAAAACGACGGCAACTTGGGTGAAATTCCGATCTTTAGATATGTGATAGAGCAACTTCTGAAACGGCCTGAAATGGCTTTTCAGCCTGCTGAAAACGCCTCTAAAGCACTGAAATTGACATTCAAAGTTTTTGACCTAACCTACCGGCGTAACAGTATGAATTATATTTTAATGTTAATATCGGCTCAATAGCTCTCTAGTCCTACTGTGCTCTTAGAAGTCCGATGCCTAATGATCTACCCACGAAGCGTTTTCATACCACGACCGTATCAGCCACGGAATGTAACACGAGACGGAATATAATGAAATGACCACTTGCACGTGTCAACAGTGTCGTTGCCTCTAATTCGACAATTTTTGAATGGCACGCGACGGTGCTGGTCGTTGTAAAACGTGCGAGTGAGCATAAACTCATACTTTTATTTAATTAATCTTTAATTTATTTTACTTAATCTTTATTGCACAAAAGAAAACTTATCGTACAAAAGGTTGACTTAATGCCATGAGGCTTTCTCTACCAGTCAACCTTAGGGCAAAGCTACTTTTCTATACAATGTTCTTTTTTTTGCCTGACTGATTCCTATTACGGGCAATGATATGATCCGGTATAGTGGGCTGATACTCTAACGCCTCTTCCAAAGATCTGCACAACACGCGACAACGACTCTAGTTGACGATCCCGGGTTCGCGTGCCGGATAGGGCAAATATTTATTTGAAAAGCAAATATTGTTCCGGCTTCTAATAAGATCAAAGCCTGATTCTTATTGACATATACGCTTGTATTTTTTGTGACTGTACCCACCTGAGTAAATTTTTATTAGCCCTACGATTAATTGCGGAGCAATGAAGTTTGAAAGAATAAATAAGGAAAAAATAACGTCAAACGATGATCAGACTCGGAAAGCAATACCCTGTTTTGTTAAGCATTTCAAAGGAATGTTGAATGAGTAATGGATATTTTATTTCCGCCACATTTTCGTCCGTCCATCTCTGCGAACTTCCTTTCTTCCTAAATGCCCGATAACGATCCAGACGTTCTCGATCGCAGACAATACTCGTAATAGCACAGAAGCTTGACTTAGCCTACATAGATGGACGTTGTCATGATTCCGATGAAGTCAATCAATCATAGGAAATTCAGTCTTTTACAGACTATATAAGCAGTGTCATGTAGGAAAAAAACGTTTTAACATTGATCGTGTTTTTGTTTTCCTGATCGATTATAGTGCCCCATTTATGAAATTGTGACATTTGCCTGTAGTTGTGCAGATTATGAGAGGTACGCGGATTAAGCCATACCTATGTTATGGATGAGCCATATGTCAAAATGTGCGTCTGCCAGAGGATTTCAAAGTGCAATTTTAATTCCCAAAATCAGTTGGTAATTTTTTGAGATTTTAAAATAAAAAAAAATCGCCGCCTTGGTTCGAGAATTTCCCAATAACTTTTATTTGAGCTCGCTATTTAATAAACGGAAAAAAATAAGATCTCGAGATTGAATCAAGCTACAGTTTGAGCTATCTTAGGGCCCTTTCAGACGAACGGCACTAGTACAATTGCAGCTGTCGCCACCTGTTGTTAATAGGCGGGCGAACTAAAAAATTTAGGCGGTAGCGGGTCCCTTACGCGCGAGGTCAGAAAATAAATTTGTGAAATTTTATCATTTGTGCTTTTATTTCTAAATTGAATTTTCAATTCCTTTGATAATTGCGCATAGCGTGTAATCTATAGATTTTTCACGGTCATGCCAGCCAATGAACTACACACTTAGAAATAATGTAACATTACATTAACCAGTCGAACGACATCTGGTTAAGTATTTTCATGCCTCTGACTAGAGGCGCATTAGCGAGAAGGTTTGTGCGAGCGAGAGGCACCGCGAGTAGTCGCGCGCGCGGTCCGCGCCTCAGTCGACTACGAGGCACCACTAGTCCAAGCGAACCCAGTACATCAGGGTTATATTATATAGGGTTATATTGTTCCACGCAGTACTTTAAAAATGTACGTGGCTAGGGCTAAATTTCTCCTGACTTCCAACCTGTTGTAGCCAACCATTCCGAGGATAAAAAGTGTTGGATACATCAGCGGATACCCCGGATACACTCCATATTCTTTCATATATAGGTATCTACAAAACTTATTTTGGATCTTCTCTATCATTGCGATGTATTTTGTCTCGTGCGGGTTCCAAACGATCATTCCACTCTCTAGCCTGCTCCTTACTAGCGCGTTATACAGGGCCCTTACTGCGGCGGTGCTACAGAATGACTTAGTCTGGCGCAGTATGAAACCTAAGGTTCTGAAGGCTTTTTTACAGGTATCTGTAATGTGCTTTCGGAACGATAGGTCAGATGCGATGTTAAGACCCAGATCCCGCACGTCTGTCACCCGGGGCGCCGGCTGCCCGCCCACATGGTAATCGTGCTGCAGCGGGAAAAGTGCTCTACTGCAAGACATGACACTGCACTTTGACAAGTTGAAGAATAGCTTGTTTTCATTACTCCACTGTACCACTCTGTCGATGTCATTTTGCAATTCGTTGCAGTTGTTTGCGTCCCTTATTTTTAACAGCAGCTTCAAGTCATCTGCAAACAAAAGACAGGTTGCATTTTGAACCACTGCCGGGAGATCATTGATCATCAGAGTGAACTCCACGGCTTCTTTCACGGCTTCTTTCACGGTTCAGGCAATACATCTCTGGAACGCTCTCCCACTCAACATCAGGCAAGCTCAGAGTAAGGTCTCCTTCAAGCGCATGTTGCGCAAGCATCTTTTGGACAGTCTCTCTTCCTAACTCTCTTCGAAATATTTTACTTTTGGTACATAATATATGTAAGTATATTATATAAAGTATTCGTTTAAGTTTATGGTAATTAATTAATTATATATACATTCTTATATATATCTTTAGGTAATTGATTCGTGTTGTTATTACTGTTTGTCTGTAATCTTTGATCCTGCACCGACAACATATTTCTGTTTAACCCAGTGGTTGACTGGTAGAGAATGCCTAAAGGCATTAAGTCCGCCATTTGTACTTTTACTTATGTATTTTGTGCAATAAAGTTTAAATAAATAAATAAATAAATAAACTCCAAAGGCCCCAAGTTGCTACCCTGACTGACTCCCGACAGCGTGTTATAGCAGTCTGAGGTATAGCCTTTGTACTCCACATACTGCTTTCTGCCTCTTAGATAGTGGGAATAAAAATTTAGTAGGCGCGGTCTGAACCCAGCTGCTGCCAACTTCATCAACAGGACGTCGTTGTCCACAGTATCAAACGCCTTTCTAAAGTCAAAGTAGGCAACATCGACTTGCCCGCCCAGATGGTCCAATTCCGGTGCAACGTAGTTCATGAAGCACAATAGATTACTCTCAGTGCTGCGGCCGGGTCTAAAGCCGTGCTGCGCCTCATTTAATCTCGCGCTCACCTGTGGAAATATTACCGCGTGCATCGCGGACTCAAAGACCTTGGCGAATGTCGAAAGAACCGCCACTGGCCTGAATCCACTTACATCTGCTCCACCTCCTCCCTTGGGAACAGGCGTGACCCGCGTTGTTTTCCAACACTCCGGGTAAATACCTTTATCCAGACATAGGTTGAAGATATGTAAAAGTGGATCTTCTAGCGCAGCGCTACAATCTTTGACCACATAAGGTGGAATACCGTCGGGGCCTGCGGATCGCTTCGGCTTGAGGCGCTTGAGGGCAGCGCGCACATCTCGCAGCTGGAGCTGCTCCACGTGCACGCGCGCGCCCTGCTCCGCGCCCCGCGCCCCGCGCCCCGCGCCCCGCGCCGCTGCCGCCGCGGCCGCTTCTCCCGCGTCTAGACTAGGCTCGATGTCGCTGTACACGGAGTTAAAGTACTTGGCTAGTTCTCTGGCGCAGTCCTCTCGTTTTAATGTTTGACCATCCTTCGACAGGTCGCCTGTATTTCGACTCGGATATTATTTTTACTTAAAAGAATAATAATGTTAAAGTTGCAATAGCTAGAAATACTTAGTTACCTATATCAGTTACATCACAACTGTGATAATGTTACTCATCGTCATGTGACAAGTCCGTAAAATAAAAAAAACAGATTTATCATCTCGAACTTACGAGTGAAGTGAAAAACAGAAACTTAACCTAGCAAGTTAAGTTTCTGTTCTTCACGATTTCCTGTGTTATTATCATCCTTCGAACAAATTAGTGGGCTCACCAGAACTCCTAACTCACACCTTCGTCAAAGGCCTCGTGCCGGCTTGTTGTATGAAAAATTAATTTCCTCAAGACTTTGTTTCCTTCTTTACTTTTCATTAGTTCGTATTGTTGGACTTTCTTTATCGTTTTAACTGACGAACGATATCGTATCTTGGAAAACAATCTGGTTAAAGCCTATTTAATTTGCATGTAGCGTCTTAAACAAGTTTCAAATTCTAAGGTTGACATGTCAACTTGACATCATTCTATGTAATAAAAACATGAATTTGTTCCCAGATTGGATATTTTACAAAATTATGTAGGTAACCTAAATAAAACATTTAAAACACCCCCGACACAAGTAGCTGGTCATCATGAGGTTGTCCGATATTTATTTATTTTATTTAAATATATAAGTAAAGTAAGTAAAGTAAAGTAAAGTTTATTTGCAAGCACATGTATAGTTACACAGTTTTACATAGAAAAGAGATTAGGTACTTACGACTAAACAAGCGCTTATATATTATGCTTATAAATATTATATTGGTTTCTGCACTAGGCACAGCCTGTCTCGCAGATAACCAAGACAAAATGAAAATTGACATGCGTTGTTAAATTGCGAAAGGTCAACAAATCCACGTACATGGCGCAAAGTAATATAATGTAGTGTATAAAGTACAAAACAAAAATTAAACAGAAAAATAAAGTATTTACAAAATAAGTCTAATTTTACCTATTTATTCCTAAGTATTGAGTATGAGTGCGCAGGAGTGTTTATATGCAAACAAGATCAAGTAAAATGTGTGAATGTGTATGAGTGAGAGAGTGAGGGTGTGTGAAAGTGTGTGTGTGTGTGTGTGTGTGTGTGTGTGTGTCCAGTTATCTAATAGCTTTCATTAAGTCCTCGATGTCCTCGTAAGATAGCTTAATGAGCCAAGCTTTCATTGTTTTCTTTAATTCTTTGACTGTGCGATCTTTTATTGTGAATTTAGCACTTACCTTATTGTACAAAAAGGGCTGAAGGAAAGAAACGAATTTTTTCGCAAAAGCGGTTCTGGTTGGGGGCACGGGTACCCTAAAGTTGCGTTTCTGACAAAGAGAAACGAAATCAGAACACCTCAAAGCTCTTGCGTGTTCTCTCAAAACTACACTCGAAACAAATAAGCCACGAACATTGAGAACGTCCAGGTCACTGTAAACAAGATGCGTAGAATATCTATATGGCTTTTTCAGAATAACCTTAAGAACAGCTCGTTGGGCCCTCTCCAGTAGGAGCATACTAGTTTTATTGGCCCCACCCCACGTGGATATGCAGTACGATAAAACAGATTGGCAGATGCTAATGTATACTGTCCTGAGTAGTGACTTTTCCGCAGAGTTTCGGAGGCTTTTAAAAACATAGATGAGTTTACGAATACGATTTGCGGTGACTAATATATGCTGATGAAAGTCAAGTTTCTCGTCCAAAACCACCCCCAGGTTCTTTATTGCGGAAGATCCGCCAATATGCTCGCAAGCGCAGGGCACCGATGAATCACCTGTAGAGTCACACGAGTGAATTGTAATAGAAGATAAATCAATTGGGGCAGAGGCTTTTGATTTATGAAAGCAAATAAATTTGGTTTTAGCAACATTAAGAGTTAAAAGATTTCGTCCCAGCCAGTCAGCAATTACCACCATGCCCTTCTCTGCGGATTTGGCAACTGTAGTCCAAGAGCTATCATGAAAGATAATTGCGGTGTCGTCTGCATAACTTATAATATCTGCTGGTATACCATCAATATCAGTAATATCATTAACATAAAGGATAAAAAGAGTTGGCCCCAAAATGCTGCCCTGCGGGACCCCGTAATCAATTTCTTTTGGATTACTTGTTGTGTTATCAATCTTTACTCTTTGGGTTCGACCGGTTAAATAAGTACGAAACCAGCTCAAAGGGGCTCCTCTAACACCGACGAGCTCCATCTTTTTTAGTAAGATGGGGATAGAAACGGTGTCGAACGCTTTAGCGAGATCTAAGAGAACTCCAAGACAGGCCTCACCATTGTCCAGGTATTGTGATACTAACTTAGTCATAAGTTCAACCGCGTCGCCAGTCGATTTCTTCGCACGGAAGCCATACTGATGTTCAGAAATAATGTTATTTTTGTCCAAAAAACTAACCAGACGTTTGCTGATCAGTTTTTCCAAAATTTTAGAGAAGACTCCCAGCAAAGAAATGGGTCTGTAGTTAATAGGATTGCATTTGTCGCCCGCTTTATGGATCGGAATGACGGCTGATTCCTTCCATTGACTCGGAAAAATTCCCTCAGACATGCTTAAATTATATATATGTGTAAGAGGTACCGCAATCCCACTCTTAACTGCCTTTAATAAACGGTTATTAATCCTATCGAGACCGGGCGCGCTATCAGTTCTTAGGGCATTTATCAAAGACTCGACTTCAGCTTCACAAGTGGGATCAAGGAAAAGCGATTGTGGTGGTGATACCTTGGTTGTGACTTTACGCACTAAATCCTCTTCCGTTGTATTAATTTCAGCTAGGATGTTGTTTGCAAGAGTTCTTCCGATACTAGAAAAATAGTCATTACAGTGGTCTAAGGATTCAGTGACAGAGTCCTTAATCAGAGTTAGTTCTAATGGAAACTGGTATTTTTTTTTGGAATAAGTGATCTCTTTTATAGTGTTCCATAACTTTTTCGGATCGTTTTTGCTTTCTTCTAGTTTGAGTGCCTCGTGCTTATGTTTTAATTTACGGAGTAGTTCGTTGTGGAAGTTTTTATACCTATTGTACCTATATCGATGTCAACATCTAAATATTAATCAACATATTTTTTTTTCTCTTCAGTTCAGAATGAAAACAATAAACAAATTAAAACGTGTATTTATTTGTTTATTTTAAATATTTTTCATAGTAAGTATACAATCAATATTTTTTTCCATATTCGTCGGTATTACAGATTGCCGTCTAGATGAAAATATCCACTTCATTAGACATGATATCGCACCGTTTTACAGTTATCGAGAACTTTCAACGAGACATGTATTAATATTATATCGACATCTTTTTTATTGATAACAAATCCCTAGAGCGTGCCCCGAGTTAGCACAGGTATGATCATGAGACCCTCTTTTAATGAGTGATAAATAGCAAATGCTACTAAAACTGAACATAACAACAAATTTTTTAATTCCTAGCTTCAGGCTGAGATCCTGTCACTTGTTCCACTAAAACCTGAATATCTTGGAGAAGAGAGCTTCGATTTTCATCAAACAAAACTAAGAACCATCTCGACAAACCAGGCTTTCGATCAGAAACCGCACTCTAATCGGTCCACTCGTATGGGCGCTACGGTGCCACAGACAGATATACAGATACACATGTTAATCTTGTAACACCTCTCTTTTTTATCGGGGGTTAAATAGATGTTCCATTTATCGTCCGCAACTCGTATCGAGCAGTCCGTGCGCGCATTTTTAAAAGTTAAAAGTAATATACTGCAAAACTAAAATCTATTACATTGACTTAGAAATAAGTTCGGAAGTCACTAATTCAATCCTATTCTTTTGTGCACTCGCTTCGCCCGCTTATCAGCGTGCTTACGTTCTCGCGCAGTATATGCAAAATTCTCACATCAAACATGTTCCTTTCGCCTACCGAAGAGCGTTCAGCATCACAGCCAGATCTGTCGAGGGAAATGGATACTCCCAACTATGTCGTCGCAAGAAAGTGAAAGCAACACTCAGACCTAGAAGACATGGCAATGTTGAGGTCAGAAATCCAAGATATGCTGACTAGCTTCAAGACGGATCGAGAATCTCAGCAACAAAAGTTTCATGAAGCCATTGACGAATTGAGAGCTCAAAATGCGCAAATTATACAAACTAACGCAAAAATAGATACAATTCTTGAACACACGACCATACTCTATGAAAATTTGCAAAAAAAAGTGGATAAAATATCTACTGAACACAACGAAGCCCTCGTCAAAATTGAGCAGCTTGAAGGCCAAGTAGAGGAAATGCAGAGAGCCCAACGCGCAACGACACTAGAAATCAGGAATATTCCGGAGACAAAGGATGAAAATTTATGTGAGTTGCTAGCAAATGTACACAGTGCATTGACCTTACCATTTAATTCCGACCATGCTAGAAGCATCAGACGTATCAAAAGTGGACAAACTAAGTTGATCATAGCTGAATATCAGACAGTGCAACAAAGAAAATCGCTAATAAAGGCTTTGAAGGAATACAACTTATCGCATGAAGAGGACAAATTTAACACACAAACCATTGGCATCGAAGGAGACAAGCAACCGGTATTTATCTCAGAATCCCTGACGCCTGCAGCCCGTAAGCTATTTTATCATGCTCGTGAACTACGCAGAAACCACGGATTTAAGTATTGCTGGACTGAGCAAGGCAGGATTTTTGTCAAGAAAGCAGACACAGCGTCTAAGATTTTGATACAATCAATACAACAAATTGAGACACTGAAAGGCCTTGGGATTAGCCAATGACTATATTGCGAAATAGCTTGTAAGTCTATTCTCATGATGAAAACCCACCTAAATATATTGCATGCTTACTATTTCAGTAGTTATCTATTTGATATATATAAGAAACTTTTTGATATACTCATTATTAACGTTAAAGCTTGTAACATACACAAAACACATTACATGTTCATAACACAACTTGTTTACACCGCTAATTATGAACGTTCTATTGTTCCGATCTATGGAGAGAACTGTCGCTGGACAGCCCAAAAACAATTGATGATTAATAAACAACAAGATTATGGCTAATATACATCATCTAATACAAGATATTGACGCTAGTGTCAGTATTGGCAATTCAGTGACAGTTGATTCTCCTGAAAATTGTAAAAGTGTTTTCGCAAATTTAAATGCACAAACAAAAATCTTAACTCAAAATATTAGAAGTATCAATCACAATTTTGATGATTTTCTAGCTTTATTATTGAGATTTGACATGGACTTTGACATTATCGTGTTAACGGAATGTTGGCTCACCGAAGATAATATCCTACCTATCTTGACAGGCTATAATACAACATCAACCATTCGAAATATCAATCAAAACGATGGTATTGTCCTGTACTTTAAATCTGAACTTCCATTAAAAACTACGGAACCCACTGAAGACCTGGAAGCAAACTGTCTCGTGTCAACACTTGGGCTGGAATATGCAATTATATCAATCTATAGACCTCCGTCATTTAGAAACGTAGAAAACTTTATCACATCATTGGATCACATTTTGTCGAATCTTAAACACTACAAAAATATAATACTAATAGGAGACATAAATATTAACATAACACATAACACTACTGATCACAAATCAGCGGAGTACCTAGAGCTACTGGCTATGTATGGTCTACTTCCGTCGCATAACCTTCCCACTAGAGGTGAAAACTGCCTAGACCACTGCATACTAAAAACGGCACTTCCCAATACTACAATAGTTTGTGAAACATCAACCACTGACCATTTTCCAGTCATTCTTTCTATATCTAATACAACACCTAGACCAAATCAACAGCGTTCTTTTAAAAAAACCAACCACCTTGCAGTTATTTCTGAACTACAACAGATAGACTGGATCGGTGTGCTCAGAGATTCTGACGTGAATAATATAACTAACTTATTCTTAGATCTAGTAAAAACAAGTATGGAAAAGTTTACAAGCTATGTTAAAATCTCACATAGAAAAAATAACATAAAACCATGGATGACACCCGGATTAATAAGATGTCTAAGAAACCGTGACAAACTACATCAAAAACTTAGAAAGGACCCAAATAACTCAGTAGCCGCTATCACTTATAAAAGATACCGAAACACGTGTAACAATATCCTTAAAAAACTTAAAACAAACTATCAGAAGTCGCAAATTAATGAACACAGAAATAATATAAGGGAACAGTGGAAACTTATAAAACAAATCTGTCACTTTAAACCTAGTTTGGATTCCAATAAGGATATTTTTACTCTTAAACCAACCCCACAAGAGTCGTTAAATTATGCAAACGAATATTTTACTAGTGTCGGAAGGAAGTTAGCTTGTGAAATCATAAATACAACTAACATATCAGAAACATCTCGTATTAAAAATATGGTACCAAGGTCAACACCTGCTAATTCGATGGTTATGTTAGAAACGGATGAAGTGGAAGTTAAAAATATAATAAAAAACTTGAAAAATAGTTCATCTACGGGTTGGGACGGCATCTCGTCATCTTTCTTTAAACATGCCGCGGATACCTTAGCACTGCCTATAACTATTATTTGTAACCTTTGTTTACAAACTGGTGTTTTTCCTGATGCACTCAAACGATCAGTTGTCATTCTTATATATAAGTCTGGTGACAAAGACTGCATCTCTAATTATAGACCCATTTCACTTCTACCTGCTTTAGCGAAGATATTAGAAAAGATTATTAATAAAAGATTGAAAAGCTACCTTGAAAACAATAATTTGCTTAGTCAAAATCAACACGATTTTAGAGAACACAGATCTACTGAAGATGCAGTACAGCAACTAACTAGCTATATTATTGAAAAACTCGACAGTAATAAAAAAAATATTGGCATCTTTTTAGATTTGACAAAAGCTTTCGACACTGTGTCTGTCCCATTGCTTATTAAGAAAATGGAGAACATAGGTATAAAAGGTACTCCGCTGCTACTTCTAAGTAATTACCTAGCAAATAGAACACAGTCAGTAAGGGTTGGAGACATGTACAGTAATGAATAAAATATAGAATACGGCGTGCCGCAAGGTAACGTCTTAGGTCCAACGCTATTTCTTATTTATATTGATGACCTGTGTCGCCTTAGTCTTGTTAATTCTAATATAATAGCCTTTGCTGATGACACCGTCATTTTGTTCCATGGAGACTCATGGGAGCAAGTAAATAGCTTAGCACAGAATGGTTTTAACCTTGTATATGAGTGGCTTTCTTTTAACCTCCTTACATTAAATTACATAAAAACGAAATTTATACCATTTAGTATAAGGAACAAGAAGACATCACTATCAAAAAACATATCAATTAAAATACATTCTTGTCAAGCTGCTTCCTGCTCTTGCCAAGTAATTTCAGAAACCACATCAATTAGGTACCTCGGAGTCCTACTAGATAAAAACCTCTGTTGGCGTGAGGATATACTTAATCTTGCTGGTAAAATTAGAAAAATGATATACATATTCAAACACCTTAGACACGTATGTGACAAGAAACTATTACTATCTACTTTCTATGCCAATCAGTGACGTCTTATTGTATAACTGCCTGGGGAGGTGCGTCAAAATCCTCCATGCTACGGCTCGAAACGCGCAGTGCTGAAGGTAATGACGTTTAACAAATTCCGGTATCCAACAACAGCACTTTACCAGAACATCAATGTACTTACAGTTAGGCAAATCTTCATCAAACAACTAGTAATGAAACAACACAAATCTGTTCCCGATTTTTCTCAGACAAGAAGGAGAAATAACCTCGTCTACTCTATTCCATCACACAAAACAAAATTCGCTAAAAAATTTACTAAAGTATTAGGTCCTACTTTATATAACAAATTAAGTAGAGAAATTCAAATTAGAACATTAAATGTACATTCATGTAAAAAGTTATTAGTATCGTATTTACAAAAATTGAATTACGAAAACACAGAACAACTCCTAAAAATCGCGGTGTAACGAACGCACACACACACACACACGCATACACACACATACACACACGTACTCACACACTTATTCACACTACTGAAACATAGGTACATATATACAAGCTCGCTTAAAATATAATAATTATTAAAAATAATCTTAAGTTTTTGCATATACTACTTGTTTACTACTAAACCAGCACGGCAACTGCCGCATCTGCATTATTTTATGTTTAACCTTGCATTGCTTTATACATCTCTGTAGTTTAGTTTATTTTGTGGTTATAGTTATACCCTCAAATGTTAAGTTTTGTTACCATTTATTGTAACTAAAAGCAGATTAAAAATACTTGTTAAAACTAAGTGATAAGGACAGTGAATCCTGACCTACCGTGATACAGTTCACACTAGTACGGGGGTCAGTGGACGCTTACTTAACTTTGGTTTTTACCATAATAAGTAACATCAAAAATGTAAGTAGAAATAAGCACTTTTATTGGCAAATAAATTATTTGTATTTGTATTTTGTATTTGTTCATGACGAAGACCACAGAGGATCAAATTGAGGTAGAGGATATTTTTCTGGGAGTTAGGTCACAAAAAATAAAAGTTAGTTATTAATATTTAAGTTCATAAAACAACATTTAATTTACTTTGCAAGCATGTAATTTTATTGCTATATGTATCTGTTAACTATCGCACATTTGCATGGCATCCAACCACGTAATGCACTTTGCAAATGAGATCGTATTTCACAATTTTCTGTGAAGCATATTCTGTAATGAGAAATTCTTTTTAAAATAAGAAATATTTTTATTTTTATTAGGAACGCTGTTTTTAATCTCGTTTGAAGTACAAAGGCTTTCAATTAGTTAAATATAGTCTCATCCTCCCTAATCCTGAGGGTCGTCAAATTGGAGTCTCGCCACGACGACGTGAGTTTTAATGCGTACTGAG
Organism: Apotomis capreana; assembly: GCA_947623375.1. NCBI lineage: Eukaryota > Metazoa > Arthropoda > Insecta > Lepidoptera > Tortricidae > Apotomis > Apotomis capreana. The sequence goes on from OX392499.1 coordinate 1,112,351, forward strand.
AGTTCCGACCACAGACAACCCCCACTAGACGGAGCATGTAAGGCGACCCGCGCGCACCAACGATATGGTACGGCAGAACATTAAAGTATCAACACCGCGGCCACCTTTTAGTTGCGTCCATGTTTATGAGGTCTCTTTACACCACTTAACACTACAATTTACCATGTTATTTATTTAGTTCAGTTCTTCGTACGACGCGCACGAGTATGGACGTGCTGTTGGACTGCTGTCCGTTTCTCTGCTTAAATCATTAGTTTACTTTTGTGATTGACTGATACACGAATTTCCGATTCCTTGTCTAACTTAAAGTGTTCTTATGGACTAACTCCGCCCAGTGGGCGGTACTAGAGTGAAACAAGTGATTTTGCCGGTGAGCGACCCGTACGCCGCCGGCGCCGCGGCCATCCTCGGATTTGAACGTGCGGTGCGCCATCGTGATCGAGAGTCGACTGCTTTACCACTGAGCCACGGCAACGCGAAGCTGCGCGGCGAAACTACGCACCGCATACATCAAGGGCCAATTGCTGTGCTACGGGTCCGTAGCCGGGCGCTACGCTCGCGGCCTGACGTCACTGCTCTGCTACGACTGCTACGAATTTACCCGCACAGCGCGCACTGCACCGCGCCGGACGACCCGTGCCTCTCTTCAACGATCTGCGTTATTTTTGCATCCGTTTACTTAATTATACATCTATTTCACATCATTCTAATATCTATTCCAAGCAAAGTGAGAAAATGTCAAAGCACAACGATCCCCACCTTCTTTAAGGCTGACCACCCCGTCGGGTAGGCAGGGTAAGTCAATATCTGAGCCGGACCTAACGGACGCGTTGGCTAGCTCGCAGGCCGCTAACAAGACGCCTGAAAATAACGTTACAATAAGAGGCAAGAGGCCGCGAGCCAATGAATCCCCGATCAGTGAGACGACACGGACTTATACGCAAGAACTAAGTAGTTTTAAAACAGAATTGATGTGGATGCTCTCTTCCTTCAAAACTGATATCGACCAGAGGTTAACGACATGGAAAATGGAGCAGGACGCTACCTTATCCACTCTCGTGAGGGACGTGAATGAGCTCAAGACACAATGCACCCTTATACAAAAAACAAACTCAGACATAGAGGCAAGTGTGGATTTTATGAGCCAAAATTACGAAAGTATGAAGAGCAGGCTTGACCTACTTGAACAGGAAAAGCGTGATAGTGCCAAGTGTATCGAACAACTGGAGAAACAAGTCCAGGACTATCAATATAAGGCCCGCTCGGCCTCGATTGAGTTGCGCAATATTCCCAACAAGAAGGACGAAAATACCGACGACCTCTTCGCAGTATTATCAAAAATTGGTACAATAATAAATTCCAATGTCAATAAAGCTGATCTTAGGGACATCTACCGGCTTCCGGGGAAAGAAAATTCCGTTAGGCCAATTGTGGCTGAATTCGCTACGGTCACCAAAAGGAGTGACTTTTTAGGAGCTGCACGGAGATATAATAAAGAGTTGCCAAAAGAAGAAAAACTAAGCTCCGTCACATTGGAGCTGCCTGGTAGTAAAAAACCAATCTACGTCGACGACCATCTTACCCCCGCTTAAAGGAAACTCCTTTATGACACTCGCCAATGGGCACAACCACGTAACTATAAAAGCTGGTTCTCCAATGGGAAAGTATTTATTAAATTTACGCCTGAAAGCAAACCGATACACATAAGATCCGAAAGCTGTCTGGCTAACCTGTCCCCACAACAATGACTATTCCGTACGACTACAAACGACTCATTTCCGCATGTTTTAACGGCTTATTTATGTTTATTTTTCAATTGTATTGCACTAAAAGTACTCAATTATATATATTACACGTTACGCGCCTTTATAAACTTCAAAAGTTCTCAAGACTTTCACTTCGCTAATCACACTTATAATCTTCCAGTTTTGATGCCTATTTTTATTTTGCTTTTGGAGACTGTGACAATTATTTCCCCTTTGCTTTGCGTAGCTATGCAAATAACCTTATAATCAATTTGTTTAACTAAACTTTGAATGCTTGTTTTATTATTGCTATAATTTAATGGATAATATTATTAAAGATTTAGATAACATATGTACTACGAATTCATTAACCTGTTCTGTCAAGGAATGCCGCTCATTCATGCCCTCTGGTAACGATAATATTAAAATAACACATATTAATATTAGAAGCCTATCAAAGAATTTTGACGAATTTATCACAGTGCTTTCGACTACTCAAATAGACTTTGATATCCTTATTTTTACAGAATGTTGGCTTAAAACGTCTGTCCAACTACCCAATCTACAAGGCTACAGGTCACATAATACTAATTCTGTATTTTTGCAAAATGATGGTGTTGCTATTTACATTAAAGAAACCTTACAGGTTCATGTATTTGAACCTGTTTTTCAAGATGGCAATTGTTTAGTATGCACAACAGGAAACTTGGCTATCATAGGCATCTATCGTTCCCCATCGTATAACGACCTTAATAACTTTTATAGAAGTTTGGAGTCTTTGCTAGATTCACTTAAAACCTTCACTGATATCGCTCTCGTGGGTGATATTAATGTTGATATAAAGCGGGGTAGTATCGATCGCCATTCCGAGGAGTATCTAACAACAATATCTACTTTAGGTTTAGCACCTGCCCACCTGTTGCCTACTAGACTAGAAAACTGTCTTGACCACGTTCTTCTAAAAACTAAGGCATCTGCTACAGTTATTATCTTGGATAGCCATATTACCGACCATCTCCCAGTGTGTCTTTCTCTCTCCGTAAATAAATGCGATAGACAGCTCGTTAGATTTTCCACCAGATTAAACTACACTGCTATTGTTGACGAAATTAATTGCACTGACTTCAGCCCCGTTATGGACGCGATGGACGCCAACTTAGCTGCCGACTTGTGTGTTAATATGTTACAACAGTTAATTTCTAAACATTCAACTACGAGCCGCATCCCTAGGCGAATTCGTGTAATTAAACCCTGGATGACACCTGGTTTGGTTCGCTGTATCCGTAACCGCGACAAAATGCATTTACAACTAAAAAGAGACCCAAATAATGAAACATTAAAAATAACTTACAGGCGCTATCGAAACTTTTGCAATTCACTGCTTAGAAATTTAAAGACATCTTTCGAGAAAGGTGAATTTGAAAAAGCAAAAAATAACCCGAAAGAGACATGGAAAGTTATCAAAAACATTACCAACTGTGGTCGTGTACAGCAGTCTCCAAGCGAGCTTTTGCAACAGTCTGACGATCCGCAAGCCTCCATTAATGCAGTAAATAACTTTTTTGTTAATATTGGCAAAAACTTAGCATCAAATATAACCATCCCATCGTCCTCATCCTCCCTCCTTTATTTAAACTCCAATCCCCCCCGCGAATCTTTCTGTATTTTACCCGTTGATGAATCTGAAGTTGAACGTATTATAATCGGTATGCGCGGTAACTGTGCAACAGGCTGGGACGATATCCCTGCTAAAATTATAAAACAAGCCAAATGCGCATTAATTCCCCCCATTACTCATATCTGCAACTTAGCAATCGACTCAGGCTCCTTTCCAAATGCTTTTAAAAAGGCCGTCGTTCACCCCATCTACAAATCGGGCAATTCCGCTAGTGTTACAAATTACCGGCCTATCTCAATTCTTAGTTCTCTATCAAAAATTTTAGAAAAAATATTAAACTTCCGCTTGGTATCCTTCCTAAATAGAAATTCAATTATTTCCCCAAACCAATTTGGTTTTAGAACAGGACTGTCTACTGAAGATGCAGTTGCAGCTTTCACTAACTCTTTGGTAAATAAATTAGACAACAGATTTAAATGCTATGGCATATTTTTAGATTTAACCAAGGCTTTTGACACCGTGTCCATTCCCATCCTTATAACTAAATTAGAAGACATTGGGGTTAGAGGCCTTGCACTTGATATAATGAAAGATTATTTATCTAATAGAACTCAATGCGTTAAGATTGACTCACTCTATAGCAACGAAGAGGTTCTTTGCTTTGGTATCCCTCAAGGCAGTATTCTCGGGCCTACGTTATTTCTCGTTTATATCAACGATTTATGCAAATTGCCAATTCCCAAGACAGATATCTTTAGCTATGCTGATGATACTGTCCTTCTTGTGTATGGCCCTACTTGGGAAGAGGCCAAATGTAATGCAGAACATTCTCTTTCTAGGGTAATGGAGTGCCTGGCAAAAAATACCCTTACACTGAACCTTGATAAATCTAAAGTTATACGTTTCTCTCTGCCAAACTCGCAAATGCCTCCAGAAGAAACTGGTACTGTGATAGCTCATAATTGTTTGGTTCAAGGTGGTAGCTGCAACTGCCCCGCACTGTCGATGGTCCCCTATATGAGATATCTTGGTGTAATCGTGGATCAAAAACTGGATTGGCGTGCTCATATTTATAGAGACACTTTGCGCCCGCCTACGTAGATTAATCTATATTTTTAAAACATTAAGACACTCTGCACCGCCTGAAACCCTAAGTCTAGTCTACCAAAGCCTTTGCAAATCGATAATAGCGTATTGCATCCCGATTTTGGGTGGGACTCACAAGACTTCACTAATGCATGCAGAGCGGGCCCAAAGAGCTATTTTAAAAATCATGAATTTTAAGAAAAAGGACTTTCCTACAGCTCAACTCTATTTAGAGGCACATGAGCTAACTGTGAGACAAATATATATTCTCCGTTTAATTCTTAGGAAGCACATGACTCTTCCTCTGGACAATTCAATCGTTCTTAAACGTGGAGGCCACTCAGTGTGCGAGATGCCATCATGCCGCACCTCGTTTGCTCGTCGTCAGGCTGCTGCTCAAGCATGCAGACTTTACAATAAAATAAATAAATTAGTCCCCATCTACACTCTTTCCAGATTTGAAGTAAAAAACAGGCTGCAAAACTGGCTGCATACTCTTACCTATGATGGTACCGAAGACTTACTATTAATTATTTCTTGAGAACCGTAGTAGTATCATTTTACTCATTGTTTTCTTTAACTGCTCCGTGTAATATAAATAAATAAATATAATAATTATTGTTGTTTTGGTCATGATGTTCATAATAATATCTTCTTTTTTTTTTTCTTTCTAATCGCCTCGTGGCGTGTTAAGTTAATCTTTTTTACACATATAAACATATTTCATAAATATACCTTTATTTAGTTTTGCAAGTGATAATTGTAATTTTAGTACCTCTCAACCGTTCTGTAAATTTTACTGTTACTCTGTCCATTTTGTATGACATTGTGATGTCGAAGAGCTCTAACCTCTGAGATACAGGCAATTGCCTAGTTCAGGGGTCAGTATCTGCGACCACCAATTTGACACTATTTGTCCAAATCTGTATTTTCACTGTCAATGTAACACAACGCTTATTGTACAATAAATACATTATTATTATTATTATTATTTAATTAGGCAGTTTTGCACATGTTCATGTTTATTTTACTTTTAATTTAATCTTAATCCAAGTACCATTTGATTTAATTACTATAGAAATTTATACAACGTAGGATTTTACTATCTCGATGTGGTAACGTGATTCTTGACCCCACGAGATAGGCCTAGCCTAGTGTGAAGGTCACAGGTAAAACTGTTAAAATGCATGTAACCCATTACTAGGAAATAAATTATATTCTATTTAAAATTTTAATTTCTTTTTTCGTTGACGTACGCATGGATCATAAACAAGGACGCAACTAAACGGTGGCCGCCGTGTTGATACTTTAATGTTCTGCCGTACCATATCGTTGGTGAGCGCGGGTCGCCTTACATGCTCCGTCTAGTGGGGGTTCTGTGGTTCCGACGGACCAACTAGCGACCTTCACAAAGGAAGAGTACTGGCCGAAGGGTGTCATGTTCCGGCGTTTCCGTGGACCTGACCCCTCGAGCACGCGTAACACGTCGCTGTCGAAAATGTGACCTAGTTTAGTTACTTATGTATTTATTATTTTTTATTTGATATGTTTGTTAGTTTTAAGGTATGTATCTATGGGCCAAAGTTGCCTGAAATAAATGTTTTCATTCATTCATTCATAGTGTTTACTCTGATAGTTAAATGTGCGTTATATTTATTTATGTACATAAGTATATAAAATAACTATTATCTATGTATGTATAGGTTCGCCTATGTACATGTTTTATTTGTTTTTGTGTACAATAAAGTTTTACATATAGACATAGACAATATAATCTCTATTCAGTAACGGATAACGCCACTCACACAGAAGTGCATCATTGCCAATAAAATATTTTTTTTTTATGAAAATATAAATACAATATACAGATTGAATATCTGCCAAACTGCAAAGCCGTTTCTTGGCAGTAGTGACATTTTAATAACTTCTATTACAGTAGTGCTACCAGCGATCTCATTTACGCGTGGAGTAAATTATGCAGACTCTGTTTTTGGTAACCATAGTTACTACTTGTGGCGAACAGATAATAACTCGGTAACCGATACCGCACAGCAGCCAACTGTAATGCATTTTACAAATGGAATATTTTGTTTAAATAATTATTATGTTACGGTGGGATTATCAACGAACTCATTTACGACGGTTACCACGTTGGCGATCAGGGGCCTATGATGAGTGCGTTTATCTCGTGATAAATAAGTGACCATCTGTCACTCACAATCGCATTTTGTCAAAACATGACGGATGCTTTGTCACTTATTTATCGCGTGATAAAAGCAACCATCATTTGCCCGTAGATATAACTAGGTTATCGATACCACCGCTCGGCAGCTCATCGTAATGCACTTTCCAAATAATATATTGTATTTAATTAATTATATTTAAATAAAACAATTTAAACGCAACAACATCGCCTATATTAATTATTTGAGACTCCCTGACGTTTCGGTAACTTTTCAGATACAGTTGTCAAAGGTTGACTCAGTCAATTTCAAAGTGTGACAGTCACGGAAACCGAACAAAATATTAATTATTTATAACTAGCTTTTGCCCGCGACTACGTACGCGTGGAACTTGATAAAAGGGATTATTAACCCTTTAACCGCCATCAATTTTTCATCAAACTTGCTCGTGTCGCCGCCGATATATATATACATAGATATTTGTCTTATTTATCAGACTGTGGCGAAATGAGCTGGAAATGTTATGTCTTATATATCAGACTACGGCGGTTAAAAGGTTAAAAGCGCCTAAGCAAATGTAAGAGCAATTGTGCTTTTGGTCTAATTATTACATTTCTTACAGGGTCACCGCACCCCAACAGAAATGTTCACTCACTTTTGAATCTTTTTAGGTATAATTTCCAGGATGAAAACTATCCTATGTCCTTTCTCGGATCTTAAACTATCTCTATGCCAAATTTCATCAAAATCGATTCAGCGGTTTAAGCGTGAAGAGGTAACAGACAGACATACACACTTTCGCATTTATAATACTAGCTGCGCCCCGCGGTGTTACCCGCTCATCCCACGGGAACACTACATTTATTCGGGATGAAAAGTATCCTATGTCCTTCCCCGGGACTGAAACTATCTATATACCAAATTTCATCTAAATCGGTTCAGCGGTTTAAGCGTGAAGAGGTAACAGACAGACAGACAGACAGACACACTTTCGCATTTATAATATTAGTATGGATTAGTATGGATATGGATGGATTATTATTTTACTTTAGGGGTACCAGCGAACTCATTTACACGTAGACTCCCTGTTGTTGGTAGCCATGGTTACAACGTTGGCGATCAGACGTAATTCGTTTACCGTTAGTACCGCTCGGCAGCCCATCGTAATGCACTTTGCAAATGAGATCATATTTCAAGGGAGTCGGCACGAATTTCGACTGAAGCTCATTTACTAGGCCTCGCGTGACTTTCCAATCAGCTAAATACGTTGGAAAACAACATTTGGCTGCGATGTTGATGATGATGATGATTTTGATCGGCTGATTTTAAATGGCTGCAATTTCTCTGCGGAATAGATTTGTAAACAAGCCATTTTGGCTATAATCCAGAAGAAGAATGGCACAGATGTCTTGTACGAGTTGTACGATACTCCTACATCGTATGGTGTGGAGAAGCAAGCATGTTTAAAGAATACGTGATACGACAACGGAGGACTTAAGTCATCAGGTTAGATTAGCAGGCCAAAATGACTGTGACCATAATGTTTACTTCTTTCAGAATGAAAGATTACAGAAGTTTTTCTCATTTGATAATTGGAGAAGAATGTATTCATTCATTTATTTATTTATTTTCATAAAACATACTTAACAAAAATGCGACGCAATGAGTCGTGCGGCATGTTGACACGACCGATCAACGCCTCTAAAGCGCTACGACTGGCTACGAATTCGAATCCAAATTGGCGAGAACGAATTCGCAAGTTCGTAGTCTTCTTGTTTAAAAAAAAGATGATCTTGATGATATACTAAAAATTGGGTAAGTGCGAGTCCGACTCGCGCATGAAGGGTTCCGTACCATAATCTATAACAAGTTTGTTGTATGGGAGCACCCTTTTGTATTTTTTGTTATAGCGGCAATAGAAATACATCATCTGTGAAAATTTAAACTGTCTAGCTATCACCGTTCTTGAGATACAGCCTGGTGACATCCGGACGGACGGACGGACAGCGAAGTCTCAGTAGTAGGGTCCCGTCTTTACCCTTTGGGTACGGAACCCTAAAAAAGATGATAATAGGTTATATTGCAGTAACTGTAGTAACACACAGAATTCCTTGTTCCCAAGACAACAGGCTTGCAACATTCTAATATAATTGCTTTCAACGCTCCAACGTTTACACAAAAAACAAGATTAAACCAAATATTTCACGAAATTCTGTTGCGGCGTTATTAAGAATTTTAATGAGAATGTTAACTTTTAAATGAAGCCCGCCATAACGGCCACTGTATAAATTACCGTCCGGTTATTGGGATTGTAAAAACAAAATGTTATCTTTTAAAGTACGGATTTGTTTAGCATTTTGTTCAATAAATAGAAAGCGATGCAACATTGTGCCGAGTGTGATGTTAAAGAAGATGTGTACCATATTTTGATGGAATGTGTCCGCAACGAATCGGTGGGATAAGAAATCACTGACGGGACCTTTTTTGAAACTGGTGGGAAACATTTTACCAGCTCACCCTGTCACACAACTAAACTAGTTTATAAACTAGTAAAAGTAGACACAAATAAACGTTAATGTACATTATTAGTTAGATTTAAGAATAATGTAACACCTACAGAGCAACATCGTCACCTAAGTGACAAAGATCCTTAAATAAAATTAAAAAAAAAAACTTAAAAAAAAAATCGGCCAATTGCGTCTCCGAGTCGCGCACCAAGGATTCCGTACAAACACATCCCATCTTACCTGGCCGGGTTAAGTTTGCACCGGGTATGCATGGCGCCGGATACAAATGAGGTGCAAAGTTAACCCAACCGATCACGTTTGTTGTATGCCAGCACCCTTAAATATTTATTTTATTCTGTTTTTTAGTATTTGCTGCTATAGCGGCAACAGAAATACATCATACTTGAAAGTTTCATCTGCCTATCACGGTACATGAAATACAGCCTGGTGACATACAGACAGACATACAGACGGTCGGACAGCGGTGTCTTAGTAATAAAGTCCCGTTTTTTACCCTTTGGGTACGGAACCCTAAAAGACAACTTTTTTTTAGCGTGGCGTGGTAAAAAGCATCTTATGACAAATTCCATGTTCAGCCATCTCGAAAGCTCCTGTAGGTACTTACATCAATAATTAGTCTAAAATTGTACAGCAAACTTCTCGCAAATCTAGATAGGTAATGAAATATTATTCTATTACAGTAATTTGAATAAAAATATTCCTCACGAAATCACGGTATTTTTAAATTGTCTTTGAACCGGCGACAACTTGAAACAAGTTTTTTCATAATTACCTACATATTTACGTGTTAAGATTTTTATAAAAGCTGACGCATCCGTACCTTAATTCATCCAAAAGCTATTTTAAAATGAAATTTTTATTACGTTACGCCTTTATAAATAGGTTAAAACTTCTACGGCAACGTGCATGAGACGACCGTGGCTCGTGATCATTTGTCTCTGTCGCCCCTTTTTACGTAAATGATACTTCAAAACGCTTTCTCTCGCATCACTGTCATCAGACTTGGAGTGAAGATGAAGAGTGGAAGCATCGATTACGTTTTTTAGTCTGTATATCTATCAGCCATGGACGCCCACTGCTGAACAGGCCTCCCCATGACTCGCCACAAAGGGTGATTCCGTGCAGACCGCATTTAATAAATAAATATTAGGGGACAATCATACACAAATCGACATAGTCCCAAACTAAGCAAAGCTTGTACTATGGGTACTTAGACGACGATATACATAATATATAAATACATATATATAGATAACATCCATGACCCAAGAACAAAATATTCGAGTTGATCACACAAAAATTTGCCCCGGCCGGGATTCAAACCCGGGCCTGCCGGCTCAGTAGTCAGGTGTCTGAAAACTGCGCCAAACGTGTCCTCGTTCATTTATTGATTCCCCGCTACCCTCACGAGGTCATCCGTCCTTATAGTCGGCCAACCCACGCTGCGCTTTCCTTTCTTTCCTTTGGTTTTTAGGGTTCCGTACCCAAAGGGTAAAAACGGGACCCTATTACTGAGACTTCGCTGTCCGTCCGTCCGTCCGTCCGTCCGTCCGTCCGTCCGTCTGTCACCAGGTTGTATCTCAAGAATGGTGATAGCTAGACAGTTGAAATTTTCACAGATGATGTATTTCTATTGCCGCTATAACAACAAATACTAAAAATAAAATAAATATTTAAGGGGGGCTCCCATACAACAAACGGGTTGGTTGCGTTAACTTTGCACCTCATTTGTATCGGGCGCTATACATACCAGGTGCAAACTTAACTTAACCACTTAAGGATGAAAAGTGTTTGTACGGGACCCTCGGTGCGCGAGTCCGACTCGCACTTGCCCAATTTTTTTAAAATAAAATAAAATAAATATTTAAGGGGGGCTCCGATACAACAAACTTGTTATAGATTATATATATGTATAGGTACGGAACCCTTCATGCGCGAGTCGGGCTCGCACTTGCACAATTTTTTAGGGATAATTGACAACCAAACAAGCTGCTTAACTTGATGAAAGCATTGACTCATCATCTCCCTGCCCTTATCCCACTTATGTAGGGTCGGCACAACATGATCTCTTCTTCCATTCATCTCTATTATTCGTCATTTCAGCGCTTACTCCTTTCCTTCTCATGTCCTCTCTCACACAATCCATCCATCGCTTTCTTGGCCAACCTATCGCTCTTCTTCCTTCAACATTCATCCCTAACATTCTTTTACCAATATGACGTTCATCCCTCCTCATTATATGCCCGTACCACGCTAACCTACTGCTCCTCATTTTGTCCGTCACAGGTGCTACTTTCAAACTTCCTCTTATGTACTCATTTCTAATCCGATCTTTCCTCGTCACTCCACACATCCATCTCAACATTCTTATCTCGGCTGCCTGCATTCTTCTTTCATCCGTCGCTTTCGTTGCCCAACACTCTGATCCATACATTACGACAGGTCTTATGATCATTTTATAGATTTTCCCCTTAAGTTTAAGGGGCATTCGTGGATCACAAGCTGTTCCAGAGACCTGTCACCATTTCATCCATCCCGCATTTATTCTATTTTTCACGTCACGGTCTATATTACCGTCATTTTGGATTAATGACCCGAGGTACCGGAAGTCGGAGTAGACTGGTAGGGATACACCATCCAAGTCAATATGGGAAAAACTGGATAAGCCGCTGTAAACAAGTGTTCAGTTTTGGTTCTACTGATTTTTAATCCTACGTTCTCCAGTCTTTCTTGCCATTTTCCCAGTCTGCTCTGGACCTCAAGAGCATTATCCCCGACAAGAACAACATCGTCGGCAAACAGCATACACCAGGGTGCTTCCTCCTGTATGTCTGATGTTAGAGCATCCATAACTAGGAGGAACAAATACGGGCTTAAAGCCGACCCCTGGTGCAAACCTACAGCCACGTTGAAATTGCTTGTTACTCCAGCTTCGGACCGGACGTGAGTACTAGCTCTATCATACATCGCCTGAACAATTCGAACATACTTCTCTGGCACACCTTTCCCTTTAATAGCCCACCACAGAACCTTACGGGGGACCCTATTGTATGCTTCCAGATCTATGAACACCATATGCAAGTCCCTTTGTGCAAGTCGGTATTTTTCGCAAAGTTGGCGGAGTGCAAATATGGCGTCCATAGTTCCCCGGCCCGGCATAAACCTAAATTGGTTCTGTGTTACCTCACTTTCGTCTCTCATTCGTTTCGCTATCAATTTCTCCCATATCTTCATATTATGTGACATGAGCTTTATTCTCCGATAGTTTTTGCAATCCTGTACGTCACCTTTTTTCTTGAAGATGGGCACCAGTGAACTGTTGCACCATTCGTCAGGGATTACCTCTTCTTGCAACAACTTATTAAAGAACAAAGTCAGCCACTTCCATCCATCCGCTCTCAAACACTTCCATAGTTCCGCTGGTATACCATCTGGTCCAACTGCTTTTCCATTTTTCATACTCTGCACTGCCATCTTCACTTCCTCTATACTTACCTCTTTCACCATGCCTATATCACTTAGTACGTGTTCTACCACTCCGCTCCATTTATTCTCTTCATTCATTAATTTATTAAAGTAACTCTTCCAGCGTCCTTTTATTCCCTCATCATCCGTCAAAATCTTTCCCGCTTCGTCTTTTACACTTTTCATATGATTTACATCTCTTGCATTCATCTCTCTCTCTCTTTTGATATTCTAATCTTTTTATTTCCTTTTCTCTGTCATTTCCGTCTTCTACCCTTTTCCATTCTTTAAGAGCATTCTTCATTTCTTTTAATATCGCCTGTACTTCCTCATTCCACCACCATGTATCTTTATCTATCTTCCATTTCCCTTTCGTTTCCCCAAAGACATCCTTCGCTACACTTTGTACCCACGTTGCCATCTCATTCCAGCACTCATTCACCCCCATCTCCGCCATATCTCCCATTTCTATCATCTTACCAACCACTCTTTCCCTGAATTCTGCAGCTAATTCCCTGTCATCCAGTCTGTACCATTTCGTTTTAGCTGGGGGATTTGGGCTCTTCTTCATGCGCTGAACTTTAATAGCTAAATCCAGAAGCAGTAGCCTATTCTGGGAAGCAAGGCTCTCACTGGGTATCACCTTGCAGTGCTTAGCCGATTTTAGCCTGTTTCTTCTTAAAATAATGAGTAGAGTGTGGACCACTACGGTATGTGACAAGATGTTGTTCCCGTTTTTGATAGAAAGTGTTTGCTCAAAGGTCAAAAGCTAAGGCTGCTTCCAGTAGAGCTTCACCGTCTTGGTTCCTGACTCCATAACCTCGGCCCCCATGCACTCTTCATACCCATAATTCATCCTTCCCACATGTCCATTAAAGTATAATATATATATATATCCTCACATTCCGGTATTCCCATTATTACCGCATCCAAATCCTTCCAAAACTTTTCTTTTATACTGTCATCACAGCCAGTTTGCGGCGCATACACACTAACTACATTCAAAACCATGGTTTATTTTACGACCGGCCGCCTGCCTGACATCAACCCTCCTTGGGAATTCTTGGCTGAGAAGAAGGATAGGTGAAAAGGATTATCGGGAAGATGGATGTAGGATCTGGGGTTAGGGATACTAGTGCCACGGAGTACAGGGAGGGGAGGGGGTGTGACACTAGTAGCTAGAGCAGTCCGGGGTCGCGTACCCGTAGCGGTTCCAGCCAGTTATCGGATAGATATCTAGTGGTTCCACCCTCTGGACTATGGCAGCATTTACTATTATCTATTATACTTACGTACCTAGGTGCAATTTTTTCTGTGGATAGTGATGTGCCATTTTCGAAAATTTCCGAAAACTTTCCTAATTTTTTATGGGAAATGTTCTTTAGAACGGAAAATCTCTATCGGTGGATAACGAATACATTAAAAAAAGGAACGGGGTTGAAAAAAATTAAAAACCAAAAATAAACCGTTCGTGCACCAACTTCAAAAGGTGATTCAAATGTAATCTGTATTACATTGGCACCGACTTCAAAAGATGATCCATATGTTTTCTGTAGGTACATGAACAGGTTATTTTTGGCTATTCAGTTTTTTTTGCAGTCGGTTCTTTGTTTGTACAAAATTGTTAATTTTTTTTTTTGCTTTTTAGTGATTCAAATATAATCACTGTTTCACAAAAAAAATACCGACTGCAATGAGCAAAATAGAACATACAATAACACTTAAGTATATGATTTTCTCATGGATGTCCTTGTCAGAACTCGACCAATTGAAATAAGACTACACGAGAAGCACGAGCTTTCTAATAAAAAAAGAATCATCAAAATCGGTTCACCCAGTCGAAAGTTCTGAGGTAGCAAACATAAAAAAAAACAGTCGAATTGAGAACCTCCTCCTTTTTTGAAGTCTGTTAAAAATGCACAATACTCTCAACACGGTAGTTCGAAATGCTCGCGCGAAAACGTTGATGCCCTCCTCTTCAGTCCCTTCGAGACCATGAACATCACGCTCAAAACGTCGAGGTAATTAAATAAACATCTTTTGAACGCGATTAAATGCCGTTCTGTTATAATAATGTGTAAGAATCGTGTATGCTTAAATCAATATATATTTCTGACTCATCATCATATCAGCCGATAGATGTCCGCTGCTGGACAAAGGCCTCCCCAAAGTTCTCCACAACGATCGATCTTGCGCCGCCCTCATCCAATTTCTACCCGCTATCTTAACCAGGTCGTCGGTCTACCTTGTTGGAGGCCTTCCAACGCTGCGTCTTCCGGTCCGCGGTCGCCACTCAAGCAGAAGAATGTGTGTTACCAGTTACCATACGGTACTGAAACGTGGTCGCTTACAATGGGCCTCATAAGAAGGCTCAAATTTACTCAAAGGGCAATGGAGCGAGCTTTGCTCAGACTTTCCTTGCGGGGTCGAATCCGAAATTTCTGACTAGTGATGTACAATTTCCGCAAACTTTCTTAATTTATGGGAAATGTTCTCGAGATCGCTCTCTCTTCATACAAATCGTTCTTGAGATCGACACGTCTCTATTTCTCAAATAAATACATTCTATTCTATTCTATTCTATTCTGATACCGTCTAATAGATATTACAGTAGTATAATACCGGGTAGGATCCATAGTCTATAGGCATCCGTACAAATAAACTCTCTGTTTGCTCACGTCTTGGATCCGAATCGGATCCCACAGCCTTAGGTAATTGGGAGTATTGTAATATTCCATGAACAATAGGTATTTTCATTATTATTGAAGCGTCAATCCGCCGGTGGTATTGTGCGGTGTTTACGAATGGGCGGTTTGCCTGGGCTTCTGATGTTATCTTATTTGGGGATTGTACTCCAATCAATAAGGCTACCTGGGTAAACAACGAGATTTGCAATGTAAATAAAATAAATATCGGACCACCACACACAAATCAATCTAGTCCCACAGTAAGCTTTAGTAAGCTTGTATTATGGACACTAGATGACGATAAACATACTTATATATATAAATACATACTTAAATACAAATAACATCCATAACCCAGGCAAAAATATTCGATTTCATCACACAAATATCTGCCCTCCCCGGGATTCGAACCCAGGACCGTCGGCTTAGTAGGCAGGTGCTTAACCACTGCGCCAACCGCGTCGTAAAAGGAAGTATTGAAAAAACATTCGCTACAGTGACATCTCTCGCAACTTGAAAACTGAAAGATCTGTCGGTCTGTTTGGACTTTTCTACCTTTTATACCGTATGGAAAAAAAGTATACAGAAAAAATACAAATTTTACTTTAAATTATTAATCCACTCAGTAACTTTGTAGCTCAGCATAGTCAGTTTAAGCATGGCCAATTATTTTCGTATGTCCGGATTTCCGGCTGTTCTTACCTACATGCCGCATTTCTTAACCGATTGTCGTGAAACTTTGTGAGCAGTTTCAACAATCATATAATATATGTCGAATTGTGAGGGCGGCGCCACCAGTAGGCAACGATTTAATATTTTGATTATTCTTTTTTTACTGCGGGTATCACCGTACATTGAAATTCTCTTTCTTACTTGTTAAAGCTGCCAACAGATGGCGACACCATAATATGACACTTAATGAAATTGATTCGATTTTTATTCCTGGTAACATTTAATTGATTATGTTGGCCAACCTGTATGATTTCCGTTCGTTCTATTTTTGTGATTGGTTGTAATCTAATTTGTTAGGTTGGTAGACTGGAAACGCAAGCGATTGGCTGACAGCTTTTCCCCCTCGCTTGGACATGGCCTTTGGCGGGAATGATACTCCACGTGGTCGAGTTGGATTTAGTTTTGGACACACTTTACTTTGGTTCGTGATTGAGTAAACATCTCCGCCAAGAGACTTGTCTGTTGCCGTGCTGCCATAAGTTATTCTTAGCTTACAATTATTAAGTAGGCCGTTACGCTAATTAAGTTTAAACTTTATTGTGCTTATCGTGAATTACAATAGTGTACAGTGATGGTTGTAAATAAAAGACAGTGACTGTGCGAATAGTGTTTCTTTCTTCTCGTGGTCAAATAACCTATCGCTATGTCCGATGTCCCTGAAAGCGCCCAGTTTCCCGCCCCGGCTGTCCACGATGCGACATCAGAAGAAGTGGGATTCAATCGGACACAAAGCGATGGACGTTTTGACGAAAATTTTCTGCGTACATTACTGGAAATGCAAAATAAGAACATGATGGCGCTCATTGACTCCATACGACCTGTGAGTAACCGAAAAATTATTTTACCGGATTTTGACCCCGATAAGGCCGATGTTGATGCTCGTGCATGGTGTACCACAGTGGATTTGTGCCTCACTGAAAGTGAACAACAGGGAAGTGCATTGATTCTGGCACTCAGTGGAGCATTAAAGGGCAACGCTTCACAATGGTTATCCCAGATTTCCTTCGCTGGTATGACATGGCTCCAGTTTAAAGATTTATTCCTGGCACGATATGGATTGATTGAAACCCCTGCTGCTACCCTCATTAACATGCACAATAGCAAACCCAAGGATAATGAGAACATGGCGTCGTATGCTGCGCGACTGTCAACGACATTGATGGCTCGATTTAAAGACATGACGACGGAGCAAATAACCTTAGCCATGGTACTGGCTCACGTGTCTCAATTTGATGGAAGGCTTCAACGCACGGCTTTTACCACTGAAATAAAGACCAGAGAGCAAATGCAACGTGAACTGCAAGCCAGCCGCTACATGAAGAGGAAGAATAGCGACTTTTCAAGCGATGCTTCCTACCACAAGCAACCGCGACCTGCTCCTGCACCTGCTGGACCTGTACGTTGCTTCTCGTGTGGGAAGTTGGGACATCGTAGCATCGACTGCCGCTCCAAGGATCCCAAAAGGTCATGTGATCGTTCCACTTTTAATAAAGTTACTTCTTCAACCAAACAGCAACCCATTGTGTCCGGCGTCACATGTTACAGATGCGGACTTGCGGGTCACTTCGCCAACAAGTGTCCTCGTGCACCACACTCCACCCCGGGCAAGACCGCTCCTGGCAATGGCGGTGCGAGCAACAGCAGCAATCCCGGCGCCGCAGCAGCCAGCACTAGCAACAACCAGCGGCGGGTGGAACAGTGCACAATCAGCAACCCTACTGGACTAATGAAAGTTGCTGGTGAGTCGTTTTCTTTTCACTATGATTCTGGTGCTGAATGCTCTCTCATTAAAGAATCCATTGCTTCCAAATTTCCCGGTAAACGGTTGAACAACACTGTGACATTAACTGGCATTGGTCAATCGAGTGTTCATAGTTTGATGCAAATAGATTGTCAAGTAGAAATTGATGGCCTGAATTTAGAAATTCTTTTTCACGTCATACCCGACTCCTTTCTTAACAGTGACATAATAATAGGTCGTGAGATTTTAACACGGGGTTTAAATGTAAACATGACTCGTGACAAGCTGACCTTTTCTCGCAGTGTTGAAGTAAATGCATGCTCATTGAACGATTCCCATCCTGAGGCGATCTCTTTTGATGACATTGTTACTGATATACCTTCCGCGAATAGAGGGCAATTGGTTGACTCTCTGGAACAGTTCAGGGCTTCGTTCTCGACGGGGATAGCTACTACTCGAGTCACCACGGGACAGTTAGATATTCGTCTTATAGATCCTAATTGAACTGTTCAAAGGCGTCCCTTTAGGTTAGGTGTGGAGGAAAGAGCTATTGTTCGTGACAAGGTGAACGAGCTGTTGAAGGCGGAGGTCATCAGGCCAAGTTGCTCTCCATTCTCTAGTCCGGTGCTGCTCGTCAAAAAGAAGGATGGTTCGGACCGCATGTGTGTGGATTACAGAGAGCTCAACGATAACACAGTTGACGATAGGTA
This sequence comes from Apotomis capreana, assembly GCA_947623375.1. Lineage (NCBI taxonomy): Eukaryota > Metazoa > Arthropoda > Insecta > Lepidoptera > Tortricidae > Apotomis > Apotomis capreana. The sequence goes on from OX392499.1 coordinate 1,130,846, forward strand.
TCCTCTTCCGCTTATCAGTGATCAAGTTGCAAGGTTAGGTCATGCGAAGTGGTTCACAGCTCTTGATATGCTAAGTGGTTATCATCAGATTCCGGTTGCACCTGAGTCTATTGAAAATACTGCATTTGTCACACCAGAAGGACAATGGGAGTACCTCACAATGCCTTTTGGTTTGAAAAATGCAAGTTCGGTCTATCAGAGGGCAATCATGAAGGCACTAGGTGATCTTGCATATTCTTTTGTTGTAGTCTACATAGATGATGTGCTGATCCTGTCCTCTACAGTTGAAGAAGGCCTCGAGCGTCTTCGTCTTGTATTAGATGTCTTGACAAAAGCGGGCTTTTCACTAAACTTGTCAAAATGTGCCTTTCTAAAGAAACGAATCGAGTATCTACGATTTGTTATTGAGGATGGTCGTGTGCAACCCAATCCGGGTAAAGTTGAAGCGCTAACCAAGCTCCCTCCCCCGACCACTATCACACAACTTCGCCAATTTATTGGTCTTGCCTCATACTTTCGACAATTCATACGCGATTTCTCAAAAATTATGACTCCCTTGTATAAACTCACTAGTAGCAAGAACAAGTCTCTTAATTGGCAGCCCTTGAATGAAGAGATCCGTCAAAATATTATTCCGCAGTTGACCAGCGAGCCTGTGTTGATGATCTTCAATCCCGATCTCCCAATTGAGGTGCACACCGATGCGAGCGCAGACAGTTACGGTGCTATGCTGCTTCAAAAAGTAGACAACAAACAGCATGTGGTAGCTTATTACAGTCGTCGTACTTCTCCAGCTGAATCAAGGTATCACTCGTATGAGTTGGAGACCTTGGCGGTTGTCAATGCGATCAAATATTTCCAACATTACCTTCAGGGTCATAAATTCAAGGTTGTAACCGATTGCAACTCTGTCAAGGCCTCCAAAACAAAGGTTGATTTGTCCCCACGAGTACATCGCTGGTGGGCATACCTCCAATCGTTTGACTTCATTATTGAACATCGGGAAGGCGCCAGGATGTCCCACGTTGATTGTCTGTCTCGTAGTCCCATTCCTGAATCCTCACCTCCAATGAAGCGTCAAGAGCAGAAGCGTGTCGATTTAGCGTCTCTGTCTAGTACTTGGCTGCAGGCTGAACAAGAGAAGGATGAGGAGATTCGCAAGATCATGTCTGATTTGCAGAATGAGTGCTTGTCCGAGGATATTAGGCAAACTTATGAGGTTCGTTCTAACATTCTTCATCGCAAGGTACAGCGCAATGGACGTACTCGGTGTATCCCAATGATTCCTCGTGCCTTTCGTTGGGCAGTTATCAACAACATTCACGAATCGATCATGCATCTTGGGTGGGAAAAAACGCTCGAAAAAGTGTATGACCATTATTGGTTCCCAGGCATGTCGAAATACGTGCGCAAGTTTGTTGACAGCTGCATCACGTGCAAAGTGTCAAAACCCCACACTGGTAGAGTCCAAGCTGAAATGCATCCAATTCCTAAGACCGTGATTCCTTGGCACACCATTCATATAGACGCCTCTGGCAAACTTAGCGGCAAGAACAATGTCAAAGAATACGTCTTCGTCATAATAGACGCATTTACGAAGTTTGTTCTTTTGAACCACTCCAAAAACATCGACAGCGTTAATAGCATTAGGGCTCTTAGAAGTGCAATTTCATTTTTCGGTGCTCCGCAAAGGGTTATTGCAGATCAAGGTCGTTGTTTTTCCAGTAAGGAATTCGCGAGCATTTGTAGTAGTCACAATATCGAATTGCATCTTATCGCTACCGGTGCTAGTCGTGCTAATGGCCAGGTCGAAAGAGTCATGGGTACCCTAAAAAGTATGTTGACGTCAGTAGAGACCAGTAGAGATCGCTCCTGGCAAGATGCATTAGGTGACATTCATGAAGTATTTTAGAATAAGGAGCTAGTAAATAAGACATCATGTCCGAATTGCAACTGCCTATATTTCACAATGTGGGTAATACTATTTTTACAGAGTCTACCTTCATTTATAAATACTACAACATCTCTCTTATTATAATGATAAAAATGTTAAAGTAATATTATAAAATTTAAGTACATTGAACATTGAAAATAATTAGTTGTAGACAAGGCATCCACAATACAACATCATTACCTGTTTGCTTAGTCAAACAAGGAGTTGAATAAGAATAATTTTATACACATTACACATCAGCTTCATTAATGACATTTAGGTACTAAATACTAAACTGATAGATAGTAAACATTTGACAATCACTGTACCTATAGGTAACTTTGTTTTTTTTTTTTTTTTTTTTTTTTTTTTATATATATATATATATATACAAATAAACAAACAAAACGCTATATGTGACTAGGTATATATATACCTATATCAAAAGTATGAACGAATTGCTATATTATAATTAAGTATACAGGTATTTCTTTTTGAGTTTACTTGCTAACATCATATTAAAAATTGAAGTTTAATTACATTTATGTTCAATACCGAATTATGCCGTTTTGGCCTCAATATTAATAAAAATCAGGGGTTTTAACCCTTCGGCCACTTCTAGTATTCCTATATTCTGGACGAGCCATTTCATTCCTGTTCGCGGCATCAGTAGACTTCGGTGATGCACAAGTCACAGCTGGAGACGATTCGGGCATAAGATCGTCGTAATTTCGGGGTGATGCGTCGCGCGGCACCGGCTGCGCGGGCACGCGCTCGCGGGCGCGGATCAGATGTTGCCTGTTGCGGCGGTAGCGGGCCCCGGCCTCGTCGCGCACCCAGTACGAGCGTTGCGGAGCCCCGGCGGACGCGGGCGCGGCGCTCTCCACCCGCGCGCGTCTCCAGCACCCTCCCGCGCCGTCTCGCATACGAACGCTTTCTCCTTCTTGCAGCGGCGGGAGCGGACGAGTTCCGCGGTCGTGGTAATTTTTCATTTGTCGAGTCCGCTCTGCCCTGTCTCTTTTAAGTAATGCATTAGAGCGCTCGCCACGATATGCTTCTCGGTGGATGTTTGGCAATCTGTCTGCCAAACGTCTGCCCATTAACAGTTGTGCAGGAGACTGCTGCTCGCCGGTGATACGAGAATTCCTTAAATTAAGCAATCCTATATACGGGTCCTCCCCGGAGTCGTGGGCTTTCATTAGGATGTTTTTAACAGTCCTTACATTTCTTTCGGCGAGGCCGTTTGATCTGGGGTAATGAGGAGAGCTCGTCACGTGATCGAACTCCCACTTTTTCGCAAACATCTGGAACTCATTAGAAGTATACGTTCCGGCATTATCCGATACTATTATATCAGGTATTCCGAATCGAGCAAACATGCTTTTCAGGTGAGATATCACTGTGGAGCTTTGCAAATTAGTTAAATTCGCAATTTCCACGTACTTGGAATAATAGTCGACTACCAATAGGTAGTTTTTATCGTTAACCTGGAATATGTCAGTGGCCAGGACTTGCCACGGGCGCTCGGGCAGCTGGTGCGGCGCGAGCGGCTCGCGGCGGTTGGCGTCGCGACGGCGCTGGCACGTCTCACAGTGCTCCACAGCCTGCGCGATATCGCGCGACATGCCCGCCCAATACAACACGTCGCGTGCGCGTTGCTGACACTTTTCGATCCCCAAATGACCTTCGTGTATGCGTTGTAGCATGTCTCTTTTTAAAGAGTTGGGAATAACCACTCGCTCGTTTTTGAAAATGATGCCATTCACTATATGTAGTTCATCTTTCACGGACCAATACGGTTTTGCTACACTTGATACTGCACTTTTAGTATGGGGCCATCCGTTTTTACAATAATTTGCAACGCTTTGCAGGCATTCATCCTTTTTCGTTTCCTCACTAATCAGATGTAACTTGTCTTTTGAGAAATTGGTATGGTTATACACAATATTAACATGAATTTCGGATTTATCGAATATGTCTGTATCAGTGTACGCCTCAGTCGCCGAGCGCGACAACGTGTCTGCAATATACATATATTTTCCGGGAACATACTTAACATTTAATGTGTATTTTTGCAAACGCAACAACATTCGTTGCAACCTTGGGGGCGTTTCATTTAGACTCTTTTTGAAAATGGCCTCTAGAGGTTTGTGGTCACTCTCGACCTCCACCGATGCGTGTCCATATATATATTGGTGAAATTTGGAGCATGCAAAGACTATAGCGAGAAGCTCCTTTTCAATCTGTGCCCACCTCGTTTCGGCGGGCGCGAGCGTGCGCGCGGCGTACGCGACAGGGTGGCCGCGCTGCAGCAGACACGCGCCCAGTCCGCGCGCGCTCGCGTCCACCGACAGCGTCACCGGCAGCGCCGGATCGTAGTACCGCAGCACCGGCGCCGACACCACGCATCGTTTTAACTCTTCCACAGCCTTTTGGTGACATTTATGCCACTCCCATTCGCGATCTTTCTTCATGAGCTCTCTCAGGGGGTTTGATATCTCGGCGTATCTTGGAATATAGCGCGCTAAGTAATTCACCATCCCAAGAAATCTTTCTAAATCTTTTCTTGACTTAGGATCTTCCATCGCTTGAATGGATTTGATCTTAGAGCCATCCGGACTCATCCCGTGCTCATTAAATATGTGTCCCAGGTATGACACACTAGTTTTATAAAATTCACACTTAGCCTTATTAAATTTGACTCCGAATTTCATCGCTTTCAATAATACCCTTTTAAGACGGTCATCGTGTTCTTTTTTATCTTTGCCCCAAATTAATATATCATCTATAAAAATCTCAACCCCTTCCATGCGAAATATCTTCAGCATTTCATTATGAAACAGTTCCGAGGCACAGCTGATCCCGAAGGGTAACCTTAAAAATCGATATCTTCCGAATGGAGTCGAAAACGCACAAAGCTTCGAACTGGCTTCATTCAGGGGGAGCATCCAAAAACCTTTGTTCGCATCAAGTTTTGTAAAGTATTTAGCTCCCGCGAGCCCAGCGCTGATTTCATCGAAGGTGGGCAGCTGGAAGTGACTGCGGCGCACGGCGCGGTTAAGGTTGCGCGGGTCGAGGCACACGCGCAGGCGCCCGTCGGGCCGCTCCACCAGCACGATACTGGACACCCAGTCCGTGGGCCCCTCCTCGCGCACTATCACCCCCAGCTGTTCCATATGATCTAATTCGGCTTGCAATTTGGGCCTCAATTTTATAGGAATTTTCCGCGTAGCATTAACGACAGGTTGAAACGACTCGTCAATCGGAATATTATACTCGTTAGGTAAACATCCTATACCTTCGAAAACACATTTAAAATTTTCTGTAAAAGTGTTAGACAAATAATCAATATTTTCAACACACACTCTTTTTATAAGGTTTAATTTTTTACATGCACTCCTGCCTAACAAGCTGTTGCAATCGACATTTAACACAAATATTTTTTCTGACACGGAATAATTACCTTTTGACAACTTAGCAACAAAATACCCGAGAACTGGCAATCGCCTCTTGCTTACTTCACGCAAAACAAATGAACCTTTTTGTAGACAAGACTCACTAAATCCCGATATAACAAAAGTTTTGTGTGAAATCACACTTGTGTCCGCACCACAGTCTAATTTAAATTTTATTGACATACCATTAACGTCGATCTTATCGTACCATCCTGCAGACTCGTCGGCGTCGTCGCCGACGGCGTCCACGATCAACTCCTCGCACCCAGACTCGCCCGGGTCAAACGAGCTCTCTTCCGACGAACACTCCACTTCACGCACGTTTTTATTTAATTTTGAACAACACCTCGAGAAATGCCCACGCCTACCACAACGATAACACTTCGATTCAAACGCCGGGCATTTATCTTTCGCATGCGTTAAATCACATCGCACACATTTGAACCGCACTGACTCGCGTTGACGATCCCTCGGATACGCAGGACTCGGCGGCGCCGAGCGTCGGCCACGCGGCGGCGGTGCGGGTCGCGCGCGCAGCGCCTCGAGGGTGCCGCTGCCGCCGGTCGCGCTGTCGCTCAGCGCCGGCGCTGGCCCGCCACGCACGGCGCTCGCCTGGGCGCTCGCGGCCTCTGCCGCTCGGCACCATGACACGGCTTCGTCGAGTTTCAAATCCTTTTGCCGTAAAAGGCGTTCCCTTAATTGAATATCGCCGATACCTCTTATTAATTGCGTTAAAATAAGACTTTCTCGCAAATCCTTGAATTCACAGGTCTTACTTTTTAGCCTTAGCCTGGATATATACTTATCGAAGTTATCATTGCGCTGTGTGATTTCAAAAAAGCAATGCCGTTCATAATTGACATTCTTTTCTGGGTCGCATCTACTGGCGAACTTTCCTATTAAAGTTGAATAATCACTTTTATTGTCGAGCGTAAAATCGAATTCTTCATACAATTCGCGTCCGTACTTCCCAATTACGTGTAAAAATAATGCGCATTTATCTTTGCTCGTTGCCTGATCGCGCCCTGATGCCATTAAATAGAAGTCGAAAGCCGTTTTAAACTCATTCCAATTAGTAGCCATATTGCCATCACTGGACAATGGCGCCGGCTGTTGTAGCGAAATCATCGCGCTGCTCATGGTAGTTGCCATCTCCGTCGTTACTTTTTTACTCTCCATCACCCGATATGTTCACTTTACACAGTTAAATCACTGCAATCCTTGGTAAACCACACCTGACACCATGAAGTATTTTAGAATAAGGAGCTAGTAAATAAGACATCATGTCCGAATTGCAACTGCCTATATTTCACAATGTGGGTAATACTATTTTTACAGAGTCTACCTTCATTTATAAATACTACAACATGTTGGCCATGAATTCCACCATTAACCGTGTCACTAAAGCGAGTCCTCTTGAATTGAAACGGTAAGGTGGCCAGACCTTTAAATTTAATGACAATAGATGACAATGACGAGATTGATTTGGATGCAATGAGAGAGCAGGGCCCTATTTCACCACGCTGACAGGTGCGACAATTGTCAAGAAAATTTGACAATTGTCAAGCTGTCTGTTTCACCACGCTGATAGGTGGGACAAATGTCGAAACAGACTTGTCACGACAAAAGTATCTAAGGTAGAAATTGTCAAGTTGCTATGATTATTGTTTTTGCATAAGTAAATCTTGCCTAAAGCACACGGCGTACTATTTGAAACGCGTCGACGACGCGCGTTCTACATGGTTTCATAATCCACTAAGCAGTTTGATTGCGGTTGTCACAAACGTCACAAACAAACTGCTCCATGGAATGCAAAACGCGCATCCTCGTCGGTGTGTTTCAAATACGCCGTGTGCTAAGGCCCTAGATATTTGATTCCCCATCCCCATAACAAACTGCCAACTCTCTTTTCAAGAAGGGAAGATTTCCGAAATAAAAACTCCATGTTATAATTATGTCCATATAAAAACGTAAATTATAGAAATTAATATAATATTTTATTCTATGTACAAATTTGACACCTTTTTTTACTCCCTTAATAGTTTATTTCTGGGTTAAAGACGATCATGAAGTCTTCCCAGAGTTAAGTTCGAACGAAATCTATGTCAAATATATATTTACTATGCAGCAGTGTTGGGCATCTAATATATAATTTAACCGAATATTAAAATTACTATTCAAATTGTTTGTCGTTTATCCCAAGTTTTTGTCATCATTAAAGTACAATTAACAGTAACAGGTTTTAATGCAAAAACAAAACGCAGAGAAGTGTTTATATACGCGACTATTGGGCAATTGGCTGTATGGTGAGTGGTGAATTTTTAAAGTCTTCGATGAAATCAAAAGTAAAAAAACAGCCCAGTAAAATTTACTCTTATTTGTATGATAAGTAGGTACGTCATATTCGGAATGCGGGTTATTTGCTATTTGTGTAGTATTTCTATTGCTCGGTTACTAATCGTTACAACATTTTTAGGGTGCCGTAGCCAACTAGGAACCCTTATAGTTTCGTCATATCCGTCTGTCCGTCTGTCCGCCCGCGGCTTAGCTCCGTGATTTTTAGTACTAGAACTACTAGAAAGCTGAAATTTGGCATGATGTGTGTATATGTGTATGTATCACGCCGACAAAATGGTAAAAAAAATTGGGGTACCTCCTCCCGTACACCTAAAGGGGGGTGATTTATTTTTGACATGATCTTGGCCGGTTTTTTTCTAATTTGTGTAAGGTGACACACGTTTTGCATACTGTCAACGGTTTCAACGGAGATGATTAAGACAGGGGAATTTTTCTTTTAATATTCCATGAGCATTTTCAACAAATTTTCTTGTACTTTTAAAAGCTCGCAAAAAACGCTTAACTACTGCCTTTATTGGTATTTGTACAGCATGAATATCTACTAAAATAACTGCATGAGGGAATGGTCTCCAACCATTATCCCACTGCTGAGCCAAAGTGGAATAACGCAACATTCTTGCATCGTGAACGGAGCCCGGCCATCTTGCACTGGCTTAAAAAACTCTAGGTTGGGCCCATAAAAACCATTGCATCATTTTGTCTAGGCGAATCGATGGGTATTATTAACGTCCCGTCGACAACTTATGAATATGATATGGTGGCGGCGGTTTACTATCATTTCACAAAAAAACATTTGACAAAATAAATAATCATTTAACAAATGGTCATTCGACAAATATAATACATTTCACAACTGCATCATTTCACAAATTCTTCATAACTATCACAAATGGTAATTAGACAAAAAGTTTTTTAATTTCGACTTTAAATGTATTAACTAACTACTCAATTATTTACCACTGTTTTCACACCAAAGAATAATTTTCAATTCATTCCATCCATAATCATGTAATCGTTTAGATTTTAAAATATAACAATAAATATCACAAAAAAAATTACGGAGTCAAAAATTCCGGTAAATCACTACCCCGATTTTATTATCCAATTTTTTTCGTTAAACGCAAAATTAGTAATTGCAAAGGAAAATTTATCCGTTCTTTATAATTATATTCTTCTGTGTAAAAACTCGTCTAAACCGCTATCACCATCACTACTACTACTGCTTCCGCAGACAGCCGTTTCGTAAAATTAACAACGAAAACACTACAATTGTAACGCTAGCCTGACACAGCCTCGATCCCATGTCAAAAATTACCGACATATCTACAAATATGTCGAGTTGGAAAAATGATTCATGTTTCACAACACAATTGTCATAAGGACAATTCTAACAAAATGCTTGTCATGTTTATAAGCACTTCTATACAAAATAATTTTCAAAATTGTCATTTATCACCTGTCGCTTGACAATTGTCAGCGACATATGTCGAATTGTCAGCCGACATATGTCGCTGACAATTGTCAACTTGGTGAAATAGGGGCCTGGCATCACGGAATATAGTTGAAAGTTCCGAATATGACAAAAATCGGTTTGACAGTACAAAAGCTAAGATTCAAAGTTGTGTAGTAGGTGATTATGTTTTAATAGAAAATGAGGAGAGAAATCAATTAAAACTTGATCCAAAATTCAAAGGACCGTTTAAAGTTATTGAGGTGTTAGATGGAGACAGGTATGTGCTAAAGTCACTTACATCGAATAGAACATACATATATCCCCATGATAGAATCAGAAAAATCCCTGAACAACAGGTTCCCACTGAAATTGATATTATATGTGACGATGACGATGATGATAATGCCACTGTTTCGAGTTAGTTGTGTGAGTAATTATGATAATAATTGTTTTGATTTCAATGGACCGAAAGACCCGATGGACTGGGTATTGTTGTGGCCTCATCAGAAGTGCCGGAGCATGTAAGAGGTGCACGTTGACTGCTTTTTCTGCGCAGTATACTCTTTGCGAGGAGTAGCACTTACGCGGCTGTGATGGTTACCTTCTGACGATGGGTTCACTGTTAATTTAACATGTGCCGATGGACTGGCTCGTGCCGATGGACTGGCACATCTTACTTTATCACCTGCCGATGGACTGGCAATTTGGTTTTACTGTTGTGAAGAATGATTCTACACATGGGATACATTTTCTCGCTAAGATTTGTTGATGGCTAACGTGTTTTATTAACCACATGGCATGATCATGATCTAATTTGATGGCTGAAATTGTAATGTTTTTTTTTGTTACTGATTATTTCATAGGGTTTATATCAGGTTAGCCGAACGGATTACCTTTCGATTATTTCTTTGTCCACAGATAACACACCCGAGGACGGGTGAAGGTCAAGACGGCCGTGTCGAATTGTGAGGGCGGCGCCACCAGTCGGCAACGATTTAATATTTTTCTCAAAAATTGCATGTAATGTTTCCTTACCATCGCTAGATAGACTACTGTAAGTGGAACATACCGAAGACTTTTTAGAAGTGTCCAGTAAACAACGAGATTTTAAATTTGGAATCAATATTTGTCCAGTAAGTAAGTATGTAATTCCTATTACGTATAAAGATATTTGAATATCGAAACACGATTTACATCGTCACCGACCTATAAAAAAACTAAGGATGTGAAGGCGATGAGGTCGTATATCAATGTAAAAAGGATGCATTCCAGAAATTGTTTTAATTATAAGTACAGTGCGAGAGCAAATTGTAGAAATTAAACAGTGGCGTCCCTTTTTCATAGATTAAATAGAAAGAGACGACATTGCAGTCGTATACACTTGCAATTTACACTACGAGCAAATGTAAAATAAAAAGAGGTTAGTACTATTGGCAGTATAAACGTAACTCAAGATGCATATTTAAAAAAAAAAGTAGCGACAAGGTTTAGTGCGGAAGTTTGTATGCAGCGTTTAGTTCATAATTGTGCTGTGTAAAATGACAATGATATTTCGGAATTTCTTCCTTTTTTGTGTCGTTTAGAAAAAACCTCGGAGTTAAAACTGAAGGTAAGCTTTATGATATGAAAATTAGTTAGAAAATACAACAATGTATAACAATAATTAAATTTTATCTTTAAGACTTAGATTTGTAAGACAGTGCAAATAATTAAACGCAGTATTTATAAAAAAAGAAATTAAGGCGGGATTTAAATTAAAAGACAAAAATTTCAAATTTGTTTGTGTGATCTATTATAATAATTCAGCAAAAATGAGTTCAGACGAGTGATTCCGAATAGACGGCACTCCTCCATACTTAAAAGCGGAGGCAGAGTTAGCTAAAATAATTTACTTCCGACTAAATCCAAGGAGATATAAAAAAATACAAGAGATTCATTGAGGTCGTGTCCGATGCGCGCAGCGAAGTGGACGCATCGATGACTAATTAATTATTTAATTGTGAAATTAGCGCGGCTCGACCGCTGCCTGTAGTTAAACAATGGGTGACCGTAAAAGTGAGCCCATTGTCAACGGGATCCTCGCCTTTCTGCAACAGAAGCTGCTGCGGGAAGGTCAGATGGATGCGGTGACTGCTGTTCAGATCTGTTCGTCACGTTTTAGTGTCGACGAAATCTGCGCTGCGAAGAAGGTGCTGTTCCAGTCTCTCGGGATTGTCGGCACATTTGTACCTCATCGCAGAGAAGATAAAGCCGGAAAGAAGACCCTCGATGACATCATTGAAGTCCTGAGGGAGAACGAACGCGACATGCCTGAGTTCGTGGCGACGGAGGGCTCCAGATTGCCATCCAATACGCCAGACCATGTCGACGTGAGCTGTCTGCTGAAAGAAATTGTGGCTCTTAAAGCAGGCATGGCAGAAATTGTAAAGAAATTTGACAAATCACAGGCCGTTATTGACGTGTTGCGCAAAGAAATCATCCGATTGCGCGACGGTGCCCCTGAAACGCGGTCAGTGACGGCGTCAAATTTCAAGAATAATGACCGGTCGTCAAATGCCAACTCGGTCAATTCGCGTGTAGCTGACACTGCGCAAAGCGATGTCACTGTGCATGCCGAACCGCGGCCCCCCTGCCCCCTCCTCGCTGGGCCTCCCGTCAACGCTTCATCGCAACCACGTCGTCGTTTTGCTGACGTCGTTTCTGCTGGTGAGCCTGTTCCAGCCCGCCGGAAAGCCGCGCCCTCAAAAGCGCGTGAAGTTCGGGATCCTCCAAAAGAGGAAACCCCTCGCACTAGTGTGGACAAGGAGGGTTTCACAACGGTGTCAAGAAAGCGTAAGATACGCAAGAGTCAGTGTGGTACTGCAGAACCGGTTGGTTGTGGTCTGCGGGTCTCCACACCGAGCAAGGCGCTGTACGTATCGCGCCTGCATCACACTGCCACCGCTGAAGAAGTGACGCAGTATGTTCGCCAGAAAACAGGCTACTCGCTGAGGGTGTTCCAGTTGCATTCACGCCACTACGTGCACTTCAGCTCGTTTGTAGTGCGCGTGCCGCGGCCGCTCCAGGAGACCATCGCGTGTGCTGATTTCTGGCCGAAAGGTGTCGTGTTTCGTCGGTTCCGGGGCAACCTACCAAATCCAACACCCGAGATGTCGGAACAACGGGGCCACTCCGTTTCGCCGTCAAAATAAACATCGGTTCATAACGCATTGGTGTAAACTGTAATGTTATGTAACCTGTTTTTCAATAAATAAATTAAATGGAAGGAAGAAAATCAAGTTAATAGTTGGTCAGATAATGTAAGATAAAGGTCTGAATATTTCAACAATCTTTCTGAGACAATCGGATGGCTACAAAGGAAAGAAATCACAAACATTCAGCAGCAAAATATAGAAAAGTTCTTAAATCAAGCTCTAGATGATAAACAGTTTGGCGATGAAGGTAATATAAATGCTGCCACTATTTGATAAAGATATAACTATATCTTTTATCCAAGTATAAACTCATAATGATTTTTGTTATAGGTTGTTATCATGGGAGTTAATGGTGCCTGCGACGACGAATATCACAATGTGTAATAATAAAAATGGGATATACCTAACAAAAATATTCATTGGAAAATGGCCGAATATGAATGTCACCTATAAAATATAATTTTAATCTAATTTTCTTGTTTAATTTTTGAGAAAAGCACTATACTTGCTTCGACCGTAAGAGCCATCCTGGCCTCGTATTATATCCGGACCTCGCCTACGACTCGGTCCGTCTAATTCCTACTCGGCCGGTATGGCTTACTTACTGGTCTCTGCCGTAATGTACTATTGATTATTCTTTTTTTACTGCGGGTATCACCGTACATTGAAATTCTCTTTCTTACTTGTTAAAGCTGCCAACAGATGGCGACGCGCTCAGACGCTACAACACATGCTACAACAGCTGACAGAGGCAAGCAGAGTAGTCGGTCTTACCATAAATAAATCAAAAACTAACATAATGACAAACAGAGAAGAAAAGACCATAGTAGTAGATAACGAAAATATAGAATATGTACAGAACTATACTTACCTAGGACAAATTATAGCATTCAAACACCAGACGACTTTAGAAGTAGAGATAAGAGTATCAAGTGCTTGGAAGAGATTCTGGTCGCTTAAGGAGATACTTAAGAGTAAGCACTTTCCAATGTCAGCCAAGAAAAAAGTTTTTAACTTGTGTATCCTCCCATGTATAACCTATGGTTGCCAAACTTGGGCTTTACTCAGAAACATCTCCAAAAGCTTAGAACCTGCCAGAGAGGTATAGAAAGAAGTATGATGAACATCACATTAAAAGATCGTAAAAGAGCCGAAGAAATAAGAACAAAAACAAAAGTAGAAGATGTAATTAAGAAAGTAAGAAAGTTAAAATGGCAATGGACAGGACATATGACACGAGATAGTAAGGAAAAGTGGACTAAAATAATTACAGATTGGCAACCACGAGACGGTCACAGAAAAAGAGGTAGACCTGTTAAAAGGTGGATGGACGACATCAAGCAGGTGGGGGGTGCCACCTGGACCAGGAAGGCCATTGATAGGGATGAATGGAAGCAGCTGGGAGAGGCCTATGTGTCGGAAGACACGCCGAATACTGATCCGATGTGTTAGTTTTAAGTTTTAAGTAGATATGTATTTTAGTTTCGGCAATAAAGGCTATAATATAATAACAATATTTTTGTGATTGGTTGTAATCTAATTTGTTAGGTTGGTAGACTGGAAACGCAAGCGATTGGCTGACAGCTTTTCCCCCTCGCTTGGACATGGCTCTTGGCGGGAATTGAACTCCACGTGGTCGAGTTGGATTTAGTTTTGGACACACTTTACTTTGGTTCGTGATTGAGTAAACATCTCCGCCAAGAGACTTGTCTGTTTCCGTGCCGCCATAAGTTATTCTTAGCTTACAATTATTAAGTAGGCCGTTACGCTAATTAAGTTTAAACTTTATTGTGTAATTATCGTGAATTACAATAGTGTACAGTGATGGTTGTAAATAAAAGACAGTGACTGTGCGAATAGTGTTTCTTTCTTCTCGTGGTCAAATAACCTATCGCTATGTCCGATGTCCCTGAAAGCGCCCAGTTTCCCGCCCCGGCTGTCCATGATGCGACATATATTTTTTGTCGAGTCGGTTGCACGAAAGTTGAAATGGCAAAAATATGGGGGTTGAAAAAGTAAAAAAATATATACATATTTCAACCACTTAAAAAATAATCGCGAGACTGACAGAGGTAATAGTGTAATATTTTACTTGTAAAAAGTTGAACTTCCTTTCCTCCAAGAGTCGTGGACAGTAAAGAAAAGTAGGACAGTGGATAAATGTTTTTCAAACATTGCTTGGATTCTCAGAAACACATCGTAAAATATATTTGCAGAGCAATTCAAAGAAAGACTATCTGCCGTCGTGTTGGTGATCGCTCGGACTCAAAGGAATGTATTCCTCTTGGAGATTCCGATTAGATTCGTGAATTCCTTCACCTCATTGACTGGTCTAGGCATGAAGCTGGAGGGTACGGCAGTTTACATAAAGACCCTGATCGATACTGATTAAGTCGCCAAAGAAATCCGATGTCGCCATCTTATCAGCGACACCCGAAACTCTTGATAAGCAAATACTAAAACTGGTCGGTTAATTGATACCGAGTATTACATCCAAAGTTTTGAGAACCTTCCATCTTGTTAAATTCGCATTTTGCTAACTTTTTAGCTCATCAATATCACAGAATAAAAGTCTACATAAAGTTCTCTCTTTGAATCTTCACATAAACAACGACAACGTGGCGGTTGGCCCAGTTTGTAGTGCACCTGCCTACTGAGCCGGCGGTCCTGTGTTCGAATCCCGGCCAGGACAAATGTTTGTGTGATCAACTCGAATATTTGTTCTTGGGTCATGGATGTTATATACGAGTATATATTATATTTATCGTCGTCTAGCACCCGTATATTTAGTACAAAAGCTGTGCTTAGTTTGGGACTGGGTCACTCTTTGTAAGATTGTCCCATAATATTTATTTATTTCATTTTATTAAATATTTTGCGTCATATTTTGTCATGTAGCATGTCTTACTCGTAGTCTATAGTTATTATTAATGTAAACTAAGTTATTCAATAAATATCTAATCTAATTTGAATAACATCCATGCTCCGTGATGCGTGTTTCGGCGAGCTTATTGAACTAGAGCAGAAAACTGGCTGTATACCCAAATACCCATTCCCATCGTTCTTCATTACCGGATAGTAATCACAACGCAGGTATCAACGACCCATCGAAAATCTGCAGGTAATAACGACCTATAAATTGAAAGTCAATTTTTACGCTTCCTGTACTATTCTAGATATAGATAGCTGAAGCTACGCACACGTTGGTTCCTAGACCATCATTTACTTTTGCGATAGTGTGTGTGAAAGTGCAAAAAAGAGACAAAATAACCCAGTTTGTGCGGAGACAGCGTGGGTGCAGTTCACGTCGTACTAGGCCTTAATCCATCAGGTAAAGCACGTGACTTTTCTACTTAAGCGATTTATTCGAATACGTGAGTGCTATACTTTTTGTTGTGTTATTAAATATGTTCCGTTGAGTGTCAGTTCTGGATTTCATACCACATTTTATTGAAAAAAAAGCTATATTAAACGATAAAACCTTAAAATAAAATAGGACGGTCTTAGCTTCATCAGTTTTAGTTGTGGCAGCTATCGCCGAGTCATAAGTCGTTAATGGCCTCAGCATAGTGTTTCGGTTTTTTCTATATTGTGTTATTATATGACAATAACACAGGTAGTTCAATAGACCAATTGAAATTCAAACATCTGTTCTTTGTCAAAATGTATAAGCGACCTACGTATTGTTGTCTACTTTCTTTTTTATTACGCTTTTATTTTAACCAATATTGACATATTTTTGGAAGGTCGACTTATGCATCGTCACATTTATAAATATTTGTTTTTTGTTTAAAACTGTATGCATGGGTACATATTTCTTGTTATATTTATTCATTACGATCTGATTTATAGTCAGAAGGTGTAACTTAATAATAAATACCTACTTTTTATGAGTCGCTAATACATCATATGTTTGCACTTACAAATTTTATTACCGACCCATAAGTCGTTAATGGCCTCAGAATAGAGTTTTGTTTTTTTTCTCTATTATGTCATTATATGACAATAACACAGGTATTTTAATAGCCCAATTTAAATAAAAACATCGGTTATTTGTAAAAATATATTAGCGACATACGTATTGTTCTCTACTTTCTTTTTTATCACGTTGTTAATTGAACTAATAATGACATATTTTTGGAAGGTCGATTCTTGAATTGTTACATTAAAAATTATTGTTTTTTGTTTAAAACTGTGTGCATGGGTTCATATTTCATGTTATATTAATTCATTACAATCTGTTTTAAAGTCAGAAGGTGTAACTTAATAAAAAATACCTACTTTTTATGAGTCGCTGATAAATTATATGTTTGCACTAACAAATTGTATTAGCGATCCATAGGGGTCGGTAGTAGCAACAGTAAGAAGCTATTACCGATCGTTTATAGATTATTGTATATCTCACCTACTTTGTGACCGGACACTTTCTTTGTTTTTTTTTTTAAACTGTATGCATGGGTAGGTACATATTTCTTGTTATATTTATTCATTACGATCTGATTTATAGTCAGAAGGTGTAACTTAATAATAAATACCTACTTTTTATGAGTCGCTAAGACATCATATGTTTGCACTTACAAATTTTATTACCGACCCATAAGTCGTTAATGGCCTCAGAATAGAGTTTTGTTTTTTTCTCTATTATGCCATTATATGACAATAACACAGGTACTTTAATAGCCCAATTTAAATAAAAACATCGGTTCTTTGTAAAAATATATTAGCGACATACGTATTGTTCTCTACTTTCTTTTTTATCACGTTGTTAATTGAACTAATAATGACATATTTTTGGAAGGTCGATTCTTGAATTGTTACATTAAAAATTATTGTTTTTTGTTTAAAACTGTGTGCATGGGTTCATATTTCATGTTTTATTAATTCATTACAA
Source organism: Apotomis capreana (assembly GCA_947623375.1). Lineage (NCBI taxonomy): Eukaryota > Metazoa > Arthropoda > Insecta > Lepidoptera > Tortricidae > Apotomis > Apotomis capreana. The sequence goes on from OX392499.1 coordinate 1,148,130, forward strand.
TCTGTTTTAAAGTCAGAAGGTGTAACTTAATAAAAAATACCTACTTTTTATGAGTCGCTGATAAATTATATGTTTGCACTAACAAATTGTATTAGCGATCCATAGGGGTCGGTAGTAGCAACAGTAAGAAGCTATTACCGATCGTATATAGATTTTTACGATCGGTGATAGCTGCATAAAAATCGTTAATAGCTTCACAGGCATTTTTGTGAGTCGGTATTAGCAACAATCGACTTCGTCGTTATATAAATTATTTTATACAGTATAGACCTTTATTCAGTAGCCTTTAACATAGAAAATATAGAATTTACACATAATACAAACGTAAAAAAATAACAACGTGAATCTGAGAGCAATCAGCATCCTTAAAAATGATGGTTCATTTTGAAATTGCCTTAAGGGGGTCGGTAATACCTGCGTTTACCTTAACATAATGACAAACAGAGAAGAAAAGACCATAGTAGTAGATAACGAAAATATAGAATATGTACAGAACTATACTTACCTAGGACAAATTATAGCATTCAAACACCAGACGACTTTAGAAGTAGAGATAAGAGTATCAAGTGCTTGGAAGAGATTCTGGTCGCTTAAGGAGATACTTAAGAGTAAGCACTTTCCAATGTCAGCCAAGAAAAAAGTTTTTAACTTGTGTATCCTCCCATGTATAACCTATGGTTGCCAAACTTGGGCTTTACTCAGAAACATCTCCAAAAGCTTAGAACCTGCCAGAGAGGTATAGAAAGAAGTATGATGAACATCACATTAAAAGATCGTAAAAGAGCCGAAGAAATAAGAACAAAAACAAAAGTAGAAGATGTAATTAAGAAAGTAAGAAAGTTAAAATGGCAATGGACAGGACATATGACACGAGATAGTAAGGAAAAGTGGACTAAAATAATTACAGATTGGCAACCACGAGACGGTCACAGAAAAAGAGGTAGACCTGTTAAAAGGTGGATGGACGACATCAAGCAGGTGGGGGGTGCCACCTGGACCAGGAAGGCCATTGATAGGGATGAATGGAAGCAGCTGGGAGAGGCCTATGTGTCGGAAGACACGCCGAATACTGATCCGATGTGTTAGTTTTAAGTTTTAAGTAGATATGTATTTTAGTTTCGGCAATAAAGGCTATAATATAATAACAATATTTTTGTGATTGGTTGTAATCTAATTTGTTAGGTTGGTAGACTGGAAACGCAAGCGATTGGCTGACAGCTTTTCCCCCTCGCTTGGACATGGCTCTTGGCGGGAATTGAACTCCACGTGGTCGAGTTGGATTTAGTTTTGGACACACTTTACTTTGGTTCGTGATTGAGTAAACATCTCCGCCAAGAGACTTGTCTGTTTCCGTGCCGCCATAAGTTATTCTTAGCTTACAATTATTAAGTAGGCCGTTACGCTAATTAAGTTTAAACTTTATTGTGTAATTATCGTGAATTACAATAGTGTACAGTGATGGTTGTAAATAAAAGACAGTGACTGTGCGAATAGTGTTTCTTTCTTCTCGTGGTCAAATAACCTATCGCTATGTCCGATGTCCCTGAAAGCGCCCAGTTTCCCGCCCCGGCTGTCCATGATGCGACATATATTTTTTGTCGAGTCGGTTGCACGAAAGTTGAAATGGCAAAAATATGGGGGTTGAAAAAGTAAAAAAATATATACATATTTCAACCACTTAAAAAATAATCGCGAGACTGACAGAGGTAATAGTGTAATATTTTACTTGTAAAAAGTTGAACTTCCTTTCCTCCAAGAGTCGTGGACAGTAAAGAAAAGTAGGACAGTGGATAAATGTTTTTCAAACATTGCTTGGATTCTCAGAAACACATCGTAAAATATATTTGCAGAGCAATTCAAAGAAAGACTATCTGCCGTCGTGTTGGTGATCGCTCGGACTCAAAGGAATGTATTCCTCTTGGAGATTCCGATTAGATTCGTGAATTCCTTCACCTCATTGACTGGTCTAGGCATGAAGCTGGAGGGTACGGCAGTTTACATAAAGACCCTGATCGATACTGATTAAGTCGCCAAAGAAATCCGATGTCGCCATCTTATCAGCGACACCCGAAACTCTTGATAAGCAAATACTAAAACTGGTCGGTTAATTGATACCGAGTATTACATCCAAAGTTTTGAGAACCTTCCATCTTGTTAAATTCGCATTTTGCTAACTTTTTAGCTCATCAATATCACAGAATAAAAGTCTACATAAAGTTCTCTCTTTGAATCTTCACATAAACAACGACAACGTGGCGGTTGGCCCAGTTTGTAGTGCACCTGCCTACTGAGCCGGCGGTCCTGTGTTCGAATCCCGGCCAGGACAAATGTTTGTGTGATCAACTCGAATATTTGTTCTTGGGTCATGGATGTTATATACGAGTATATATTATATTTATCGTCGTCTAGCACCCGTATATTTAGTACAAAAGCTGTGCTTAGTTTGGGACTGGGTCACTCTTTGTAAGATTGTCCCATAATATTTATTTATTTCATTTTATTAAATATTTTGCGTCATATTTTGTCATGTAGCATGTCTTACTCGTAGTCTATAGTTATTATTAATGTAAACTAAGTTATTCAATAAATATCTAATCTAATTTGAATAACATCCATGCTCCGTGATGCGTGTTTCGGCGAGCTTATTGAACTAGAGCAGAAAACTGGCTGTATACCCAAATACCCATTCCCATCGTTCTTCATTAGCGGATAGTAATCACCTGATGGATACGGTGCACCGCCGGTGACGGATGGCTTGCTACAACGTCCATAATTCCGTGGAAAATTTCGCCAAATTACGCTGCATCATAAATTAATGACTATACGTAAAGCGTAGTAGTGTTGTATTTTGAAAGAAAAGTCGGTGTCTATTGAAATAAGACAATTTAAATATAATCCAATTAAATTGTTTATTTCAATAGAAACCGAACTTTTCGTATATATTAATTTTGTGCAAACTACCCATTTTATAAATATGCATCACTACATAGTATAAAACAAAGTTGCTTCCTGCTTTCTGTCTGTCTGTCTGTCCCTATGTACGCTCAGATCTTTCAAACTATTACGCAACGGATTTTGATGCGGCTTTTTTAATAGATATAATAATTCAAGAGGAAGGTTTATATGTAATAATAATAGATGCATAGTATATTTGGTATCAGCATTGCACCTGTGCGAAGCCGGGGTGGGTCGCTAGTTAAAAATAAAGGTAACATACATACATAGCAATAGCAACATACATGTCTGATGGGCCTAATGTGTAAACTATCTACCAGCGGTTCACTACAAGGCTTACTGAGGAGTTCGGTTACTATTAGTTTCATTAGATTTTCGCTGATTACCGGCGTTAGGTAGTATAGTCTTCAATAATAACTATAAAGCCAAAATAACTATACGATAAGATTCAATGGAGAAAGGATCTGTCATATCTGGCATACGATATGTCATCTTGAGTTAAGTCCAAGGGTCGATTTGTTCTGTTCTAAACACAATTATACTCGATAGTTATAGTAAAATAAACAGATTTCCGCTTACAGGTGTATCTGTACAGTAAGGTTAAGGAAATGTTCCATTCAGTTTGACCAAAGAATAAAGCTAACGCATTTTATACACTCTTAAAGCATTTTGCTTTTGGAACGGGCGGCTTGTTTAACTTTATCAAAAGACTGCGCGCTTTAATACATTTCCAGTGGATACACTTCTCAGTAGTTTTCCATTTAATTGATTACGATTTTACGAGCAGTTAGAGTTAGTTCCCTCAGAAATTAAAGTTTGAAACTTTTATAAGAGTTAGATACTTGTTTTTAGGCTTTCAATAACTTAGGTCCGCTTCTACGAGCAGCTATGTACCGATTTAAATATAATAGGCGTGAGAAAAAGGTTTCTGAGGATTTCAACCAATTCTATTTTTTATTGGGATTAAATATGTATTTTTTTGGGATTTCTATTTATTTGGGACTAATTACAGTTAGACTGCTCTAAAAGTCAAAAATTGGGCAAGTGCGAGCCCGACTTGTGCATGAAGGGTTCGGTACCTATACATATATATAATCTATAACAAGTTTGTTGTAAGGGAGCCCCCTTAAATATTTATTTTATTTTATTTTTAGTATTTGTTGTTATAGCGGCAATAGAAATACATCATCTGTGAAAATTGCAACTGTCTAGCTATCACCGCTGTTGAGATACAGCCTGGTGACAGACGGACGGACGGACGGACGGACGGACAGCGAAGTCTCAGTAATAGGGTCCCGTTTTTACCCTTTGGGTACGGAACCCTAAAAAGGACCGTCAATGTTCAACATTCCTACAGAGCGTTAAAAACTCTCCATACAAAATGGCCACCTACACGTGACGTCATTTATGGGTTCGGTACCAATATTTGTAAGGGGTCAATAAGTTATTTAAATAAAACAATTTAAACTGATTATATTGCGAATATTAATTATTTGAGCCTCCCTTACGTTTCGGTATCTTTCCAGTTGAAGTCAGCCTTTGACAACGGTAACTGGAAAGTTACTGGAAACTTGGAACTTATTCAGGTACAAAAAACCTTGATGTCCCATTTTGTCACCCTCTGTAAGCGGCTTAAAACAATCGAATATTATACATATTTAACCACCACTATACCCTCATGAAGACACTTCCATTTCGTCTCAAATTAATAATTAAACACCACCAACCACTAAATGCACACTAAATTATAAAACACTGATTAAAATTTACGTAGAGTTGTCTGAGAATAGTACTCGTATTCATTAAGAGGCCTTATTCCTGTTAAATTTGTTTTTTATTTTATTTCGTATGATGATTAATTTATTGATAATTTCAAGTAACTTTTTCACGCAAATCATTGCTTGCAGTCGAAAATAAGTTGAAAAAAAAAAAACTTTTTGAGTAGTTTTTGAAACAAAAATGACCTATCAGTGAAAATTTCAAACTGTAGGTTTCAAATATATATCAATAAATCCCAATAGCCAGGGCTAAGTAAAATGGCTTAATATAAGTAGTAGTATCATCACTACATATAGGTAGTATAAATCAAACTCGCATCTTGCTGTCTGTCTGTCTGTCTGTCCCTATGTATGCTTAGATCTTTAAAACTCCGCAACGAATTTTGATGCGGGTTTTATAATAGATTGAGTGATTCAAGAGGAAGTATATACATGCATAGTATATTTAGCCCCTTACCGCATACGAAGCCATATATGGCAGTTATTAATGTCGACCTTATTGACACCAGGTTAAAGTTCAATTTCTAAAAAAAAAAATTTTATATATGCGGCAAGGGGTTAATAATATCAGCTTTGCACCCGTGCGATGCCGGGGCGGGTCGCTAGTTGATCATATGTTGAGAAACTGTCTAAAACCATCAGCATTTTTGGTCGGATAAGGAGCCTTAAGGGCTCTCGAAGGCCGACGAGCCCGCGGGGAGACGTTAATGAGTCCAATTTAGGTATCTATCGGGTATTGTATGAGTATCTTGCTATTTGTGGGCTTCTATTCTGAAAGTGAGCAGCTGCTTACGCTATCAATAGCCTTTAAATAATTTATTTATTTAAACTTTATTGCACAGATCAAACTAGTACAAATGGCGGACTTAATGCCACAAGGCATTCTCTACCAGTCAACTAAAAGGCTAAACAGAAACATTGAGTTGGTGCAGGGTCTATAACGTTCGGAGACAATTTTGTAAAACACTTTTAGAAATAAATACCTAAAATATACATACTTAAATTTACACGAATAATTAATTATAATATACCTACTACATACATATTAATTCATGTACCCAGTGAAAACACTATTCCAATAATTCATCTTAAAACTGAAGTGTCAGACAGACAGATCAGAAGGATGCTTGCGTAATGCTTGCGTAGCATGCGCTTGAAAATAGGTTTGCTTTGTGGTTGCTTGATGGGGAGTGGCAGATTATTCCAGTCATATTGCCTGGATAGTGGATAGTTAAAGAATTTGACAAAAACCTAGTGCGATGGGGAGGGACGATGAGCGTGAGAGTACGAGAAATGCGGAGAGTACAGCCTGGTCGAGCAGTCACAAATTGAAACCTGGTTCTGAGATAAATTATGTGGCGCGAAACGAAAATTCAGGGCAACCTGGGTTTGATATCGCTTACTTTTTAGGGCTCTGTACCCAAAGAATAAAAAACGGGACCCTATTACTAAGACTCCACTGTCCGCATGTCTGTCTATCACCAGGCTGTATCTCATGAACCGTGATAACTAGAAAGTTAACATTTTCACAGATTATGTATTTTTGCCGCTATAACACCAAAATACCAAAAAACAGAACCAAATAGCTTTTTTTTTATTTAAGTGGGGCTCGCATATAACTAACGTGATCGGTTGCGTTATCTCTGGCGCCATGCATACCAGGTGAAAACTTAACCCCGGATAGACAATGGTGCTCAATGATTTTAGATGGGCAAGGCGGTGGGAATCGGGTTGTATGGGCGAACCTTGTGTCTGATTTGATCACGCCAGGAAACTTCAAGGTTAACTCGCGCCATGACCCGCTTTTTTTGTAGCTTGCTCCCGACATAAAATAAACATTGAACAGAATATTAATTATAATCTATATAAGTCGCTTTTAAATGCATGTTAACATGGAAAAGGGCCCCCACAATCCGCTTAAGTCCACACAAGCTTTAAAAATGTAAGCGTTTTCCTTTTTCTGTATTAATCCATTTCGGATTTCAATTTCGCTGAAACTCTTTCAAGAGCGTGGGTAACGCTAAAGATAATATGGGTAATACCCTCGAGTACGGTGAAAATTTGAGGTGTGACATAGAAACATGTATGTATGAGTATGTAATTTTATTCGCTCAGGCCTCATATGGCAATTAAAAAAACTGAATCGACAGAAAAATACTTACGAAATTTCACGAAAATCAGCGTTTTGTAGGCGACAACACCTGGGCATCCGAAAATCCAGAATTTAAATCTACGAAAGAATTTTTGGCCAAGCTGTAACGGCGCCGCTGCGCTCGTCATTTCTTCATCGTAACCGTAATTTTTATTTAACTTGCAATGTATGTATGTCATGTTTGTTCGGGTGGAATCTTGCTACTCAGTTGTGAAGCAGATAATCTTCAACCGATTGAGCTGAAACTTTTACTGTATAGGCAGGCAAAAAGTATTTTTCACGAGACTGCTCGAAAATGTGGTTATACTCGTAGATGGTCCAAAGTATTCAAAACTGCGTATAAGTTGTTTTGAAAACGGAAAATTGTTGTCGTGTTAGCTAGGCTCATAAATGGAAAGTTTACAGAGATTTTAAAGTAATAGAGTACTTACGATTTTTTAAAATATATGTCAGAAAAAGACATATTGTGCAATCGTCTAAATTAATTTCATTTTAAACTATTGGCATTGCGTCACCCGGCAGTAGATTGTGGTATTTTCACATAAAAAAATGAAACATTACATAATTCACTAGTTTCATATTTTTTACGATTTCATAATTTGACAAATACAGTCACCTACGTAAGTTTACGCGCTTCCCCAGCAACTCTAGCACAACCGTGAGACGCTCGTTTCTCGTGCGAGAAATATTACTCATCTCTTTCTTCACAGTACTCTAAGAGAGTGATGGACGATGCCATGTCGCGCGACAAGTCGTGAAGCCAACTTGTGCTATATAGACGGGCAGCTCGAATTCCAGCGAAACGCGATATAAATGGCTCTTTTGTATCGAATAGACTCGTCTATTAACCGACATGACAGATTGAGGTTCACTTGACGAAGGGTCAACGACCGCCAGTGGGGGTGGATTTGAAAATAACGATGACTGCGCGTTTCGGATATCGCGCCACCAGAAAACGGGCGCCACTTCACTATTAGAATAGGATATAAAAAGCTAAAACGACGCAAAAATCGGCCAAGTGCGAGTCGGACTAGCGCACGAAGGGTTCCGTACCATCAAATAAAAAACGGCAAAAAGATCACGTTTGTTGTATAAGAGATACTTAAATATTTTAATCCGTATTTAGTATGTGTTTTTATAGAAGCAACAGAAATATATCATCTGTGAAAATATCAACTGTCTAGCTATTAGGTACGGTTCATGAGATACAGCCTGGTGACACACACGGACAGTAGAGTCTTAGTAATAGGGTCCCATTTTTACCCTTTGGGTATGGAACCCTAAAAATCACTCTAATAATAAATTCTTAAGATAGGTACATCCTAAGTTAAGTTCATATTACTGTAATAGTTAAGAAAGTTTATGAAAAAAAATACCTATACTGAATGTTGAGTTTCTTTCGGCGTTTCTTCTCATCAGTGGTTGACAACAAGAGGAGTCTTGTGAAATGCCATGTAAAAGTGCCCTTGTAGCCTACTTGCAGAATAAAGTTCATTATGAATAATAATAAGATTAATAAGTTATTATTTATATATTTTTTGTTTTTTTAAGCGTGTGGTGTTAAGTAAATAACAAAACGAATAATAGTTATTTGTTATGCAAGGCTGCAAAGTTGTTATTTGGCGCGAGTGTTGAAATTGAAAGCTGAGCGAGCGAAGGAATCTAAGATTGAACCATGAGCGAAGCGAATGGTTCAAAGATAGATTCCTGAGCGTAGCGAGGCTTTCAAGACACGAGAAGCTAAATAATTTTGCAGCCATGCGGAACACACAACTTTTCACCTCACTACAGCGAGGAAAGAGCAAGATTCAAGAAAAACGATTAAAACATAAAAATAATCATATTTAATTTTGCCTTCTATTTAACATATCAAATTTAAAACATAACAAACTCAAATCCAAACCAAATAAATACGAGAGAAGCACACATATTAAAAATTAAAAGTAATATGGCCGTAATTTTTATTATCGTCGTGTATATTTTATCGTTGAGTTTTTCTTAAGCACTGTTATATTATATTTGTATTTGAAACTACTTGACACATTAGTTGTGAATGTGGGAGAATGGCATTCATGGAAGGATTAGTTGGCCACTTCGAAGTATTTTCCATAACACTTGCTTTGGAAGTTATTGGACGATGGGATCCGAACAAGATTATTTCGGCTTTAATAAATAAATAAATAAAATAAAAAAAATGTATGTAATGGTAAATTACTTATCGTCTCCAAATATGTGGTAGTCCACATGGAAAAGGACCTTATGGCGGGAATGAGTTATCTACAGAAATGAAATCTAGAATCATATACCTAGCTATATTTCACGAATCAACCTCCTAGCTTTTTTAGTTATTTTATTATAATGTTTTAAAGTTGATCCATCGATATCTTCAGTTTCGAGAAAATTACAGTTAAAGTTTGGAGTCCCAAAAACCTAACTTATAATGCGAAGTTATGGAGCTGATGGTATATTACAATTGACTATGATGTAATCTACCGGAAAATCACATAATATGTACAAGAGCTTTCCTACTTTAGGAGCTAGTGACGCCCAAACACAACAAGGTGCAAATTATCGATAATGGATTGAAAACACATTAACTCCCAGATTCTACGATATTTTTTGTTGAAATGTCACATATAAATAAAACTAAAATATCTAGATTGCAACATTTTTTTCAATTTTTTTTCTTCATTTCAATTATTTTATGAAAAATAGACTCTTGAAGCAAAATTCTAACACGTAGTCATAATAACGTCATAAAGTTTACATATATCAACATAATTATCAGCTTTACAAACATAATTTGCCTTAAATCTAAAAGTTTTAACAATTTTTAGTTACGTAGAGACGGTATCATTTTCGCCATACTTCAGATAAAAGGGACCTTATGGAGGTCACTAAACTCAATTATGTAATCAAAACATGAAATATCAATATTTTAGTGCAATTTCGCAGTAATTTTAATTGCAACTAATTTAACAGCGATATTAAAGAGCAAAAATATAATTGTTAAGCGGTTAGATTTCAAATCAACGTTAAAAAACTTTAGTGAGAAGAAGAGATTTAATAAAAGGGCCCTTATGGCGGCCTTTAGCAAAAGTGACTTTAAGGCTCGTTTGTTATATTTTTAAAGACTATTTTCTTTATATATCTTTCTTATGTGATGCACACAAAGCAGCGAACTCATTTTTGTTACTATTAACGATGGGACGAGACTCTACAGCGGGCGGAGGAAAGATAAAAGAAGGCGGCTACCCAGCAATTCACTTTGAAATTGCCGACAGTCGCAAATCGGTTCTATTCTTGTATTTAAGTAATAATAATATTTGTTAACACAAAATATGTATTTTGAAATGCATAATATGCAATCTACATTGTTACGTATGGTACGGTCTGCAAACAGCAAAGTTATTTCCTCTGCATTATTCCCATGCGGAAATGCAAAAGGAATAATGATATATTTATTGACTGTACGTAATTACCCACCAGTTGTTAATTCTGATTCTGATGAATAAGGATCTAAACAAAATGATTTTATTGTGTAATTAAGTCATCCCGCCATAAGGTCCCTTTTCTACTAAACTTAACAGGGATTTAAAACCCATAATATATTGACGTATATAAAAGTGAGTTAATTGAAAAGATAGTATAAATAACGTTCTTTTTATTAGAGCCATAAAAAAAATACGATTTTCTGACACATTTCACAAAACTTCGATTATCTCGGAAACTAAATGCCGCCATAAGGTCCCTTTTGATTTGGATCGTCACATATTTATAACAAATCCTTTCTCGTTTTGATGCAGGCTTTTAGCATTAAATAAATACTCCAAATTGGGCTTAACTTTCTTGTTTTCCATATTTCTATTAAGTAAGACAACAGTATGTATTCTCCACATAACAAATTTACGTTGTTTACGTGAATTGTGAAAACTTCCAACTTTTTAATTATTATTTTTTTCTTGGGTGCGTTCAGAAATTACACTCTTATGTTCCAACTTTTCTAGCAAATAAATATTAAAATTTGTGTTGTATTTAATATATTTAAAATATGTAAATGAAACTGAAATACGTACTATTAATATATATAAACATATTCAACATAAAATAAAGTGTAGAAAAAATAAAAACTAAAGATCTGTAACCACAAACCAGGTTTCTGGACGTGATATGGTAGGTGTATTTAAAAAAAAAAAGAAGTATTCAAACGTACATATGATTTTAGCTGGCCTGACCAGATCGCCCTTTATTAGCGTGTGTTGATTGGAATTCGAAGTTTTATCGACTGATGAAATCAGTAACGCGTTGAAGCAGTCTTTAATATAAAAAAGTTACATGCACCACAGAGAATCGAAATCGTCGTGTTCGAAATTTAAATGACTTTTGCACGCTAGCGGATAAAATAGACTTTTGCACGCAGATTTCGCCCTATAAACGGAGGTTTTCCGAGCGAGTGAGGTGAAAAATAGTTTTCAAATACGCCGTTAACATTACAACCTCTTTGCCATGGTAGATTTACAACCTCGTCTTGCTCCTTCCTAAAGACTTGTCTCACAAACATCGGAATAAAGAGTCCCATTTAGCGTCGCGAGAATGAATGATGGACACTTTGCGAAACTTATTGCTACGTTTTTTTCGCCAGAACTAGAACGTAATCGGATATCGCGGCCTGTCTCTGTGACATGACAATAATATTTCGTTAAGGGTTAAAATATAATAATATTTTAACAAAACGAGACTTTATCGTTAGACCTGGGAGACTCAAATATACGCGATGTCAATAGATTCATTTTTTTATAGGGATCGAAATGTCTATATGACTACCTACGTACACTTATTGTTGGACTACTCTGAAAGTCAAAAATTACAGTCAAAGTTAAACATTCCTTCGGAGCGCTAAAAACGCTCGATACAAATGGCCACCTAATGACGCCATTATATGTTATGGGTACCAATATTTTGCATGGAGACTACAAGTAATTTGCAATTTTCACCGTAATTCGGTTGTCATACTCGTACAATTACTGTTATGAAGTCACATATTTCAAAAAATATGAATAATATTTTTATTTTATTTTTTGTTTCATGACATAATGATCGATAGATAGATAAAAACTTTATTTTATATATTGAGCTAATTTTATTCGTATAACTAATGCTGCAGAATTTGACATCAGTCGTCATCCCAATTAAGGTTACCGAGATGATTCCAACCTTGAAATTAAACTTATATATATATATATATATATATATATATACTTACTCTAATTGTTAACATATTCTCATAATACACAAATCGAGTGCCAAAGTGTTTGTGTTACAGCCGGGAAATAGGCTAAATCAAAAGGTTTTATGTCATTGGGTAACTGTTGGGATTTAAGTTCTTTTGTTACTGAACTTGTTACCGCCATTAGGAATCTGAGAACTAAGCTGAGTGCTTCTAAAATTACAAACATGGTTGAACGCGGGGAGTTTAAGCTGACGGATTAGATGTATTAATATTAGCGGCTTGCCCCGGTTTTGGTGGGATATAGGTGCGTAGGTATATATTACGTGATTTTTTCTTAAAATAGCATTTCTCATGTACAAAGCACAATGTAGACGACAACCGCGTCCGTCGGCAATCGGCTACACCGGCAACTCCGAAACTCAGGGATGAGTAAGGGAGCGAAAACGGACTGTAGGCTAGGGCCTAGCCTAGCCTAGCCTAGCCGCTAGGCTAAGGTAAAACGGACGAGTACGAAAACGCAAACTAAAATCAAACGATATATATTTACACAAATTAACAAAACAACAACGGATAGGAGTAACACAAATTATAGTCTCTGTTTATACAATTAACACTAAATTGCCGACCGACGGTACTACGCTAAACACTAAACAAAGTAAATTCGCGGACCGATGGTACTACGCTAAACTGAATACAAGATGGTTATAATAACTGCGAGTAAACTGAATACTGCCCAAAAGTGTACTGCCTCGATACATAAAAATGGCCGTCCTTTTATTTCAATCGACTAGAGGTCAGGGGGACGCCCGCCATGTCTTTTTAAATTAAATTACAGAAATTGTACATGTCTTATCGTAAAAACAATGTTTGCTATAGATTGACGTCTATATAATTTACAAAATATGAGCGTGTCTACGCTGTGGGAGCTCCCGTCCGTCAGACTGTGAGATGCAAAAATACCTATCAGTTTTTTGTCCCCGGTAAGTGGTTGTCTCGCTCGCACCGTCCGAGATATACTCTTGCCTTGTTACCTTTAAGGCGCTGAGCGCCGCGAACCCGCTCATTTGTGGTTCTGGCGTGCTCTCGGACGGTTGCGGCCGGTATCTAGACACGCGGCAGCGTGTCCAGCCAAGTTCACCGCAGGAACTGGCGAGCAGCAGCCGTGTGTTATATTACACGAACCGTTTGGAGCCACTTTTGACCCCCCAATAACTCCAAATCTATTTAACATAAAAAAATGAAATTTGGCTTATGTATTAAGATCCTTTAGAACAAGTAGAACCCCAAATTTCATTAATATAGGTTAAATAGTTATTGAGATATTAAAGTCCAAAAAACGGTATTTTTATCACTGACTGACTGACTGACTGACTGACTGACTGACTGACTAGTAATCAAAAACCTAACCCACTTCCAGGTGACCTAGAAAGGTGAAATTTGGCATCCAGCTTAGTAATTGTGTGTGTATACATATAAAAATCTAAAACAGTGATTTTTTTATGTTTTTTATTATTATTATTATTGATGGTTGTTGCCTCAGAACTCTGTCATTTATAAACCGATTTCGAAAATTCTTTTTTTGTTTGAAAGATATACTAGAATAGCATATACTTACACTCACACGCACACACTTACACATACATGCACATAAAAATCCAATACGTACTAACCGTTTTGGAAAATTCTTTGTTTGTTCAAAACTTTCAAAAGATGTACTAGAATAGCACACAGAACTAATTAACAAATAATAATTAAGTAATTTACACATCATAATAAATTCTGTACAAAAAGTAATGATATCCCATCAAAAACATAAATGTAAAAAAGAGCCAAGTTCAATATCGCGTGCACTTCGCCGACAAAAGAATTGAGATCTGCAAGGGTGCCAAGTTCTTTGCTCTAAAATTTTTAGATACAAGGACATGCGACATACTCAATGCATTTATTTTACTTGGGGTGTAATTCAATATCAAGACGTGACTTGGCTAGTTTTAAAATATAAATTTATATTATAAATCAAAATCAATCAAATCATTAACCTATTTTCGTAAAGGTAAGTACGCAAGTTAGTGTACGTCTTGGTACTTATACTGTTAGCTTGATAATGAACTATGACTATGAATATGTTACTTTTATAAAATTTAGTTAGTTTATGAAAACTAGCCAAGTCAAATCTTGATATTGAATTACTCCCCAAGTAAAATAAATGCATTGAGTATGTCGCATGTCCTTGTATCTAAAAATTTTAGAGCAAAGAACTTGGCACCCTTGCAGATCTCAATTCTTTTGTCGGCGAAGTGCACGCGATATTGAACTTGGCTCTTTTTTACATTTATATTTTTGATGGGTAATATTAAACGAATTTACTTGTTTTATTATAAGCTATGTTCCTTTTGCATGCCATCTTTGGCTAAACATGTGGAATCACCTAACTGCCATGTTTAAGCAAATAATTAATTTTATTTCATTTCAAAATACACCATGGTATGGAGGAGGGATATAGAATTAAACACCTTAAACCATAAACTCCACCAAATTGACAACAAAACGATTTCTTAATTAAGTTTTACTTTTATGTAGTTTTTAATCTTGCAGTCTGTAGTCTGTATTAAATGAAGGTCGTACATAAACACATCCATTATGTTATGTTGGAGAGGCTCAAATAGATTAAAATTGTTTTGAAAAAAAAATATAACGCAATTCATTCGCAGTACTTATACCTATACTTCACGGGAAAATAACGTTGGCGTGATTCAGAATTCACGCTCTACGGTACAGCAGCATCTACCAGACAATTGAGACAGCTAACTCTTTAATAACAAATTAAACAATCATGTAGATATTGAGTGTCTCCGGTGCTGGTGAATTTCGCTGACACATCCAGATTTTCTCACAAACCAAACAAACCTAACCTAACCTACTAATTTCTACTCAACAATAAAAAAACATGTGAAATTAGTTTCAGTTTTGGATAAATTAAGTAGGTAGGTATTTTCTTCCACCCCTGTACGGGCCTGGTACGGTACAAGAGATCCTAAAGTCCATTAAGAAGAAGATATTAAAGAAAAACTTATTTCTTTTTTTTTTCACGCATAGCTTATTCAAAACGGCGAGACACAAAATGACAAGAGCCAGTAACTTGTTTTAATTTCACCAATATCCTTTGAAAAGTCAAACTGTCAATGACACTCAAAAGCATCTCGAATAGCAAAACAGGTATATATCCTAAAATCATGATTCCGCCGTACTGCCGATATTGCTAAATTGATGATATCGCAAAGCTGCATGGAATTAGCGCCTAGCTTTAGAGAGGCGAGCTGTGTTCGGAAGTGACATTTATGGGCCATATCTCTTCGCTTACCCGGCCGGGCTTGTACATGGTCCCTACGTGGTTTGTAAATATATCTGCGCGTCTACACCCACCTGCAGTACAACTGCGCAATATTATTGCACAGTGCCTTTCTTGTCTTGAATCGAATATTTGGTCGATTAGAGTGAATTTGTCAAATTAGCTTCTTGGTATAGAAGCGAATACGAGCTGTGTTCGTAAGTGACATTTATGGGCCATATCTCTTCGCTTACCCACATATGACGTAGATAATGCTCCAGTATCGTAGAGGTAGAATTATGGAATCAAAGATTTGGTGTGAATGACGTAAATGTGATAGCTCAGTTGGGAGAGCACTACGCAGGAAACGTAGGGTCGCAAATTCGAGTCCTGCTTACATTGCATTGGATCTCATTACATTTTTCTTTCATAATTTACTTTTGTGTCAATATCACTACATGGTATAAAACAAAGTCGCTTCCTGTCTGTCTGCCCCTAAGTATGCTTAGATCTTTAAAACTGCGCAACGGATTTTAATGCGTGTTTTTTATATAGATAGAGTAATTCAAGAGAAAGGTTTAATACATGCATAATTTATCAGCATAGCACCCGTACGAGGCGGGGGCGGGTCGCTAGTTTATTGTAAATATTAACTAAGTTAGGCTGTATATTTCATAATGTCTATAATTTCTTCGCTGCCAAAATAAATAATTATTAAATAGCGCGATTTATAATGATTTTAATGTGAAGACTTAAATTATTTCATCGCCTACTCGGGACGTCGTAAGCGGCTTCCGAGCTCAGGGGTGCAACTCCGAAAGACGAAATTCGTAAAATTCGTTGTCAAATGCCATTTTCATCTCTTTCACTCCATATTAGCGAGACCAGCTACGGGTATACCGTTTGACGACGAAATTTTCGAATTTCGTTTTTCGGAGTAACGCACCTGGTCTTTTGTCGAGAATTTTACTTCGAGTAATGAATTTCCCGTCTGAAAATAGATCTCAGACAAATTTAATTGTGCTAATAAATGGTGGTTAGGTAGCGGAGAGTATTAAGTTTGTATCTCGTTTTATTTTTATTTCTTTTTTTACGAAACGTGGGCGTTAACTTAAACACGGTAAGGGAAGATGACGGCAATGATCGATCATACTAAACTTGCGTTGTTAGGATTCCGTATCTCAAAAGGAAATAACGGAACCTTTATAAGACCACTTTGTTGTCCGTCCATCCCTCTGTCTGTCAAGGTCCTTTATCTTGGGAACCCGTTGAGGTACCGAGTTGAAATTTAAACCATATACTAAAGTCTATAGGCCCTTGAAACTGTACAGAACTCAAACTTTTAAATCCACGTAAACAAAGATACGGCCATTTATGCCGCAAAAAATTGATACTTCGACACTGTCAAGGGAATCAAAATTTATAGGGTAGTTTCGGTAGGCCTAGAACTATGAAATTTGGAAAATAGTACCGTCTGATACTACACAAGTATTGGAAAAAAACTGAAAATTAAAAATTTGTGATTAAACCATAAAAAATATACTTACTCTTTATATACGAGTAAAGTACGTTAAACAATTTTCCAACGGTAATGTTTTTCGCTCAGTACCTACAGTTTATCTTTTCGTCAGAGCAATATGCAGTGCGCTCATATCCTGAACCATCGGTGCGCGAGTTTGACTCGCACTTAACCGGATTATTTTTTGGGTACGATTTGAAATGAAAGAGCTGATTATTGATTTGACGATGTAGAAACCGTCTCCACGTCAGAAGAGTGGGTGTGAGATATGCCGCCACTTCATAAATGTCAGTCTTTGAGTATTGTCGGAGATCCCGTCCCACACAGTAACGGCGTTCATGTAGGGGTGAAAATTGAGTCCAGCAAACAAACGGGCTACCTCCATGTTTTAAGTATTATTTACGAAAATAATTTAAACTCGATACCTACCTCCACGTTCTCGAGATAAAGGGTCTTAATCTTGACAGCCAGACAGACGGACGGAAAAAAAAGAGATGCTATAAGGGTTCCGTTTTTTCCGATTGAGGTACGGAACCCTAAAATTACTTATTGTTGAGTTTCTTTCGGATTTCTTCTCAACAGCAGTCTCCTCTTGGGAAATGCCGGTAGACTCACAATCTGACTTGTAAAAGTGCCCTTGTGGCCTGCTTACTGAATAAATTATTTCATTTCATTTCGTTGGGGGACGTTTAAAAAAATACGTGAAGTTTTAATGGACATTTCATGCTCATCTTACGCATCGTTTGTAGACCTCATACAAGGAAAACATTCCATTCCAGAACGTTACGTTCAACGTGACTCACTGGAAAGGTATTTTTCTAACAAAAATTTAGGACAGTCTTTATTGTATGAGTTTCTAACAAAGAAACAATTCTGGGTAAGATAAGCCTTAAAAAAACCTCACTGGCTACTCAGAAAATACTTATACTTAATTGAAAAACGCCCTGGGTTGTATGTGTGGGAACGCTGAACCTTCCACATTGAAGATCAGAAAATCCAGCGGGCCGCGGGCCCGTAGCGCGAGCAGCGGGCCGCGCCGTTTAGCAGCCCTGGAGATGCAGCGCGCACAATGGCCGATGACGTCACGCGCCCGATAACGCTGCACCGGGCGGGAGCTCACTGCGCAGGCGACGCTCGAACACACTGCATCTAGCCTTCGGAGCGACACCACGTCGCCTTGTCTCGCGATCCGATAACTTCCGCGTACGCGCTAGCTTTGTATACTTTGACAATATACGTTTTATATGGGATCTGCGTATTCTTTATTCAAGAACGAAGACTAGGAGCCCCATATCTGGTGACCACACGACGAACACGGAAAGGAAGTTATGGCGAGGCAACAAGGCGAAGAATTTGAAGATGCGCCGAGCGCACCAGGACTGGTACCGTTACAAGATGGCGCGGGCAGTGGTGCGGTAGATCGAGTTTCTGTTCGCCTTCCTCCTTTTTGGCCGGACGACCCCGAGATTTGGTTTGCTCAGGTGGAAGCCCAATTTGAGATCGCGGGAACGAAGACGGACGCGACCAAATTCTATACGGTGATCCAGCAGCTCGACCAGAACATTGCCAGGGAAGTACGGGATGTTATCACAAACCCACCAACGCAAGGCAGGTATGAAAAATTAAAATTAGAGCTGGTGCGACGGCTATCGATGTCACGTGACGAACGCTTGCGGAAGCTTCTAGTAAAAGAGGAGTTAGGGGATTTAAAACCTTCCCAATTCCTCCGCAAATTACAATCGCTTGCGGGGTCTGCTGTAAGTGACGAGTTTTTAAGATCGCTGTGGTCGAGTCGTTTGCCTGTTAATGTACAGCAAATAATTGCTTCGCAAAATGTAAGCCTCGCAGAATTAGCCGACTTAGCTGATAAAATAACGGATATTTCGCCGCATCATTCATTTCAAGTTGCTAGCGCCAATCAACTTGCTACCGGTACGGCGGCGTCAGTACCGTTATCTTTCGAGGGTATGCTTGCAAAAATGGAAGAAATGATTTCGTGTCGTATTAAATCCGAAATTACTCAACAGATCGCCCAGCTGAACATTCGAGAAAGTCGCAGCCGTTCACCACGTGCAGGCGGACGAGGTAAACGTTTCGGTCGGTCGAAAAGCAGGGGTCGTCAACGTTCGCAGAGCCGTACTGCAGGTATTTGTTGGTACCATAATTTATTTGGTGATAAAGCTGAAAAATGCACTATCCCATGTAATTATAAATCGGGAAACGCCGCCGGCAGTCAGTAAATGCGGCGAATGACTGTCTCAATTCTACCAGCCGCTTGTTTGTCACAGATAAAAATACAAAGGTGCAATTCTTAATAGACACTGGTTCGGATCTTTGTGTATTGCCACGCCGTTTTGCTCGAGAACAAAGGAAGCCAATGGACTACAGTCTGACTGCTGCAAATGGTACGGTAATAAAAACCTATGGCACGATTAAGCTGCACCTGCAACTAGGTCTGCGACGCGACTTCGCCTGGAACTTCGTGGTGGCTGATGTAGATAAGCCGATCATTGGTGCTGATTTTATTTCTTTTTACGGGTTGCTTGTTGATTGCAGAAACAGACGACTATTGGACAGCGTTACCTCTTTGTCAACTTCTGGAGTAGTGAAGACCTGCCAGCCGCCAAGCATCAAAGCCATTTCAGGTAACACGGAATATCATAAATTGCTGGCACGGTATCCCGATCTCAGTAAACCATCAGGCATCACTAGAGAGGTAAAGCATTCCACTGTCCATTATATTCGCACAACACCTGGACCACCTGTATTCTGCCGACCTCGCCGATTAGCACCCGATCGCTTAAAGGTAGCCAAGGAGCAATTCGATGACATGCTTCGAGATGGAACAGCTCGACGATCTGACTCACCTTGGGTATCAGCACTTCACCTGGCACCTAAAAAAGGAGACACCTGGAGGCCGTGCGATGACTATCGAGCGCTCAATACACGCACAATACCTGACAGGTACCCCATCAGGCATATAGAAGATTTCTCCCTTAGACTTGCTGGCTGTAGGATTTTCTCAAAGCTGGACTTGGTAAAAGCCTACAATCAAATCCCGGTATTTCCTGACGACATTCCCAAGACGGCAATAACGACACCATTCGGTTTATTCGAATTCTCGTTCATGTCGTACGGACTCAGGAATGCAGCTCAATCTTTCCAGCGGTTCATGGATGAGGTTTTGCGTGACCTGGACTTCTGTTTTTCGTACATAGACGATATTCTGATATTTTCCCAGAATCAAGACCAACACCTGGAACACCTGGAGCAGCTGTTTCAGCGTTTAAGCGACTACGGCATTCTCTTGAACGAGGCCAAATGCAGTTTAGGTGTCACCGAAATCACTTTCCTGGGATATAACATATCAGCAGAGGGTACCCGTCCACTCGACGCAAAGGTCACAGCCATTCAGCAGTTCACGCCACCTGAGACAGCTAAAGGTTTGAGGAGATTCCTCGGCATGTTAAATTTTTATAGACGCTTTTTACCCAATGCCGCCAACGAGCAAGCAGCGCTTCACGGTATGCTGGCCGGTTCAAACGTCAAGGACTCCAAGATCCTGACCTGGACGCCGCAGCTTCGAGAAGCGTTTGAAAGATGTAAGTCCAGTTTATCAAATGCAGCCTTACTCTCTCACCCTGTCCAAGACGCTCCGCTTGCCCTGGTTACAGATGCTTCTAATACAGCCGTGGGCGCGGTCTTAGAGCAACATATAGATGGACAGGCGCAACCTCTGGCGTTCTTTTCAAAGAAATTGAACAACGCGCAGAAGCAGTACAGCGCCTACGACCGGAAACTGCTGGCCATCTACGAGAGCGTTAAACACTTCCGTCATATGATCGAAGGACGTCATTTTACAATCTATACGGACCATAAACCGATCACGTTTGCGTTCCAGCAGAAGGATCGAACCTGTTCCCCTCGTCAATTTAATTATCTCGATCTAATTTCTCAATTTACCACGGACATTCGGTACATCTCAGGTAAAGATAACTTGACTGCCGATGCTCTCTCAAGAATCGAAGCCATTTCGACACCTGTAGATTTCGAGAAATTGGCCCGTCTGCAGCAGGACGACGACGAGTTGAAGAACCACCTCTCCAGCGGTTCGTCATTAATACTGAAACAAATACCAGTGCCAGGTATGAACATTTCCTTACTTTGTGATGTCTCACAAACAAGACCACGTCCTTTCATCACGAGAGAGCTACGTCGGCAGGTGTTCAACTGTGTACATAGCATGAGTCATCCAGGAGCAAAAACCACAACAAAGCTGGTCACGGACAGATTCGTGTGGCCCTCTGTGCGCAAGGACTGTCGCACCTGGGTCCAGAGCTGTGAGTCGTGTCAACGCGCCAAAGTCCAGAGACATACTTCAGCACCGTTGGGCGACTTCAAACTACCAGGAACCAGGTTTTCTCACGTTCACATAGACCTCATCGGTCCACTGCCCTCTTCGTCTGACTACAAATACTGTTTAACTGCCATAGACAGGTTTACACGCTGGCCAGAAGTCGTACCGCTGCAAAACATCACCGCTGAAACCGTAGCCAAGGCGTTTTGTAATACATGGATCTCAAGGTTTGGTTGTCCACAGATCCTGACCACAGACCAAGGCCGACAGTTCGAGTCACATATTCTGTTCAAGGAACTCGCCAGGTTATGCGGGATCCAGCTGCGACGCACCACCGCCTACCACCCGGCGTGCAACGGCATGGTCGAACGATTACACCGAACCTTGAAGGCAGCAATCATGGCACACAACGAGACACGCTGGACTGACGTTCTTCCTGTCATTCTACTGGGCCTTCGTACAGCGTGGAAGGCAGACCTGCAGAGCTCAGCAGCAGAGATGGTCTATGGTGAGCCACTGAGGATCCCTGGTGAGTTTTTGCACATAACTCCTACAAACAAGATCCAGCCAGTAGATTTCGTTTCTCAACTGAGACAACATATTGCAAACTTAAAACCTGTACCGGCCTCAAGACACACATCCAAGTCTATATTTGTTCACAAGGACCTCGAAACAGCGACCCATGTCTTTTTAAGGAAAGATCATCTTCGGGGAGCTTTAGAACCACCATATACGGGTCCCTTAAAGGTCCTAAAGCGAAATGACAAAACTGTTACTATTGACTCTCAACGAGGACCAGTAACAGTTTCCATTGACCGGGTGAAGCCTGCATATGTGTTGACTGACGACAACTCACCTCAAATCCAAGCCGACGTCTCTCCATCTCAGGTCGTCAGAACAACACGTTCGGGCAGACGAGTAAAATTTCCTGATTTTTATGTCGCAGGGCCATAAATCTCCACGGGGGGTGATGTGGAAACGCTGAACCTTCCACATTGAAGATCAGAAAATCCAGCGGGCCGCGGGCCCGTAGCGCGAGCAGCGGGCCGCGCCGTTTAGCAGCCCTGGAGATGCAGCGCGCACAATGGCCGATGACGTCACGCGCCCGATAACGCTGCACCGGGCGGGAGCTCACTGCGCAGGCGACGCTCGAACACACTGCATCTAGCCTTCGGAGCGACACCACGTCGCCTTGTCTCGCGATCCGATAACTTCCGCGTACGCGCTAGCTTTGTATACTTTGACAATATACGTTTTATATGGGATCTGCGTATTCTTTATTCAAGAACGAAGACTAGGAGCCCCATATATGAATAGATTAGGTTGTGCCCTGGTACTATCTTTTTATACAAATCCAATACCGGAACCAAATATTCCCGGTTCACTTCATACAAAATCAAAACTGGAATCCTTCCCTAGAATAGACCACATGCATTTAATGCCAAAACCGTCCACACCTCGATACCGGGCTGCTCGTGTTCACCCTTTCATACATGGGAAGGCAAAACTGATCAGGCCGTTTGATTGAATCGCTTCAGTCCATCCGGCCGCCGTAAACCGTGGTGACCTTAAGGCCGTTTCATTCATACACGGTACGGATTTAAGTCAGATCAGATGGAACTGAAGGTAAACCTGGTCATGTATGTATGTAAGTCTCGAAGTATGGAAAGTTTGTTCTCCAGCCTCAGTTGCCAAAGTTCCAAGTTATTCTTAGTATTCCCCAGCGCCCGTGACTTTCGAAACCCGTTCAGTGATTACTTGTGACTTAGGCTCTTGGAATGAACTTGGGACCTTCTGAACTACTTTCAGGTCACACACATGTGTGATAGTTTAATCACTTTTGAGGACAAGTTTAAATTGAATGGCGAATAGATAATATCTATTCGCCATTCAATTTAAACTATGATCATATCACAAATTACCAATTAATTATGTACATAATTATATAATTAGCTCAGTATATACTGAGCCCGAAGATATTGATGAACAATCAACATCGGTTTATTTTATACAATGCGTATAGTTTACCATTAATCATGTTGCATGCATGCAACAAATGCAATGCATGTTTTAAATAATTTTGCTAGTTAGCATGTAAGGTATAGCTGTTAGTGCTAACATTAATGGAAATAAATAAATAAAATAGTACTTATAGTAGGTAATTATAGCACGAGGCGATTTTGCGAGATTAATACACGGAAATTTATATGATTTCTACAGATTACTCATGATCATTCATGATCGTATATAAACTCAATATCAAAATATAGCATGAATATGTATCAAATATGTTTTTAGCTATTCCTGGTTAGTGAAGAATTTACACTACGATCTACAAGAAATATAGTAAAGTTAAGAAAAGTAATTGAAATGTTGTGTTTTTAGAAATGTTAACAAATTGAGATTTGTGTTCGGAGAAGCATTAATTATCAAAAATATGACGGACTGCATTGTGCTGTTTTACTGGACTTTGCTCGACAGTAGCGTCAAATAAAGAGCTCAAAAATAGTACCTACCCCTCAAAAAACAAATTATTAAGAAATATATTTGGTTATTATTTCATGTAAAGTAACTATCCAATCACTTGCTTTAAAGTTATATTGAGGTTGCTTGACGACCTATCATTCCTGGCCTCTTTTAGATCCATCTAAAATTTATTTTAAAATGATTTGAATTTAGAACTTGTCGATTGATGTAGAAACAGAAGTGGCCAACAATGACGGGTCGTGGAGTGACCTCTTTACAAAGTGAAGAAAACCGGATTTTTTATTAAGATTCACGTCTGCCTCAAACAACCGTCGTCTGTCGTCGGTATTAGTCGTCGTGAGACGTCACACGATGTTTACCGCGTTGATTATTTAAATCAGCCGTTTCGGTATTCCCGCGACTGAATAAAGTGTTCTATGCAAATGACTTTATGGTGCGACGCAAGGTATGAGATGTGGCGAAATTGTATTACAGCAAACCCAAATTCAGTTCGATGCATTGAGATATCTCCACTTTAGCTCTCGGTTTTATCATAGACCTAAAACCGACATAAACCGTAAATGGCTGACGACTGTTGAGTTTCTTCCGGCGTTTCTTCTCAAAAGTGGTCTCCTCTTCTGAAATGCCGGTAGACTCAGACATGTAAAGTGCCCTTGTGGCCTACCACTAAGAAGAAAAATAACTCACACATCATCATCGGCCCAAAACATCCACCGCTTGCCATAGGCCTCCAACAAAATGCCACCAATACCGGTCCTGAGCCACTCGCTCCAGTAGACTTCAGAGGCAGCTACCAGGTCAGTCCAGCTAGAAGAACTACCCACTCTACGTCTTTTTGCGCGTCTTTTAGTTTTAACGACTTGGAATGAAATGGAATAGAATGAACTGAAATGGGATGAAAAGGAATGGAATATAATAAAATGGAATAGAATGACATAAAATGAAATTATTTTTTGTTTCCTCGAGACAGGATAAGAGATGATACCATCTCAAATTTAACAACAAAGTAAGCAAATTTAAATCAGTCTTTTTTTTGACTCGCGCCACCTGCTTCATGGCTCTGTTTGTGTGGCTTGAGCGCAGCGAATGGAATAGAAAACGAGAACATTCCGTCTTCACCGCGTGTTACAATACGCTCGCTCATTAGTTCAAACACACCTTCAGCCGCAACTTATGAACCTACCTATTTATTAAAGCTTTTATTTAACTTGCATGGTATGTTTAAAGTATGTTTGTTCGGGTGAAATCTTGCAACTCAATTTTGAAGCAAATATCGTCAACCGATTGAGCTGAAATTTTGCATACTTACTTAACTTTGATGACAATACAATAATATGGTACCATGGGGCTGATCAGGTGATGGAGCCGGAAGGTGGCCATATGAACTCTATAATAGAAAAAGCAATCCTACCGAGCTTGGGCTCTTTAGAATCGTCTCAGTGAGCATTTGATGGATATCCAAAGAAAAGTACAGTCGGCTATAAAAGCTTGCCACTAAAATGACATTTATGACAGAAACTTATTACCTTTAAAATTCAATCCTAACGTACCCTTCTTTGTGTAGGCATTGGGAGAGCGCTTATTTATTTTATACATTAGGCAATGGGCAAGCTATGTAGCCCGGAGAATGAACGGCCGTTCGGGTAGCAAAGTCCTGGAGTGGTGACCACGTATAGGAAAGCGCAGCGTGGGTTAACCCCTGACTAGATGAACGGATGAACTCGTGATGGTAGCAGGGAATCAATGGATGGGGTCGGCACTGAATAGCACTTTGTGGCGAGCCATGGGGAGGCCTATGTTCAGCAGTGGATGTCTGTGGCTGATAGATAGATAGATAGACATAATAACGATTTTTTATTGAAAAGTTGCTCGTTCGGAAGAATCAAACGAACACAAAAAGATTTTGTGTCATAATAAGATTGCATTGTTATCCAACTTTCACAATTTCAACATAATTGGTAACTAGCGAGTGTATCGAAACTAGCAAGATTGGATTACAAACAAATAAACACCGATACCTACTGGTTTTAGGTTACGTCAGTAGTTGGATGTCTTTAGACTGCTGCTGCTGATGATGATATTCAACAAGACAATACCTAAACATTAGATTAACTAATTACTAGCTGGAATCAATCACCCACCGCCAAATAGCAATGTTCGCATTGTTGTGTTCCGGTGTGGGGGTAAGATAGCCGGTGAAATTACTAGCATAGAGGCATTCTATCTTCGTCCTCCGGGTAGGCAAGCACTCGTGACTCCTCTGGTGTTGCAGGTAATATGGGCGACGGTAATCGCTTTCCATCAGGCGATACGTTTGCTCGTTTGCCCCCTATGACATAAAAAAAAAAAAAAAAACAATCTTATTTGGGGTCAGCCCTTCTGATACGGTTACCCATTATTTTGTCCAGGCCTTCGTCCGCGGTTATCTTGGTGTTGACCACCGATCCGAGGTACATGAATTCCTCCACTCTTCATGATTATTAGCTGGAATCAGCCGCAAACAGATACTGGTACGGCGTAGTACAATACCCAAGAATTGTACAACCTAACTAGCACTAAATTTCTAAAACTTCAGTCGTTCTAATATCTCCTTTTAACCTAAACGGCTAAAGTTGTGGCGATTTGCGCAATCAAATCGTGTACATCTAAGTGGATACTTCACCTCTCGCATGGACTAAATTTAAACAGACTGCCAATTCTTACACGAAATCATCTTTCACGACGGCGCCATCTTACGGAGATGCTACAACTTGGCGCGACCAACGGCGTGGCGCGAGGTTGAGCGAGACAGCGAAAGATCGGAGCGCAGCGCCCATATGACTGTGTGAGACACACGTACACGTAGCATGCACCGCTGCCGCTTTTGCGCAAACTTGATATCTCTAACTTATATCTCCGTTAGCAAGGTCCCTAGTATTAGTATACGTAGTGGCATTTCGTGGAGCGTCAGTTTTCTTAACACACTAGCTCCATTTAAAGAATGTTGCTATGTAGATCAATAGGTGATGGACATGGACAGGTGTTTAATATGTAGGGGATAAAGGCCTCACTACGGTAGCTCCATCTACAACAAATCCGTGCCCCGCGACTTTTTATAAGATTTAGCAATCTGTAAAACGATTGGTCCATGCTTAGATACAAACGCAGTGAGACTTAGAAAACTACCCGCCATTTATACTGCAGATTCTAGCTTAGTTTTAACACAAGGAATATTTCTAGGTATCTAATGCCGAAAGGAGTTATGCGGCTATGTGAATCAGATGCACTTTATTCGTTTTTACTGGGGTTTTGAATTTTTGAGAAAAGAGAGCTCTTGAGTTAAATTGTGTATGCGGGTCTAGATTTCGGATGTTATCTTATGGAACCCGAGATAGGATTATTCTACTCACTGAATAGCCGCTGTAGATTTCGGTTATTTTAATGTGTAATAAGTATGTTATTGTGGTGTTAGCGACGCAGTTAGGGCAGTTTGTAAGCTAACCAGCGGTCCTGGGTTTGAATCCCGGCAAGGGCAAATGTGTGATGAACTCGAATATTGTTCATATTCATACCTATTTATATTGATCTATATAATATTTTCAATATTACACGTCAATAATAGTAGCTACATAAAATCATTTATAAATTAATACACAAATTTCATTAACATTTCGTTCCTTGAACATGACTGTTATCTATATTATGTATTTATATGTAATATATATATCGTCGTATAGTATCCATAGTGCAAGCATTGCTTAGTTTGAGACTAGGTCGATTTGTGTAAGATTGTCCTTTGATATTTATTTATTAACGGACTTAGCATCTCTATCCGCGCGATTGGGTGTGTTCAAGTGATCAGTAGATCGGGGTTTTCGGAGCCCGAAAGGTTTGACGCCCACTGATGGCGTAGTGTTAAATCATTCGTGCTCCAAAAACCACGATGTTTCACGTATGTTCATTGCGGCTAATGCTCTTAGCATTTTAAATAGAAAAATACAGAGCATCACCACATACAATAGGATCAAAATTGACTCTGTTCAATATTGAATACAACAATTTTGTAATTTGGAGCTGTTTTGATGCATAGAGACAGGTGGCCGTGGGAACTCCTAAATAGCACAAAATAAAACTCATCGTTTATAGGCTCATTTGATTGGGCTTAATGACCAATTAAAGATCGAGTAAGAAAATACAGTCGGCAATAAAAGTGTATCTCCATTTTTTACCACAAAAACTACGTTGTATGTTTCGCAACTCATTGATATTTAAATATTTATATACCCACTTGGATGCTCATCAGTTTACGCAAACAGTCGGCATACAGCTCCAGAAACTTAATTCCCGTTCCTGGAACACTCGATTGGAAAGCCTAAATAAATATAAAATGGTTCTTTATTAGTTTGCGCACAATGCGGCACGTAGGTGGATTACTCGGGAATCGGCATTTTGTTTACTCAAAGCTTTTAAATATTTATAGCGTTTACGGGAAAACTAATTTGTCCACTAAGGGTCCAAATACATCGCCCATGTGAACAAGATAATGTAATCTGCTCAATTACATACAATACTGTGTGTTTAATAGCATAAACGACGACGCGGTTGGCACAGTTTGTAGTGCATCTGCTTACTGAGTCGGTGGTCCTGGGTTCGAATCCCGGCCAGGGTAAATATTTGTGTGATGAACTCGAATATTTGTCCCTGGGTCATGGATGTTAATCTATACATTAGTATTTGGTTAAATCAAAGAATATAATTGATTCTCCCCAAAATAACCTGTAGCAATATATCATTTATTCATAAACAATTTACATTGTTAACAATGAAGCGAAAAATTTAAAAATTTAATGGTTCAGACAGGATTCGAACTTGCGTTTCCAACGGCTTTCCGGGCCAACACGGGCGTCCTACCAACTGGACCACCGAACCAGATGTCAGAGCCATTGAATCTTTCAACCACAGACCATATAGTCCATTGAATAAAAAGTTCTAGAGTGCGTGAGTTAGTAACGTAAGATGTTTCTTCGGAAACATGTCAAGAGTCCCTAGGTAATAAACATACTAAAACCCCGGGACACTAGGAGGAGCCCCGGAGTGGGGGAGGGGGGGAAAGGGTCCATTTTTTCATTTTTCGCTTAAATCTCAAAAACGGTACATGTTAGAGAAAAACTTTCAAGGAAAAGTTGAAAGGCCATAAAATTATCTACAAGTTGTACCTCAATAATTTTTTCCTATATCCTACCGTTTCTGAGTTACACGCAGTATAAAATGATTTTGGCTCAAACAATTTCCCCATACTACATACCCATGTTTATCACATCAATCGATCAAAAAATATTTCTTTCTTCCAAAAAACTCAAATGTGCAACTTGTGACCGGTACTGATAGATTGCTCTTAATTAGGTCTATAATTGGTAAAGTAAACACATTCCTCCATGGAAGCCTTTAGGAGGAATCGATTGTCAAAATATTATATTAGGGTAGTTTGAGTTACTGAACTTGATCTTTTTATTTGTTCTTCCAAAAAAACTCAAAAGTGCAACTTGTGACCGGTACAGATAGATTGCTCATAATTAGGTCTATCATTGATAAAAATACCAGATTCCACCACGGAGGCGTTTACGGGGAATTGAATTTTATTAGGGTAGTTACGATACTTGAACTTTTTATTTTTTTTTCTTCCAAAAAGCTCAAAAGTGCAACTTGTGACCGGTACTGATAGATTGCTCTTAATTAGGTCAATCATTGGTAAAAAAAACACATTCCTCCATGGAAGCCTTTAGGAGGAATTGATTGTCAAAATATTATATTAGGGTAGTTACGCAACTTGACCTTTTTATTTTTTTTCTTCCAAAAAGCTCAAAAGTGCAACTTGTGACCGGTACTGATAGATTGCTCTTAATTAGGTCTATAATTGGTAAAAAAAACACATTCCTCCATGGAAGCCTTTAGGAGGAATCGATTGTCAAAATATTATATAAGGGTAGTTTTCGAATTTTTCACCTTTCATGGGATGTAGCTCGAAAACGGCTGCGAATAGAAAAAAAATATTTAGGTACAACTTGTAGATAATTTTATGGCCTTTCAACTTTTCCTTAAAAGTTTTTCTCTAACATGTACCGTTTTTGAGATTTAAGAGAAAAATGAAAAAATGGACCCTTTCCCCCCCTCCCCCCACTCCGGGGCTCCTCCTAGTGTCCCGGGGTTTTAGTATGTTTATTACCTAGGGACTCTTGACATGTTTCCGAAAAAACATCTTACGTTACTAACTCACGCACTCTAGACCCCCCTTGGAGGGACTCATTCAATGGACTAATAAGAATACTATAGACTGGGTATTGGGCGGGGCACGCGTAACCGAGCTTATGCCCAAATACCCAAAGATATGTCAACGTGATGTCAACAGTCACTTAGTTACCGTACGAACGTGCTTGAGTAATTATGTGCCAAAAAAATAGAAATATGCCGAATTGTGCCATTATAATAGTCACAGGCGAGATCTGCATACTCAAAAAGATACCTGATACCGTTTAATTTCACTGGAAAGTAATGAAATTCGGTATTTTGTAATATTTCGTAAAATATTGCAGTGCATTACGACAATTATACATTACTAGCTTGACATGGCCACTATTCACGCAACATCTTTAGGAGCACGCAATGTATACGTCCGTCTGACAATTTAGTGCGGGGGAACAAGTCTAAACCATAAATTGTCGATATTCTGTATGGAGGTTTTAATGTGAGCCGCTCGTTTTTCATACTAACTTGTCCAATTTAATAATATAATTTACACTTTATCACCTTGTTTTTTAGGGTTCCATACCTCTATCGGAAAAACGGAAATCTTATGGGATCACTTTGTTTTCCGTCCGTCCGTCTGTCTGTCTGTCTGTCAAGACCCTTTATCTCGAGAACGCGTGGAGGTATCGAGTTGAAATTAACACTATATGTATATATACTCAGGTCTAGGGTACCTTAAAGCTGTAAAAAAAAAATCAAGCTTCTACGTTAACGTGAAAAAAGATACGGCCGTTTCTGTCGCCAAAAACGCACATTTCGTCACTCAAGGGAATCAAAGTGATAGAGTACTTCCCGATGACCTAGAACTATGAAATTTGGCAAGTACTACAAATACTTATAAAAATCTGAAATCGCCACATACTTACTACAAATACTAATAAAAATCTTAAAAAATATAGTCCTTTTCAAACATCAAGTCCACCTTTTGTACGATACGTTTTCTTTTGTGCAATAAAGATTAATTAAATAAATAAATAGGTAAATCATATTTGGAGAACTTGGTTGCGTTAAGTTTGATTCAAATTCAAATTCGTTTATTGCAAGAACATAGTAATAAATTAGGTGATACAGGTATATACAGTGTTGCTTATGTTCTACCAAAAAGGCATGCAAACAAAATAAAACAATATTCAAATACTTAATTGTTACATATTTCAATTTGTTACTTATGTCAAAAATAATTACTAAAACTCAGAATTTGCAGATTAAATTACATTAATTATTACATTATTTTTATAAGTATTTGCACCTCGTTTGTATGCGGCGCCGTACATTTCAGGTACAAACTTAACTCAACCAGGCCAATTAAGATGGGATAAGTGAAAGTTTGTACGGAACCCTCGGTGCGCGAGTCAGAATCGCACCTGGCCGGTTTTTTTTTAATTCAGACAAGTAATTTTATTACAGCGAAATCAATAGCAGTGGGTGACAAAATCATTAGATTAAAACAGTATTATTGTTTTGCTAATCCACAATGTAATACATGCTAGTCGTTTTAATTTTAATGCACCTGCCTACTGAGCCGGCGGTCCTGGGTTCGAACCTCGGCAAGGGCAAATATTTGTGTGATGAACTCGAATATTTGTTCCTGGGCCATGGATGTTATCTATATATTATATTGTTTATATCGTCGTCTACTATTGGTTAGTATAAGGCCAGGTCGAGTTGTGTACGATTGTCCCTTAATTATTTTGTTTACATTTTATATGATGAAATAAATAAATCTACTCCGTTTATAATTTACCTACTACCTGTTCCAAATGTTGTAAGGTGATGTTTTTACTATTCATATATCACTACATGTAAAGTAAACATTCTGAACGATAGAAAGATTGAGATGGATGCTTCCATTTGAATTCGTCGCCAGAAATTAAAAGGTCTGATAATTATTTACGACGTTTACGACCATACAAAATAAATATTTTCAACATGCATTATACATATTATAAGCCTAGACATATTGTTATTTTATCGATATTTATTTATTTATTTATTTATTTCTATCGACTATTTTGATTTGATCACGCCCTTAACCTTTAGAATCATTAGATGCATACCGCTGGCAGAGCTTACATTACGACATTTTCTGGGTCGTTAAAATTAGACCCCATGTTACAAGGATAGGGTTCAATTTTAAATGTTTTAAAATTGTAACATAAAACCTTGCGATATTTAGCCAGCGTTAATATCAAAAGTGACACTACTGAATTGACGGAAGTAGAAATCAATTTCTTGTCAATTCGAGGCTTTTTGTACTGAATCACAAAGTCTCATTTGCCTTTTATTTTATTTCTATTTAAGTTATAATAAAAATAAAGACATTGTCTGATATGCATATAAGGACTAAAATTCTCGATACATTGATCGTAGTAGTGTATGACCACGTAATACGCACACATTAGCTCAGCCAATGTCAACTCACTTCTGTTTGTTGTAAAACCTTATTTTTATAAGAATATAATTGTGTGCGTGTAAAAGTCGGCTACAGCGGTGCTAGAACAAACTGCGCTGAATGCCATCTCCATATACTCCGTGCTTTCAACCATTAAATATTTCAACTTTTCGATTGTAAACATTTGGTTTACGTTAGCAGACGTTACTGCTTTAATAAAAAATACTATTTAATTTCTCATTCAAAGTTTCCAAGAAACATCTTTGATATTTTCTCAATCTCATGCTTAATTTTACGCAACGAAACACGCCAAAACTATTTCATTCTGTTTATTATTTCAACGGAAGTTATAACTCCTTATATAGGGTCACAACTATAAATAAATCACATTGAAATGAAATCTCCATAAACGTCTGAACAGGGCAGCTCGGTTGCACAATTCTAAAAGATCTTGAGTTATATTCCTTGCCTAATACCCTTATATCCTTTGGTAAGTAAGACGCAACCCTTGGGCTCGGTAATATACTGCTGTCTTTAGCAATGAACCCTTCCTTGTAGTATAACTTAAGTTGTAAAGGAATTTTCATAATGCTGGCTAAGCTTACTTTTTCCTGAGTTTACAACCGAAAGATAATGCTGTTATATTTGTGACATGAGGGACTTATGTTATTTAATATCACTTATATAGAAATGTCGTCTTTAGCAATATACCTAATAACAAAAATTAATGTCAGTCATAGTATATAATTGTATTATGGCCATTATGTGTACGATATGGCGGATCCAAAGCTAAACTATCAATATCAGTCAAACTAAACTGGGTCTAATTCCATATACATCCCTCTGATATCTCCGGAGTGACAATATACCTAGTGTATATGTGCCTTTTCGCCAAACTGGTCGCGTAAAGTTTGCGCCTGATTGATATGCGATGCAGTAGATATAGTATGAGATGCATAAACATTAGGAATTTATTTAAAAAGATATACTAAGGGAATCCTGCCTTTTCGCCGAACTATTTTTCGTAGTTTTTCATTTCGCCGAATTTTCACTTCGCAGAATTTTTATTCCTCTGTAGTCGTACATTTTTCATAATTATTGTAAATATCATCCTATAGATCAGGTTAGGTTAGGTTAGGTTTTTTTTTATAACAATCCTAAATAGTTAACAGTTTCAGTGAAAAATACTTCGGCGAATTTAAACTTTCGACGAAAAATAGTTCGGCGAAAAGGCAGAGAACAATAACTACACTATAGTTATAAGTGGCTAACCTAAATTCACAAACTTATAGCAACATACGGTAACATTTCGTAATCTCTTTACTTAGGTAATACTATGAATTTGCTTTTCTAAGGATAATAGAGTATTATCTATGAAATAATGGCTTACCTGGAGGAAATTGCTTGCTTTAGTTTATAAAATGTTGGAACAAGAATCATTTAGGGCTTGGGGACCCAATTCACGCTGGTAAAGTATCGCTGATATCTAGGTACCACAATATTTTGCTGAAATATTTTTAAATATTTAGTTATTCATGCTGCACCATGTGATATAAACAAGTTGTTAATAACTATAAGCCACTACCCAAAGGCTGGAAGAGATCGCTCTTTAGCGATAAGATCGCCTGTTGCCTACCGTGTTTAATTTGCTTATATTATGTGATTTCTTGTGTCAATGTTTTTGGTGTGCAATAAAGCGTACTTGTATTGTATTGTATACCTAATTCAAAGGCTGACTTACTGATAGCGGTAAACAACAGTTGGTTACCTCTAATTGTAATTTCTTGCATTGTATTTCTTCTGTATGTTTTATGAGGTGTGCAATAAAGAGTACTTGTATTGTATTGTATTGTATTGTATAAAATAGTTTTATACTCACGTAAGAATCGTCAGGAACGGCCGGTTATTTGTATTGTTTCGAACTCATATAGAGCTCTTTATCAGGGACAGCTATCCGTTCTGGTATGCGACTAACGGCCGACGCGCATAACTGTCCCTGATGAAGAGCTCCATATGAGTTCGAAATATGTCGGGCCCTTCCTGATATTTCTTACGTGAGTTTAAACCGTTTTTATAATTATTTAAGATGATGTCTCGCGATAGTTTCAATAATATTATAGGTAAACAAGTTGTTTAAAACTTCATAGAGCGTAATATCGCTGAAGTAGATATCATCATCATTATCATATCAGCCGATAGACGTCCACTGCTGGACAAAGGCCTCCGCCAAAGTTCTCCACAACGATCGATCTTGCGCCGCCCACATCCAATTTCTACCCGCGGTCTTAACCAGGTCGTCGGTCCACCTTTTTGGGGGCCTTCCAACGCTGCGTCTTCCGGTCCGCGGTCGCCACTCAAGAATCTTTCTGCCCCAACGGCCATCGATTCTACGAGCAATTAGCCCCGCCCACTGCCACTTAAGTTTGGCGACTGTCGGAGCTATGTCTACAACCTTGGTTCTCTTGCATAGGTATCTCATCGTTTCGGATTCGATATGTGGTGATAATATTTTGGCCAAGCGTAATTAGAAATGTTGAATTTATTCCACATCTAATATTAATGTTTGTATATTGTTAATGCCATTGCGTACACTAAGTACTGTGAGAGGTTAAGTATTTTTTCTAGCTTTGAGTGAACAATCTTTTATATTAAGTATCCAGATAAAATATAACACAAGTCCCATAGAATGACGAGCCATTACAGAATAACGCCGCCTGTCAAGGGCTCTTATCTCTCCCCTTATCTACCCTACATACATCATGTTATGACATAAAGGGGACAAAAGATGTTAGGTCAGAGTGCAGCCAAGATAAACCGTCCCAATCACATGACGCGGCAAAACCACAAAACGTAAACAGCGCGACACAGAAGTGAGACAATTGGTCGATCTGATGAGCAGTCATGTTGACAGCTATTCTTTTGAATCCCTTCCATAATAATAAACACAAAGGTGCTGTTTTATTTTTCACAAATAAAAGCAGGCGAAGAGGACGAGGCGAGAATGAAAGGTTCGAGATCGGCGTCTCGCTTACTTATACGGCCGTCTGCCACCGACGCCATGGCATGTACGTTATTTAAACTTTCATGCTATAAAATGCCTAGTTTACATAGGATTGATAAATCAAATAATTGAGTGCCTGTCTTATCGCACAAAGTTTTTTGTCCCAAAAGTTTTTGGCCGAGAATGTTTGACATACTGTTGAATGGCATACTAATCGCATACTCATTTAAAGTCCTAGGGCATGTTTTCTCGAAAATCGAATTAACTAAAACGTAATTCCTAACATTAATTTGTCATAAGAATTATTTTTGCCTATCATTAAAATGGCTACAATAGGCTAGTTGACTCATGTAAAATTGTAATAAACTAAAGTTTATTTCTTATAATATTTAGCCACTTAGCAAAGGAAACCTAAATATATATTTTTCAATTCATAAAAGTGAAAGATGGCTGAAAAAATTGAATTTGAAAATATAGTTTTTAATCTGTATTTTGAAATGCTTAAAACGCTGTCCGCCATTTTCGCTTATGATAGTGACGTTATCGGTCCTGTAAAGAAAACTGAAAGTCTATTTTGACGACTTCGAGTAGTGCCGTCCCTCTCGATCTCCTGTCAAAGTATATTGGAGTGAGCGGAATGGCACTATACGACGGTTGAATTTCAAATATTTACAGGTAATTCTAGGTCACGCCACAGATTAGATAAAGGAAAAAATTGCGGACGGCGTTTATGACTGTTCATTGAATTTCTGATTTTCAATTGATAAAATTTAGCTTTCTAGCTTTCACAAAAATACAATTTTTTTATTGGAGCTAGTTAAGATCATTATAGGCCCCCATGCATGGGAAGGCAAAACTGATCAGATTGTGATTGAATCGCTTCAGTCCATCCGGCCGCTGTAAAACGTGGTGACCTTAAGGCCGTTTCATTCATACACGGTAACGGATTTAAGTACGATCAGATGGAACTGAAGGTAAACCTGGTCATGTATGGGGGCCTACTATTTGAAATATATTTCAAAACTGGGTCTACTAGCCTATCACAGCACCTTAACTAAACTATGGCAGGTGTAAAGTCAGAATCGTCAGGTCAGACTTAGGTAAGGTTAGGTACGACGACGAGCGAAGCAAGGAGAAGTGTTAGGTCGAACTGCGACCCGCGAGCGAAGCAAGCGAGCGAAACACCAGAACCGAGTTTTTTATATTCTCCACTTTAGGTAGAACTGCAAACCTACAGTAAATGTATCAGCGTGAAGAAAGAATCAGTGCGTATTCTACCTTAAGGCAGGTCAGACTTAGGTTAGATTAGGCACAACGACGAGCGAAGCGAGGAGGAGTGTTAGGTTGAACTGCAATCCTAGCTAAAACATACGAAAACAAAAACAGGCACTCGTCTAGAAAATACTATTTTCAGGTTTTTAAAAACTCGGTGTTTATTGTAGTATATACAGTTTAATTTCTACTGTAAACACAAACACTAACCGCCCTATACAATGAAGATATCCCCAACCCTCCAAGACCCTCGTCTCTCAAGCAATCGCTTTTTTGCTCATTGCCAAAACTTTGTTATTATCTCTGTCCAGCGGAGCGAGCTTCGCAAATTCAATTTGCTTATTATTATGTTTGTTCGGCTGTAAAAGTCGTTACTTTATTGTAGTGAACGCTTACGTGTCTCCGGAAGAGAGCGGGCCATTCTGTTTTAGGGATAAATAAATAAATAATAAATAAATATTATAATATTATCTGACAATCATACACAAATCGACCTAGTCCCAATACGTACATAATATATAAATACATATATAGATAACATCCATGACTCCAAGAACAAATATTCGAGTTCATCACACAAATATTTGCCCTGGCCGGGATTCGAACCCGGGACAAAATATGCTGTGTGGATATTCCGTTTTGTACTTTATCATAAAGTGATATTTTTGAACGTTGTTTGCACATTTGTAACATTTTTAATTACTTTTTACAACCATAAAAAAGATTTCGTAGTGCTTAACGTGCCGGCTCAGTAGGCAGGTGTCTGCAAACTGCGCCAACCATGTCGTCAAGGGAATCCCTTTGGGATTTCAAAATTAATACCCGACATTCCAAGTGATGTAAAACACATTTTTTATCACTTTTGTATGGACTGGGGTCAGTATGTCACGAAAAATCTTAAAAGCGCGATGCAAGATTTGTATGGTAGCGCGGCGCCAGTTCTAGAGCGCCATCTGTTGATAAAAAAAAATATTTGTTCGCTCATCACGTATAAACGGCTGAATAGATTTTACCCAATTTTGATGCGTAAAGTACAAATTACGAATTAATTCGCTTCCCTATACAAGAGTACCGTAATCGGTTTACAGGATATGTAATAGGTAATTTTGTCACAGTGGTAGGAAAAACCTGATGACATGATGGTTTTATTTTCATACAATTATCAGGGACGATGTTAAGCACTACGAAATCTTTTTTATGGTTGTAAAAAGTAATTAAAAATGTTACAAATGTGCAAACAACGTTCAAAAGTATCACTTTATGATAAAGTACAAAACGGAATATCCACGCAGCATATTTTGTGTAATACACATTTTAAAAATAATATTTATAACACGAAAAAATAGATAGTAGTGTAGAATGGCCCACATACCTCGCGAAGAAAGTACTCTCCAAATCGAAAAGGTTTTATGAATATTCGAGTTTCATGCCGACTTCTTCCTTGGGGTAACGGCGAGGAGTGCGGTCCAAATTTCATTTTCAATTACTGATTCCGAAGAAATTGAAAATGCAGTGGAAATGCGAACGATTCTTGCGGTCGAGACGATGAAATTGTACGGTGTAGTGATGCTACTCTGGTATTTATACTTTATGAAAATATTGCCAGCAATATTTTCACTGGTTAGGAGGTTTGGAGGTACTTAAATAATTAAGAAAACTGTGTTACGGACATACTTAGATTGCCAGAGCAGCGGTTGATGACGCTCAGGATTCAAGTTGTTACAATGGTTTGAAGCACGTCCTACAGCAACTACTAAAGCTTTAGTACACATATCCGCTATCATTTCATCTGTAGGCAAGTACTTTAGATTAATAGCATAACATTTAACCAAATCTTTAAGTCATAAAGTACACAGTATTACATTCCAAAACTAATTTACTGTAAAACTAAAATTAACTACTACTTGATTATAACGACGTGTGCACACGTTTTTATGGTAAATGGATTTATTTCGGAAAAATAATAACAAGTTCAATGTATGTATGTTTGACTTGAAAATTAAAAATGTTTATTATTGTTTAGGTAAATGTTTCACAAATAGACAAGATTGGAGCCTCCTACTAAGCATTTGCATGCTACAACAGACGGTTTATCATCATTTGCTAAACAACTTTTTACAAATAATCACTTAACAAACGACGATTTACAAACTATTCATTTCACAAACCTATCATTCCTTAAAATGCTCATTTTACAAATAATTACTCGACAAATATACCTACATTTAACAACTTAGACGCTTTATAAAAATATTGAATGACAAAGTTTCATTTAAAAAATGTTCACGAATAAATCGTTTTACAAATCAGTTATTTTACAAAACATTATATGATAAACTATTGTTTCATAAAAATATTAAAAATAACTCTCTATGTTGTAACGAAACGCAGGACGGTATGAAGTTTAATACTCGAAACACTTGGGCCAAATATTAAACAGGCAAATACTTATTTCGGTCAGATTGTACCAAAGAGGGGTCGGACTAAAAATTTTTTTACTCTTTTTTTTTGCTGTTTTTGGACTTAAATTAGATTGAATTTTGTAGATTACACTAAAATAAGCATGCTTTGTTGTTTAAAATTTCCTCTCAGAGCGATATTTACCGAGATATTGGGGTTCAAAAAAATATTTTTTTCAATATTTGCCATTTTAAGGCTAAATTAGATTGAGTGATGTTCCATTTTTTAAGCAAGCATTTTGACGCTCCGCTCGCTTCGCTCGCTCCGCTATACATAGTCATAAAACAAATCTAACCTAACCTACAGTTTGGGTTTTCGAGCCACGTTACCTAAAAAACCTTAATAACCTGAACACTAAGACGTCTGTATGCTCATCAGAACAATTATACTTAGTTGAAAATTAAGTATGTTAATATTTTTACTCGTAGAAAACTACACTTATGAATGGCGTTCACACCATGATGATTTATTAAACGTAATGCTTACCAAACAATGCATTTTATTAACGTTGTTTTATCATTCGTTATTTTGTTATTTGACTAGAATAATAAATGAATAATTTGCGAAATAATGTTTTGTGATATGGTGTTTTGTCCAATAAATAATTTGTATTATGATCTATTTGTAAACCAATATTTTAGGCAACGTCTAATTTGTGAATCGTTCATTTGTCTAACGTTGTTTGTAAAATGAATATTTATGAAACGTTGTTTAGCAAGTGATTGGCTACCACAACAGACACCGACGTGTTGTCTTACCAATTATCTATTATTTTCTTGAAGTCCAAACACGTATATTTTTCCTTAAATAATAAGTATTATGTCCTCTCTCATCTGCCATATTTTCAATGATTTAAGCATTCTGTTTTCATTTCCATTTCAAGCACGTTTCCCGGCAATATTTTCCATCCCGAGCAATATTTCCAGGAGAGGTACATCATTATTGCCGAATCAATTTTCTGATAATTTGATTGGTCTCATGGCGTGATCGTGATCTGATTTGGAAATATTGATTTGTTAGATTTACGTGGAAATGGTTGAGTTGTACGTCAACCGACGTAACATTGTAATAATGACCAAAGTGTAAAGCGACCAAAACGTCGAGGTAATTAAATAAACATCTTTTCGAAAGCGATTAAGTCCCGTTTTGTTCACACCACAACGCCACATTATAAAACATCTCTTTCTTCTCAATTTCTCGAAGCGTCCATGTCTCTGTAGGGTATAAAAATATGAGGAATATAAAGGTGTGCACGGATATTCGTAGTCCACTGTTAGGAAAGTTAAATTATATGTGTGCAGACAGGAAATAAAAAACTAAAACCCTTTTAGTCCCAGAATACCCCGACACAGAACCCAGTTCCCAGGTCGACTAGTCTCCTCCCGAGTGGAATGTTTCATTATCCACAGGCTCTAACAAGCAAAGTTAACCGGACAGGTAAAATCTGTCCCGGATAGTATATGATGTTGCATAAGCGATCTTAGGCGATCAGAATTATTCTATTGCGTTTAGTTGAAAAGAAAAATTGCTTTTTATTTCTAATTTTACCAATTTTACGAAACGGTTTTCGTTTTTTTTTAAAACGGTTCGTGAACTGCGCACGATATTTGGCAATCTATACATAACTTTTTCAGGTATCCTCGCTATTCAATAAGTAGGGGTCTAATTCGACCAATTTTGGAGATCTCTCCATTATCACTCCATGATATAGCGAACTGTCACTTTTGACGTACAAGTGGCGATCTCGCAACTTCGCCAAACCAGCCGCCTCTCCTTTGTATGTGACGGCCTATATATCAGGCGCATACTTAACTTCACCGGTTAGTAAGTGAAATTAGACACTAGGTATGTAGATAAAATAGCGATACAGTCGGTTATTTTGCACTTAACACTTCCAATTAGTACCGAAATCCAGTGATTGTATTTCATCAAACATTATTGCACATAAAAGTTCAAATGGTGAACGTAATGCCATAAGGTATTGTCTCTTTCTTAAATTCAGTAGTTCCATTTGGAATAGAGGCCTCTATAACTAAGAATAATAGGATGACATAGTATTTTAAGGGCTGGAGTGTGCAACGTGCATGTGACGAATAAGTTTTACGACCATTATTTCTCATTGACCCCGTGCTATAGTTTCCATCGAAATTTATTGTATATTGATTTAAACTTACAAGATTGTCAGACATTATAACAAAACAGGTGCTATTCGCGTACAAACAGGTGTTTATTTAGTAACGCGACGTTTTGAATGTGATGTTACGTCCATTATCTAGAAGCACATCCTAACCTAAGTGTTACTTTTAGTTGTAATAGTGCTGTACCTAAAACTGTAGATACAGCCAAAGTACAAGTTGTTATGAGAACTAAAACTGAACCAAAAGAAGAATAACCAATTTATTGAGACGTCGTATGAATTTATCACCCAGTCGGAAACCTAAAGTGACGGAGATATTCTTTAAAATTGCACGTCATTTGATTTGTCTAGACTAGGAGAGTAAAATAAGATATAAATGGCGACAGCGTAGGAGTCTATGAATTGAATACGCTGGATATTGAATTCAATTGATACGGAGATGCAGTAGGTATTGAATTTGACAACTGTATCAATCTAGAAGAATGTTTGATCCACATAAAAGTTCCGAAGACTGAAATAGGACGACTGATATAGATTTCGGTATTAGGACTTTAGCGGAGTGTATTGGATGACTCAACTTTCGAATAAAACGCGGAATTTTGGTCCCTGACGTAAGAAGTGCGAAAAAATAATGAAGGGTGACCATGAATTTCTTATAGTTTTCATAAGCTTATTTATAGTACACAATACTACACGAATGATAAAGCGTCGTGGAATTAATCAAAATTAAAGCAATCTAGTGTGTAATTATTTTAACCAGAACCGATCAAGGTACTGATATTTTAATTTATTTTCAACATTTTGACATTTAGAATTTTATTCGAGAAACATTCTAGCTTTCGTTTTTTTGATTACTTATATAAGTTTTAATTTTTATTTGTTGACGATCTTTTTTGGGATTTTTCTTTTATATAGGTATATAATGTTATTTTTTATGTTCTTTTATTTCATA
The DNA here is from genome assembly GCA_947623375.1 of Apotomis capreana. Taxonomy (NCBI): domain Eukaryota; kingdom Metazoa; phylum Arthropoda; class Insecta; order Lepidoptera; family Tortricidae; genus Apotomis; species Apotomis capreana. The sequence continues at coordinate 1,190,432 of OX392499.1, forward strand.
TTTGGTAATAATTCTGTCAAAAAATTGCTTTGCTCTCTGTAACTGACGATTCGAAAGATTTCGAAAGGTTAAACAATATTTTGACTTTAACTTTGAGTTTAACACGCAACCCCTCTGATGGTCGATACAGTATGTAGGCAAAGACGGAAATGGTGGGACGAGTGGCTGTGTGCATTTATCAAAGTTCGGCCGGAGATTACTTGGCAAAGTCCTCTCTTTTCTGCGATGGACATGTAGAAATGAAAGGATTGCAATTTAATTCAATTTATCAAGCCATGCTAATTATGAAGGCCATCGTATCCACGGCGCAAAATATTGATTTTTTGGATTTTGAGTTTACGTTATTTTGACTCAGAATCCAGTGCTTCTGTTTCAAGTAGAAGATTCATACATATTTATTGTTAAATATTGCTTGTAATAAATAATACAGAACCGTTTATCATTTACCAACTAAAATATATTTACGAAAGTTTATATTAAATGTGTCACAGGTGTCTTTAAGAAGAAAGTATTCCCAAGCGTTTATGTGTAACAGAATTTCCGTCACATAATTTCACCATTAATGTGACGGCTTGACACATTAATAATACTGTACGGTCCACATACCGCACATTGCCATCTCAGCGAAATAACCAACAATCGCGTAAAGCATTGACATACGCGTCAGTACACGTTCACATTAGACAACAACCACACGTGTCCTCATTAGCATTATCATTCATAATATCGCGCTTTTATAGTTTACTTTGACATTATAATTAAAGTGTGTATTTTCGACTATATTAGTGAGTTATTATTACATCCAGCAAATAACATTTCATAATTGATGTATGTGACACTAGCAGCCCGTACATCAATTTGGTCCTTCGAGCAGAAAAGTAGTGTCCTTGAGTGTCCAAAGTGCAGTATCGCATCGGTTTGACTGGCCTCCCACAAGCGGGTCTCACCAGTCAGATTGAGAAGGCGTCTACACTGTACATAGGAAACAGGAACATTGCTTTACCAGCATCGCAGCACTAGCAGCTGCATCACAGAGCATAACAGCAACTATACAGCAGATCATCAGCAACTTGTGCAGTTAAGTATATATTTACTATCAAAATGGGATCTATTCAGGAGATATTGGATACCCAATCTCAGCTTATGGAAGCTATGAGAAAGTTTCTTGAAAACTTTAAAAAAGACGGAGCAGACCGCAAGACGCCCGAAAGGATCCCGAGAAGGTTACAAATTCTTGACCAGTATTGGGCCGAATTTCAAGCAAACCACGAGAAGCTTCGTAAGGGGGAACACTTTGATCATCCTTACTTCTCTGAAAATCAATACGGCGTCACGGAGCAATTTTACCTGGCCACAAGGCAGCATATTAACGCCTTTATGAAGGCGGAACGTAAGCCAGTCGTTACACTAGCCGACCCAACAGCATCAAAAATAGGACTATCGCCCCAGCCAAGTCCTCGCGACCGTGCGGATCCACCCCGCCAAGATCAACCCCCAGTACAACTAACGGAAACGCCTTGGTCGGGAACTACAAGCAATGATGATGTTGCCCGTACCAACACAGGAGCAATAGAAACAGCAACCCGCGGATCGCTCAGCAAAACTGACGAGATGTTACGTAAGCAAGCCAGCAACTTTAGAGCATTCGTCAGAACTGTATCTAGCATAACCTTGGAACATATCAACGAAAAGTGGGAGTTTGAGGACGCCCTCAAGGCTCTACAAGCACGATGGACTGCCATAGATGCCCTTCACTGGGAAATCGACAGCATTCTAGAAACAAAAAACGTAACATACGAGATGAGCTACAACACTTACGAAATGCAGTTTAACAAAATCAAAAAAGAAATCAATACCAAGATGTGGTCGGTCACCCACAGAGAAAAATCAACCCCTAAAATGGATATTCCCATTTTTAGCGGCAATTATCAGCATTGGACGTCCTTCAAGGACTTATTTACAGAAGCAATCCATGCTAACCCATCTCTCCCAAACGCTCAGAAAATGCAATTTCTCAAGAGCAAACTAAAAGGAGAAGCAGAAAAACTGATCCAGCATTTACTTATCAGTTCAGAAAACTATCAGACATGTTGGGATATTTTAAATCATAGATACAACAACAAGAAGATGATTTTTTCATCTCATATCAACACTTTACTAAGCCTTCCCAACACACAGCAACATTCAGCAGCATCTATCAAAAAAATTCACGACACAACCAATGAATGTCTACACGCCATCAAAAATCTTGGAGTAGACACAGCGACGTGGGATCCAATCATAGTGCATCTGCTCACTCAAAAACTGGACGCGGAAACGCACAACGATTACGTGGAGTCCTTGAAAACACCACGTGAATTACCAACTCTTGAAGACTTTTTAGAGTTCTTAGAAAACAAATTTACATCATTGGAATCATCCCGTCGCAGACCAGATTTATCAAAATCATATCAGAATCATCAGCATCAAAATGAACCTTCAACAAGCAACAAGAAGTTTCATTCTTACAAAGCATATAGCACTAATCAGAACATGAATGCCAAATCATATTCATTTACAAAAACATCAAACAATTATAATGAACATTATAAATGTCCACATTGTCAGAATGACCATAAGTTATTTGCCTGTAAGGCATTTCTCGGATTACAAACTGGCAACAAGCGGGAAGTAATTGCGAAATACAATTTATGTAGAAATTGCTTATACGATCATAAAGGCAAAGAGTGTCATTCGCTCAAACGATGCCGCGTTTGTAGCGGAAATCACAACACGTTACTTCACGATGCCTACGGTTACCCGAGCCCGAGCACATCAAATCACAAAGCAATTGCCGTCGAAAACAAGAAACCTAACAATAGCAATAGCAACCACGTGTCTCAAGAAGAATTACCAGAAATACTTCTAGCAACAACATTAATCAAGGTCAAAGCAATGGACCAATCAATGGTGACTTTGAGAGCTCTAATTGATCAAGGTTCTCAAACAAGTTTGATTTCTGAAAAAGCAGCACAAATTTTGAGATTACCACGTGAACAATGCAAAGGTGTAATTTTCGGCATCGGCTCAAAAGAAAACAATTCCAAAGGCATCATTAACATAACTTGTACATCACTACACAATGAGTATACCTTTAACACAGATGTATGTATTATGCGAAACCTCATCAATAATCTGCCCAACAAATCATTCAAGAAACCGTCATGGGATTTCTTAGAAAACATTAATCTAGCGGACCCAGAGTTTTACACAAGCCGCCCGGTAGACATCTTATTTGGAGCCGACATTTATTCTGATATCATACAAGAAGGTATCATCAGACACGGAAAAAGCCATCCTCTGGTACAAAAAACACGCCTAGGTTGGATTTTGACTGGAAATGTGCAGACGCTGCAATGTAACGTTGTTCTCAACAACGTAGAAGATATTCACAAATTTTGGTCGGTGGAAGATATATCAGAAACATCAAACATGTCACAAGAAGACCTCGACTGTTTACATCATTATCAGAAAACAACAACTCGCCGAACAACGAAGAAGGCCGTTATATCGTGAGCATGCCTTTTAAACCAGATTTTGAAGAAAAACTAGGAGCTACGAAACCTATGGCCGTGGCACAATTTCGTCAACTCGAAAACAAATTTATCAGACAGCCGAAATTAGCAGAAGCATACAAAGAATTTATCACCGAATATCAATCACTAAATCATATGGTTGAGTGTACTAGCAACGAGACACCCAGTTGCTACTTACCTCACCATAGCGTCGAGCGCGCGGAATCAACGACGTCGGCATTACGAGTTGTTTTCGACGCATCGGCAAAAATGACAACTGGCTACACTTTGAACGATTTAATGCACCGAGGCCCGAATTTACAACAGGACCTTATGAGCCTCATCCTGCGATGGCGACAATATCAGTACGCGTATACCGCCGACATAGCAAAAATGTTCAGACAAGTATTGATGACCCCTGAACATCAGCAATTCCAAAAAATAGTATGGAGATTATCACCAAATGAGCCGTTGCAGGAACTCAAATTAGCAACTATCACGTATGGGACCAAGGCAGCTCCCTTCCTCGCCATGATGACATTGAGGCAGCTAGCCATAGACGAAGGTCATAAGTACCCAAATAGCAGAGCAGCACAAGCATTACAAGAAGAATTTTATATGGACGACCTTGTTAGTGGAAGTTTCACTTTAGAATCAGCAAAACAACTACAATCAGATTTAATACAGCTTCTTAAATCAGGAGGCTTTAATCTACGAAAATGGTCATCGAATAAGGCCGAACTCTTACAAGATGTCAGCATAACACAAAACAAAGAAGAAGAATTCAACTTCAAGCATTTAGAATTAACAACAAAAACACTCGGTATCAAGTGGAACCCAATTGAAGATCAGTTTACATTTCAGTTGAAAAGCAACTTCACAGGGACACCGAAGACATTGACCAAAAGGTCACTATTATCAGAAATTTCAAAAATATTTGACCCCGTTGGCTGGTATACGCCCTTAACCACCAAATGCAAACTCCTGTTTAAGCAAGTCTGGCTATCTAACATACAATGGGATGATGAACTTCCCGGAAGCATCAGAACAGAATGGGACAAAATTCGATGTGACCTTCAGTACATCAACGACTTCAAAATTCCAAGATGGTACCAGACCGGTGAGTCCGACAGCATTGAATTGCATGGATTTTGCGATTCGTCAATAAAAGCATTTGCCTGTGTTGTATACTGTAAGGTTAAAAACAAGATAACACTGGTAGCAGGAAAATCAAGATTAATTCCCGAAAACAAAAATCTAAGCCTGCCGAAATTAGAATTATCAGGGGGCCTATTATTGGCCAAACTAATGAACAAAATACAGCAAGCATTGACTGGTCATCATATCAAGGTCTTTGGGTGGACCGACTCGACCGCTGTCCTTGGATGGCTTCAAGGAGATAGCGGAAGATGGAAACCATTTGTAGCCAATCGAGTTGAGCAGATAAAGCAAGTTATCCCGTCAAGCAACTGGCGATATATCAAATCAGGTGATAACCCAGCCGACAGCGCAAGCTGTGGCATGTCCGGAGCGCAGTTAAAGCAGCATTTGTTATGGTGGAATGGACCCGCTTTCCTACCATCATTCAACGAAAAACATGAAATAGATCACCCGGCCTACGTCACAGACCAGGAAGTACGCAAAACAAAGCTTACTAACGTCACGACGGCACGTCACAGCGATGACGACATAATACAATACATATTAAACAAATTCAGCACAATGACGCGAGCAGTACGCGTACTCGCTTGGATACTACGAGCGATAACACCGAACACAAAGCAAAACGCTTACTTGACTGTAACAGAGCTAGATCGAGCCAGAATAAAAATCATTAAATATGTGCAGGAACGTGACTATCAAGACGAAATCAGTAAACTTAAATCACATAAACAAATACACAAAAGCAGCAAGATTTTGGAACTCAACCCATTTCTCGACGATCAAGGACTACTACGAGTTGGAGGCAGACTTAAGCATGCAAATTTAAGCAAAAATAAAAAACATCCGTACATCATTCCGCATCAAGGCCGTCTGACCGAGCTTATCATAGATCACGCGCACCGCAATTTGTTGCACGGGGGCGCGCGCCTAACATTATCAGAAATCCGTAACACTTTCTGGATAATAGGCGGGAACAGAGCAGTAAAAAAAAGGTTACAGCCTTGCGTGAAATGCAAGAAGTTCAAAGCAAAACGCTTGGGTAATTTACCCGAGGCCAGAATCAACCCCTCGCGACCCTTTGAGCATACAGGCCTTATCAAACGCCCCATAGTTAAATTGTCGCTACTCTCAACCGACACGTCATTAAACTCAGCATACAAATCATTGAAGATATCACAATCAGAAGCAAGCACTGACAACGTAGCCGGCGAACAGAAAACACAGCAATCAAATGTCGGAACTACGGGACAGAAGAAATTTTCGAAAAAAGGCTCAAGGACATCAATTTTCACATCAATGGCCTTACTCGTATCATTATTTTTATTCATGGTCGTCCCAACCGGGAACTGCTACTACAACATCACTAAACTGAGCAAATCACTTTATTTGGACCGAGTATCAAGCATGCAAGTCATACATGATGAATGGAAGCTGGTCGTATATTATGACATGGACCCATATTGGGACGGCTCCGCAACATTTGAAAAATACCTGAAGCAAATCGAAAATGTTTGTTCTAAAACAAATATCAAACATCTTTGTGACATAATAATGTTACAATTACATCACAGCGATAGCGAGCTACGATACTATAATAGCATGCTACTGGGTCAGCATTTTGAGTCACACATACGAGAACGCCGCGGCCTTGTGGATGGCGTAGGCTACATCGCTAATAGCCTCTTCGGGGTCCTAGACCAACGATTTGCTGACCAGTACGAAAAAGACATCACTATTATCAACAACAACCAGAATCACCTGGCTTTGCTATGGAAAAATCAAACATCGGTAGTCGAAGCAGAGTACAATTTGCTCAAACGAACAGCAGCATTGCAGAAGCGGCAATCAATAAACAACACAAAGTCATCAACCAACATTTGAACAATTTAATAAACGCCACCAATACGCTGAACACAGAAGTTCAAAATACAGAAATAATGAATGAATTAGCACTGTCAACAATCATCGCCAACAATATGCTTATCAAACTAAAATCAATTCAAGACACATTATTAGATACAATAACGGATATTCACCACGGCATGTTTAACATTCACCTACTGTCACCCGAGCAACTACGCAGCGAACTAAGCATCATCTCAGGACAGTTATCTCAAGACTTATCATTGCCCATCAACAACATACAAACAGGGATGGCGAACATTTATCATTTACTGAAAGTTAAAGCAAGAGTTACGCAGCGATATGTAATTTTCGAAATTAAAATCCCACTGGTCAATAGAGAGAGCTTTGACTTATACAAAATTATATTGATCCCACAACAATACAAGAATAAATCAATCAGCGTGGTACCAGTGTCCAGCCACGTAGCTATCAATTTACGCAAGGATACCTATCTCATTATGTCAGAAAAAGACATACAACAGTGTCTCCGATATGAAGAATCTATTCGACTTTGCCGCACAAAAAAGCCAGTCTTTCATTTCAAGTCAGATGAAAGTCTTTGCATCAAGGATCAGATGACAAACCAATGTCTTACTACTATCGCAACATGCCGAAATAGTTGGACGGAATTAAACAATATAAACACGTACCTATACTACTGTTGTGATAAATGCACACTACGAATCATATGCGAGGATCGAGTTACGGCAACGCAGACAGAGAGTGCCGGGGTTATCGTACTCGGTCAGAGCTGCGTCATCAAGGGCGAGGACTTCACGGTATCACTGTCAATGTCAAGGATCACTGGAGTGAAATTAAAACTACATCGGACATTTACACACCAGAAATCACGCAGATAAATCACATAATTAATATTTCACTCCCACTATCAGAAATCAATATCACTGATAACAGAGTTGAACTCGAACAAATTAAAAATCAAATTCAACAAATGAAGACTGAGACACCTTTAAAAGAAAACATTTCATATCACGACGTACACCAGTACTCCATCATTTACATCTTACTTGTTGGTGCGCTCATATCAATTGGAGCAGCCATCCTTCGCCGCTTGCGCAGTCGCCGCAGCGGGAGCGCCGACATTCGTTCGGAACTCCAGGAACAGCAGCTATCATCCGTCGCAACCCACGCTCCAGAAATTCAACCTAGAATCCTGGGGCATTCGTCAAGACAAACTTCGATCGTTCAATTGGAATTAGAAACATTACCCAGCAATCCTAGCATTCGCAAGACGACGAAGCAAAACAAAGCTACCTCACCTATTTTGCACTAACACTAGTTTCCAGGACAGCGGCAGTTTATAATTTAGAAATTTATAAGTTTTAATGTTTTATTTTGTATCAATTGCTTTCACGGTATTCAACGCAATATAATGGAGTTTAGTCTAGATTAAATTAAATCTAAATACCTTGTAAAGAATCGTCGTTGGCTCAGAAACTCATGCGTTTAATAGGTAATTTACAACATTTACAACAGCCATAACTAGTAGGCATAACATGTAACATTAAGTGCAGCACTTGAAGGTAACAAACCACAAAAATGATCACTTTATGTGGTTTATAGATATCTTTATAAAATAGTGTCCAGACGTCAACGGGAGCGCGCAGGTCGTGGTCCAGTGAACCCGTTTACGTTGTTTTATTCAATCTATTTCCGCCCTGAAATCTGTCACAGGTGGTACCAGATAAAAGATGATCCATGGCATGAATGCAGAAGGAATAAAACTATTATGTGGGAAACTAGGGCTTCCAATCCCAATTCTTAGTATTCAGGGATTTTTGGTGAGAAAAGACTATCTATTAAAATTGGGAAAGAAGAAATCCGAACGAGTCTCTCAAGCTGAAGAAAAGATGTTTTTTTACAAAAAATGTTTCTATTCATCTAATTATGTTTTTTTTGTCAAGATATTTTCAACGGACAGACAGATTGAGTAAGTTTGGCAAATTCCAACGCGTTTAATGATTCAAGTTATTCGTTTAAAATTCTTGGAAAATATTTAAAAATCTACGAAAAATATTTTAATATTACGTTATAAAAATAATAAATACACGCTCCTATTTTTGTTAACATAAATTCTAAAGGCTAAAGTAAGCAAAGTGAGGACCTTTGAGCTAAAATAAAATGGTGAGATAAAATTTCAGACAGACAGCCGACAACAAACGCATGCAAAAGAAAAACCAAAATGATAAATTACTCGTCATACTTTGAGGGAATCCATTACGTGTAGTGTTTGACCTTAGTAACGAAGCTCAAAGCTAGATTACTGAAAATTGAATTATCGTGAGGTTCTAAGGTCTTTGTGACATCCAGACTTCGTTAGTCTGCAGAATTTACAATTCTGATATTATAATAGTAGCGGCAAAAAATATAATACCTTGCAGCATACCTAATCACTTTAAGATGAATGGGATCCAAGCATAGAATTCAAAAGAACATTTCTAAAATCTTATTAGATAAAACATACAAAAATACGTATTTGTTTAGTATAGTAACAATTATTATTTTAAGCGTAGGATTCAAATGAAAATTTCTAACATCTTATTAGATGAAACACAAAAATACGTATTTGTTTAGTATAGTAACAATTATTATTATATTTAGAACTTCCAAATAGAATGTAAAATGATGAAAAAACTAGTATTTTTTAGAAAGAGAGCACAATGTCGACTCCATTAATTTGAATAACTATTTGGAAAGAAAAATAGACGTTTTATTTGATAAGAGTGAAATGGTAAGGTACCAGGTCCGTATTTTTTGCGATAGTTAAAAGTTTATCAGACATCCATCATTCTGTCATACAAAATTACGCATAATTTTTTTGCCGCTACTTTTGGTTATCATAAGTTAAAATTAGAAACAACATAAAATTCGACATTTAAGTGTTTTTTTTTATAAATAATATTGTAATGTTTTTTTTATGATTGAACATAATTATCCTCTGCGCACTCTTCAGTGTAGCAGCTATCAAATCGAATTTTTGTATGATATACATTATGATTATACACTAATACAGTTAAATGTAGTTAAATAATTTTATTTATCTCGTGACTGAACAATTTTCTATTTACTTCAATGATGTTAAGTAATTTGTTTAACTTGATAATTACGAATCATTATGCGAGTAAATATTAGCTACTGTGTTGAAAATCCTTCAGATATAATCGTTACTGAAGTTGAGTTTTCAACTTCTAATAAAATAAGGACATATAAGGGGCAGTTAAACCGTACAAGTCCTCAGTGTATTTGATGCGAAAATCTCTCTCCGTTCTATTTTAGTATTTTTCAGCTCAAAGGAATCAATATGGCCGTTCAGACGCAGCCTCGCTCTTGACATAATACAATTGCTATTACTTTGGAATCAAACCTAGAATTCGATAGCATCTAATCTCTGATCGTATCCGGAGTCGGAAATTGAAACGAGATAAAATTGTGCAATATCGTCCGCGTACCACCTGACTGCAATCGAAGCTGGTGTTCTGGGGCCTTTATACCAATGTGCGAGGTATATTTGGACAGAATAGATTAGCTTGGAAATACTAAGTCATTACAAGGGCACTGCTTGAAAATAATATACCTACTATGTTATATCAATCAGGAAGTCACTTTGTTTGACAGATGCCGAAAGATCAGGGTTTTTTAACCCTACACGGTTACGTTATACACCTATAGAAAACTATTTTATTAAATTAATAAACTCTTAGAAACGATATAATCTGACTAATCTACCATTGGAGGTGGCGCCACTGTGCTACTGTTTACATCGGCTCTGTGATTGTTTCCAATAATAAAATAGTAAATCGTCCTAATTTCACTCAACAAAGCTAGCGATACGTGAAGATAGTGGAGATTACTTCGTGTGACTGTTATTGTGTGCCAAAACTACGAATAAGGAATTAAAAATTCGAAAATAGTGTTTCCAACGGACTTCATTCAAAAGGCAAACACCGAGAAGAATACGCAAAAACAATAAGAAATACTTTAATTTTACGAAGAACGAAGGTTAGTGACAATTGACAAATTCCGAAACTGTTTTTTGAACAATTATTGTCAACAAAATAACCTCCAATAATCAATACTACAAAGTCATTCAATCGACCCGAGGCACGACATCTAGCGGCGAGTGGCGGTACTGCGCGCACTAGCGGCAAGCTATCAAACTCGCACCTGCAACAACTTCAACTAATCGTTCAAGCTTCGCTACTGGACGCTAGAGGGCGGTTGTAGTACAATGGAAGATATTATAAGAATGTTACAAAAAATTGAAGGAGACATAGAAAATCAAAAACAAGACATGAAGGATATGGAAAAGAACATAAAAGAAACTAAGTGGAATTGAAACCAGGACCAAAATACTGGAGGAAAAAATTGAAAAACAACAGAAAACAATAGATTATTTTGATAATAAATTAAGGCAGAAAAATATTATCTTTTTTGGAGTCGAAGAAACAGAGCGTAACTATGACGGGCTTATAAAAATAATTCTCGACATCATAAAAAACAAAATGAAAATAATGTGTCAGGTGTGGGAAATTGAAAATGTTGCCAGGCTAGGTAAAAACAATGGCAAGCTCAGGCCAGTGGTCGTAACTATAACAACAATTGGCAGAAAATTAGAGCTTCTTAGAAACAAAAAGAGGTTGGAAAACACGGGAATTTATATTAAACAGGACTATCCACCAGCCATTCTAGAAAGACGTAAAGAACTTCAAGATGATCTGCGACGAGAGTGGGAATCCGGCAAGAGAGTAGCTATACACAATGACAAAATTATCACGTTAAAAACAAAGAAAACGGAAAACCGAACCCCTAGTGAAAAAAACTCTAGCAAACGACTTCTATCCGAATCCCCTGACGCCGTGACAGACATAGAGGCCGTAAACACCAAATATAACGAAGAAAAACCGAAACAATTACCTAAGAAGACCAAGTCACAAAACATAACAAGTTTCCTACGCCCGTCACAATTAAATATTACTCAACCCTCAACTAGTCAAGATGCACAAGTATAGCAACGAACGACGTGGCCTCCTCCCAAAACTAATTACAAAAACCAGTCAAAAACAACCTACGAAACCCATCCTCCAAGCCGGTTGGTCACCGTGGAGGATCAAGACCGAAACCCTCCAAAGGAAAAAATAGCCTCAGGCAGCAATACCACAAAAAAATCTACTTACCAGCTATACATTGTAACCTATAATGTCAGAACCCTCTCGTCTCATGACCGCCTTATAGAATTAGAACAAGCAATAAACAAAATAAAATATGATATTATAGGCATATCAGAAGTGAGGCGACAAGGCATCAAAATAGAGGAATATGAGCAATTTATATTGTGTCACATAGGAAGTACCCCAGGAAAGTACGGTGTAGGTTTTATAGTAAACAAATCTCTGAAAAACTACATAGAGTGTTTTATAGGAGTTACTGAACGGATAGCGCTGCTAAATCTAAATATTGAAGGCTACAAAGTAACTCTAATACAAGCATATGCACCAACGGACGCAGCAAGCGAAGCGGATATAGCCGATTTCTACACGTCAATTAATAAGCTTATGGAAACAGCACATAAAAATATAATACTAATGGGAGATTTCAACGCGAAAATTGGAACCCCAAGAAAAGAAGAATACTTAGTAATGAGGCAACACGGCTACGGCAAAAGAAATGAACGAGGACAGAAATTGATAAATTTTGCACTGGAAAATAAATTGACAATTATTAATACCTGTTTTAAGAAGAGGCCCAACCGCAGGTGGACCTGGCGATCCCCAAATGGTCAACATAAAAATGAAATTGACTTTATAATGTCTAACCGGCCAGGAATATTTCAGAATATAGAGACTATAAACCTTAATTTCCCATCAGACCACAGACCGGTTAGAGCTACGATAAACTTATCCAAACAAAAGATCAGTAGAGCCAAATTCAATAACAATTACATCCTCAAATGCCCCCTTAATAGCGAAGAGGAAATATCTAAATACAAGGAAAACCTATCGTATCTACTTAACGATACCCCCCAATCAACATGAACCCACGAAGGTACAGTTTTACTACGATAAAATAGTAAATTCCATCAACCAAAGTTTAAAAAATGCTCGTACAACGACACACACCCAAAATAAAAATAAAATACTGTCCGAACGTACCATGATGCTCTTGCAAAGAAGAAGAGATCTGCAAAAAACTAAAAACAAAACGCGATCTATGAAAAACGAACTCTCGGCACTTTACAAATTAGTCAACAAATATATAAAGAACGACTACGCAAAACACAGACTAAATACCATAGAAAATTATATAAATAAATCGGGAGGTACAAAGAAGGCCTACAAAGAACTTCGAACAAATAAAACTTGGATTGAAGGACTGAATTCTACTGGAAAAGATCTCTACCACCGAAAAGACCTGATCAAAGCGGCAACCGAATTCTACAAAAACTTGTATAGCGATAAAACCGAAATTAGCACTACACTGACGTATACCAGCAAGGCTACCTGTTTAAGTCCCATAACCCCAATCGACGAGAGAGAAATGTATGACGCTATAAAAAAAATTAAAGCTAGAAAAAAGCCCAGGCTCAGATCACATCATCAACGAAGTTTTAAAAACAGCGGACATGATTTTGATTGGCCCATTACGCAAACTTTTCAACCTAATACTGCAAAATACTGAAACTCCACTGCAATGGTCTGAATCCGACATCATACTAATATATAAAAAAGGCGATCCAAAGGATATTACTAATTACAGACCAATAAGCCTGCTACCAAGTCTCTACAAACTGTTCTCCTCCATTGTCACTATGAGAATAAGTAGAACGTTAGAAGCAAGACAACCCATAGAGCAAGCCGGATTTAGAAGGGGCTTCTCCACCATTGACCACATCCACACGCTGGAATTAATAATAGAAAAGTATCAAGAACAGCGACGATATCTTTACATAGCTTTTATTAATTATCAAAAGGCATTTGATACTGTTTCACATAAACGCATATGGGAAGTCCTAAAAAATCAAGGAGTAGAGCACAATTATTATTATTATTTACATTTTACACAATTATTTAAATTTTTTGATTGAAGCCTTATGAATAATAAAATGAAATTTTCAGGGTAGCTACCTGATAGATAGAGCAAGTTTTTAAAAGCCAAACGGTAATTTTTTTTTTATGTGATTTTATCTTTTTAAAGCCCCTTGAAGTTGTGAACATACTGGGTAATTTTATCTTTCTTGGCATTTAATTTTTTTTTTATTCCATTCAAAGATCTAACGATAGTAAATGTTACCATACTGAATTGGCCTATCTATCAGCTTAGCACACAAAAAAAAACAAGCATCTACCGCAATAATTCACGTCACCATAAATAAAAATCTCATCGTACTCGGCGATAGGTGAAAATTTTTAAAAAAAGTCATAACTCCGAAAATACGAAAAATCGCGGAACATACATGGGGGTGATTTAGATAGCCCTCTAGGTCCTCTACCTCCCAGCTTCAGTATATCACTACTTCTTGGGACACCCTGTATAGAAATAATTAAAAATATATATAATAACAGCACCGGCCGAATAAAGCTAGAGGCACTTGGAACAAGCTTCCCTATTAAACGGGGAGTGAGACAAGGCGATCCGCTATCACCAATACTATTTATCGCTACCCTCGAATCAATCATCAGTAAACTGGATTGGAATCACTGCGGCCTTAATATACAAGGTACATATCTAAGCCACTTAAGATTCGCCGACGACCTAGTGCTGCTATCGGAGACTAGCTCGCAGTTGAACCTCATGATAGAATCACTAAATGCAGCTTGTAGTCAGGTTGGCTTGGAAATGAACCTTAGCAAGACTATGGCAATGACAAACGCTCTGGAAAAACCAATAAAAGTGAACAACAAGCCACTACAGTATACAAACAGTTATATATATCTCGGCAAAAGAATAAGTTTTGATAAACAAAATAACGAAATGGAAATAGAACGCCGAATACAAAATACATGGAACAGATACTGGAGTTTAAAGGAAATATTTAAAAGCGGCTTACCAACAACAATCAAAGCTAAAGTCATGAACTCTAGCCTCCTGCCGTGCCTGACATATGGCTGCCAAACGTGGAAATTCACGGATAAAATAAAAAACAAGATTAACACTTGCCAACGGGGAATAGAGCGCAGCATGCTCAACATAAAGAAAATGGACAAAATACGACACACCAAAATAAGAGCTATCACAAAAGCAAAAAATGCTCTCACCCACGCCCAGAAACTAAAGTGGAAATGGGCTGGTCATGTCGCCAGGTTAAAAGATCAGAGATGGACCATAAGAGTGACTCTATGGCGCGGACCACCAGGCAGTCGGAGTAGGGGAAGACCCTTGACACGGTGGGATGACGAGGTCAATAGGACAGCCGGCCCGCTTTGGAACGCAGTGGCACAGGACCGAGACACATGGTCATCCTTGGAGGAGGCCTTTACCCGTACGGGGGTTCTTGCAGACGAACTCCTAGTTTAAGATATAGCTTAGTTAACTAACAGTTTAATTATAAAGTACTACTAACCAACAGGTGTAATATTATGTTTTTTTGTTCTTGCAAGAAATAAAAGGCTTTTTTATTTATTTTATTTTTATAATCTACCATTGATTATTATAAAAACGGTTTAAACTCACGTAAAAGTTGTCCGGAACTGGGTTAATATAATTATTATTAAAGCCATTGTATCAGATTGCCAAGGGCTGGGAGTCTGTGAGCAACTTGTATGTCCCTGACCACTACATGCCAAAAGGGCGTTAGTTTTCATAAACTATCATAAATATATTTTAAAAATTGGTATGACCTATCTAATGTTTGATATATATGCGATCTTTCTACAAGACACACGACAATATCAGTGATGACGCTGTTCCAATTTGCGCTATACCCTGCGTCATCAGCGCGCAGTACGTGGCAGGGACGTCACGACCGTACTGTGAAAAATAATTCTAAACAAGTTCGAAACTACACGGTCCATGTCTAATACACACGGGTTCACCCAAATTTATTCGCACTAAAAATCATTCTACTGTCTCTTCTTTTGACCGGTTTAAGTTGACCCCGAGCGAATCAATATGGGTAGAGGGAATCCTAAATATGAGAAATTTTCAATAAGTTTTTTAATTCGCGAAAGTTTTTTACTTCGTTGAGTGGTCTACGAGATGCACTTGCAAATGTTTTATTTATTGAAGAGAAAATATTTGGCTCTAGAGATGTCATTGAATCTTTCGATGTGTGATTGCGAGAACAACATTTTTACAGTCGTTATTTTTATTCTTGGAACGTTGCATAATGCACAAACAAGGCGGTCTTCATTGACTACACGCTACATCGCGCAACGGCATTGGCAGTTTTAACAAGTTGCTTCGTTTGTATAATAAAAAGGACAGGTTGCACTCCGGGAGTGCCGACAGAAGTGAAAACCTAAACATCAACGTTGTGCATTTTTCAATATTTTGGAATGTTTAGGGAATAATCTCGCACATATTATTATAGTAAGTAAGTAAACACTTTATTGTACACAAAAACAGTTAAAAAATACATCTATTACAAATAACATATAGGTACAAAGGCGAACTTGTAAGTAAGTAAGTGAGTGAGTGAGTGAGTGAGTGAGTGAGTGAGTGAGTGAGTGAGTGAGTGAGTGAGTGAGTGAGTGAGTGAGTGAGTGAGTGAGTGAGTGAGTGAGTGAGTGAGTGAGTGAGTGAGTGAGTGAGTGAGTGAGTGAGTGAGTGAGTGAGTGAGTGAGTGAGTGAGTGAGTGAGTGAGTGAGTGAGTGAGTGAGTGAGTGAGTGAGTGAGTGAGTGAGTGAGTGAGTGAGTGAGAGTGAGTGAGTGAGTGAGTGAGTGAGTGAGTGAGTGAGTGAGTGAGTGAGTGAGTGAGTGAGTGAGTGAGTGAGTGAGTGAGTGAGTGAGTGAGTGAGTGAGTGAGTGAGTGAGTGAGTGAGTGAGTGAGTGAGTGAGTGAGTGAGTGAGTGAGTGAGTGAGTGAGTGAGTAAGTAAGTAAGTAAGTAAGTACGTACGTAAGTAAGTAAGTAAGTAAGTAAGTAAAAACTTTATTGTAAAAACAGTAAAAAAATATATCTATTACAAATAACATGGTACAAACTCTCACCACCTACTATTTTCTGTTTAAATTTGTTTTCTCCGCTACCCAAAGGTTGTCTGGAAGAGATCGCTTTTTAGCGATAAGACCGCCTATTGTCTACCATTGTTTAATTTAAGATTTCTCTTGTAATATGTTTCTTGTTAGTGTGCAATAAAGTATTGTTGTATTGTATTGTATTGTACAAAGGCGAACTTATCCCTATAAGGGATCCAGTTTACCTTTGAGCAATTGAGTGAGTGTGAGTACGAGAAGAGGATAGACAAACTAACACCGTGTACAAAAAGGTATTAAAAAAATAATAAGACTACTAATAATTACATATATATCTGCTTTGCTCAAAGGTTGACTGGTATTGATGCCCAATGGCATTAAGTCCGCCTTGTGTGCGTTTGAACTATCCGATTTTATTATATCTCACTGACACTTGATTTCTATTTTAATCTGTATTTCTTACTAATGTAAGTTTATGATTACGCTTCATCATCTGTCACTTACAACATTTTGTTGTTCGAAGGCCCTCTTTCTTTGAAACAGACACGGTTGCTAGGTTACCAATTGTTTATACATTATTTAGAAATTATAATGTCACAATGAATAAAAAGTGGTGTTTTGTATGCTTTTCCATTTATTGTTAAATAAACCCTTTTATGAATGAATGCCCTCAAAATTTGTAGCCTATGTCCTATTCAGATATCTAAGCTACATTACTGCAGAATTTTACGAAAATCTTTTGTGTAGTTTTTGCGCAATAGTGGAACGTAAAGTCACCGTCAATTGAAATTGCAAACAATGTAAAATGTAGCGACTTTACATACAAACATTTTGTAATATATATAGGATTACATCTATTATGTGTAGGTACATATGTATATTTTTATATATTACTCACTTATTTTCTTCCGCTACTTCTTCCGCCTTTTTTTCGTTAATAAATGCACTTTCTTCCATTTCCATCTTTGAATTCTTCGTCCCGTTTTTCGTTAATAAATACACTTTCTTCCATTTTCATCTTTTAAGCACTTTATTTATATACACGAATTTCTCAAGTATACAAACGATTAACACATGAGCAGTCAACACACACGCGCAGGCGCTAAGTATATTACCCCCTCTTTATCCATCCTACGAGCTAAGCTTTTCGATCAGCACGTCTAGCACAACATTGACACGCGACTCTTTTTCGCGCGACATATACTATACCTGTCACTTTACTGTCAATACTGTGTAAAAAAGACAGGCGACGCTAAGTCGCGCGACAAGCAAAGTCGCGCCATGTTGTACTAGCCCCGGATCTGACGATTGACATTTGTTTGTCGCGAGTTTAAAGTTTTTTACCCATCTAAAAAAGTGCCAAGCGCCGCTAAAGAAGTTTTCACTTCAAAATACATGCTTTTTTTTACCGAGTATAGTGCCCCGATTTATGAAATTGTCACATTTGCCTGTAGTTTTGCATATACGCCATATGTCCAAATGTGTGTCTACCAGAAGGATTTATAGTGCAATTGAATTCCCAAAATCATTCGGCAACTTTTTGAGATTATCTTAAATTTTCAGTTTCAAAATTTTTTCGCTGACTTGGATCGAGAATTTCCTTATAACATTTTTTTGAGCTCAGTATTCAAAAAACTGAAAAAGAACTGGACTAAATAAAGCTACAGTTGAAGCCATCTTAGGAGGCAGGCGGACGAAAAATGTAGGCGATAGCGGGTTCTTACGCTCGAGGTCAGAAAACAAAATTGTAAAATTTTGTCATATGTGTTTCTAAATTACATTTTCAATGCCTTTGATAGTTGCGTGTGAGATCTCAAGATTTTTATAGCGTCTTAACGTTTGTTTTGTCGGTAAAGGCCGGTTACCTCTGTATGCCTGCGTCATTCTAATCATGCTAATGCATTGTTCTTATATCCTGTCTAGACTGTTAAAAGACCCTGAGACAATTTTTTTGTTTTAACTGTTTCACCATCAATGGTAAATATATCAATAAAATATTTAAATTGCACACACCTTGTGTAGATAACGTTTGGAAACAATAGGGACAACTTGACACCAAGTTAAGTTTAAAGATATATGACCCGCATATATAATACCTTGCATAACTAATAGCTTAAGCGACTACAGGATCGTTTACTAATCACATTCACCTCGAAGTAATCGCTTACCAACTTAGTGTTATTACTTAGTGGTGGGCATCGGAAGATTTAGCCAAGTTGGTAAGCGGCTGTTTGTGCAGTTGAGTCGTGGCTGGGGAAATCAGTTTCGGCAGGAGATTACGCTCCGTCCGATTGGCGAAACTGAGACAAGCATCCACTGGCGCCGTGGGAAGTAGCTACGCGATAATAAAGTAAAGAGTTAAATTTATATAGAAACTTCCGTGAGTCTCAGACTAGACAGACTCAGAGAGAGTGTAAAGAGGTTCATGACCCGTCATTGCTGGCCGTTTCTGCATCGTTCTGTACTAGTTCTAAATTCAAATCATCGTTTTATATGTGTGTTAATAAAAATAATAATGTATTTACCAAACAAATCAACAATTTATCATACTTAAGTAGTGTCATCGTTATGTAACCCACGTAAGTAAAGCGCTATTTTCATGACTTATAGCTTAGCTGAATCTACTGAAGCGATGCTGGGTGAAATAAATCGTAAGATTGGTGTACTTCCTTTTCGCCGAATTATGTTTCGCAAACGTTTCATTTCGCAAAAGTTTCATTTCGCCAAAATCATTTTTCACTGAAACTGTAAACTATTTCAGATTGTTGTAAATATCATCCTTTAGATTAGGTTAGGTTAGGTTTGTTTTATAACAATTCAAAATAGTTTACAGTTTCAGTGAAAAATGCTTTTGGCGAAATGAAACTTTTTCGAAATGAAACGTTTGACGAAACTTAATTCGGCGAAAAGGCAGAGAACCCTTAAAAGCTACCTTGCTTGGGGCTTGTCTAATAGGGAGAAAGAATTGAACAATGACAGTACCCGAAATTTCTACTCCGCGTCATTGCAAATACTTGTCACTTTTAACTATCGATTTCCATCTTATCTTACCTTATCCGCTCCACTCAGCTCTGCTTCAATTCTGTGGATGCGTACCCTAATACCGCTGGCCGTTTTAGTCTTGTTACGTCTGTGTAACGGCTACCTAGACGATTGTGGTCTTGTACTGGCTAGATTGTGGTATCTACACCTATAAATATATATTTGGTGAAAGAGCAGGTGCCAGTATCCATTTAATTACATGGTAGGTTTTAAATACTTGTAATTTTCACAACCTGCTTATAGCCGCATACTACCTAGTTACTATTTGATGATCGTTTTGAAATCAATATAATGATTTTTTGCTATTCTAGTTACATTCAATGAGACCGAAACAGATGACATTTTATTGGAGATTCTAATCTGTTATGTCTGTTACGCAGTACCACCTGTCGTACACTTCTCTTGTCAGGCCTGCGGTAGAATGTGTCGATCTCGTATCGGTTTAGTTAGCCGCCAGAAACGGTGTCTCTCAAACATTACACCATAAATCGTCTGCATAGACGCAAGGGCCTTTATAGTCTGTTATACCGGGTGGAAAGGCACGAGGGTCCTTTGCGGAAATGTTGCATCGGTTAAGTGATACACAGTCGATTTATAATGTTTAGAAACTTAAACGAAGTAAAAAAAAAGTGCAAAATTCGCTAATTTTTAACTGTGGTGATAACCCTATATTGCATCTTCACATCACGGCAAGATGGCTAGATTGAGAAATCACCGTCGGGAAAACTCGGGATATTACGTTTATTTCCGTGAGTTGTTGTCATCGTACTGATGTAAGAGTGACACATAAATGTCAAATTAACCAAATAAAATGCGAAAATACGAATATCAGTTACTTTATTACAATTTTTACATACGGTGTTCAAATTTTCCATCGTGTCTCATAATACACGCTGCAGCACGCTGCTTCTGTTTTGAGTTGGAGGCAGAAACACTGGTCCTATAATTGTTTCCCCGTAAATCGGTAACTGACCAACGACACTGCTGTAGGCGACACGATTGTCTTCGGCAAATGCACATGTTCGTTCCTTCTATTCCACATACCGTTGCGAGTAAACAAGCTTTCATCGCTTCAAATAACATGCCTGATAAAATCACGTTCTTCCACTGTTTTTGGCAGTAGCCACCGGCAGTAAGCTTCACATAGGGCAGTCCCTAGGAAATAAAGCTTGAACCCTCTGAACAGGTCCCCCACGTTGATCGTTCTAAGTTGTTCGTGGTACAACGGGCTGATTGTTGGCGACACGATCAAAAGCACGTAAAATTGTTCAACGACCTGTTGGGTGTGGTGGTGGATATGTTTCACTGTATCGTCGTAAAGTTTCAGCCGCATTATAATTGTAACTCGCACATAACATGACCAAATAATAAATATCCACGTGCTTTTAACAAAGGTATTTTCATTTAAAGGTAAAGCAAATTGAAATTAACTTAAATGTCAATTTCATTTCAAACATCAAATTGGTGCCATCGCAAAGGCCTCATTAAATGATGGCCCAGAAAATCGCTGGCTCGGCCACGTGATCCGGATGGGGGTTGATCGTGGTGTCAGGAGAGCATACCTGGGTCGACCGACTGGACGACGGCCCGTCGGCCCCAGATATCGCTGGAGAGATGCAGTGGAGGCGGATCTGGCGGAGTTGAACGCCAATAACTGGCTAGAGATGGCACTCAATCGTCAGAAGTGGCGAAATCTCTTATCGGAGGCCAAGACGTTGGGGCCACGGAGTAAGTAAGTAAGTTTCTTACACTATCCAAATTTCATACTCATAATAAAAATTTGTAAAATCCCGGACACAAGTTATCATGAGACTCGCAGTCAATAAGTGATATAAAAAATGCTACTAAACGTGACCATAACACATTTTGAATTCTTAGCTTCAATATTAGCTGAGATCTTATCAATTGTTTCAAATATATCTGAATATCTTGAAAAATAACTGGTCTTATTTCCATCAAACATAGCTAAGAACCATCTTGACGAACGAGTCTCGAATAAAAAAAACACACTACGATGCCACAGACAGACACACAGCTAAGTATATCGTCACCTGTAATATGAATTAACGTAACCGCCAAAATGACGAAATTGAGTTAAGTATACAGTTCGTCTGTAAATTTGACGATCTATCCATTGCTGTTATTAAAATTACGATATCTTGAAAAAAATGTTGGTTACTTTAATCAAAAATTGACCATTATTTTTAGTTTTCTGTATTTATTTTGGTGTATGGCACATTGTTTGTAAAATACTTAATATCACATTAACGTAACCACAAGTATTGGCCAAAGACGAACAAAAGTCATTAATGTAAGACTCATTGGTAAATAAATGACTCTTACATTACTCAATTTATAGCACTTTATTACCAATTGACTGTTACGTTAGCTTCAAAGCTAGATAAAAATTATAAAATGGTCCTTACATTAAATGGGTTATACTTTTAGTTTTTGAATCAAATCATGTAAATAATAGGGTACATAAATGATTTACATGCTCAGATTAGATAGGTAAAAAAAAAATTAAACGAGATTTTAAGAAAGCAACCATTTAAAGTCAACTATAGTCTTATCTTGTCACAAATCTGGGGGCACGGTAGTGCCCCCGCCAAGACGAGCAAAAAAGAAGCGGGGCACTACCTACCTTTTCTCGAACCGTTTCGTCTAATTTTCAAACCCTCATAGCTTTGGCCCAGTTAACACCAGAGCGCCCAAATTCACAGGTTAAGATGCTGTTAGGGAACACATAAAATGTACTCAATTTCATTGATCTAGCTTTTATACTTTAGGTTTTATTGGTACCTAAAATACGCCTATTTTGCCACTCACTCACTGATGTATCAAAACCTCTCGGGTACTTCCCGATGACCTAGAAAGCTGAAATTTGGTATGTAAGCTAGTATTAGTACACAAACAATAGAATAATTCTGAAACTTGGAACTTTTACCCCCCAACCCCTTAAACTAGGGGATGAAAGTTTGTATGAGACTTTCGCAAATTTTGATACTAGAGGTCTGAAAATTTATACCTATTGGGCTCAATTGTTATAAATATATATATATACTTTTATCCCCCATTATGGCCCATGGCTAAACGTAAGTATTTCTTAGATACACAATTATTATTACTACTTAGAAACACTTCAGCACAAAAAAACCTATAAATTAAAAATTACCTTACAAAAAGAAATGAGATCCCACCAAAAACATTTCATGTAAAATTGGCGGCCAAGACTCACATGCTCATAATGCTTTCGCTGTAAAAAAGTTGTCAGATCCCTCGAAAAGCCAAGCCCCTAAGCCCTGAGTTTACTAATCCTACACCTTGCCTTCAAAAGTATGGCTTGGCCGTTTCATAAAGTACCGTAAATAAGTTTAACGGACTGTCCGGCCTATATGGTAAGGAATTAAGTTTATATATTTTATCATGAAGACATAAACTTAATTTCTTGATACCTACCTTTTCTCGAACCGTTTCGTCTAATTTTCAAACCCTCATAGCTTTGGCCCAGTTAACACCAGAGCGCCCAAATTCACAGGTTAAGATGCTGTTAGGGAACACATAAAATGTACTCAATTTCATTGATCTAGCTTTTATACTTTAGGTTTTATTGGTACCTAAAATACGCCTATTTTGCCACTCACTCACTGATGTATCAAAACCTCTCGGGTACTTCCCGATGACCTAGAAAGCTGAAATTTGGTATGTAAGCTAGTATTAGTACACAAACAATAGAATAATTCTGAAACTTGGAACTTTTACCCCCCAACCCCTTAAACTAGGGGATGAAAGTTTGTATGAGACTTTCGCAAATTTTGATACTAGAGGTCTGAAAATTTATACCTATTGGGCTCAATTGTTATAAATATATATATATATATATATACTTTTATCCCCCATTATGGCCCCATGGCTAAACGTAAGTATTTCTTAGATACACAATTATTATTACTACTTAGAAACACTTCAGCACAAAAAAACCTATAAATTAAAAATTACCTTACAAAAAGAAATGAGATCCCACCAAAAACATTTCATGTAAAATTGGCGGCCAAGACTCACATGCTCATAATGCTTTCGCTGTAAAAAAGTTGTCAGATCCCTCGAAAAGCCAAGCCCCTAAGCCCTGAGTTTACTAATCCTACACCTTGCCTTCAAAAGTATGGCTTGGCCGTTTCATAAAGTACCGTAAATAAGTTTAACGGACTGTCCGGCCTATATGGTAAGGAATTAAGTTTATATATTTTATCATGAAGACATAAACTTAATTTCTTGATACCGTATGGGCCAGACGGTTCGTTGGACTTATTTACGTTACTTTATGAAACGGCCAAGCCATACTTTTGAAGCCAAGGTGTAGGATTAGTAAACTCAGGGCTTAGGGGCTTGGCTTTTCGAGGGATCTGACAACTTTTTTACAGCGAAAGCATTATGAGCATGTGAGTCTTGGCCGCCAATTTTACATGAAATGTTTTTGGTGGGATTGTTCTTACTGCAAGCTGGCTGAATATATAATTTAGTCGGTAACATTAAACTTTTCGTACTTTTTAAAGCAATTAATGCCTCTTACATTATTATTTGTCGCCCCAAGCCTCGAGTGATGACGGTTACATTAAAATTATGTACTTAATTTAGACGGGCCTGGTGCTTACGTTATTTTGGTTACCAGGAACTATGCTACCATCTCTTTCCTTTGCAGTATTAATGAGTAGATATCGGTAAGACGACCATACATTTGCCTGTAGGAAGCAATTACAAACACTACCGCGTGCGTCTGTTTACGATTTGGTGTTGTAATGGATATGATAGCCACTTTAGTTTGTACCAACCAGCGATCGGATGCCGGTATGCGACTCCATACAAATACCGGTATTCAATTTCGGTATTTCGCTTATTATTACACATTTCTTTATTTTACTGAGCTAATTTCAAACTTCTGTACCAATAAGTACTTTAATGGCATTTGAAATAAAATCTGTAATAGTTTTTTGTAATTTTTATGAATACCGGTAACGATCCCTAGTTCCAACAATTTGTGATAAGGACAGTATTGTACCATTGCGTTGTTATACATCAAAAAGTAAGTTAAAAATTACGAGCTAAGTACATTCATCGCTTTACATCAGGCGATCTGTTTGCTCGTTTGCCCTCTACGACATGAAAAAGAAATTAATAATAATATTACACAAAAAAAAACTTTTAAAAATAAAGGGAAATTTGAAAAAGATAAGTACTAAGTAAGTACTATAGAAATTGTTATCACCTCAAAAGGGCTATTTCTGAGGCGGAATGAAGGTCGTCGGGATTACCAGTATCAAATAGAAATTGATGTTTCAAACTTTTTAAGTTATTTATTAATTAGCTTTTATGCCTATTTATATCATATGTAATTCTCGAATTAGGTACTTTTAATTGAAACAATCTGGCTTAATGCATTTCGTTTTTAGGGAATCTCTTAAATGTCTGGTTAAACGGACTGTAAAAACTTTTTCTGAAAATCAGTCACTGCTACTACCATGTAGCAACATGTAGGCATAATAAAATGTGTATACTTGTGTATTATTTTTAGAAAACAAGAGACAGGAATGAATGATGGTAGTAATAGTGATATGGTGGAGGTTAGTGACATTGAGATACTCCCAATAATTTTTTTCAGTAGCTTATGTATCCAACATAATGTCATTGTATTGATGCGATGATTCAATAAAGTACGTTAACCATTTGCTTGCCCCTTGACCATTCTTTTTTTTAAGCAAGAGAAAGGCGTTGAGCTGGGCCATACTTTCTACTAATAACGGTACACCAATGATACTTCAAATAAGTAGGTAGTTCGCGAGAAAACAGCAGCTTACAAGATATAAGAAAATCTCTAAATCCGTTTCAGCTCTATAAGAAAGATGTCCTTTAGCTGATGAGCTCCAAAAACAGCCCATATAGTGAAGGTATTCGAAGCATTTCAGTCGTAAATTTACCCTTTGAGGTTCAAGTTCATAAAAGTGATGTGAGAGTGAGTTACTAATTATGTGACGAAACATTTAGTCACCGGTTTGCTAGGAAATGGTCAAATTACTAATAAAATCAAATAAAGATCATTCGGCTGGTTTCAGACAGGGACAAGCCTTACAATGAAAGTAGGACTAAAGACAAAATTGATTATTTAAACGAAATTATACAACGTAAAGCTGAAGTTTAAACTTAAGTCACTAAAATCAAAAGGAGGGAGTTGATGAATGGAACAAAAAGAAGGTAATAAATACGCAGAAAACTATATAGAAAGAGATAAAAAAGAAAGGACAAAGGGAAAGCAGAATGTACAGTAAAAGTCGTAGATAAAAAAGGTATACATACATATTGTAGGAAAGGGAGAAAGAAAAGCAAAGTGAAGAAGAACGGTAAGGAAAAGTATCAGATTGGAAAGAAAATTAAGTGTTTTTTAATACTTTTTAAAATCTAAATGTGCTTTTACCAATTTTGGTTTTTATAAACAAAAAATAAACTGTTTCCCGCTTATAAACCAGTTTTTATCACGTCTTACTATCCTGCCACTAATTAACTGAAAAACAATAAATAACGCTATGTTAAACCTTATTACAATTGGATAAGTTTAAAAATCCCATAGCTGAATTCTGCTAATGTAAGTCCACGTTTTGAAAATGTGTGTCCCTTACGTTATATTTTTTTACCTTTTTGTGACTTATTTTAAATAGTTCTTCATTTTTTGAAATCAATGTTAACGTAACTCCACATTTTTGGAAAAAAATTAACGTAAGTGCCACGCTATTTTCTAAACTATAATAGCAGCCTTTTTAGACCATTATCAACTGAAAGATCTTACAAAATTAAGCTATAACTACTATACATAATTTTAATTGGATTAGGAAATAAAATGTTACTGCACTTTTTTAATTTGCAATTTCGTTTTTGGCTTCTCCTGAAAAATCGTCATTTGGCGGTTACCTTAATTCATATTACAAGTGACGATATACTTGTCAAACTTGTAACACCCCTTTTTTTGTCAGGGTTAAAAATGAATCACAATAAATGTGTAAAGAGATAAATAAATTAATCGTCGCTTCGTCGTCGAATATTCCAAATCTTTCCACTTGTGTTTCCTACAGTAAAATATATATATCTTCAACGGTTACCAGATTTTACGTATTTGTCTCGCTCGCATCAAAAATTGTGGTGAAGTCGCAATCAAACCGCTTCATATAAAAACCAATATTCGCAAATTACTATTCTGTTCGTCCAAATGGTGATATTGTAAAATATCCATTATCTATGCCCGCTTACCTTTGCTGTTGAATGTTTTAAGTACTCTTGATACTTAAAGTGACCCCTGAAAATTCAAATTAATGTGTGACAAGATCTTTGAACTCGACACTCACTTTTCCCCTCGCCCTTAATTTAAATAACCCCGATATTTTTCAATACAGGAAAATTCCAAGATTCAAATTACCCCAAATATTACCCGGTTTCCAATAACATTACACCATCAATATGAGGGTTTCGTAAATTAAGCCCTGGAGGCAATGATACAGGGTGCCACAAATTCATTCGAAGTCTTACCTTTAACAGTTAATGAAATGTATTTGTATTAAGAAACCTTAGAAATATGAATTATTATTTTGCGTTTACAATATGAGTGTAAAACACGTTTTCCATGTAGTTTAAAAATGATTTTACATGATTGTTCATTGAATACAAAAATATAGCTGTATGATTCGTTTTTAGATTTGATTTCAAAATCAATTTGAATATCATCGATTTTATTGCATAAAGTTAGTTAAACCGTCAAAGTTATATTTGAAATTACTTTTAATTTTGTTACCAATTTATTGAAATTCTATTAAAGGAAAGATTGATAACTTATCCACTGCAAAACTAAATCGCACCAAAAGTACCTAACCCCTGAAACTCATTAACAAAAAACATAAAACTGACTCACACATTCCTATTGACCAATTATAATTATCATTGCACCCTCGCATCGCACTTCAATAACCGAAATTCAAAAATTAACTCTACCGTAAACGAATAAAGTTCAAATCGCGAATAGGAATGAAATCACCGTACAAGTTAAATGTAAACAGGAGACCTAAAACGCCGACATCGAAAAAAAAGTAAAAAAGGGTGGAAAAAACTCAAACGGATTAACAATTAAGATTAGCCGAGTAAATGAAAGAAAAACAAAGGACGAGCGGGCCACTGGTGCAGATAACAGCAGAATTGAATTTTCATAGTGAAGGTTGGCGAGCACTCAGCTAAGTGGGGTCAGCGGTAGTCAACGCTAAATTGGAAAATATTTTTAACAGTTTTGTTGTGACCTGCAAATTTTAGTATAGCATGTGTTCATGTAATTATTGTGTTTTTACTAACGAATTTGTAGGTTAATTGAGATTATGGATAACGGCGTTACCCTCATCTGATATGCGCATTGTTTTCACACAACAGGCTGTTACAGTAAACCTTTCAAAAAGAAGCATACTATTAGTCGCTTTGCGAGACAAAATTTCAGTTCCAAAAAAGCGCGTAATGGATTTGTACGGTCACGTGGTGCTAGACGTAGAGCGTCATCTTTTGAAAAAAAATGACCGCTCATCGAGCCCAAACGGCTAGACAGATTTAACTAATTTTAGTACAAGGATAGCTAGCTACCCAAATATGGTTATAGGATACATTTTACCCGACTACGACAAAGAATAAAGTTTGATGCGGAAGAAGTTAGTATCTTTAATAATTTAGATCTGTCCCGTACTTTCAGCTGGTTGTATTTGGATTAAGTACGTACGCTGTATGTTGTTATTCACTCCGCAGTCGAGAGATCATATTAGTTAGGTAAAGTAATGCTTCTCGGACTTTTCACAGTTATACCAAGCGAAGAGTTTTTAAAAGGCGGGTGCAATTAGTTCTCATTTTTCACACTCATTAGTCTCTCAAAGTTTAAATTAAGTTAAAAACTTTCTCTTTAATCTGGAGCATTCACAGCATTAAGTTTTGTTTTTGAAAGCAGATGCTTTGAAAGAAAAAAATAGATATACCTAATGTGCTATTTTTCTTAAATAATATACAAGATGAGCTGCCAGCCTTCTGGGCACGCTGCCAATAGACGGCGATTTGAGCCATTATTTTATCTTTAGTTTATTTTTAAGTCTAGTTTTTTATTAAACCATTAATACAAAGATCAAAGCTTAAAGAAAAATTTAAAAAAGGAACTACCTGGTGAGAAACCGGGAGTCGAACTCGGTACCTCTCTGGATTACCGGTCCAGCGCGTTAACCACTTCGCTACCCTAGCTCCTCCAGTTTTTTATTTTTACTTTAAGGTTTCACTTAGGGTTCCTATGCTAAATACTGTGCTTCAAAAGGATAAATAAACGTTATCGTAGGAATTGACAATGTTTTTAAACACCGTTGTGCCGTGCTGATAGATTATTTACTAATATTCGGAAAGCAGGAACTAATTTAGTTTAATATGAGAGTTTGAAATGGTATTTATGAAACATGTGATGCTTAGCATATATTGCTGGGAAAAGGAGAGTCAAAGACATTTGGGCAAGATATTTCATCAGCTGTAGAAGGACTCTTTTAGAACAAAGAACGTAAAATATCAGGCCAGCTCGTGAAACAAGTTACGGCCCTGCCTTGACTTCGGTCTAAGCGACGAGCGGCGCAGCAGGGGGTGCACGGGGCGGTAAGCATGCCGCGTAAACCGCGCGATCCGTCCGCGGAAACCGTCGCTCGCGCCCCTATGAAGCCATAGTATCTTTGCTAGTCACATGGTGTAAAAAAATAAGGTAATATGCCACTCCGGAATGACAGGCTAGACTTTTGACATCATCACGCTATGATTAGTTGTTGCTGTCAATTTTGCGATGACTGTGCTCTTAGATCAAAGTGTTTAGTTCGATAGACTGTCCATAATGAAAATATGGAATAAGATTGTTCTACCTCAGCACTAAAAGTACCTACCTACAAATATAGTGCATTATTGACACTTGTCGAAAATCATGGATGGTTCCATGGTTCCACATCGGAGTTGCATACAAACTGATAGTCATACTCATAACTTTATTGTCGTTTGGCATAATTTTCGATGCCATAATTTTTACTTTTCTCTAAAGCGGATAATTTTCAGAATTGTTATAAAACAAACCTAACCTAAAGGGTTCCAATATTAATACCTAATATAATCAGCATTGATGAACGATTAACGATTAACATTAAAAATAGAGTAACATGCTTATTATGAAACCTGATACAAAGATCAAAGTACAAAAAAGAGTAAGCTCAAAGAATTGAGAAAAAATGTGGTTTGTACCCACATTAAAAATCAGATATTACAGTGATGTTTCATAATGTTTAGTATGTAAGGTAGTACTAGTACTCGACATTGCAAGGGATATTTATTTTATGTTTCTTAATAGTACGTTAATTTACACGTCAATCGCAAATTTATTCATCCCTCATGAGAGGTATGACTTTTACCTTTATTAAATGGTATTTATATCATATAATGATCATATAAAAAAATCTCGTAATGTAATGAAATGTAAGTCAATAGGATTGTCCCAGTACATGTCACGTGCTTTTGCAGGCAGTCAGGTTGTATATTTTATTCTTTTGCGTGTGAAATTTGATAGCTACAAACATTTCTCATGTATTCATTCTATTTGCTATGAAAGTAACGGTAATCTTATCTTATTTATCGCAGTTGAAAGTATGGTGACGCGTATTAGTACCGCGTCGAGTACTAGTACTTCCACCTTAAGTATTAGAAGGTGTGTGGTGGGCCGATAATTAACAATTAATACACGTCAATTGAACTACATTTGGCTATAATTTGGATCATTAGCAGCGCTACATGTCCTATCACATCCAGAAATCAATGCATTGGCTATTATG
Organism: Apotomis capreana; assembly: GCA_947623375.1. Taxonomy (NCBI): domain Eukaryota; kingdom Metazoa; phylum Arthropoda; class Insecta; order Lepidoptera; family Tortricidae; genus Apotomis; species Apotomis capreana. The sequence continues at coordinate 1,221,151 of OX392499.1, forward strand.
TGCATGTTCAATTGAATTAAAATTATAATTATGTTGCACTAATTCATAGATTGTTGGTAAAATACAGTTAACACTTACGGAACACTTACAATTATTTTAAATTAAGGTTATTAAGATATTAATACCAATATAAAAATAAACCAATCGGTACAGTACTTATTTCCCTATACGATATTACTTGCCAAATTTCATAGCTCTAGGTCAAAGGAATTTATGCTGATTCCCTTGAGAGTATCAATATAACGTTTTTTTGCGGCATGATCGGCCGTGTCTTTTTTTACGTTAACTTAGAAGTTTCACTTTTCTACAGCTTCAGGGGACTGGAGCCTCGCGCGTGGAGCACCACGCGTTCCCGAGATAAAGGGTCTTGAAAGACAGACGAACGGACGGACAACGAAGTGATCCTATAAGGGTTCCGTTTAACCCTAAAAATCATGTAAATTCAACCTGTCAACACTTCATTTGCTCTTTATGGTTAGATGTTTGTTTCCGGACGCTATTTATAAACTTGGAAAATTGCTCCTAAACATTTCGGGGGTGTCCACGTCTCAAAAGTATTAAGGAGTTTCCCCGTAGACGAGCTCTCTTTTGTGAAATTATAAATAACTAACTTACCTCTCTGGTGCTTTGTGCACTAACTAAGTCCCTTATACACTGCAACATTAACTAGTAATCATTTAATATTTTATTTCGGAACACAACGGATGAGCGCAATTGAATTTTTTTAGCTGTGCCCCGCGGTGTTACCCGCTCATCCCACGGGAACACTACATTTATTCGGGATGAAAAGTATCCTATGTCCTTCCCCGGGACTAAAACTATCTACATACCAAATTTCATCTAAATCAGTTCAGTGGTTTAAGCGTGAAGAGGTAACAGACAGACAGACAGACAGACACACTTTCGCATTTATAATATTAGTATGGATATGGATAAATAAAAAATTAGAATCACGCACACATTAGTTACGTCGCCTACGAGCGTCCCAACGCTCTTATTGGGCTGCATACTACGTCACGTAATTGTAGGAATACACTACTACAAGCACACTACGCGTAGCATCGACGGACATGTTGGCGTTGGGTTGTGACACTGATAATTAATACTTGTATCGATAAAACCATACTACTGCAGAGTTATGTTTTAAAATATATTTGGTTAAGGTAAAGGTACTTAAAATGAAACAGCTTAGTAAATAAAACAATTAGTTCATTTTGTACGAACCCAAATGCAAAAAAGTTCGTCTATTAACGTTCTTATAATGAACAGATTTTTAGACTAGAAATATCGAGTTCAATAAATAATTAAGCCAATGAACAAACACCGATAAATATTAAAAATATGTAGTTTTATTTTATATATATTAACAAAAGTAAAGCCTGACCAAGTGACCAGGAATATGAGGATTGTCAAGAGGGCGCTATATATAAGATTTATATCGCAACATAATATTTTCTTTGGTTTCCGTGACTGTCACACATTTAAATGAAACAATTTAAACGGATTATATCGCGTAATATATTTATTATTAAAGCCTCCTACAAATAATCAATTTACGCGCTAGGGAGGCTCAAATAGTTATTATACGCAATTTAATCCGTATTACGTAATAAATATACGCAATATAAACCGCTTAAATTGATTTATTTAAAAAATCGCAACCGCACTATAATAACATTAGTTTAAATACTCGTAATATCATTTAATGGAAAGCTAGTACTCTTCTCCCGACTGTTTTTCGTGTAATAGACAAGTGTACTGACACTTTATTTTGTGATATTACGTTCACGACTGTGAATGGCTTTCGGCGTTTTCTTTAGATAAATTTAAATATTTGCCTTTTAAAAAAATCATCACTTATAACATAGACATTATTGTCACACCATCATTAAATCATTGCCAGGTAAATTTCGCAATATCCTCATATTATATTTCTGGTCAGACTTTACATATTTCTATTATTATTAGAAAAAGACATGCATGTCTAAGTTATCGAAGCAAAATAGTTCGTCTGCGAGTGACACATTGTTCTGTTTTCGGCTCGTGTTGTTGCGCGGGCGATCAGTTCCGATTCCGGCCTTCGTGACTTATTAATCGTTTGGAAATTGCTTTCCTTAAAATGCTCTGTACATATCGTCCTTATTTTTGTCGGAAACCAATCGTTTGATCTCCCTGCGGCGATAATCCACTTTTCTTAATATTTGGTTTAGGTGGGAAATAGCACATTTTTTTTTACTATTTTGTATTTATTTATCATAACATGCATCCATGTAAGACCCCATTCGAGAAAATATGCATTCAATTTAAGTAATTAATACATCGATAAAAGTCCATGCCCACAGAACACTGTCTCAGCCCTATGCCGTGCACTCGAAGCTGCGTAAGGTGAATTTTACGACGATAAACAGAGATCTTTAAAAATCAATTAAAAATAGAATTAACGGTTAAAAATAGTACTTAGCGGTGGTATGATATTCCACAAGTCTTATTGTTTGGTTTTGCACTGCGATTTCTGCACATAAACACGCTACACACCGGCATTTCGAAAAAAAATCGGAGCTGTTTCACTTTCAGCCGTCACCGTGCGAATGAGTCAGCGTTAAGAGCGACGAGCGACGAGTTGATCAGTTTCCTCAACTCAAAGCGTCACATGCCACGCCCCCTTGGCATGTCTCCTTATTTCTATGGTCTGAGGGCTGAACCTTTGACAAATTTTGGTATGAAGGTTGATTTACACCCTGGATTAACATACAGGTTACTTTTTATCCCGAAAAATATTGTGTTCCCGTTACTGTCTTTGGATACCTAGGTACTAGGTATAAAAAAAAAGAGTTTGCAAGTATTAACAAGGGTGTACTGAAAAAAGCACAAATGGATAAAAGGAAAACTATAGTGGTGGACATTTTAAAGGCGTCTTATTCAAGGACTATAATGGCAGAAACTTATTTTTATAATACTCTTTATTGCGTATTCTGCACAAGTATAAGAGCATAAGTGATGACTACAGAAACGATGGATAAGAGCAATGTAGACTCGATGCTGAAGAAACCCGCTGCCGTGAATTTCAGGGGCCTGGACGTCACCAGCTTGCGAAGGGTCTTTAAGGATGAATGAATATCCTCACCTGGAATAAAAATATTGTGAAAACAAATTGTAAGATTAAGATTTTTTTACAGTGAAATCTCTGCTATACATTGATAAACACATCCTGACAAAAAAAAAATTAAACCAGAAAATCTAGGGTAATAGTAAAGCAGAAGTGATTTAGGTTAGTTAGTGACTACGTGGACAATAACCACAATAGTCATAAATAAGGAAACAAATGTCACACTTACTGATCCTCTTATTGATAAGCAACCGTTCGATGGCATCGATGATTTCGCCGCACTCGTGACAACAAATCTCGCAGTGGTAGATCAGGCTGGACAGTATTCCGACACAGTTAATGAGCCGCAGGGTGTTCGGCGCCAGAAGGACGTAAGAGGTCATCACAAGTTTCTGCAAGTAGAAAATATTATATTGAAAATGTGCTACAAACTTCACGACTAAGAATAATAACTTTAAATTCAGCTGTTACATACATAGCAAACAACTGAATTTAGAAGCCGATGAGATGAGCAAACAAGTCGATTATTATACTCCGGAATTTGCAACGAAACCAAGGAGAATCACCTAATTTACAAAATGAAAATACAAAATGTAATTTGGTTGACGTAATAATAATAATACAATACTTTATTGCACACCAATAAAAGTTTACAAAAGGAAACAAGACAAATACAATTTACCTACCTACTGAAATAAAGTTATTATTTCAAATTGACAAGCATTAACTATGGAAAATTTTACAAATTTAATTTTAATTAACATCGTTATTATGGAACTTGCTGCTCGTATTACAACATGTTGGTTTTTCGGCATATTTATTATTATTCATGTATGTCGCTCCCGCTCATGGGACAATAGTGTTCCGGACCTTTGGTAGGCGTGCGCGGAGCCGAAGCCAGCGCGTAGAGGCCCTTTCGACAATTTAATGAAATGTAATGTATACATCGAGCGAATGCTGTCCCTATCAGTGTCATGGAATGCACACAGAGACAGCAACCGCTTGGTGTAAGAAATTATTATTGCAAAAGACACTTACCATCGATCCGCTGATCACTCTAGCGACGAAATTGACGAAAGTAATCATTTCAGCTAACGTGTACAGGCAATGTATCAACATCTGAAAAATAAAGTTAAAACCACTACACTTCAGCTATGAAAAACAGTTCAAAATACATTGTTTCAAATTTGCATCATTTGATTGATTGAATTATGAGAAATGTTAAGTCAGCTATTTAATTACAATGACTATAATTATTTATATCGTCCAGCACACCTACCAGCACTAAAAGAAGTGTTTTATCATAATCATAAACAGGAGGATAACATATTTAGCAAACAGAAAGTTTACCCAGGAAATCTTACCCTCACTCCGAAAAATCTGTTCAAGAATTTAGTTTGTTCGATCAACAACAAATAATAACTGCTCGTTTTTGCTATTTCACTCCGGAATTGAGAAACAAACGGTGTCACTTTCGTATTCTGTATTCCAATTTGGTTTCCCCACTTCTTTGTAATTTTTATCCTATTTACGGAATCGTCAGCGAACGAGGAAATTTCTTCAATATGGTCGGTTATGGTTTTTAAGCGGTGTCTTATGTGCATAGTTTGAGAAATGAAATCCAGAGCTGTGAGGAATCTAATGAAGATTGTGAAGTAGGAAACTGCATACCTTGTTGGGGATACCCAACCGCTAGTCATCAACCAAATACTGTATTGCCCAAGAGAAGAAACTAACCACGATGGTAGAAACGTGGCCAATAGAATCATCACGCTTAGTTTGATTTGTTTATTGTATTTCATTTTAAAGACTGCATCCATTTGATAATAGTTATTATAATAAGTGCACATGTCACTACCACATTTGTATACGAAACACAAATCCATGATAAACTCAAAATAGCTTAAAACCAGATCAACCGTATCTACCACCACGACAGAGGGGCTTAATGACTGCATCACTTTGGTTGTGTAATGCAAATACAAATTATAAGACGTCAGAGATCCGAATATAAATAACATAATAGTTATCTTGAGGTATGGCCACGGATTGACGATAAATCCCTTTTTGGTGGAACTTATGTTATGGAGAGAAAATATTCTCAAAAAGAAGTGTAATGGTGTCAAAGTGTTGTAGGCGTCCATTTTGGTTCAATTTTCACTGTAGTTCGGTCGGTACTGTTACCAATTCATATGAGTAAAACATAATACACTTACCCAAGCTACAGACATAAGTGTTTTATAATAAAGTAAGGTTCCGCACGACCAATTAGTAATTACAATTATTATTGTGAGAATTACCTTGACTTAATCAGCTTAATATAATCATATGCTACACTTCGCATTTGTATGTATGGGTCGTGTATTTATTTATTAAGAGACATTGGAATATGTAAAATACACGCCTCATAGGAAAATACTAAAAAAGGTTTTTGTCGTAAAAGGAACCCTAGGAAGCAGCTTTACCATATTAATATGTCAGCAGGAAACAGGAAGAACATACATTTTGTAAATTTAATTAATTAATATGGAACGTAATTTCATTATGGAATAGAATACTCAATGTTGAACAGAGTCTTGACCCTATTTGTTGTGGTGATACCAAATTTCTTATTTTGTATATATGAGTAATAAATAAGTATTAAACAACCTCACACAAACGAGCTAGTCCCAAATTAAGCTCAAGAAGGCTTGTGTTAAAGTTACAAGACGACGATTTACATACTTATATAGATAAATAGGTATATACTATGTAGTACAGTACAGCATTACGCTACGGATTAAGTGTTTCTTTTTAATTAAGTGAATAAAGGATTTTGACCTTACAAACGGTCCGGTAGTTATGAATTTTTGAAATGTTGTCTAGGATGGTTAGTCAGTGTTTAAAATGCAAAATGCACAATTCCCCCCCCCCCCCTCCGCGCCCGCCGCCATATTGAAAAAACCGGCACTTTCGTCATATTTTTGCTCATATCTTCCTTTAGGAGCATTTTAGCTAGAAGTAAGCTTCGACAATGTTATAGAGAGTTAAATTTACTACATTATACATTTTATATTTTGTTTCTAGGACAGATAGTTACGGAGATATGCACATTTAAATAAACTTAAGAAATTGCAATTTCCAACTCAAAAACAAACTTCTGGATTATATCTTCGTTTAGGAGCATTTTAGCTAGAACAGTGCTTGGGCAATTTTGTAGAAAATTAAATTTACTATAATTTACATTTCAAATTTTGTTTCTAGGACAGATAATTACGGAGATATGTAAAAAATAAAGTCACATTTTCCGAAAATGTATGTAAAAATGGACATGAGTTTTATAAGCAATTATATTTCCTACATGTTTTAATTTGTCCTAGACTAGTCCGTCACTGAATGACAGCGTTCTAAACCAAGAATTTTGAGAAATTTTCGGAAAATTCGACTTTTCCTGTTTCTTAAATGTGCATATCTCCGTAACTAACCGTCCTTGAAATAAAATTTGAAGTGAAAATTATAGTAAATTTAGTTCTCTACAACATTGCCCAAGCTTTGTTGTAGCTAAAATACTCCTAAACGAAGATATAATCCAAAAGTTTGTGTTTCAGTAGCAAAATGCGAATTTTACGTTTTTTTAAATGTGGATATCTCCGTAACTATCTGTCCTAGAAAAAAAATATAAAACGGAGAATGTAGTAAATTTAACTCTCAATAACATTGTCGAAGCTTTCTTCTAGCTAAAATGCTCCTAAAGGAAGATATGAGCAAAAATATGAAGAAAGTGCCGGTGTTTTTAATATGGCGGCGGGCGCGGAGGGGGGGGAATTGTGCATTTTGCATTTTAAACACTGACTAACCATCCTAGACAACACATCAAAAATTCAAAACTACCGGACCGTTTGTAAGGTCACACATAGTACTTTAGTCTCTATTCACCGTATTATTTTACTTATCCGTTGTTTATTTAAATTCATCACAGCACATCGCCATCTGTTACCGTCTAGTAGTACCTTTTTCCTAGTGCCTTAGCTTACGTGAATTTTGGTTTCACTTGGTTGTTTGCATGCTTTCGGAAATTGTTCGCTCCGTTTTCTTTAGGTGTCGCTATTCTCAATTGTAGGAGTCTCGTTCGTTAGTTCGTAACCTTATTACCTATAGATTTAGGTCTGGCAAACTGTCATTTTGGTATTTTTTTTATATTTGAATTTCAAAAATTAGATCTTGTTCGTTCTTTGGGTTTCTGTCAAGAAAAAAATGATGATGGATTGTCATTAAGATTTTGGGATCGTGACGAGTAGTAATGGATTAATTTTATTGCTTGTGTTCTTACTATTTTGACCCGAGAACTACAGTTCGTGTCCTCGTCTAGCGACCCTATAAGGAGCCTCCCTTATTTTCTTGAGAGGGCCTGTGCGGTGCAGGCTTTGTAACGGCTGCAAGCGGTGCGCTGAGTGCCTGGTTGTCTTGCCGGCCGGCGTGTTCCTGTAAGTGCGTCTAGCACGACCTGGATACAGCTGGGTGCCACAGTGCGCGATCCCGTGGCCGTCGGACCTATACGGGTTGGTTTCAACCTGCCGTCTGACGACATACGAGTCCTACCTTTGGGGATCAGCTGAAGGTTGGTGACGACATCGGAGCGCTACTGGTACGCGCACATCTTCGTTCAGTTCGGTGCTTTTAAAAATAGTCTGAATTATTAATTTTATCATAACATTCGGCCAAAATTGATCTAAATTATTTGATATTTAATTTTTTTAGTTTTAATACCACGGTTCCTAAAAACCGATCTGGACTTACTGTATCAAGTTGAGTGACCTTATTTTGCTTGATTAATTTTTAATGCGAACAAAGCTTCTTTTTTTTGTTCAGAAAACATTCCCCTAAATTCTGAAAGCCTCTTCTGTCGGGCATTTATTTCTCTTTCCACTGACCACCGACTAGAACCATCACACCCATCACCCATTTCTCACGCCTCACCTGCCTTCAATATTTCACGCATCCGTTAAATCGCCAGCCCAGCCAGAATCCTCTCGCAAGAGAGGATTTTGACAGGTTTCGTCGAATTGCAGTTGAATTGTTTAAATATATCGCGAATAATTAAATCTTTTCAACTCAACCCTATAAGGAGAACTCAACGGATAAATTTTATGTTATTTGTTAAATTTTTCCCGTCTAATAATTATAGTTTTATTAGGTACTGTGTTAAACCTGTGCTTCAATGTGACCTGAGTGATTTTTGGTGTAATTTCTCGTTAACTCCTTTTTGTACAAATATTCGACCCTTATATTATAATAAATTATACGTGTGTCAGTGAAAGTGTTGTTTTTCTCATTACATATATGTTCTATCAACTAAATTCACTGCAGTAGTTAACATAGAACAACCCTGACCCAAGCACAAAATATTCGAGTCAAATATTTGCCCTGACCGGGATTCGAACCCACAAAAAAAGGGCGTACATAACTGCATGCAACTGAAATCAACTCGCGAAACTGCTAAGACAGTATGTTCGCGAGATCGCGCTCATCTACATTATTATTAGTTATATGCACCTAACACTACATATTTACCTTATAATTATATTAACAGAATTGATTCCCATGAGAGTCGAAATATCCGTATGTTGCGGCATAAGCGGCCGCTTTTTTTTTACATTAGTTTGAAGTTTTTTAACAGCTTCAAGGACCCTATATACCTGAGTATACGGTTTTAGTTTCAGCTCAATACCTCCAAGTGTTCCCGAGATCTAGACAAACGGACGAACGGAGGGAAAAACGTGATCTTATAAGCGTTCCGTTTTTTCCTTTTGAGGTACGTAACCCTAAAAAACATATTTTTTGTTCACTCGATCGTTTTATTTCACATTTCAGAACCAGTGAATAAAAATAACAAGCTGATAAAATGTGGTTCAGAATTGGCCAGAAAAAATATTTCAATTGCTTTGTGAAATACTAGTTAATATTTTTTCATCGAATTGGATGCATTTTAGAAGTGCGAGTAGCTACAGAAACAAGACTATTATTCCTTGTTTATTTGTCCACGATAATATTTTTTTCACCTCACTCGCTCGGAAAACCTCCGTTTATAGGGCGAAATCTGCGTGCAAAAGTCTATTTTATCTGCTAGCGTGCAAAAGTCATTTGAATTTCGAACACGACGATTTTGATTATCTGTGGTGCATGTAACTTTTTTATATTTAAGACTCCTTCAACGCGTGACTGATTTCATCAGTTGATAAATCTTCGAATAACCCATCAACGCACGCTAATAAAGGGCGATCTGGTCTGGCCGGCTAAAATCATATGTACATTTGAATAATTCTTAAAAAAAAAAAATACACCTACAATATCACGTCCAGAAACTTGGTTTGTGGTTACAGATTTTTAAGTTTTTATTTTTTTCTACACTTTATTTTATGTTGAATATGTTTATATCATTTTAATAGCAAGTAGGGTCATTGCGCTGATGAGGATGAGATGCAGATGAGAAAAAAAAATATTATCAACACACAGCATAGTATGCGTTAGTGTAAACTAGTCCCAAATATAGTCTAGTTTGAATATGAAATCAAAAATATTATACTCCAATCCATAAATTATTATAAAATGCTGATAAAGTAATAATATAGCCAAAACGTCAGTTTGCGACCACTTTCATCAGTTTACGACCACCAGTAAGCCAGTTTGCGACCAATATGTTAATATTTAAATTATGAAAATAAAACAAGTACAACTGATTTAAAAATATATTTAATATTGCCTTTTAACAATTGAGGATAATCATATTTATTTCTTATTCGGTAAATAATTAAAAAACCGGCCAAGTGCGAGTGGGACTCCGTACCAATATCTGTAAGTTTGTTGTATGGGAGCCCCCCTTGAATGTTTATTTCATTTTATTTTTAGTATTTGTTGTTATAGCGGCAATAGAAATACATCATCTGTGAAAATTTCAATTGTCTAGCTATCACCGTTCTTGAGATATAGCCTGGTGAGGTGACAGACGGACGGACGGACGGACAGCGAAGTCTTAGTAATAGGGTCCCGTTTTTACCCTTTGGGTACGGAACCCTAAAAATAATCAACTTTGACAGTATTTTTCATTATCTGATGTAATACTGTTTTCTGATACAATCTGTAAGTCTCTCTTATTCCCTTGCCTTCCTTCCGAATATCATTGAGAGCTTTTTCAGGGTCTCTTCGGTGTACTGGACCATTCTACGTACCAGTTACATGTGAAGGATTGTTTTTCTTGCTACGAAACTAGTTACGTAAAAAGAGGTTTTTTTCTTCCTACGAAACTAGTTACGTACGACCGCTTACAAAACCAATGCTACGTAACCAGTTACGTGGGAAGAATTATTTTCTTGCTACAAAACCAGTTTCTGACACATCTTTGCATTAATGGGAAAGGGACAAAACATATTTTTGTATTTTGTTAACACAGGCATTGCTATTGGCTAGGGGTCTGAAAATAAGAGTGAGCGTTTTTTTTTTTTCAAAAAAAGTGTACATGGTCATATTTGAATGTCCCACACGTTGAACATATATATTTTTTTTCACCTTACCTTTATATGAGTGCTATCGTTTGATTCTATAGATGTTAGGTATTCATGTTATATTTACAAAACTATTATTCCGGCGTTCATCCTGAAAGGGTGCAAAGAATGGTTAGCAGTGCCGCTTCTTTACGATTTAACTTGGCCCTGGATACCGGAGAGTACCCTAATGAATGGAAGATTACACGGGTGAGGCCGATTCCTAAATCTAGTTGTACGGGCAACGTTGAGGGTTATACTCCAATAGCTATTCTATCTTCGATAGCTAAGTTATTTGAGTCCATTATAAATACAATCGTAGCTCCACAATTGAAGCCGTTACTCTGTGATGCCCAGCATGGCTTTAGGTCTCGTCCTTCAGTAGAAACTAACCTTTTAACCCTGGTTGATACCATTTCGGATCATATGGATAATGGAATAAAGGTTGACGTGCTGTACTTTGACTTTAAGAAAGCGTTTGACCGCGTTGATAACGATGTTCTCTTAAACAAGTTGTGCGCTATTGGTCTCTCACCGAAACGGCTGAAATTCTTTGCTTGTTATCTTCGCGACAGGCAGCAGTACGTGCAGCACGGATGCTTTATTTCAGAGCCATATCATACTCGTTCTGGGGTCAGCCAGGGCCCGTTGCTTTTTGGAGTTATGGTCAATGATCTGGCTCTGGTTTCCAAGTGCGCCAGAAATTTACTGTATGCCGATGACCTGAAGCTCGTTTATGGTGTACAGGGTTTATCAGATTGTAAGTCCCTGCAAGATGATATTGATCGCGTATGCCAGTGGAGTATTGAAAATATACTTCTCTTCAATGCTGAGAAATGTGCGGTTATAACATTCAGTAGGGCCCGTAATCCGTTACTTTACAATTATACCCTAATATCAGAGAAAATAACTCGGGTTGAGACTATTAGGGATTTAGGAGTTACTCTGGACTCTTCTCTTAACTTTCATGAGCACATGATCACCTTGGCTCTTAACTCTTATAGAAGGCTAGGGTTTGTTATTCGGAACTCTAGGGACTTCGATGATGCTGGGACCATTTAAAGCTCCTTTACACTGCTCTGGTTAGAAGCAAGCTCGAAGCGGCTAGCGTTATTTGGAACCACCATGAAGTAACCTACATCTAGCTTTTGGAAAGAGTGCAAAAGGCGTTCCTTCGTTTTTTATATAAAAAGTTATATGGTTATTACCCATTCTTATATCCGACAAAGTTTTTGCTGGGTTTCTTGGGCTTTAACTCCTTGGAGGTAAGACGGAATTGCAGGCTGCTTACTGTAGAAAGTAGCATTTTACATACGCGGTAATACAGACTGCCCCGAATTAGTTGCTCAGTTGGTGCGCCTGTATGTTCCCACTCCAAGTAGAATCCTTTTCCGACCCCGTTGTCGCCATCTATTAGCGGCGCCGTCCGCGCGAATTGCGTCCCATGGAAAATCTCCACTGGTTCGAGCCCTACACCTCTTAAACTCGCTCCTAGAATCAGCTCCACGCTTTGATATATTTGCAAGCAGAGGATAGATGTGTGCGATGAATGTTTGAGGTTTTGTGAGATGATGGATGTTCGACCTTCTTCTGTGTAATTTACAATTGTCCTTTGTTCTTTTATGTAAACGTTATGTATTCTTAGTTTCACAGTGCCTTGGTTGTAACTGTTATGCTGTGAAATGTAATAAATAAATAAACTACAGTGGAAACTGGATAAGTGGAACCTGGGTTAGTGGAAAACCTCTTTAAGTGGACTCAAGTTCTCGGTTCCAGTCTCTTGGCAACGAATTACCTCTATAAGTGGAATTTTGGGAACTCTATAAGCGGAATCCATTTTTTCGAAAATTTCTTATTTTTACCTCTGTAACTGGAAGCAGCCGTCTCCGAAACCTCTATGAGTGGAATAGCTCCGCGTTATTAAATTTGTATTTTTAATAAACCGTCACAAGGAGGGGAGTTTGTTTCGTTAACATTATGGTTCGTGTTTTAACTACGTATTTTGTATGAGAAAAAAATGTACCAGTTAATAGACCAATGATAAAAGAAAAAGCTGAAGAATTTGCAAAGGCTATTCATAATTTTTCTAAGAGTAATGTATGGTTAGAAGGATTAAAAAACGAAAAGATTTGGTTTTTAAAAAAATGTGCAGAGAGAGTAGTGCAGTGGACACCAACACCTCTACATACATATTTAATAAAAGAGGATTATTTAAGTCTGATCTTTTATTGACCATTATTTATACGTGACCTCTATAAGCGACATTACTAGCATCCACAACCTCTGTTAGCGAGAGCCTCTGTAAGTGAGAAAACGTTTTATTTGAACCTGGCTAAGTGGAAAACTGGATAAATGGAAAACCTGGATAAGCGGAACTAAACAGCCGGTCCCTTGCGATTCCACTTATCCAGTTTCCACTGTATATTATATTTATTACTAGATTTATTACAAAATAAGGATACGGAAAGTGCTAAAATGTGTTTGTCAACTCAGTCATATTCTGAGGCTTGCAGAAACTCGAAATAAATGTGTATGAATGTTGAACGTGGCTATACAAATAAAGTAACGAGTTTACATTTTAGTCGTGTGCTTTATTTATAAAAGAATACGGTCTTTAATGCCAAAAAGATACTTTTTCCAATGTCAAAAGAAATCGACTGACCGGAACCTCCGGAGATAGTCACTAGCGATTCTAACAGACTTGTGCAATTGATATCCCCCTAAAAGCGTTAATTTCTAAATTCTGGCAACATTATAATGTTATAAGCATCGGCTGCTATTGCAAATATAGCGTCAATTCCAATAAAACGAAGTAGTGTTCAGTTCAGTTCAGTTTATTTATTCAGTCACAATGTACATTGTATGTGAATATGATATCAAACATAAAAATAATAATAATAAAGCCTAATACATAACTGAATACTAAAATACTGCACAATTGGTTTATACATAAATTAAAATAGTTAAATACATGTCAGTCTCAATATAATCATAATACTATCGATACATGCATAATAAATATTCAATTAACTATTACAATCATTAATGAAGTCCAACACAGAATAATAACACTTTTCCAACAAAAGGTCTTTGAGTCTTGCATTGAAAATACGACTGTTAATTATTGTTTTTGGTTGTATTGGTAGTTTGTTGAAAAGCTGGATAGCCTGGTAGCAAGCGGAGAGGTAGAGTTCCGGGATAGTCACCGTTTTTTTGGGAAAGTAGATTATAATTAACTTTTTCAAACACAATTAGACATTTCACAAACTATCGTAGTATCCGGAAGTCAACAAAAAACACATAGATTGGTTCAGACAAAGTAGAATTCCTCACCTCCGATTAGTGACGTGATATACTACCGGAACGATTTTGTTACTAATTGGAGCCACAAAGCTTAGGGATTCTAAAAAATATACATGGATGTTTGTTCACATTTATCTCGCATTTGGCAGAACCGATTTGGATGCGGTTTTCAGGAGAGCATTTGTTTAATTTTGGAAAAGGTTTTGGTAAACATCAATTGTACAATTTAATTCCCAAAGCAAAATAATAAATAAAAATTTATAAAAAAGAACCACCTTTAATAATAGACATAGGCTACTTTCATTTTGCTATTCTGTCGGGAACCACGATAAACGCAGCCAGTAGAAGGCTTTTGAGTATTCTTCTCAATATTCTTCTTTCTACGAAACCAGTTTCGTAGGAAGAAAAAAACCTCTTTGTACGTAACTAGTTTCGTAGCAAGAAAAACAATCCTTCACACGTAACTGGTTACGTAGCATAGTTTCGTCGGCGGCCGAAGGGTACTGGACAGTCCGCTTCTTTTTCTTTGTTGCGTCCAATTTTTTTGGGAGCGCCATCTAAAAAATTAGTTTAATTAATAATATATTTCTGTCTGCTATGACCCGGGATCAGATATAAAGACCGATATTTGCCTCGAGTTAGCAAAACCGTACTGTTAACTCACTCATATATAATAAATTTATATATAGTAGTGTATATAATATACTTTATAGTATGAATTCTAATGGCATAAATAGAACTTTTCAATACCCAGCCAAATTAAAAAAATCACACGTGGTCGCCCTCAATAAGCCAATACTTATTTGATTTACGGCCGTCCTTTCCCTCATACTAAATTATGGTGGCCGCAAACCAATATTTTTATTCACACTGATTTGGTTTACGACCATCCTTTCCCTCATACTAAATAATGGTGGCCGCGAACTAACGTATTTATTTCAATTACGTCAGTTAACGACCACCTACTTACTATCTAATATTTGTAGTCGATTTAAATAAAGTTCCTTCAAAGAAACTGGCGGCCGCAAACCAAAGAATCACTTCTTTACAGTTTTACAACACTACACCTTAAATTATAACAGTTTTGAATGAAGCATAAGGACCATACTAGGAGAAACCAAATATTGCTGTATACGTTGGATTGCGACCATATGGCCGCAATCCGAAGTTTTTGATAAATATGCATTCCGGTTGACGACCACTGGATTTTATGTTAAAATTAAGTACAAAAATAGTAAACAACAACTAAAAGATTAATAAAAGTTAACGATTGCACTAATGAAACATGGAAATTATGTGTACAGCATGAAATAAGTTATAAAACTTACTGTCGAACGCCGCGCGCCGTGCTATTTTTTTCTCTAACTCGCTGCAGGACCAATCACCACTGCGTCATCACGCACACTGAACATTTTTTCTACAACGCTGAACTAAACCATTTATTTCAGACGGTATCAATTCTTATTTAGAAATCATTTAAAAACCAGTAAGATTTTTTTTGTATTTGTGGCATCTATAGAAATGTTATTATCTTGATTTAAAGAAATGAAGTCCGTCAAATGGTCGCAAACCAAAGGTGGTCGCCAAACCGGCGCACCTACCCTATTTCAGTTTCATTTACATATTTTGCCTAGTAAATATTATATTAAATACATCACAAATTTTAATATTTATTTGTTATAAACGTTGGAACATAAGAGTGTAATTTCTAAACGCACCCGAGAAAAAAAAATTAAAAAGTTGGAAGTTTTCACAATTCACGTAAACAACGTAAATTGGTTTTGTGGAGAATACATACTGTTGTCTTACGTTATAGAAATATGGAAAACCAGAAAGTTAAGCCCAATTTGGAGTATTTATTCAATGCTAAAAGCCTGCATTAAAGCGAAAAAGGATTTGTTATAAATATTTGGAGACGATAAGTAATTTACCGAAACTATTGGCGTTTTTAAAGAAGATATAAAGCCGAAATAATCTTGTGCGGATCCCATCGTCCAATAACTTCCAAAGCAAGTGTTATGGAAAATACTTCCGAGTGGCCAACTAATCCTTCCCAGAATGCCATTCTCCCACATTCGCAACGAATGTGTCAAGTAGTTTTAAATACAAATATAATATAACAGTGCTCAAGAAAAACTCAACGATAAAATATACACGACGATAATACAAATTACGGCCATATTTTTAATATGTGTGCTTCTCTCGTATTTATTTGGTTTGGATTTGAGTGTGTTAATGTTTTAAATTTTATGTGTTAAATAGAAGGCAAAATTAAATATGATTATTTTTATGTTTTAATTGTTTTTCTTGAACTTCCATTTTCCTCGCTGTAGTGAGGTGAAAAGTTGTGTGTTGCGCATGGGTTCAAAATTATTTAGCTTCTCGTGTCTTGAAAGCTTCGCTACGCTCAGTTTTCAATTTCAACACTCGCGCCAAATAACAACTTTGCAGCCTTGCATAACAAATGACTGGTTCCCCTCCGTTAGCCCGAAAAACTTTCATCCTAATTTCATTGGCCCTAATTTTGGTAACCCTAAAATCACTAACCCGAATTTTCATTCATCCTAATTAATGAATAGATCTAATTTCAGGATTCCGAATTTTCATAATACCTAATTATTTCATACCGTATTCTCACTAGCCCTAATTTGCACTTAGCCGATTTTTTTAGACTACTAATATTATAATACCTAATAATGCTAAAACCTAAATTTTATTAAACCTATTTATCTATAAACCTAAGGCGAGGGCTGCTCTACCTCCACCTCCACGCCTCCGGTTTTGGAATAACACTAGGGTAGAAGAAGGACAGGCAAGACTACGTGGAGTCAGAATTGCCATAGACTCAGGGGGTTACTAATGTGTTGCACAAAATTTATTGGCATATTTTCGTTTCGCATAGCAACCATTGGCACAATCATCATTTCGCACAATTGCTTTTTGCCTAAATTTCTTGGCATACCTACTATCATTACGCACACGTTTCTTTGGCAGAATAGTACATTGGCATAATGTTGATTAGAACAATACCCTTTCCTATGGTCGAATAATTGTGTCGCCGAAATTTATATGGCATAATATTCCGTTCGCATGATTATTTGAATACACCGAAAAATGAAAAGTCTGACTCAATATTAATACGAAACAACAAAATACCTACCTAATCTAAGCAAAGTCGGACCTGCGCAGCTCGCTCGCTTCGCTCGCTCGTTAGGGTCATAGTTCAACCTAATACTCCTCCTCGCTTCGCTCGTCGTCGTACCTAACCTAAGCCAAGTTGGATCTGCCTTAAAGTGAACTTGGTAATGTTAGGAATCGTAAGCCAAGTCGGACCTGCGCGGCTCGCTCGCTTCGCTCGCTCGTTAGGGTCGCAGTTCAACCTAACACTCCTCCTCGCTTCGCTCGTCGTCGTACCTAACCTAAGCCAAGTCGGATCTGCCTTAAGGTGAAATTGGTAATGTTAGGAATCGTAAGCCAAGTCGGACCTGCGTGGCTCGCTCGCTTCGCTCGCTCGTTAGGGTCGCAGTTCAACCTAACACTCCTCCTCGCTTCGCTCGTCGTCGTACCTAACCTAAGCCAAGTCGGATCTGCCTTAAGGTGAAATTGGTAATGTTAGGAATCGTAAGCCAAGTCGGACCTGCGTGGCTCGCTCGCTTCGCTCGCTCGTTAGGGTCGCAGTTCAACCTAACACTCCTCCTCGCTTCGCTCGTCGTCGTACCTAACCTAAGCCAAGTCGGATCTGCCTTAAGGTGAAATTGGTAATGTTAGGAATCGTAAGCCAAGTCGGACCTGCGCGGCTCGCTCGCTTCGCTCGCTCGTTAGGGTCACAGTTCAACCTAACACTCCTCCTCGCTTCGCTCGTCGTCGTACCTAACCTAAGCCAAGTCAGACCTGCCTTACTTACCTGCCTTGCCTTCGTTTCTGTGAGGGACACAGTTTCAACCTAACCTAACTTTGTTTTCTGGCAGCGATTCAGTTCTGTGGGTATGCTATGGTACAATTATGCCGCAATAAATTCGGCGGGACTTATATTGTGCTACATAAAATTCTGCGAAATAAAAGTTGGCGATATTAGTATTCTGCTATACAAATTTGTGCCAAATGAATATTATGCGACATAACAATTGTGGTGAGTATACAGGGTGTCCCTAAAACCAACGCCGAAATGAAGAGGGGTGATAGAACAGCTCATAAGCAACCATATTAAGTTAATTTGACCTTCATAAAAAGTTCATGGTTTTCGAGATATTTGCATTTTAAAAAAACTCGTGACTTTTGAGGCCCTGCGTCAGTATGTCGATTGCCACCACTGCAAATTTAGGTATTTTTTAAATCTGTTTTTTGCAGGATGTTACTAAAAACATATCCTATCGAACGTAATTTAAATTTATTACATATCATGATGCTTTGTCGGTAAAAATAATAAAAAAAAACGAATTATAGCAATTTATTAAATTTTGCCAGCGGTTTTGATCGAGTTTCATTTAAAAAAAGTATTGTAAACTAACATGGCACGCAACATAAGAAGATAGTAAATTTATTGTAGTTTTCAAAAAAGTACAGCATTTTCTAATTTACGCAGCAGTTTACGAGATATTGATATTTTACACTAAAAGGAGCTCATACTGCAGTTATTACATAGTATGGAACCAGAGCCCCTACTAGGCTCAGAGTTTGAATTTCGAACAAAAAATAGATTCAAAGAATACACAATTTGAAATTGGAACACAATTTGAAATTCGAATTCAAGTCGGCTTTCTGATTAAAGAGTATTTTAGTAATTTTAGGACACTTCGTCAATTCGTTTGATGTTCTTTATTTAGTTTGGTTTCTTATTTTCTTAAATAGACTTGATTTACCAATAGAACTCGTGTTTGCCTTGTGATTTGGATTTTTGGTACAATTTAACTTTGCTTTGTGCATCTTGGACTCGAGTTTTGCCTATTGATTTTAACTTCGATTTACTTTGGCTCTGTTAAGATTAATTGTAGTGCGTTTGTTACAAATATGCCAGAGAATTATACTTACTCCTCAAGAATATGCCAAGATTCATTTTGTCTATGGGGAATGTCAGGGTAACTCTTGTGCTGCAGCTAGACTCTATCGGGAAAGATATCCAAATTTAAGGCATCCGGACCATCGAGTATTTCGAAATGTTCATCTCGCATACTCACAAGGCGTTTTGCCTGGCAATCGTGGTGGATTGGGAAGACCTAGAGGAGATTACGATGAAGATGTTTTACAAGAGATTCAAAACGACCCATCCACTTCGACACGGAACACTGAACGTAATTTAGGGATATCAAAATCTGTTGCCAATAGAATATTACGTCGATATGGATATCATCCATACCACATACAACGTGTTCAAGCGTTGCTGCCCCGTGATTACCCTTCGTGTTCAGTTTTGCCAGACAATGCTGCAAAAACCCAGAGGATCCCAATTTCATAAATATGGTTTTATGGTCTGATGAAAGCACTTTTAAGAGAGATGGATTTATGAAAATGCACAATTTACACAGTTATGCATTAGAAAATCCT
The DNA here is from genome assembly GCA_947623375.1 of Apotomis capreana. Lineage (NCBI taxonomy): Eukaryota > Metazoa > Arthropoda > Insecta > Lepidoptera > Tortricidae > Apotomis > Apotomis capreana. The sequence goes on from OX392499.1 coordinate 1,240,618, forward strand.
CATTTAATGAGGGAAGATCGGTCGCAGTACCAATTTAAAGTGAACCTCTGGACTGGAATATTAGATGGGAAAATAATTGGCCCATTTGAATTACCAGAAACGCTGAATGGTCCAAGTTATCTGCATTTCTTAGAGAATGAGTTGCCAAATCTTCTCGACGACGTACCTTTAGCTACGCGGAGGTCAATGTGGCTGCAGAATGATGGCTGTCCAGCACATTATGCACGCGAAATGCGACTACATTTAAACCAAACTTATCCACAGAAATGGATCGGCCGTCTGGGTCCCATTTTGTGGCCTCCTCGACCTCCAGACCTAAATCCTCTGGATTTCTATTACTGGGGTTATATTAAAGAAAAAGTTTACAATGAACCGATTAACAGTATAGCGGAGCTGAGACAACGCATTTACGCAGAGGCCCAAAACGACGTATCAAGAAGTGCACGTCACATCAGTCGAGCATTTTTAAGGAGATGCCGAGCTTGTATTCAAGTCAATGGCGGACAATTTGAACATTTAATTTAGTTACATAAAACAGGTTTCGTATTTTTTTAATGTTTTTAGTTTTTTTATTCACTTAACAGATAAAAATGGCAACCAGTATTATTTTTGCATTATCTTATAAACCGCTAAAGAATTAAGTCACTTCAATACCATTTTAAAAACATCTCTAAATTTGCTATCTTTTTACGTTATTTTCCAGGTTCGCTATGAACATTGCATTTTTTTTAATTCTAAAATTGAATTGTGTTCCTATTCTAAATAAAGTATTCTTTAAATCGATTTTTTGTTCAAAATTCAAACTCTGAGCCTAGTAGGGGCTCTGGTACCATACTATGGAATAACTGCAGTATGAGCTCCTTTTGGTGTAAAATATCAATATCTCGTAAACTGCTGCGTAAATTAGAAAATGCTGTACCTTTTTGAAAACTACAATTAATTTACTATCTTTTTATGTTGTGTGCCATGTTAGTTTACAATACTTTTTATAAAGGAAACTCGATCAAAACCGCTGGCTAAATTTAATAAATTGCTATAATTCGTTTTTTTTTTATTATTTTTACCGACAAAGCATCATGATATGCAATAAATTTAAATTACATTCGATAGGATATGTATTTAGTAACATCCTGCAAAAAACAGATTTAAAAAATACCTAAATTTGCAGTGGTGGCAATCGACATACTGACGCAGGGCATCAAAAGTCACGAGTTTTTTTAAAATGCAAATATCTCGAAAACCATGAACTTTTTATGAAGGTCAAATTAACTTAATCTGGTTGCTTATGAGCTGTTCTATCACCCCTCTTCATTTCGGCGTTGGTTTTAGGGACACCCTGTATAATTATGCGATAGTATCATTCGGCTAAAAATGATTGTGCGAAAACGATTATGCGAAGTGTATTTCGGACAATAGAGATTGTGCAAGATAAGGGGTACCCAGACTCAGGATGTACATGGGAATCTTTTGACGCTCCGCTCGCTTCGCTCGCTCCGCTATACATTGTCACAATAGAAACCTAACCTAACCTACAGTTTTCGGGGTTCAGCCAATTCGATATTTGTCCAAATCCGTATCTTCTGTTTTAACGTAAAAATAGGTTTAATAATCTTTAGTACTCTTGACATTTAGTGTCAGTAATGATTAGGTCTAATAATCATTAGGTGTGGTAATTATTAGATTATTTCATATTAGTATTGTTGACAATTAGTACAAATCATTATTAGAGCATTGGATTATTAGGTCTAACAACTAATTAGGGTATAAAAATTAGGTGAAATGACATTAGGGCTAATGAAAATTAGAGCTAACGTTGGTAGGTGTAATAATATTAGCACTTGCGATATTAGGTCAAGTAGGGGAGTACCCAAATGACTATTTACGTCTGCCTAGGTTGTAAGGGGGATTTTTTGGGGACAAAAAAATCACACTTCCTGGCTAAGACAAGAGGAAATACTTTAAGCAAACCACGGCCGGTAATTCGTAAAGCTCCAGATAGCATGTTTATGGCCCTCACCTTCGGTTTGGTCCACGAACCCCTGCCATCCGGGATCTTCACGAATTCAACGTCCAATAACAATAATTAATGGTAATGTACAATAACAATAATTACAAATACAAATACAAATACAAATACTCTTTATTGCACACCTCCAACATCAAGGAATATACAACACAACATGAGATACATTCATATAACAGGCAGAGGTAAACAACAGGCGGTCTTATCGCTAAATAGCGATCTCTTCCAGACAACCTTTAGGTAGCGGAGTAGTTGAAAAATTAATGTTTGAAATTAGTAGGTGGTGCATTATAATTAAAGGACTAAATGAACGACTACCATAAAAGACAAAGGTAATAAACATACATAAATAAAAATATACAAATATACTTACATAAATACTTAGACATAATAAATAAATATATTGTAAAGTAATAAATAAAACAAAAACAGTATGAGCCACAAAGTTAAAGGAGCGATTATTATTGCAGTGTACTAAGAGAGAGACAAGTAGTGTTTTTTGACGAGGGTTTTAAATGTTGCAAGAGATTGGGCACGCCTTATATCCAGAGGAAGCGAATTCCACAGTAAAGTAGCCCGGAAAGTGAAAGAACCATTATAAAATTTAGAAGATGAAGGGGGAACAGTAAGAACTAGGTTTTGTGCAGAGCGAACAGAACGCAAATAACTGAAGCGCTCCTTGAGGTAGCGGGGAGTTGCGGGGTTAAATAGTACATTATAAAGAAGAGACAAAATATGGGAGTGACGACGAGAACGGATTGAGAGCCACTTGAGCTGAGACCGGAAGTCGGATACATGGTCATACTTGCGTAACCCAAATATGAACCGAATGCAGATGTTTTGGATACGCTCAAGCTTATTAAGCTGCTCCTCCGTGAGGTCAAGGTAAGCTATGTCAGCATAGTCCAATATAGGAAGAAGTAGTGTTTGAGAGAGCGCAATTTTGGTGGCAATAGGCAGAAAATTACTGAGCCTTCTAAGAGAACCGACTGCCGCAAACATCTTTCTGCTTACTTCATTAACCTGTGGCACCCAAGATAAAGTGCGATCAAGAATGACACCGAGGTTTTTTACGCAGTGCGAAAAGGGTATATGAACTCCGTCAAAGAAAACAGGTTGGACATTATCAAAGTCAACCCTGGAGATCAGCTTCGAACTGCCAATTACGATAGCTTGAGTTTTAGCAGGATTGACTTAGAGACCGAACCTATGACTCCAATTTAAAATGCGCTCCAAATCACCATTTACGTCGCTAATAACAGACGCGAGGTCACCGAGAGCACCCTGCGAATAAATTTGAAGATCATCGGCATAAAGGTGATAATGTGAAGATAGATTATGTGTAATGGAATTTATAAAGATAGAGAATAACAACGGCGACAGCACTCCACCCTGAGGAACCCCAGCCAGCGTGCTGCACCAAGAAGAAAAGGAGTCATCCACCTTTATTCGCTGCCGACGATCACTTAAGTAACTACGAAACCAATCAATTACTGCAGGAGATATGTTAAGAGAACTTAATATGCCAATTAAGATGTCGTGATCAACTGTATTGAACGCATTACTGAAATCCAGCAGCGTTAATACTGTAACTTTCCGACAGTCCATGCCCGACCGGATATCGTCTGTAATTTTAACTAGTGCTGTCGCCGTACTATGACCAGGACGGAATCCAGACTGGAAAGGATTCAGAAGGTTATTTTTATTCAAATAGGATGATAATTGATGTTGAACAAGACGCTCGAGTACTTTAGAAAGGAGTGGGAGAATGGAGATTGGACGATAATCAGAAAAGGAGGAAGGATTGGACTTTTTCGGTATTGGGACAATATTAGCATCTTTCCAAAGTGACGGGAAAGAACCAGAAGAGATAGAACAATTTAGGATATAGGTAATAATGGGAACAAGGAGGTCAAGGATAGGAAGGATCATGTTTCGGCTGACGCAATCGGTACCTACAGCGTTCGAAGTTATAGATAGAATATTCTTCTTAACATCACTGTCAGTAAATTGAACAAAAGAAAAAGGGGGTGAATCTGGAGTGGAAAGTGATGAAAGAAATTCAAGGGTGTCGCCCTTAACAGCGCCAGAGAATGTGCTAGAAGTAGAGAAATGTTGATTAAGCGAATCGAAGTTAATGTCATTGGTACAGGAATTCGGACGTGTCTTTCCAACTCCAATTGACTTGAGAAATTTCCATACTTTCGCAGGGTCTCCATTCTCTACGGACTGGTGGATATGGCGCCTTTGAGCATCTCGGCAAATGGTACTACAGCGGTTACGTAACGTGTGATAACGCTCCTTATTTCTATCAGAGGAATCCGCTTTATACCTCGACTTGGCCACATTTTTCTTCTCCAACAATGCTTTAATCTCCTTAGTAAGCCAGGGAGCAGGAAGATGTTTTACTTTAATGGAACGGACTGGAGCGTGAACATCATAGAGCTGGATTAGAAGAGAATTAAAAAGTGAGACTTTGTCGTCAACCGTATTAGCTCTAGAGATAACACTCCAGTCCAATTTAGAAGCATCATCACGAAGCCTGTCAACGTCCATTCCACCAAAGTTGCGCTGAAGAAGAATTTTGGCATTTGCCTTGGGAGGTCTTAATTTATACGATAAATAAAGAAGATCGTGGTAAGAGAAAGCGTGAGCGGAGCACTGGCCATGCTTAGCAACATGTGCAGTAGAAGATGTCACAGTAATATCTAATAAAGAAGCGGTACAATTAGGAAACTTATGCGTAGGTCCAGAAGGGAGAATACGCAGGTTGCAAGCATCAGCCAGGGACTGTAAAGACTTGGAACGGTGGTCATCTTTGAGAAGGCACGTGTTAAAATCACCCATAATGATGTGATGATCGTAAGATGGCATGAGATCTTCAAGAAGTTTCTCTAGACTGCCGAAGTAGTTAACTAAAAGTGAAGGAGAGTAAAATACTCCCAGAAGAAGTTTAGCATGTGATAGGGTGATATTAAGAAACGTGTATTCTGCAGCATCGGAGGAGGTAGGAGAATTAGCAGACATACAAACAATGGAATACGGTATATGCGATCGAAGATATATGGCAACTCCGCCACCACTTCTTTCGGAGCGATCGTTACGGATTAAGTGGAAACCAGGCAACGAGTAACTAGTAGAAGGGAGGCATGGTTTAAGCCATGACTCCGAAACCAGAATAGCATGAACATTGTTTAAGTCGAATGTCGCACTTAGATCGCTATAATGAGCCGGAATGCTCTGCGCATTAATATGGACAATGTTAAAATTTTTACATACATCCGAAAATTCTGCCTGAAGAAAGTCATGTAGTGATAGAGGTAAGCTTTTAAAACTGTCATCAGAAACACTTGTGTCAACTGAGGAAAAAGATACAAAATTACTATCGCTGCTACTACTAATATTGCAATCTGTTTTGTGAACGTTCGAGGCCATACAAAATATATGTACAAAAAAATATATATATATATAATAATATAGAATAGGTAAAAAATAAATAAATATATAAAATAACAAAAAGCGCGAGTAACGTACAACCGCTACCCACCAGTATAACAAAGTTACGAGATCGACAAAGAGAAGTTACATTGTTGAAAATAAAAACAAAAAAATAATTATAATAATACAGTAGGAACTAAACGCAAAATTTGAAAAATGGCAACACTGAAAACTGTCAGTCAGTGTGTTGACAATGACAGGAGCCATGTCAACTCGAATTCCTAGTGAAAAATTAATTACAACACGACAGACTAGAAATACAACAAAGAGACAATGTCAAAAAGAAAAAGGGTAGAAAATAAATGCGTTACATTACACGGACAAGTACGGAAGTAATATACGCTATAACACTGTCGAGTATAGAAGTGCAAGATTCTAACATTGTAAAGCTGAGCACACAACACTTCACGAACGAGATTTAATTAATAAGTGATATAAAAATCACGTCTGTGCATTATACTTAGTCTCGTAGATTTATTGCAAAAAAAAAAATAGAAAATGCTATTTTTTTCTGTTTGTTTAGTGCGTATGTATAGATGTATGAGGTGTGATCTATCAGGCTCATGATGCTGAAACAAAAAGACAGATTTCAACTCATTTAGGGCCGCACAAAGATGATTAATTAGTTTTTTATTGGAATGTGGTAGGTAAAGTAATGTACTCGTATATCCGACCATCCACATTCACTGTTACTGGCTTGTAGCAAACACACACACGTTATCGCGGGCACGGTGAAACGTCACGAGTCATGTGGACCCACCTTTATGCGTCCAGTAACAGAACCCGTTAGCAAATCCAACTCGCATTTCACGCATGTGTATTTTATCGCTAAATCGAGGATGAATTAAGTAAATAAGTTTCTGACGGTAAAATCATTTCTGAGACAAGCTGTCTGTCCTTTTATTTCAACATCTATCAATTGTTCACTGCAGACGATCCTACAGACTCCAAACTGGGTAGGATTGTTTTATCTTTTGACGACGCGTTTGGCTCGGTTGGTAGACACCTGCCTACTGAGTCGGCGGTCCCGGGTTCGAATCCCGGCCGGGGCAAATATTTGTGCAAAATATTTGTTCTTGGGTCATGGATGTTATCTATATATTATTATTGACATGAAGTTAGCACCGAGGCGCCCCCTGCCGCGCGGAATGCAGACAACTTCATGTGGTCAAGCCATTTCACGATGGAGCAGCGCCGGGCGCGTCACTTTTGGCTCAGGGCTCGGTGCGGAACGGTCGCGTGCGCTCATTGCTGGCTGTAGCTTGTGTTCAAATTTAACGTTTCGCATACTTATAAAATTGTACTTAGATTAGGTTATTAAAATAAATTTGTGATTTAGTGTACTTGTTTTCTGATTTTCCCAAGATCAGAAAGTGGGATAGAATAAAATACGTGCTTATTGCTTTGCTATCTTGTTTATTGCGTTTAAAGTGTAATTTTAAAACACGTAAATTTTAAGTTTGTTGCGTTGCTAAATCGTTTCTTAGCTTACAGTGCGTGATGTATATACGTTGATACCTACCTACATTAAATTAAATCTTTCGATTTATGATTAGTGATTACGTTTGGTTTTGAAATAAACGGTCATGTTTTAACATTAAATACGCTTTATTTGCTTTCTTCCGCTTTAATATTGCGTTTGCTAATAATTAACTATCGGATTTAAAAACGAATTGAGAGTTTTGTGTCTTTGTCTTTGTGCAATTCGTTAGTCATGCCACGTGATACTAATCGACGTAGCCGGGAAAGACATCGTAGTAGACATGAACGACGATCAACACGGCGAGATAGGTCGGATAGTGCTGATCTCGGACGGCAGATGCGAAATATTTTAGCCCGTTTGAATGCGTTAGAGGATAGTTCCGTTCCGCCACCATCGCCCCTGCTGCCAGCCCCTCCTAGACAGGTGCTTGCATCGGGAGCCGCGGGAGCCGCCACAGCGAGCACCACGCCACCATGCACGCCGCCGCGCGTCCAGCGCAGCCCATCGCGCGGTCACACGGGTTCGACAGTCGCGTCGACGTTCGGCGTGGGCGAGCAGTCCCTGAGGGCGACGCAGACCATCAGCGTGGACCAGTCATCGACGGAGGCTATTGTGAGCGCCATCCGGTCGATCAATAATACGGTGAGGTCCAACCAATCTTACTATATTTCAAATTTTGATCCTGCCTTACACGATTTTACAGTTTGGGCTAAGGAAGTAGATCGTGCTAAAGCCACCAATAATTGGAGTGACAATAAATGTCTTTCTCGAATCGGCAATTGTCTCAAGGGGGATGCTCGAGTGTGGATCAATGAGTGGGTGACAAATGACCGTAGTTGGAGCAACTTTAAAAAGAATTTACACCATTGTGCCCAAAACGACCCGACATTGCGAGCATTCTTTTCGAGGTAATGCAAACTGATTCTAATAATTATCCGACTTACGCCGATTATGCACGACGTTCCTTACTCCGCCTGCGCATGGTTTCAGGGCTTAGTGACGAACTAATTTCTGCTATAGTCATACGGGGAATAGTCGATCCGCATATTCGAGCTGCTGCAACCAACGCGAAGTTGATGCCGAATGATTTGGTTGAATTCTTTTCTATCTATGTCAAACCCAGTAAAAATAAATCTACCCACCCAGGTACTCTTCAGTCGCGGAATACGCGCGACACTTCGAAAAACAAACACCCTTTCGATAACCTCAGAAAGCGACGATATGAGGACGGTAAATGTTTTTCGTGCGGGCAAACTGGTCACGTTCAAGCAGTTTGTACAAAGAAACTTAAATTCGACATTTCGGTTAATTCACAATCTGATACGTCTAATAATAAATCGGCTGTTGTCAAACCAAAACCCGAGACTTGTTCTTTTTGTAAAAAACCGCGACATAAAGTTGATACCTGTTTTGCTAAAATTAGATCGGAATCACGTAATAAGGACAACGTAAATTTTTGTCGGGAAATTGAATCAACTCTTAAGAATGACATCGTCGTGGCCGTGATACAAGGCATACCCGTGGACATTTTGATAGACAGTGGTTCGACGATATCTCTCATTTCGTCCTCATTAGTGAAGCGTTTCACATGCTCTCAGCAACCCGCGTATCGTGTTTTGAAAGGTATCGGAGGCCAAGAGATCGAGTCGACTTACTGCGTCACTTTGCCCATAGAGTTTGACGAGGTTACCCTGGAAGTAGAATTATTTGTCGTAGCTTCGGAATATATGAGCACTCCTGTTTTACTGGGCACCGATGTACTGAATCGCCCCGGAATAACGTATATTCGTACTCGCGACAGACAAACCATTATGCGGAACAACCCAGAGCCTGAAAATGTTATGACTGTTCAGTCTGAGGGAGGTGCTTCGTTAAATACAACTTTAACTGGTGAAAGTTTGAGCCAACTCTCGAAAATAGTTCATGAATTTTCAGAGCATTTTATAACTGGTACGGCAACTTCGACAGTTAGCACTGGAAGCATGTCCATCAAACTAAACAGTAATACGCCCGTTAAATCTAGACACGCGGCAGCGTGTCCAGCCAAGTTCACCGCAGGAACTGGCGAGCAGCAGCCGTGTGTTATATTACACGAACCGTTTGGAGCCACTTTTGACCCCCCAATAACTCCAAATCTATTTAACATAAAAAAATGAAATTTGGCTTATGTATTAAGATCCTTTAGAACAAGTAGAACCCCAAATTTCATTAATATAGGTTAAATAGTTATTGAGATATTAAAGTCCAAAAAACGGTATTTTTATCACTGACTGACTGACTGACTGACTGACTGACTGACTGACTAGTAATCAAAAACCTAACCCACTTCCAGGTGACCTAGAAAGGTGAAATTTGGCATCCAGCTTAGTAATTGTGTGTGTATACATATAAAAATCTAAAACAGTGATTTTTTTATGTTTTTTATTATTATTATTATTATTGATGGTTGTTGCCTCAGAACTCTGTCATTTATAAACCGATTTCGAAAATTCTTTTTTTGTTTGAAAGATATACTAGAATAGCATATACTTACACTCACACGCACACACTTACACATACATGCACATAAAAATCCAATACGTACTAACCGTTTTGGAAAATTCTTTGTTTGTTCAAAACTTTCAAAAGATGTACTAGAATAGCACACAGAACTAATTAACAAATAATAATTAAGTAATTTACACATATAATAAATTCTGTACAAAAAGTAATGATATCCCATCAAAAACATAAATGTAAAATGAGAGCCAAGTTCAATATCGCGTGCACTTCGCCGACAAAAGAATTGAGATCTGCAAGGGTGCCAAGTTCTTTGCTCTAAAATTTTTAGATACAAGGACATGCGACATACTCAATGCATTTATTTTACTTGGGGTGTAATTCAATATCAAGACGTGACTTGGCTAGTTTTAAAATATAAATTTATATTATAAATCAAAATCAATCAAATCATTAACCTATTTTCGTAAAGGTAAGTACGCAAGTTAGTGTACGTCTTGTTACTTATACTGTTAGCTTGATAATGAACTATGACTATGAATATGTTACTTTTATAAAATTTAGTTAGTTTATGAAAACTAGCCAAGTCAAATCTTGATATTGAATTACTCCCCAAGTAAAATAAATGCATTGAGTATGTCGCATGTCCTTGTATCTAAAAATTTTAGAGCAAAGAACTTGGCACCCTTGCAGATCTCAATTCTTTTGTCGGCGAAGTGCACGCGATATTGAACTTGGCTCTCATTTTACATTTATGTTTTTGATGGGATACAGACCCTACCGGCTATCACAAGCAGAAACGTTGCGCGTACGTGACATCATTAAGGACTTGAAAGACAAAGGCATCATTCGTGAGTCCGAGTCGGAGTTTTCGAGTCCAATTCTCCTAGTAAAAAAAAAGGACGGCTCGGACCGAATGTGTGTAGATTTTCGCAAACTCAATGATATCACGGTTAAAGATCGGTTCCCACTCCCCCTCATCGATGACTGTATGGATCGACTAGGGCGACATAAATATTTTACTAGCCTAGACATGGCGACTGGATTTCACCAGATACCAATGGAGGAAGAGTCCATTCCGTACACCGGGTTTGTCACTCCGGAGGGTCATTTTGAATATCTTAAAATGCCCTACGGATTGGCCAACTCGCCAGTTGTTTATCAGCGTATTATCTCTAATACGTTGCGCCAATTCATTGATTCTGGTAAAGTCCTCGTCTACATAGACGACGTACTTATTATGAGCCATACCATCGATGAAGGTTTTACCATCTTGCGCGAAGTACTTACCACTTTGACTAACGCGGGGTTTTCCATCAACCTGAAGAAGTGTACCTTTCTATCCACGAAAATTGAGTATCTGGGCCGTACGATTAGCGAGGGTCAGGTACAGCCGAGCGTACATAAGGTGAAAGCTTTACGTGAAGCTCCTGTGCCCAAAAATGTAAAACAGGTTCGCCAGTTCTTGGGTTTAGCTGGATATTTCCGCAGATACATTGCTGGATTTGCGTCAAAAATAGCGTGCATAGCACATCTTACCAAGAAAGGCGTACCTTTTAGTTGGGGCACGGAGCAGGACAGTGCTAGGAAAGAGATTATTGACCATTTGACGAGCGAGCCTGTGCTCTCTATTTACGATCCAAAATTACCAATAGAAGTGCACACGGATGCCAGCTCCATTGGTTACGGTGCAGTTCTCTTGCAAATCTTGGACTCTGGTCATAAACGCGTAGTTGGTTATTTCAGTAAACTGACTCAAGGAGCTGAATCGAAATATCACTCCTACGAATTAGAGACCCTCGCGGTAGTCAAAGCCCTGCAGCACTTTAGACATTATCTGGTTGGAGTCCCCTTCACAGTGGTCACAGACTGCAACGCCTTAAAACTAACTCAGAAGAAAAAGGACTTGATGCCTAGGGTGGCCAGATGGTGGATATACCTGCAGGACTATAATTTTTCTCTTGAATACCGTAAGGGTACCTCCCTAGCTCATGCTGACTATTTGAGTCGAAACCCTGTCAACGTAGTTGAGATTCAAAAACCTCAAAATTGGGCCCAAATTGCACAAGCGGCCGATGAAGAAACTCGAGCGCTTATGCAGAAACTCAATGACGGTCAATTAGATTCAAATCAGTACGTGACAAAAAATGATCTCCAATACACCCCGAAAAATGAACAACCTCGTTTACTGTGCTTCATTCCAAAAGGGCACCGCCTTAGTCTGCTTCGCGTCTTTCATGACGAACACGACCACCAAGGTACTGACAAGACAATGGACTTGATATTAAAACATTTCTGGTTTCCAGGCTTAAAAGCTTTTGTCCATAAGTATATCGCCCATTGTATTGTCTGCATCTCTCAGAAAAGACTACCTCGTGCCCCACTTCAGCCAATCCATTCATGGCAAAAACCAGATTGTCCATTTGAAACTATTCATGCTGATGCATTAGGTCCTCTCCCAGAGTCCAATGGGCACAAATTCGTTCTGATTATTGTCGATGCTTTTTCAAAATTTTGCCTATTGTACCCCATGATGAGACAAGATGCCAATGAACTGATATCTCACTTCACAAACGCGGTGTCACTTTTTGGTGCTCCGAAATTGATTGTTGCCGATCGTGGTCGAATGTTCCAAAGTAGCGACTTTATGAAATGGGCATCTTCACTAGGCAGTGATGTCCATTTGATAACCCCAGAAATGCATCAGTCTAATGGCCAAGCGGAACGATACTGTCGTACCGTTTTGAACATGATCAGAGTTCAAAGCAACTATCGTCAGGAACAGTGGTCTAAAGTACTCTGGAGACTACAACTCGTGTTAAATGTTACTAAGCACAAGACTACACAGTTGTCGCCCTTAAATTTGCTCATTGGTACTGATGCCGTCACTCCTCTTGTTCGTAATCTTATCCGTGACGTTGCTATCGAAGGCTCTCGCCCAAATCGCGAGACTATTCGTGAATTGAATAGGAAGCGAGCATCCCGTAGGTTGCAGCAAAATAAAAACCAGCAAGATGAATCAGTTAACCGCGACAGGCGACCACCTCGCGCCTTTGATATTAATGCTTTGATTTTTGTTATTAAAAAGGCACAAGCTACTGGCAAGCTGGACTCCGGCATGCGCGGCCCGTACAAGGTCATCAAGGCGCTGCCCCATGGACGATACGAGCTGCAACTAGCGGCTGGCTCCTATGGCAAGACCACTCAAGCCGCGGCAGAATACATGGTGCCATGGCAGGGCGAGTGGACTCCGGACACATGTGCTGCCTTTTTCGATGGTGAGCCGTTGAGCTTTTCTTTTCCTGTACTGTTGGTACATGTGAGCAGACCTCACCACCTTTTAGCGAGCAGACCTCGCATGTGAGCAGACCTCACCCCCTTTTAGCGAGCAGACCTCGCATGTGAGCAGACCTCACCCCCTTTTAGCGAGCAGACCTCGCATGTGAGCAGACCTCACTATCTATTTAGCGAGCAGACCTCGCGCGCGAGCAGACCTCGCCTGTGAGCAGACCTCACACTATGTATTTGCAAGCAGACCTTGCCCGTAGACCTCGCACACTTACTTGAACTGACCTGTTTATGTCGCAAAAGATATATCCAAGTCAATCTGCTGCGACTAGTCGCAGTGGATATTTTAATTCGAAATTATTCATATGTTGTTCATCTTACGCAGATGCAGACGACGAAAGCTGCGAGTCCACTTCAGCAGGCCAGGGGTCAGCTGAAAATTGAAGTAACGCCCGCCGATGTGCTGTCACCTGTTGAGAGACGTCAGAGGAGAACGGGGACGTCCTCCAGTCAGGAGAAGCCGTATTGACATGAAGTTAGCACCGAGGCGCCCCCTGCCGCGCGGAATGCAGACAACTTCATGTGGTCAAGCCATTTCACGATGGAGCAGCGCCGGGCGCGTCACTTTTGGCTCAGGGCTCGGTGCGGAACGGTCGCGTGCGCTCATTGCTGGCTGTAGCTTGTGTTCAAATTTAACGTTTCGCATACTTATAAAATTGTACTTAGATTAGGTTATTAAAATAAATTTGTGATTTAGTGTACTTGTTTTCTGATTTTCCCAAGATTATGTATTTATATATTATGTATATCGTCGTCTAGTACCCATAGTACAAGCTTTGCTTAGTTTGGGACTAGGTCGATTTGTGTATGATTGTCCCTTAATATTTTATTTATTATCTATTACATAGTTCCTAGGGCCACCTTCCAGCTCCTTCATCAGACCAGCCCCATAGTACCATATTATAGTACATATTTTGCATACCTACTTAACTTATATTATAAGTTAAGTAGGTATGCAAAATCTCAGCTCAATCGGTTAAAGATATCTACTTCAAAATTGACTTGCAAGATTCCACCCTAACAAACATAGTTACATGAGTACATCGTAGTGTCCGACCAAAACACGTTTTTCTACCGAAACCGAAACCGAAACCAAAGGTTCGGTTCTGATTACAGTATCGGCCGAAACCGAAACCGAAACTTTTATAAACGTGATTAAAACGTTGTATAAAATGTCAGCGGGCCGTTCTTTCTAGATCGAAAGAAAAATTTTGCTGACCGATGGAGCTGTGTTTCAGTTTCAGTTTGGTACAAAAAAAATCGTATGTACGGACTATTGGATGCTTTTATGTTCTCCCCTGGAAGTCGTATTTTTGAACAAACGCTCATGAAATTTGGATGGTAAGTTTGATAAGTATATACTTAGATTATTTTATGGATTAGAGAAATTTTAAAAAGTGCAGGTGGATATATTGAGGGGGGGGGGTAGACAAAGTAAAAATATCAATGTTAAAACATCAATTTAACAAAAGTGAAACGTGGGTCTAGATTAAATTACCCAAAAAGTGAAAAGCATTAACAGCTGTAATACTGCTGCTGCCTCAGTACAGTACAATTCTGTTAATTGTAGATGGTATAAAATGAAAGAAGTTTAAAAACCTAGCAACAAAATTATTTTATTAAAACTTTCGTGAGACATATTTTATTATTGTATTAAGCGGTTTACACTCACGTGAAATTGTCAGGAACGGCCCGACATGTTTCGAACTCGTATGGAGCCCTTCATCAGGGACGGTTGCCCGTACACCGCCGCGGCACACTCGTCACTGCTGATACTTTGACCGACGTTCCGCTCTGAGCGCGCGCGCCGATGGCGCGGGGGCGGGGGGTGCTTGCAAGCCCGCAACTTGTACGTCCAGCACTCCAACGTCACTTTTGTCATCAATAGACATTACGCACACTTGACTTATGGTGTCCACGGGATTGTCCAAACGCACAATATGTTTCGCCGCCGGAAGCACAGGCTTCCATGCTGGAGGTAAAGCCCAACCGCCGTCTCTATTAAAATTCGGGCGCCGTCCGATCTCGATAGCTTCGTGTACCTTACGTTGTATACAACGTTTTTTAATAGAGACGGCGGTTGGGCTTTACCTCCAGCATGGAAGCCTGTGCTTCCGGCGGCGAAACATATTGTGCGTTTGGACAATCCCGTGGACACCATAAGTCAAGTGTGCGTAATGTCTATTGATGACAAAAGTGACGTTGGAGTGCTGGACGTACAAGTTGCGGGCTTGCAAGCACCCCCCGCCCCCGCGCCATCGGCGCGCGCGCTCAGAGCGGAACGTCGGTCAAAGTATCAGCAGTGACGAGTGTGCCGCGGCGGTGTACGGGCAACCGTCCCTGATGAAGGGCTCCATACGAGTTCGAAACATGTCGGGCCGTTCCTGACAATTTCACGTGAGTGTAAACCGCTTAATACAATAATAACAAAATTATTGATTGAGTTTTAACCCTTAACTACCTACCTGCTTCTTTAGTCACACAAACACCTACCTCCCGTCCCCAGGACGGATACATAATGTTGGCCTTATATTTAAAATTTTATAGATCGGATGGGAAACTTAAATTAATAATGGCAATATAGACGTATTAAAATATTTTTTAAACTAATAATCATTCTGAAAACATTGAAAAAACATTTTTTTACTGTAAACATATGGAAACAGTCCTTATTTCTACTTTAGGAACTATATATCCTTTGGAAGGTTAGATTAACAAAAAATTTTACTTTAATATAAAGATCTACAAGTAATTATTTCTAATTATTAAATAATTAACTATGCTAAATCAAAAAAAATCGTTAAAATAAAGGTAATATTTTTATAAAATTGCAGACCACTAATTTATTCAATTTGTTCGCGGCAGTGAATGTAAGTTTGTTTGCACATTCTAAGCAAAGAGATTTTTTGCATTAGTTACATACGTACTGGGTCCCGTTTTTTCTTCGGGTCACAAGTAGAACAGGTTTTCCGTACTTCCAATCACTACCAACCTGACTAAGCGGTCAGCTAAGTAAAGAAAAAACTATCCATAGTCACGTAACCACCTACCACCCGCCTTCGAGACCCTTAAGAAAAAATACGTATCCACCTACCACCCGTCTCAGAGACGGTCCGAGACAGTAATATGCTCACCAAAATTAAATGCGTCCACGACCGTCCTTGTCGAGCGACGACGCGGTACTGAGGCAGGAGGGGAGAAGGTATAAGAACACAAACGTTTGTAGGATGCTCGCACATAGGTATGTTAACAATTTTAAGTTTGAATGAGTCTGTGAGACGGTAGGTAGGTGGTTAATTTTATAATTGCAATCAGGCAGCCTCATAACGCAAATTCAAACAATGACGAATCCTAAAGTCGTTTTATGAGATAAGTAAACCTCCTAACTTTTATCTTAAATAACCAATATCGCCGTCAATTTATTAGTAAATAAAGAAAATTTTCGTTAAAAATAACATTACGAGTTGATAAACTCAGAAAAAAAGTAAATTTAAAGTAAATGTAAATTTTTAACCGCAAATCTTCGCTATTGTGAAAATTTCGAAAAACGGAATTGACGAATAAATACTATAATACTTATCGAACATATTCACAAAATTTCATGATAATCGGTTGAGAAATGCAATATTAAGGCAAGGCAACAGCCGGTAAGCGCATGGACATCCAAAGATCCGGGCATACGAAAGAATTTTGGGCCACGCTGAAACGGAAATGCTTTGTTCGCTCGGTCAGTTACTTATTTGGGGAACACCATGGCACATGCTTACCACGCCTGCTTTGCACGCCTTTGTACATGCTTATTCTTTTGTAATGTGTTTTTATGTACAATAAAGTGTTTACATACATACATACAAAGTTATCACTCATATTGTTAACTTTTCGGTGTATTCTGGGGTTTTTCCTTCGTTGTGGCGTAATGCCCATGTCATTCCTCTACCTAAAGTATCTAATCCCAGTTTACTTAAAGACTTTCGCCCGATCTCCATACTCCCTTTTCTATCAAAGGTTTTGGAAGCTGTTGTTCATAGACAGCTTTCAACTCACGTCTACTCTAACCAGCTACTCTCCCCATTACAATCTGGTTTTCGTCCTGGGCACAGTACGACTACTGCGTTATTGAAGGTTGTTGAAGACGTGAGGCAAGGTATGGAGCTTACTCAATTAACTGTGCTGGTTTTGATCGACTTCTCTAACGCTTTTAATGCCGTCAACCATGACCTTCTGCTTGCTACACTCAATCATTTAAACATCTCGTCAAAGGCGGCGGAGTGGTTCTCCTCCTACCTTCAAGATCGTCGGCAGGCGATCCGTGCTGGCAGAACTCTTTCTGACTGGTGCGAACTTGCTTCTGGGGTTCCACAGGGTGGCATACTCTCTCCTCTTCTTTTTTCCATATTTATTAACCTAATTACTTCTAGGATTAAATGCTCTCACCATCTCTACGCCGACGACCTACAAATATATACCCAGGTAAGCCTTGGTGATTTAGATAATGGGATTGGACAAGTAAATAGCGACCTTAGCAGCATCTCCGAATGGTCCAGAAGTTTTGGTATAACTGTCAACCCTACCAAGTGTCAAGCAATTATACTCGGCAGCTCTAGGCAGCTATCTCTCATAGATTTTACTTGCTTGACACCGATCATTTTTGACGATGTTGCTGTTCCTTTCGCAGCCACAGTGAAAAACCTGGGTCTGGTTATTGATAGTAGTCTAACCTGGAGTCCCCAGGTGTCTGACGTCTGTCGTAAAGTCACCAACATTTTGAGATCACTCTATAGGTTTAAGCATTTTCTTCCGGTCTGCACCAAAACTGTTCTTGTCCAAACGTTGATACTTCCCATTATTGATTATGCTGATGTGTGCTACTCCAATATCACCCAGGAATTGTTGAGTAAGCTAGATCGGTTGCTCAACAACTGTATAAGATTCATCTTTGGCCTCCGGAAGTATGATCATGTATCTGCTTATCGTCGTCAACTAAACTGGCTCCCTATCCGGGAACGCAGGTCATTAAAAATTCTATGCACTCTTTACTCAATTTTGTTTGATCCAGCAACCCCGGGCTATCTTAAATCTAAATTCATATTTTTAACTGCTCGGCCTGGTTGCGAGCTGCGCTCTTCCCGAATTCTCAAACTCACTCTTCCTTCTCACCGTACTGGTTTCATGTCCAATTCCTTTGCGATTCAAGCAATTCGTTTGTGGAACGATCTCCCTCTCTCCATTAGGAAAGCTCAGAGCAAATTCTCCTTCAAGCGCATGATGCGCAAACATCTCTCCAAAGAATTTCAGGATTGATCAATCAATCAATCAATCATTTATTCATGAACAACAGAGTTGTGTATGAAATGCACATAAAAAGGTACAACATTAGGTTTAACACAGTTAAAATTTATAATCTAATCAATAAATTTCAAAATCTTATCAAATGATCAAAGTCAACACAATTGTAATAAAATAAGTTAAAAAATAACAGTCTCATTAAATATTAATAATAGTCATCAAAACATAAAATAATATCATTAGTCTACATCATCATTCATAATATACTAAAGATCTAGAATTGAGTAATCTAAACTTGGAATAAATCAATTAAGTACCGTCAAAAACAATAATAGTCATGATTAAATGAGTGAATACTAATAAACAAATACAAAATTAGCTAATTAATAATAATTGTCAAAAATCACAAATTCAAATTATCAAAGATCATCAATGTAAACATAAATAGGGAATGTAAATGTACTTTAGGCTTGATCGTAATATTCCTCAACTGAGTAGAAGCACTTTTCCAGCAAGAATGCTTTCAATTTATTTTTAAACATGAAGCTACTTGTTATCGACTTCAGCTCAGTTGGTAACTTATTGAATAATATAATGCCCTGATAAATTGCCGTGTGCTTGACAACATTGAGCCTAGTGTCAAGAGTTTGCGGTAAATCCTTCCGTCTTGTTGCTAAACGCTTTTCCCTCTGCTCTAGTGTCTCTATATTATTGAAATGTTTCACTAAATCAGTCAGTACTACCAAAATGTATAAACACGGAACAGTAAGGATTTTGTAGTCTTTAAAATATGACCTACAAGATGTCTGTTGACTTATTTTGGCCATTATTCTTATCGCCCTTTTCTGTGCTACAAAAGCAGCTTGGACATTATATTTATAACTGTGTCCCCATAGTTTTATGCTGTAGCGTATCTTAGACTCAACTAAAGCATAGTACACCATTTTTAGCTGCGACAATTTTAATTCATCCCGAAGGCTTCTAAGGGCATAGCACGCCGAACTAATAGCGTTTACAACGGCGGCCACTTCAGTCTTCCAATTCAAACTACAGTCTATAAAGACTTCAAGAAATTTTGCATCTTTAACCTGCTTTATTTCAGTACCTTCAAGTGTAATTTGCAACTCACTCTTCATTCTTGACGTAGTTTTAAACAGTATGATATTTGTTTTACTACTATTCAGCTTTAGGTTGTTAATTTCAAACCATTCTAAGCAGAAGTGAAGAGCGCTATCCACCTTGTCATTTAGCTCTGAGATAGTGTTCGCCGAAACTACCGCGTTGGTGTCATCAGCGAAGACAACCAATTTACTATCAGGAACCTTGTTATGTATGTGCTGAATAAGGTCATTCGTAAGTATAATTAATAGCACTGGACCTAGTATGGACCCCTGAGGCACTCCTCTCAGTACACTGGCCACACTGGATTTATGAGCTGTTCGACGATTATCATGAGTCCACATCACTTCCACAAACTGCTTCCTGTTTGACAGGTATGACCGGAATAGATCCAAGATTGCTCCCCTCACCCCATAGTGCTCCAACTTTCCTAGTAGAATGTCATGACTAACGGTGTCAAATGCAGAACTCAAGTCCAACATCACTCCTGCAACCTTTTTCTTCTCATTTAGTTGGATCACTACATCTTCGACAAAGGTATTTATGGCCTCATTGGTTCCCTTACTCTTCTGATAACCAAACTGTCTCTCATGTATAACCCTGTTTGAGTAAAGGTGCTTAGTAAGCCTGTCTTTCATAATCCTCTCGAATAATTTAGAGAGTGTAGGCAGAAGAGAAATAGGCCTATAATTTTTAGGATCAGTCTTAGAGCCCTTTTTATACACAGGTATAATTTTTGCTACCTTAAGTTGATCCGGAAAAACACAGTTAGCAACACACTCGTTAAAGAAGCTGGCTAATGGACTCGCTAATATATCTATATTGTCTTTAACGACTGTGATAGGGATTTCGTCATATCCACATGACATTTTGGGTTTGATTTTTTTTACTAGTGACACAACTTCCGATGGACTTACCTTTTCAAACTTCATTTCATTTTCAACTCTGGGCACATTTGTACGAAGGAGTGAAAGAGCTTGATCAATCGTATTTCCCGAAGCCCTGCCATGATTGAATTGTTGTTGGAAAATAGTGCACACATCTTTTGGTTCGTTAATTATTTTAAAACACCCTTCCCCGTTTTCAATTTTCAGAATTACATTTTCTGGAGTTGTACTAACCGCCTTGTTGCGATGCTTGTGTACTACCCTCCAAATTTCTTTCGAGGAATCCTTTGCCCTAGTAATTTGCGACTGAACCGCAATTCTTTTTGCGTTTCTTATGACGCGTCTAAAGATACTTACGTACCTTTTTGTGTAGTTCAATATTGACTCTGAGTTAGTAGAAGTTTTATTAGTAAGCAGAAAGCGCTTCATTTTACTTGACGTTCTTATACCTTTGGTGAGCCATTTAATGCCACTAACAGCTTTATTTACAATTTTTATCCTTTGTTTCTTAAAGCTATTTTTGAAAATTCGAGTAAATTTATTAAGGAAAGTATTCACTCCTGAATTCTCCCAACATTCAGCTGATATGTTTTGTCTAAATGATGTATTTCCATCACCACAAAATTTTCTAACCTCTTTCCATAACACTTTGCCATTTTCTGTGTTATCTATTTTATCAACAGTGAAGGAACTAAGAAGACCTGCATGGCCATCACCTAGACCATTTTGGTCCACCATACTAAGAGGAGTGCATTCCTCCGGTAGATTAGTTAGGACATTGTCTAAACAAGATTCAGTGGAATTACGTACGTAAGTAGGAGAATTGATTAGCCAGTTGAAATTGTAGCGTGTCAGAAGTCCTAGAAATTCAGTGGTTTTTTTTTCCTCCTTTAACAAATTAATATTGAAATCACCACAGATTATACATTTCTTACTGAAAAAGTGCTCAAGTAACTGTTCAAGCCGCGCAAAAAATAAATCTAGCAGTGTATCATTTGGATTACGATAACAGCAGATTACATTTATATTTGTTTTACTATCTTTTAAACCACAAACCTCAAAACATTCTACTTTATACAACTTTTTACAGATTGCAAGTTCTTCAAAATTTACACGATTGTGAGATAAAATAAGCGAGCCACCTCTTATCTTTTTTGTCCTACTATTAAACGTAGCCAGCCTGTGTTCAGCTAAGCTTAGAAGGGGGGCGGAAGCCGAATTCAGGAAATGTTCACATATACAGACATAATCTTGCACATTGGGTAGTTCATTTAAATACAATTCTAGTTCGTGTTTCTTATTAGAAATACCACATAGATTTTGATAGAAAATTCTTAACTTAGTATGATTTACTGCAGTGGTGGCATCATATGGCATGTTTGGTCTAAAAAAGTACTGTCGGAATTTTGAGAGCATAATATATTTACACCTGACATATTATTTTTGCTCTGTATTTCTGTTACAAGTTTTTTTACATCATTAAAAATTGACAATAATCCCCTATTATTTATTTCACCTCTGATTTTTCTGAACATATTATAAGTGTAGTCTAAATTTTTGTTTGAGTCTAAAAGGTACGTGTATCCATGTTCCATTACATCAGCACATAATAAATGATTGAACACTTCAATTCTTCTATTGAAAAGGTTACAATAACTAGAGTATTTGTATGTAGGCGTGCAAAGTACAATATTAGTATGCTTTATGTGTCGAATATTATCACGAATGAAAGATACAATTTGTATATAGTTTGCCGTGTTTTGAAAATCCCTTTGTCCTATCAGAATGATACAACAGTCCCTCATAGTGAAGTGCTGTAATTTCCTGTCGATTCCTTGCAAAAGTTGAGTAACTCCTCCATTAGTAGTTAGGTAGTGGCATATTTCATGCTCACTAAAAACCCGCTCAGCAGTCCTGAGGATAAAATTCCTATTATTGCTGCTAACGATACACAACTTCGGTGGTAAGTTTTTCGGAGACCGATCTGTAGAACTGGACTCGGACTCCAGACTTGTTGTATGTTCTGTGATAGGTTTCTTTGGAGTCGATGCACTGATTGTCTGGTCGTGACGCTTTTGAAATATTATAGTATCATTAGCACTATTTTGCAAGGACGAATTTTTTTCCTTAATTCTCGTAGATTCTTGAAAACTTTCTAATAACTGACAAACAGCGCTTGAACGTTGTGTGCTTGTAGTTGTCATATGACAAAGTTGGTTTATTTTTCTATAATATGTTGGTTGATTGTCTATATGGTGTTTTACAGGGGTACATATGTATATATATATATATATATATATATTATATTATATTATATATATATATTTGTATTTATGTATGTGTATTGTATTGCATATATGTGTATGTACGAGTATAGGTATATCGTTAATATATATATATCAAACTTATTGAATTTTGTCTCGTTTTAGGTTTTTAGCCACGGCTTTTTATGATCCTGCACCAACTGCTAGTTTCTGTTTGGCCCTATGGTTGACTGGTAGAGAATGCCTTATGGCATTAAGTCCGCCATTTGTACTCTTACTTTTGTATTTTGTGCAATAAAGTTTAAATAAATAAATAAATACAAACACAAACATCACCTCACTGAGCAAAGTGATTCACAGCCGTGCCGACTGCCGAGCGCACCCAAAGTTAGCCGAACGCGTCCCGACAGTACGATGTTGTAAGTTTCGGCGCGGCTGAAGGGTTCGGATGTTTATTGGCCGAAACCGAACCTTTGGCCGAAAAACATAATTTTTAGGCCGAAACTGGCCGAAACCGAAACCGAAACTTCGGTCGGTCACTAATACGTAGGTTTATTGCAAGTTACATATTAATTGTAATTAAAATAACAACACAATGATAATTCAACATTAGATTTATTTATTTAATCTTCATTGCACAAATGAAAGACAGATCGCAAAAAAGGCGGACTTAATGCCATTGGGCATTCTCTACCACTCAACCCACAACACAGTCTAATTATTACGATATCATATCCATCACCATAACAGTTGAGAAACGCGCCGCGCCATGTGGTACCATGAAACATTACATTCAGTTAAATATCGGTACGATGGTGTAGAACGTTTCCTTGATCTTCTCGCGGCATACTTCAGGACTCAGGCCGCTGCGCACGCACTGCGCAAACGCCTCGGCGGGCGCGCTGGCCGCGCCCTGCATGTAGTTGATGGCATCTCCGAACAAGCCTGGCCGGGCTTCGGCGTACATCAGCACCATCGCCAGGGCCAGGAAGAACTGGAAACATGACGTCTCTTATGAACTTATAGTTGAGACGATCATTCTGAAGAAAGGGCGTGTAGCATAAGCACAAAATATTAAATATCTTAACCATGTGTAGGTATAGAAGTCAGAAATGGAGATAACTTCAGATAACATTAATTATTAATAAGTTTCTGTCAAAAAATAATTTTCGTGACAAGTTTTTATAACTGACTGTACTTTTCTTTGGATATACATCAAATTCTCACTGAGACGATTCTAAAGAGCCCAAACTCTGTAGGATTGCTTTTTCTATTATAGAGTTCCTATGGCCACCTTCCGGCTCCATCATCAGATCAGCCCCATGGTACCATATTATTGTATTATCATCAAAGTTAAGTAAGTATGCAAAATTTCAGCTCAATCGGTTGACGATATCTGCTTCAAAATTGAGTTGCAAGATTCCACCCGAACAAACATACTTATTACATACATACTACATACATACATTGCAAGTTAAATAACAGCTTTTAAAAGAAATACGTGCCTATATCATATCCTATTCTCTCTTGATGGCCAAGTCTATACTATTGTAAAATTCTAGATTTATAATATATTGAAAATTATTTTTGTATGGAGAGGGAGTGTGTGTGGTAGACGTGGGTCGTTACGTCGTTTTCAAGAAACCTAACGAAACCAGTGACTCGGTCGCCGTCACCTGTTTCATAACTAGTGATTTTTGTAACTGGTTATTTTTATTCTGCTACTGTGACTGTGATTATACCTCGACTCACGCGCGTTCTACATCTCGCTCGCTCGGCTGTCTGTGGCCGTCGCAGAAGGTGAGCTCTCTCGCTCGATTACTCGACTCACAGATACCAGTAATAATAAAATACCGCATTTACAAAAATCACTACTTGTTATTTAACGCGAAACTAGTGATTTGGTTACATGTCGCGTAACTAGTTACTGTAACTAGTGACGTGAAATAACGCCCACGTCTAGTGTGTGGGTCATAATTTCAGGAAAAAAAATAATAACAGGATGTAGGATCGTCATTTTGTTTGGTGCCATTTGATTTCATAATTTCCTTTGTCCTCGCGTCACGCCGAAACGCGTAAACGAATTTTAACCAATTTCGGAACAGGGATAGCTGGACATCCATAGAGGATACTTTTATCCGTCTACGGTAAAGAAAAAAATACGTGTAAGAAGTTGCGTTGTTCCTAGTACATAATAAATACGTATATCCGGAATATGCCCATACATTGCTCAAACGGTTAGGTATACCATTTCGATTATCCGATCCATCTCTGTGAGCAGCCAAGCAACGCCACTCTGCCCGTGTTCTTCGTACCTTCAGCCTCTACTCAATTGATTAGAACACTGTTTTCCTAGATAGAGCTGGGTATATAGTTATAAACAGTTAAGTATCAGAAACAATAGGAGTAATTATAATTAAACTAGTTGCGCCGCGCGGTGTTACCCGCTCGTCCCACGGAAACACTTCATTTTTTCGTGATAAAAAGTAGCTTATGTGATAATCCATCATTCACACCGTGTGTACAGCTGCCGGCAAACTTTAGAGCATAACCTTGACTGCGCAGTAGTCGATTTACGTACAAATGTAGGTAAATGAGCAAATCCGCCATTTTTGTTCTAAAAGTTTGCCGGCAACTATAACAGAGCCATCCAGTGATGACCACGATCCTCAGTCATGTGGGAGTGACCAGAGAGAGAGTTGGCAGGGTGTCAGCTGGATATCAAAATTTATCAAAATTTATCCAGCCGTTTGAGCGTGAAGAAGTAACAAACATACGCATAAACACACTCACAAACTTGCCATTATAATATTAGTGAGATAAACCGATTGATCCGGATTATATCGCGTATATTAATTATTGGAGCTTCCGTTTCGATAACTTTCCAGTTACCGTTGGCAAAGGTTGACTGAGAAAAACACAATTTTCTCCGTCAAAGTTACCTTTAAAATAAATAAATAAATATCGGACAACCTCACACAAATCAATCTAGTCCCACAGTAAGCTCTAGTATAAGCTTGTGTTATGGACATTTACATTTATATTTGTCAAAGTTACCTACGTTTAAATAGTTTTATTGAAATGTTAGTAAATGTGTGACTGTCGTAAATGTGACACAGTTGAGGAAACCGAAGAAAATAATAGGTATTACGTCTTACAAAGCGAAACTTGAATAGGGAAATTCGCTTCAAGACTTTAAAACCGACACTGGCTGTGAAGTTATTTGTATGAGAGTTTTATTTAAGAGTTGTGCTTCTTACTTGACAGTTTCAAATTTTGTTGGAGATACAACTTGGATTTTCAAGTCGATTGTGGATTGCGGGCTAGCGAAGTGCCGAAGAGAGTATTCCGAAATTAACATTTTCGTAAATTTACGAAACAGGATGAAGTGCCCGCATCTTCGTACGCGTATTTTTTCTACCGTAGTCAGGAAAAAACATCCTATAACCATCTTTGGATGTTGAGCTATCCCTGTACCGAAATTAGTTAAAATTTGTCCAGCCGTTTCGGCGTGATGCGAGGACAAAGGAAATTGTGAAAACAATTGGCGCCAGGTTAGCACCGCGACGCGCGCCCATACAAAACAAATGACGATCCTGCATCACGATATTAAGATTTTTCCTGAAATCATGACCCCTCTCCATAGAATAGTACTTTACATCAGAGGCCAGGAAAATGAGGATTTCCGGGCAAGTAGGTATATACGAGGCTGGGAATCCGTTTTCACGACGAGGCATGTATAGTGCTTTTCTCAAACATACAATGAAATAAAAAAATATACTTCAAAGAACAACATTTTATTAATTGACAAATAGGACATTTTAGTCTAACAACCAACCTTTAAAAACAAAACCTGCTTTTTGTCAAACCAGCCAGCTGTGTGAATGACCTTGTTGTTGAAACCAAAAAAAGTTACTTTGCAGGCCTAGGCCTGAAAAGCAGTATGAAATCCCTTTACAGTCCTCTCGAGTTGTTGCGCCCAAAAAGCGATACTTCCGAGCCTATTATAAGGAACGTAAAGACAATATTTCATTGCATGTTTGAGAAAAAATGATTTTCGATACAAACCTCTTCTTCTCTTCATATTTTTAATGTGGGTACACACCACAATTTTTCACCTTTGATACAAACATCAAGGTACATAGAAAAATTTAGATACTTAACCTGGTGGAAGAGACCGGAAATCGAACCCGGTACTTCTGGGTTACCGGTCCAACGTGTTAACTCCTCCACCACCCTAACGCCAGATAGCGTTACGAATTCCTCCTTATGCTTTGTGTGTTGATCTTTCATTGTTTATTTGAATTCATAAAATTTTCTTCAGTAAGTTTTGTGATTCTGATTCATAAATAGTTTTTTTTTATATCCATTTCTTTTTGCAGAAGATAGTCAAATAATTATAACATTGAAAAAAAATCTGTGACTTGTACTTGAGACACCAAATTTGTTTTTGAGATGACAAAATAAATAAAATATGAATCTTATAGTAGATTGTACAACAAGTGCATAAAACGCACCATTTTACACGAGACGTTTATCCGTTTATGAATATAAAGTCGAGTGTAAAATGCGTTTTATGGACGAGTTGCACACTCTACTTTTCACTACGATTGCGAGGAAATGAAACTGCATCATGCAAATATTATACTTAAAAACAAATTTAAGTTATTACAATTTAAAGTTACGTTAGAGCAATGAGAATAAATTTATAAAATAATAAATAATAGTAAATTATAATTACAAGTTGATTTCAAGAAGTTTTATTGTGTACGTTGGCTGTTGGTATCTTTGCCTTGGTCTTAGAATATTAACGAAACAAATAAAATAAACAGTTTATTCTAAGCTAATTTTTTAATTTTTCGTGTGGCTGTTGGATCGATCGCCTTGGTCTTCGACGACGATTTTACTTTATGCTCTAGAACATAAAAAGCGACTTTATGTCGCCTACGCACAGCATAAACTCGAACTTTTCGAGCATGAGAAGTGAAAAATAATATATGAATGTATTAGAATGCTCGTCATGCTGGCACACACACACACCTCCTTCAGTCCATAGCATTTCTTTCGTGGGTATCGTCGTTTCGCATTAGGGTAAGGTTCAGGAGCATTTTAACCGCGGTTTCCCTTATGTAACGAAATGTTAGACGAACATAACCTATTTAGAATTCTATCACAATTCACAATTAGCGCTCTGTTGTTGTGAGCTTACCAATTAAGACTTTTTTCTTTTCAAAATAATGTTAATTATCGTTTAAAAACGCAACATAAATCAAGGAGAGGTCAAAACGCTCCTGAGCCTTACCCATTAAGTAATATAAATTAATAAATATCTTGCGTAGCTTTTTTTGTTTTAGGGATTTAGTTTATGAAAAAAAAAAACTTGATTAGTTTGTTTATTTTTTACGGTACAAAACTCTGATGCAACTTCGGAAATCTGGTAGTTTTTCGCAAAGAAGAAAATCGTTTTTATTTCACCAAAATTGTTATGATCTGATACCAAATTAGTATTAAAACAACCTTTACTAAAATAGACGTTGTATATTTTTAAATACGGAACTTTAAAATGTTTAGTTAATCCCAGTTGTACGTATATTTTGGTCTAAAGTAGACGGCGTGGGTAGGACGCGTTTTACGAGTGCTAGGCACAGCCCTCCGACGAGGGTCGAGTGCCCGGGAAGGGGCGCCTTACAACACTGACAAACAATCCTTTTGTTTTATTTTAAATGCTCCGTGATTTTTTAGGATAGCGCGCGCTACCCAAAAGTTGTGGCAAATACTCTCCGACTATGACATACGAGTATTTAATTTATTTCTTTCACATAACATATTATAAATAACACAACAAATTGACTTACTTACAGTTCGATTTAAAATTGTTGCATCCTTATTAGTTTCCGGAGAAGTATTGCTTGAAATTGTATGCTTTCAATATTTTAATGAAATTTTTGAGCCAAAATTTTTCAAAATCTGGTTTTATGTGAGTATTCAGCTACTAGATGAGTATTTAGAGTCAAAATAAGAGATTTAACATATTTATGTAATTTGAAAAGTAATATATCACTCAGTTCATCAATGTGGTGTTCGTGGTCCAATGCTGGAATGGTTCCGCAGCTACTTGTCGAGACGTACACTGCGCGCCGTGGTCGACGGAGTCGGCGGCGGGGAGGCGGAGGTGCTGAGCGGTGTCCCCACCGGCTCCGTGTACGGTCCGGTCGGGTACATAATGCATGTAAACAGCGTAACCAATGTGGTGCGGAACTGTTCCACCTATATGTACGCTGATGACACTTGCCTACTATATGCCGATAAAGATATTGATAATATAGAAAAAAATATACAAGAAGATTTTGAAAACATAATTAAATGGTCGCATGTTAATGGAATAATACTAAATATAAAAAAAAACTAAATTCATGGTCATAAATTCCCCTTATTTGAAAATATGTCAAAATAAATCAGTTAGTATAACTGGACATACATATGAATGTTTGCATAGTAATAAAATGAATTGTAAATGTAAAACGTCAGAAATAGTAGGTAAATATAAATATCTTGGGCTAATTATAGACAAAAATATAAACTGGAATTTGCATACAGACACACTGTGTAATAAATTAAGATCGATACTTTATAAAGTTATAAGTTTAAGACATACCTATCGTTAACAATAGAATACTGTGTATGGTGTATCATGCACTGGCAGAAGCCGTTATTGGGTATGGAATGGTAGCTTACGGGCGCACTTTTAAAACATACATACTTAGATAAGATACTAGAACTTCAAATTAGAATATTAAAAAATGTTGTAGACAGTAAGACAAAAGAAACTTGTAACGGCGACTACATGGTCCTGTTTAAAATCCTGAATATTCTACCAGTGCATGAAAAAGTTAAGTATCTAGTAGCAACTGAACAATTTAAAAATCCCGAATTTAAAACTCCCAGAACATACAGCCGCGAGCTGAGGGCCTCGACGCGACGGCAGTACGTGGAGCCCGAAGCCAATAACTACTACGGACGGCGGACACGCAGTTATTTGGTACCTCGAATATTTAATAAGATCACTCTAGAGAATGAATGTAGCAGTCAAAATGTTTTTAAAGTTAAGTTAAAAAAGTTTCTACTAGATCAGTTAATAATAAATACCCCATAACTATATAGTTATTTTCAAATCTGTATATAGTTTGACCTTTGTAATATTACTAAGGTCAATATAAGAGAATACTCTAATTATTATATACTTAGTTAGGTACATTTGTAGACAAACGTAGTTATAAAAGTGAGCCCAGCATTCGCCAATAAACGTGTTTGGCGAAAGTAAGATAAATGTACCAAATGTAAGCATTGCATGAGATAAATATATATAAAAAAAATAATAATAATGATAAATGGCGCAAGCAAACTGCCTCGTTACCTAAAATATGATAGCTATTTAATAACTAATTAGATAAATTATCCTATACCTATTTAATGTGGAATCTCAGCTGGCGGCACAGAATAAAGTCCCAGAGGACTAAATCCTTGTAAGTAATTAGGTACTAACATAGTTTTTCTAAGTTTTCCTAACACCAAATACCGTACCGTATTAACTGTCTGAAATATAATAAATCAATAAAAAATAAAAAATCTTAACATTATTTATTGCAAAATATAAAAAAATATATACCTACCTCTTAAGTATAAGCTACGAGTATGTACTTACAAAGATGGATTTCATTGTAGTCGGTTCCTTTTGATTGAACGTTTCATGAACTAATGTTTTATGTATCGCCACCGGCTCCTATAGTAACTGTGTGACACATTTGGAAAATTTATGTTATTTATATGCCGTTATATGTACCTACTTATGCTTGTACAGATGCTGTTATTTGTAGAGATATTAAATTACTTTATAATCATCGAAACAATTTAATATTCATTAACAGTGGCACTTATTTTCGTCAGCTCTTAACGCCATATGCTATAACATTAAAATTCATTTAAATTGTTTTTGAAACCACTAGAAGGCGCCCGCAATTTCATTAGTACAAGGAAAATTTTATTTTACTATTTACAGATGGGTGAATATACAAACGCCATAAGCATCTTTGGACACGTAGGTATTAAAAATTTATTGTCAACTATAAAAAACTAGAGTTTTCAACTAGTGACAAGGGTGTACCGAAAAAAGTACAGATGGACAAAATTAAATCTACAGTGGTAGAACATTTTAAAAGCGTCTTATTCAAGAAGTGTAATTCCAGAACGTTAAATATGAGAAGAAAACTCTTTATTGCATGGTCTGCACAATAACAAGAGCATACGTGATGACTACAGAAACGATAGATAAGAGCAAAGTAGACTCGATGCTGAAGAAGCCCGCTGCTGTGAATTTCAGGGGCCTGGACATCACCAACTTGCGAAGGGTCTTTAGGGATGAATGAATCTCCTCACCTGGAATAAAAATTATATTTGAAAGTATTGTGTGAATACAAATTGTAAGATCAAGACATTTTTTTACAATCAAATCCCTGCTATGCTCTGAATTAATACATATTTATAAAAAATGTGGATAAGGACACTAGTGATAAAATCCAGAGTACTAGTAAAGATGAAATGATTTTGGTTAGTGACTACGTGGACAATAGCCACAAAACTGTAATACTTACTACTCTTCTCAATGATAAGCAATCGGTTGCAGATTGCCGTAATCGTGGTAGTAAGTCTCCTAGTGACAGATCAGATGAGACAGGATTCCAATATAATTAACGACCCACATTAGTATGGAAGAATCAATTGGCACACTTACTGATCCTCTTATTGATGAGCAAGCGGTCGATGGCATCTATGATATCGCCGTACTCGTAACAAAAAAACTCACAGTGGTAGATCAGGCTGGAGAGTATTCCGACACAGTTGACGAAGTAAATAATTAAACTGTCACACTTACTGATCCTCTTATTGATGAGCAAGCGGTCAATGGCTTTCATGATATTGCCGCACTCGTGACAGCAAAAGCTCACAGTTGTAGATCAGGCTGGACAGTATTCCGACACAGAAGTAAATAATTTAACAATTTTTACACTTACTGATGCTCTTATTGATGAGTAAGCGGTCGATTACATCGACAATATCGTCGCACTTATGACAACAAAGCTCACAGTGGTAGATCAGGCCGGTCAATATTCCGACACAGTTGATGAGCCGCAGGGTGTTCGTCGCCAGTAGGACATAAGAGGTCATCACGCTTTCCTGCAAGTAGAACAAATTATACACAAACTTCACGACTAAAAAGAATAACTTCTAATGCCGCTGTTGGATAGCGAACAGCTGAATTTAAAAGTCAATGAGATGAGCAAACAAGTCGATGATAACTTCGGAATTAGATCCAAAACTCAAACTCAAAGGGGAATCAGGCCCTAATTTACAGAAGGCTAATACAAAATGTAATTTGGTTAACGTACCTACTGAAAAGAGGTTATTATTTGAAATTGACAAGCTTTAACTGTGGAAAGTTGTACAAATTTAATCTTAATTAGGTATATAAACATCTTTATTATGGAACTTGCTGCTTGTAAAAGGAAGTTAGTTTTACAGCATATTTATTATAGGTAATTATAAAAAAGTTACCATAGTACCGCTGATCACTCTAGCGGCGAAATTCACGAAATTAATCATTTCAGCTAACGTGTACAGGCAGTGCATCAACGTCTGAAATGTATAGTTAAAACTACAACTACATTTCAGCTGTGAAAAACCGGTCGCATAACGGTTTTGGTCTCATTTTCACGTTGGATATGAATGCAAATATATAAGGGCTCTAGAGGGCATTTTAAATATAAATTGCAACACGACACAATGGACACAAGCGTCGCTTCCCATTCGGCACGGTGGTTTGGGTATCCGTCGCGCTGAGGACATCGGACTGATCGGTTTTATCGCCTCTGTACATGCCACTCAACAACTTGTCACTCAGATCCTACCTTCTAATGGTGACAACGCTGCAATCGCATTCAAAGACGAGGCGCTTAAACTGTGGTCAGTCCGACTCCCCAGCGCTGACATACCTGAAAATACTAAATGCCAACGCCAGTGGGACGAGATCTTATGCAAAACAAGACGAAATGAATTGCTGAATATCGCAATGGGCAGCGATGTGGCCCGCCTGAAAGCCGCCATGACATCCGAGTCTGGTGCATGGCTACACGCACTACCCTCTCCCCACCTGGGAACCCTCCTTGATAACGACTCCCTAAGGATAGGCGCAGCCCTCAGACTCAGATGCCAAGTGTGCGAACGACACCGCTGTGTCTGCGGAGCGACAGTTGAGGCCAATGGCCAACACGGCCTAAGTTGCCAACGCGCTGCTGGGCGTTTCTCAAGGCATCACGCCTTGAATGATATCATCCGTCGACCTATGGTCGCGGCAAACATCCCATGCACCCAGAACCCCAGGGCTTAGGTCGTACCGACGGAAAAAAGACCGGACGGGTAACACTGGTCCCATGGGTGAGAGGTCGCAGCCTTATATGGGATGCAACCTGCGTCAGCACCTTTGCTCCCTCTCACCTCGCTGATACGAAACGTGCCGCCGGTGGGGCTGCCGAAACCGCCGCTAAACTAAAGCACGTGAAGTACAGTAACCTGGAACCAGTGTATTAGTTCGTCCCGGTTGCCGTAGAGACTGGTGGGCCATGGTGCGCTGAGGCTGAGGAGTTTGTGGTGGCTTTGGCGCGAAGGCTGAAAGACCGAGGCCTTTCCGGCGAGTACTTGGCTCAAAGGATATCCCTGGCTGTAGTGCGCGGCAACTCCGCTAGTATTCTAGGGACTTTAGAGCCAGGCACCTTCCGGAACTGTTCATAAATCCCTTCCAGCTTAATAACTACTTTTACTTATTATTAATTTTTGTTTTACAGTAAATTAGTTTTGGAATGTAATTTATACCTAGTTCTTTATAAAGTTAATATTACTCAATACTAACATCGATTCTATATGAAAAAAAAATATATACAACATTTGATTGATTCAATTACAAGAAATGTTGTATCACCTATTGAATACAATACAATATAATATTATTTATATCGTCCAGCATACCCACCAGCACTAATAACAGTGTCTATCGTTATCGAAAAAAGGAGGATAAAATATTTAGCAAACAGAAAGTTTACCCAAGAAATCTTCTTACCCTCACTCCGAAAAATCTGTTCAAGAATTTAGTTTGTTCGATCAACAACAAATAATAACTACTCGTTTTTGCTATTTCACTTCGAGATCTAGATACAGACGGTGTCACTTTTATATGTTGTATTCCAATTACGTTTCCCCACTTCTTAGCAATTTTTATCCGATTTACGGAATCGTCAGCAAACGAGACAATTTCTTCAATGTGGTCGGTTATGGTTACTAAACGGTGTCTTATGTGCATAGTTTGAGAAATGAAATCTAGAGCTGTGAGGATTCTGATGAGGAGTGTGAAGTAGGAGACAGTATACGTTGTTGGGGTTACCCAGCCGCTAGTCATCAACCAAATACTGTATTGCCCAAGAGAAGAAACTAACCACGATGGTAGAAACGTGGCCAACAGAATCATCACACTTTGTTTGATTTGTTTTTTGTTGTTTATTTTAAAGATTATATCCATTTGATCATAGTTATTATAGTAAGTGCACATATCACTACCACATTTGTAAACGAAACACAAATCCACGATAAACTCAAAATAGCTTAAAACCAGATCAACCGTATCTACCGCGATGATAGACGGGCTTAATGACTGCATCACTTTGAGTGCGTAATGCAAATACATATTATAAGACGTCAAAAATCCGAATATAAATAACATTATAGTTATTTTGAAGTATGGCCACGGATTGACGATTAATCCCTTTTTGGTGTAACTTATGTTATGGAGAGAGAATATTCTCAAAAAGAAGTGTAGTGGTGTTAAAGTGTTGTAGGCGTCCATTTCGGTTCAATTGTCACTGTAGTCCTGGCGGTACTGTTACAAATTATATTGGTAATACATAATACACCTACTCAACTTGCAGACATGAGTTTTTAACAAAGTGAGGTTCCGTCCGTCCAATTAGTAATTACACCATTACTGTGAGAATCACCAGTGCCTGCACGTCTAGTATAACAGTGAGACGCGACACTTTGTCGCGCGGCAGAAACTACCTATCACTGTCCTTTCAATCCCGCCAGAGCAAGACAGGTGAAGCTGAGTCCCGCAACAAGCGAAGCCACGGCAATATGCTAGCCCTGATAAGTGACAATGCATCTGTCCCTCATACTCGCACTTTTTCAAAACGTGACGCATGTCTTGGCACATATTTATCGCGCTATAAAAACCACCATCATAGACCCGCTGGTTTTAATCAGTTATATCATTTGCTTCACTTCAAATATGAGTGTATGTATTAATTGTGTAACTATTTAGTAACATTGGAAAACCTACGTAAAAAAAAAATGGTTGCCTGTAAAGTCGGTTTTACGGGCGAAGGAAGATTTTACGTGACAACATCTTTTTCTCGGTAGAATATTTATTGATATGAATATTATTAAATTGCACAATAGAAAAATGTACCTTTAGTTTTTTTTTGGTTCGGATACCTTTGTATCCGACCGTTCCCTCTTCCCACATTTTAAAGTTTGAGAATCTGTGAACAGCATGATGACGTAGGCTTATGTATTACTACAATGACGTCATCTTAAAGTATCACTACAATGACGTCATGTTTTTCGTATGTGCGGCCGGCGTTCATCAATTTATTAGACGTTGTCACGTCAAAAAATATAGGCCCCATAAAGAAATATTTAAAAAAGATTTCGTCGTAAACGGAACCTTAGGAAACAGCTTTACAATTTTAATATACCTAATAGAAACAAGAATACATTTTGTAAATTGAAATAATTCATATGGAGTATAATTTAATTGCTTACAAAATGTGATGTCTGTACAGTGGGAATCAAAACTAGGTGACAAATTTTAGAATGCAATTTGATATTCAGCCAGTTGTAAAAATGTGAGCTATTTCTGATGGTGACCGTACAGTAGGCATAATATTTCATCATCATCATCATCATCATCATCTCAGCCATAGGACGTCCACTGCTGAACATAGGCCTCCCCTTTGGACTTCCATATATACCGGTTGGAAGCGACCTGCATCCAGCGCTTTCCGGCGACCTTTATAAGGTCATCTGTCCATCTTGTAGGTGGACGTCCTAAGCTGCGCTTGCTTGTCCGTGGTCTCCACTCGAGCACTTTTCGGCCCCATCGGCCATCTGTTCTGCGTGCTATGTGGCCTGCCCTTTGCCACTTCAACTTGCTAATCCGGTGAGCTATATCGGTCACTTTAGTTCGTCTACGGATTTCCTCATTTCTGATTCGATCACGTAGAGACACCCCGAGCATAGCCCTCTCCATTGCTCGTTGAGCGACTTTGAGCTTTGAGATGAGGCCGATAGTGAAAGACCACGTTTCGGTGCAGTAAGTCATCACTGGTAACACACATTGGTTGAAGACTTTCGTCTTGAGGCACTGAGGTATGTCGCACGAAAAGACATTGCGTAGTTTCCCGAACGCTGCCCAGCCGAGTTGGATTCGACGATTGACCTCTTTCTCGAAGTTGGACCTACCTAATTGGTCCACTTGTCCTAGGTAGATGTATGAGTCAACAACTTCGAGTACCAAGTTTTCAACAGAGACTGGGATGGGCACAACCTTGGCATTTGACATGAGTTTCGTCTTGTCCATGTTCATTTTTAAGCCCACCCGTTGAGAAACTCGATTGAGGTCATCGAGCATCATGCTGAGTTCCTCCTTCGACTTTGCCATGACTACGATGTCGTCGGCAAACCGAAGGTGAGTGATGTATTCGCCATTGATGTTGATGCCAAGTCCTTGCCATTCCAGAAGCTTGAAGGCGTCTTCCATAACGGCCGTAAACAATTTCGGGGACACAGCGTCCCCCTGTCTTACGCCTCTTCTCAATGGAATGGCCTTTGTGCTCTGCTCCTGAACTCGGACCGACATGTTGGCGTTACTATGTTACACACTCATATCATCTTTTGATAATTTTTATTAGTTTCCTACTACTAGCGCCATCTAGTCTCTGGTATTCCTACAGGAACACTTGCGAGCGGAGCTCCGGCCTAGATTTCGTACTGCTGACGCCATCTAGTGGCGCCATTGTTCAAACACATTAGCAGATCGTTGCAGCTGGCAACACTGAATCGACTCGATTCGATGTCTTCTTAATCATTTAAGGATTAATATTCATAAATATTAAATAAAGGAGTGTTTTATGTTGTATCTAATCGTATAAAATAATTATTTCATATAAATCTCAATCAAATTGACTAGTAGCTTCATTTGTCTTTGGAATCGGAAAGATTCGTGATTGCGTATGGGCATCTCTAGTGTTCCGATGGTTAGAGCTGTGGCACAGCGCTCGAGCAGTGCGTCCCCAAAGCTCACGACGCGAGGACGTACTCGCCTTCTCCCGAGAGGCAGCCATTTTCTCTTCAAAAATGTGAACACTCATATCTGGAGGCATCCTAGACACAAAACCTACGATGACACAATAAACCATTCGGTGAGTGAGCCTACGTTGTCCAGGAGTGGTTAACGATGTTATTTCTCGATTTCGTATGATTATCTTCTAACGTGTTTTGTTCTCAAATTGTTACAGACATCTTTCTTTTCTTTCTTGTGGAAACACACACAGCAGCCGATGTGACGGACGAATTTGTCTAACCCTGATTCTCGCCGGGTAAGAGAAATCACTTTTATTACGTAGTTATTTCGATTAGCAATAGTACATTGGTTAGGAAGTGTCTGAGTGAATTTGTCGTGTACTTGCCTTGCAGGGTTTTGTCGTATGTCGATTGTTTGTTAAGACAAAGTATTATTTTCAGTGATAGCACTGGCTACCTACCTACGCTACGCGTAAATGCTGGCAGTAGCAGCCAGATTGCAGAGGTGATCGAGCTGGGTGCGTCGTCGGGCCCTGGCCGTGCTGATTCCGTGTTGCGGACTGGTGACTTTGACACTGGGTGTCGAAGCTGTCACGAGCTGTACCTTTCACGAGGTCCAGAGTGGAGACATCTGTGGTCGAAGCGCACGTCGGCAGCGTGGACTTACCACGCCTTCTAAGCCAAGGTGAAAACGTTCCGTATTTAACTCCAAGTCGCATTCCTGTTGTTTAAATTACGAAGTAAAGTTCTATAGCCTCACACACAAAACCAAGTTCTCATGTAACTTCATTAAATTAGTTAAACTTCTATGCGTATACGCCTCCTAAAGAGCTCTGTATTCTTTTGGGAATAGCCCAAACTGTCTGATAGTTTAAGTAATTAATAGTAGAATAAGTGTTACTCTTGTGTAATTTATAATTTGCCACTTAGCAATTATACATATGTGGTTCATAATTTCAAGTTTTGTTTAACTCTCTCTCCTTAGCTTAATCCCTTTTAACCTCTTGACCTTTGGAGGAAATAAATAAAAGTGTCTGGCGCCCTCTCTTTACTATTCTTTCTTAATAAATATAACACTAAGCTGAAAACTCATCCATATTCGTTGAAGACGTCTTACCCACTAAGATACCCTAGATCTCTCTCGCTGTCTAGTTCGGAGCATTACATCAAGTGTGGACGGGGACTCACTCCTGTCAGAGACCATCGCACATAGGTGAGCGTGGAACTGCCTCAGTTCACCCAAAGCGCAGTTGCATGTTACATTTCTGGCGGCCCAACATTTGGGGCTTCGGTAGTTTCAGACATTTCTAGCACGTCAACGTGAACCCTGGAATTTCAAATTTATCTGGTACGTCTGGGAACGTTTGTGGATGTGTTTATCGTTTCTGTCAGTATAAATCTGTCAAATAAGCTTGAATTTTGAACTATACTAGTTGCATTGGTGTGTGAGGCTAACTTAGTTATAAAACAAAAACTACTAATCTAATCTGTGTCATATTTACTGTTTATTGTGTCAAAATATTTTATTTCTATTGTGTGTCTAGGTTGTCAATTGGACATTCACTCTTTTCTTTGCTCATGTGAGTAAAGTCTACTACTTGAGTTGTAACTAAACTCAATACCTACTCTAAAACTATATTATAACTAAACTGAATACCTACTTTACAGCTATAAAACTGCAAACCTATAATTTTGAAATAGTTGTCAACTTTAATATTTTATTTTGACATTTGTGTAGAATCATAAGCTTTATTTTATAGGTAAAACCTATCTTATGTATCTTAAATAGAGGAGATAAGTACGAATAATTCTAGTAGCTGTTTTTACTTATCTGTTGTATTAAATATTAAGTGTTGAATACTGATATACTTGTCAAACATGGCGTTACAAATTGAAGTTGATAATCTTACTAAGGACGAACTTGTGTTTGAATTACAAGCAAGAGGCTTAGATGTAGACACTAGCTATACTGTGGAGGAGCTTAAATCCCAATTCAAATCTGCCAAGGGCACATCTTTAGACAACACGAAAGCGAATACTTTTATCTCAAGTTTGTCTGTTGACGACGAATTTCAGGTCTGCGAGGGAAAACTGGATGCGGTTCTGCAGGCAGATCACTCGTCCTCGTCGTGTCGGAGAAGGTGTTTGTCGAAGTTGTCTCATGTCATACTCAGGTTAGAAAAACTGCTTTTAATTAATTCTGAACAGAGACTGAAAAAGATAGCATTGGTGGCTAAGGCGTTCAATGCCATAGAAAATTTAAAATGTAATCAGAAGCCTGGCTCATCTTCTCAGGACTCTGCGATGAACTTGGTTGAGTCTGTTCCTCCGGTTTTCTGTCAAAATCGTACATCTCAAGTGCTTAAATGGGGTATCGTATATGATGGCAGAGGTTCCGTCCAGGATTTTATCTTTAGATTGCAAGAGCTTAAATACTCTTCGGAGGTTTCGGATAAGGAATTGTTGAGAAACGCGGTTCATCTTTTCTCTGGGGAAGCGTTGATGTGGTTTCGCATAAATAAGTCTCACTTTAGTACCTTTGATGATCTTGTCGAATCGCTTAAAAACGAGTTTCAACCGGTAGAATACGAACGATGTCTATTGAACCAGATTAGGGCTAGATTGCAGGACAAGAATGAATCGATTAGGTCGTATGTTAACATCATGGAGAGTTTGTTTTTGCGTCTGTCAGTACCTATCACTGACGCGGAACAACTTGAAATTATCATGACGAACATGAATCCATATTTTATTTCGCGTCTGGCTTTAACTGAAGTACGTACCGTTAGGGAACTTAAGAACATTTGTGCGCGTTTAGAAGTATCAAAGTTTAAATGCGAGAACCGTGGATTCTTGAACACAGGTAGAGAGCTAGTTATACCTAACTTTTGTAGTGGGATCTCAAACCCAATTCCTTCATCTTCTGATACTAGAGCCCGTAACATTAATCAGGGACAGAATAGAGCTACTGTTAGTTGCAGTAAGTGTGGTGGAAACCATCATCATTCTCGTTGTGACGCATATCCCACTCCCATATGCTTTAGGTGTAAGAGACCTGGAGTCCTTACTAGAAATTGCCCTTGCACAAAAAACTAGGTGACAGGTCAGAGGCAGCTAACTTTAATAATAATAATAATAATTCTAAGACTACTCGAGTCTCTGACCGGTCCACACAAACACAATTATACTCGTCTGATATATTGCAAAATAACTCTTATCAACCTTTATTTAAAGAAAACTTAGGAGATCCTAGACCGTTCTTGTCTGTAGGTATTCTAGGTTTAGAGTGTAACGCGTTAGCGGACAGTGGAGCTGCCGTGTCAATAATCAGTGAATCCGCGTATTCACTATTGCGTAAGGAAGGCTTGCAATTTCCTTTGCAGACATGTGCGAAAGACTTGACTGTAGGTAACGGTTCACGCTTGTTAGTACTAGGGAAAATAGAAGTACCTATCTCTTATAAACATGACTTACATTATGTCACATTCTTTGTATGTAAAGATGTGAACACTCCTCTTATACTAGGCGTAGATTTTCTAGCCAAGTTTAACCTTTGTTCTGACATTTTAAAATCGAAGCGCTATCATACTGCATCTTCTAATATTAACTTATTAAAAGACTCTGAGATACATTTGCACGATTTAGAGGATTTAAATGACCTGCAAAAGGCACAGTTGAATAGGGTTGTCTCGGGATTTAAATGCATCACGGCTACTAAGGACCGTTTAGGCTGTACTCCACTAGAGGAACACGTCATTGATACGGGTGATCATCCACCGGTCAAGCAAAAATATTATCCGATTCCATTTCACCACCGGGAGTACGTTCGAAAGGAAATCAATGAAATGTTGCGAATGGGTATTATAGAGAAAAGTAACTCCGCTTGGAATAGTCCAATCCTTTTAGTGCCTAAAGCTAACGGTGAGCTGAGAATGTGCTTAGACAGTCGAAAACTGAACAGCTTAACTAAAGTAGATACATATCCTATGCCTAGGGTTCAGGAAATATTGGATTCTCTCAATAATGCTAAATATATGAGTTCTTTAGATTTAAAATCTGCCTTTTTTCAAATTAAATTAGCTAAGGAATCGAGAGAGAAAACTTGTTTCTCCTTGCCGGGACTAGGAAGCTTTCAGTTCCGCAGACTTCCATTTGGTCTAGTTAATTCTAGTGCTCGTATGATGAGACTCATGGACAAGGTCTTTGGACCAGAGTTTGCTCATAATATTTTCTACTATGTCGATGACATTATATTAATTTCTGAAACGTTTGAGGATCACATGACCTTATTGAGAAAAGCTTGTGAGAAGTTGAAGCAAGCCGGACTCACAATTAACTTAGAAAAATCTGTTTTCTGTCGCTCTTCTTTGAAATTCTTGGGATATGTCGTAGATCGCAGGGGTTTGCGTACGGATAGTGATAAAGTACGAGCTATCGTAGATTTTCCTGTACCTACTTCTCAGAAGGAACTAAGACGTTTTCTAGGCATGGTGTCCTGGTACCGTCGATTTATAAAAAGCTATTCCTCCGTTTGTGCTCCTTTAAATAAGCTTACTAGAAAACTTCCGAAAGGAACTTCTTTTCAATTCACGTCGGAGGCCAATAAGGCATTTAAAATAGTTAAGGAACTATTGGTGACAGCACCGATCCTGTCTATTCCTAAATTTGATAGACCTTTTGTCATTTCGACTGACGCTTCTGATGTTGGATTAGGATGCGCATTATCTCAATTAGACGATGAAGGACACGAGCACGCTATCGCCTATGCTAGTAGAACTCTTACTCGTACAGAGAGAAACCACTCTGTCTCTGAAAAAGAACTTAACGCTCTCATATTCGCTCTAGAGAAGTTCAGAGGCTATATAGAAGGTTCACCTTTCCGAACTAAGGTTTACACTGATCACAGTAGTTTACAGTGGCTGGTCAGTCTAAAATCACCAACTGGACGTTTAGCTAGGTGGGCTCTTAGGCTATCTCAATTTAATTTCGATATCCAGTACAAAAAGGGATCCGAGAATAAGCTAGCAGACGCGCTTTCTAGGGCTCCGATATCGTCTGAGGCGATTGAGCTTATCTGTCCAATAAATAATGTCACTGATGCCTGGTATACTAAAACTTATAATAGGGTCGAATCCACTCCTCAGAAATTTCCTGATTTTAAAATTTTAAATGACAACTTGTATAAACGAATTAGAAACAAAAATCCGTTATCTAGGGATTCAGAATGGAAATTAGTTGTACCCAACGAGTCTAGGCAGGATATACTTAAGCAATGTCACGATAGGTCAGACGCTGCACACTTAGGTATCTTTAAAACTTTGAAACGGGTAGCACAAACATATTTTTGGCCCAAGATGCTAAGCGATATTAAAAGGTATGTGAAAAACTGTCAAATCTGTTTAGCTTATAAAAGCACTAATGAAGCACCTGCTGGTCTTATGGAGAACCCCAAGAAGGTTCAACGACCCTGGCAAGTAGTATGTACTGACATTTTGGGACCTCTCCCTCGAAGCTATAAAGGCTTTAAATTTATTCTAATAGTCTGTGATTGTTTTACTAAATATACTTGTATTTTCCCCATGAGAAACTCATTGGCGAAAACTGTTGTAAGTTTAATTGAAAATAATGTTATCTTGAAGTATGGAGTCCCTCAGTGCATTATAATGGACAATGGTCCACAGTATGTGTCTAATCACATGCAGTCATTGAAGGAGAAGTACAAGATACCCAAATTCTTTTATAACTGTAGATTTACTCCGCAGAATAACCCTGCAGAACGCACGCTTAAAGTTATAGGTACAGCAATTGCTTCTTATGTCGGAACCGATCACCGCACATGGGATCGAGAAGTTAGTGCGATCGAGTTCGCTATAAACACAGCTGTTCACGAAGTCACTGGTTTTAGCCCTTATTTTCTGAATAGTGGACGAGAGGCTATTCTCTCTGGGGAATGGTACCCTTCAGGACCTCCTAGCGGAAATGATTTGCAATTCACTAATAGGGATTTATATTCTTCAATGTTGTCACATTTAAAACCTATCTTTGAAAAGGTCAATGACCGTTTACAGAAGTCTTATCAGCGAGGCCGAGTATATTACAATCGGGGTAGGAGACGCTTAGAATATGACGTGGGTCAAGTGGTTTGGAAAAGAGAATTTCCTCTCTCCGACGCAAGTAAATTCTTTGCTCAAAAATTAGCTCCCAAATTTAAAAAATGTGTCGTACTTAGAAAAATATCACCGGTAACGTACGAACTCCGCGATTCTAATACTCAGAAGTCTCTAGGCATTTGGCATGTAAAAGACATCATAAAATCTCAGCCGATTTAAAACGGTTATGTAGTGCTGTGTTATAAGGCCGGTTTATCGCAACCGTCAAGCGTCGGTTAACGTTCGACTTGTAGCTAAAGTTGATCTTAGTGTTTTGTTTCCATTGTAAACAATAATAATATACAGTTTCAAATAATTTTACTTTCTCTTGACGTTATAGACGACAAAATGTTCACAACTTAGATCTTTTTTTAACATATGAAATTTAAACTAATCAAGCCATTTTAGATACTAAAAAGTAATTTTCTGTACTTCCAGTTTAAGATATTTTATATATCAACCATATTAAATAAATTACATGGCATGTTGGTGACATTTGCTCAAAATTAGAAGCCATTTTCTTATAACAACCTGACCGATGGTTAACCGTAGGTTAAACTTTAGTGCTACCGCGCGCGATGAGAAGGAGCGGAAGCAGCATTGCAAAATTACGTATCTTTTATCATGAAGCGAAATATGAAGGTAACAAAGTAGAATAATTAATAGTACGGGTTGATATTTTGTGCTGATGTTCCTCTTTTGTTCTGTCAATAACTAAAACAAAGATTAATTCCTATTGACACTTTAAATAAATGAAGTTTTTTTTAGAGTAAATTCTGTTTTGTGAAGGTTTAACTAGGTGTTTAAACTTTAACAAGATTGAGATTAATGATGATGTTGTGGCGTTTAAAAGGTTGAACCTTGTAAACATTTAGTTTCATGAATATATTCCATATATTCAATGCAAATTCAAATACTTAAATAAATCCTAGGTTAACTATAAACTACAAAGCCCTTATGGCGTTAAAAAGGTTAATTTTGTAAACATTTATTTTAACTAAATTCTCCCTATTCAAGTCATAATGCAATCAATGAAAACTCATTTCATAGCTAAAACTACATAAGACTTTGGCGTTCAAAAGGTTAAGCTTAATTCTTTTATTCATTCTATCGGTGTAATAGAATTCACTTTAATGTTCTGACTGGAAGTTTTAACTGAATAATTATCATTTTTTTTAATTCACAGAATGCAGTATTTTAATATATTAACGTAATTAGGTCATTGCACTCTTTGCTTGACTATTCTCGCTATGCGAGATATCTTAACATAGTGACTAATACTACTCAAATGTAGGTAGTTAGCGTATAGGTTGATGTGCGCAGATAATGAGTCGCAATTGGGTTAGGGAAACTTAACTTTGCCTTCTAGGTAGACTTGTGTTCAAAGATTGAGATTTTAAGTAACTGATGACGTAATGTTTATCTGATTTCTTTTCCTCAAGCGTATTTTGCTGACTACTGATTAAATAGAATATGGATTCCGTCTAGGTAATTCTAGGTAATGAACGAACCGTATATATGCACATTGCACTTAGTGATGTGTTACCTGACGTAGAATTTTACATAATTGAGAAACCGTTATTCTTTGAGTGAGACGTAGGGACGTAGTTTCTCTTAGGTAAAATACCGACAGGTAATTACTTTACACTCAAATGAAAATAATCTGGAATGGACAGTCGACCTCATTATCAGGATACACACCGATTGGTACCATCGTTTGTGTTAGTTAATTTCGTAGTATAAAGAATAATTTGTTAAGTGCATGCTTAGTTGTCAAGGTATAGTTCGTTAGGAAGATAGATAGGAAAATAGATAGGTAGATATAGAGTGGGGACGCCTACGCATAAGAAATAGATTAGGATTTTGTAGGATAGCCGTGGTTCTCACATGTTCATACATGTTCATATATTTAAGCTTTTACT
Organism: Apotomis capreana; assembly: GCA_947623375.1. Lineage (NCBI taxonomy): Eukaryota > Metazoa > Arthropoda > Insecta > Lepidoptera > Tortricidae > Apotomis > Apotomis capreana. The sequence continues at coordinate 1,285,559 of OX392499.1, forward strand.
GTCGACATTAGGTTAAGCTGTTGGAATAAATATGTCCACTTCTACTTTCTTCTAATGCTGAAAGAAAAATTCAGTTCTTATCTTAAAGACAAATAGGTCTTCTACTTCTACTGTTGTCGAAATGACACATCTTAAATTTAAGTCTACTACTTGGAGATTCCTGTGTGGAAAAGGGGGTGCTTTCTTTGAACTGCTGTTGAGATTTCTGTTGGTGCAACCATGTGACCATCGATCACAGGTGTATGTCTAATCAACATATGCAGGCGCTGATGTTACTCATATACAGTATGTCTTCTTTTATTTCTAAGACTGGTGTTGTTTTGTCGTGTTAATTGGAATTGCTCAAGATTAGCTATTTTCAGGACAGTTTGTCAACGTATGAAGCTTCACGTACAGTCGATAGAATTTTCTTTTCTCATCTAAAACTTTTGAAACTTAGTTAAGCTTATACTGAGATGGTGTGACAACTGTCACGTCTGCTCAACTATTTATCTTTGTTATTGTCTAACTCTAAGGTGATACTCGTATGTGGGTCAAGGGTCGTTGACCTCTACATAGGGTTGTCGTAGTGATAAGGTGTAGGTTAAGTCGATAGGTTAGAAGGCAGTTGGGCTCTCTCTTGACATACTTCTGGATGGAGTTTTCCTTTCCTTTATGGACATACTCTCTTGCAAATTTTTTTGAAAAAAAAAAAAAAAAATTTTTTTTTGAAAAAAAAAAAAAATTTTTTTTCTCTAACTGGAGCGGTAATGTTACACACTCATATCATCTTTTGATAATTTTTATTAGTTTCCTACTACTAGCGCCATCTAGTCTCTGGTATTCCTACAGGAACACTTGCGAGCGGAGCTCCGGCCTAGATTTCGTACTGCTGACGCCATCTAGTGGCGCCATTGTTCAAACACATTAGCAGATCGTTGCAGCTGGCAACACTGAATCGACTCGATTCGATGTCTTCTTAATCATTTAAGGATTAATATTCATAAATATTAAATAAAGGAGTGTTTTATGTTGTATCTAATCGTATAAAATAATTATTTCATATAAATCTCAATCAAATTGACTAGTAGCTTCATTTGTCTTTGGAATCGGAAAGATTCGTGATTGCGTATGGGCATCTCTAGTGTTCCGATGGTTAGAGCTGTGGCACAGCGCTCGAGCAGTGCGTCCCCAAAGCTCACGACGCGAGGACGTACTCGCCTTCTCCCGAGAGGCAGCCATTTTCTCTTCAAAAATGTGAACACTCATATCTGGAGGCATCCTAGACACAAAACCTACGATGACACAATAAACCATTCGGTGAGTGAGCCTACGTTGTCCAGGAGTGGTTAACGATGTTATTTCTCGATTTCGTATGATTATTTTCTAACGTGTTTTGTTCTCAAATTGTTACAGACATCTTTCTTTTCTTTCTTGTGGAAACACACACAGCAGCCGATGTGACGGACGAATTTGTCTAACCCTGATTCTCGCCGGGTAAGAGAAATCACTTTTATTACGTAGTTATTTCGATTAGCAATAGTACATTGGTTAGGAAGTGTCTGAGTGAATTTGTCGTGTACTTGCCTTGCAGGGTTTTGTCGTATGTCGATTGTTTGTTAAGACAAAGTATTATTTTCAGTGATAGCACTGGCTACCTACCTACGCTACGCGTAAATGCTGGCAGTAGCAGCCAGATTGCAGAGGTGATCGAGCTGGGTGCGTCGTCGGGCCCTGGCCGTGCTGATTCCGTGTTGCGGACTGGTGACTTTGACACTGGGTGTCGAAGCTGTCACGAGCTGTACCTTTCACGAGGTCCAGAGTGGAGACATCTGTGGTCGAAGCGCACGTCGGCAGCGTGGACTTACCACGCCTTCTAAGCCAAGGTGAAAACGTTCCGTATTTAACTCCAAGTCGCATTCCTGTTGTTTAAATTACGAAGTAAAGTTCTATAGCCTCACACACAAAACCAAGTTCTCATGTAACTTCATTAAATTAGTTAAACTTCTATGCGTATACGCCTCCTAAAGAGCTCTGTATTCTTTTGGGAATAGCCCAAACTGTCTGATAGTTTAAGTAATTAATAGTAGAATAAGTGTTACTCTTGTGTAATTTATAATTTGCCACTTAGCAATTATACATATGTGGTTCATAATTTCAAGTTTTGTTTAACTCTCTCTCCTTAGCTTAATCCCTTTTAACCTCTTGACCTTTGGAGGAAATAAATAAAAGTGTCTGGCGCCCTCTCTTTACTATTCTTTCTTAATAAATATAACACTAAGCTGAAAACTCATCCATATTCGTTGAAGACGTCTTACCCACTAAGATACCCTAGATCTCTCTCGCTGTCTAGTTCGGAGCATTACATCAAGTGTGGACGGGGACTCACTCCTGTCAGAGACCATCGCACATAGGTGAGCGTGGAACTGCCTCAGTTCACCCAAAGCGCAGTTGCATGTTACAACTATACAAACACTTCAACACTTCAATGTACCGATAGTCAATATGGCATCGCTGAAGTGACTCGAGCACCGCCCATGTTTCCACCGAATCGAAGGCTTTCTCATAGTCCACAAACGCTAAGCATAATGGCAAGTTATACTCTTCAGTCTTCTGTATAACTTGCCGCAGCGTATGTATGTGGTCTATGGTACTATAGCTTCTTCGGAAACCGGCTTGTTCGGGAGGCTGGAAGTCATCAAGTCTATGTTCGAGACGGTTCGTGATGACCCTTGAAAACAACTTATAAACATGGCTTAGAAGCGTGATGGGCCTGTAGTTCTTCAATAGGCTGTTATCACCTTTCTTGAAGAACAGTACCACCTCGCCTCTATTCCATGCTTCAGGCGTTTTGCCCTCGGACATGACGGAATTAAAGAGCTTCTGGAGGAGCTTAAGTACAGGTGTTCCACCCGCTCTCAGAAGCTCTGAGGTGATTTCGTCTTCGCCCGGCGCCTTGTTGTTCTTAAGCTGCTTCAGGGCCATCCTAATCTCGTACAGACTGATGTCCGGGATGTCTTCGGTATAATGTCGGGACAGCTTGGCTCTTGGATCGCCTACCAAGCTGTCAACGGGCTTTGCGACTGAAGTGTATAACTGACCATAGAACCTCTCGATCTCGCCTAGAACCTCTGTTTTGGTCGACGCTATGCTGACATCTTCCCGTTTCAGCTTGGTCAGCTGGCTTTGTCCAATAGACTTGTCCTTTGCGAACACTTTGGAGCCTTTCTCAATGGTCTCTTTAACACGGTTCGTATTAAAGAGCCCCAGATCATGTCGCAAGGACTTCGATATACGTCTATTAAGTTGCCTATATGACCTCGCGTCATCGGGAGACTGCAACTGTAGCGAGCGTCGTTCAGCCATGAGGTTTAAGGTTCGATCAGACAATTTTTGAGGTTCAACATTCAACAACTAGGATAAGAAAAATGGAGCTTCCTTTTTTTCAGTCTACTTTTTCAAAGTTTTCGCACTCTTTAGGGTGCAGCGATTTTAGGTGGCTCTTTAAAGACTTTGTTGTTCCTCCTTTCCTAGAATACACTTTCTCACACAATTTACACTTTGTCGAATTTGTATTTACATTAACAAAGCAATTCCATATGGCACTAGTAAATGACTTCATTTTTAACGTAAAAGCACTCACTAATATGACACAACGCAACACCAATACGGAAGTAACTGACGGAACTAACTAACTGATTAATAAAACAAAAAGCGGGCTATCGTGAGTGATAGGTAAGTAATTCTCGGACAAGTCAAAACTTGTTGACACGCGCCGCGCTGCCGCGGCAGCAATACCTTCAGATCCGGCTCCGGTAAAACTGCTTTAAAAAAATAACGGAGGCGGAGGCGAAGTCGAAGGTGTGAATTTAAAAAATAGCAAAGGCGGAGGCAGATCCGGAGGTGTAATGTAGACGCCTGAGTAGACGCTCTATAGAACGATCAATGACGAGCGGGCAAGTTTGCGGCCAATGCATGCAGCAAGGGCCAAATTAAATATGTAGCAACCGAATAATAGTGTTAATTTAAGTAAACGTGAGAGACTTCATCCTGTACTCGATTGAAGTTATTCAGTGTTGATTTTAACTTTTTGATCTCTTAGAGACTGTATACATCTCTAAGAAACAGCTTATTGTGGTAAACACTCAGAGACTTTATACCTCTGTGAGGAAATTAAATAATTTTGCAATATTTTATTGCATGTTGTGACGCCTAGAGACCACAATTATACTTCTTTAAGAAATTAAGGTTCAATAACTACTTACCTATTTTCTATTGTAAATTATTCACGTTGACGCCTAGAACCTTATACATCTCTGTGGAATTAAACTAATTAAGTAATTGTATTTTATTGTATGTTGTGACACCTAGACTTTAAACATCTCTGGGTATATTTAATATTTTAAATTGATCGTTAAAATTTTATTTTGATGTTCCTACTTAACATTGCTTTGGAGTATCTATACTTCTCCTTTACGTGTACCCATGTAATGATAACAAAAATGTAATGCAGTTGTTTTAAATATTATTTACGAAAAAACGACTTACTGTTAAGTTTCTTTCGGCTTTCTTCTCGACAACGGTCTCCTCTTGCGAAATGCCGGTAGATTCATAATCTGACTTGTAAAAGTGCCCCTGTGGCCTACTCACTGAATAAATTATTTCATTTCATATTTAATTTCATTTCATTTCAACTACGCTAGGTATGTTAAGTACAAAAGTCCACTGTAGGACTTGAGCTTTTTTTCTCCTACGTTAGACGTGACTTGTACCAGTGACTTTTTTTACTAGAGCCACAGAATATAAATAAATTGTAACACTCAAAATTTGCTCGGACCGCGCGGACGTCGCATTTTAATTATAGTTCAGCAAAGGCGATATGCCTCTTGAGACGTCGCTTATTTGGCGATATCTCAATCTACCCTCGAATTAGCGCCCTGAGCAGTCATCAATATTATATACCTAGCTATAGGTGATACCCACTTGTGATAACGTGTATATTTCGTCGTCGAACGCCAAGTGTCTTTGTCATTAAGATTATTAATGGATGCGCACTATCATATTAATAATCATAATTGAAGACGCCGCCGAATACATTAAGCCGCGGGCATGATTGTGTGTACATTTCTATTTAATTAAATTTAGGGATTGCTTGGGATGTTTGAACCACTCATGGAACTTCCCAGGGGGGCTTAATTTGATTGACATTGACTTATAAATACCCATTTCAGTGATGTAAGTCATCTCACGAGCCTTAATCACACTTTAACACCTTCACAACCAAATGTTTTGAAGCGCTGCGCCCATAGCTGATGACATGGAAAAATCTAAAAAAAGAAAGCTTGCTACGACCTATTAAAATACATAAACGGGTTTAGTCACGTCGTAGAAGTCGAGTATCGCTTGACATGTTTCAAATTGGTACGCGATTCATCATCAGGAGAGCCGATCCGGCCAACCGAGCACTTTGCTACAATCTTATAGTCTAGTTTCCAATTTAAGCGCATAGATTGACTCTTACTCGCAATTACTAACTAATAACTCACTACGATATGTAAAATATCAAGTTTTCTTTATTAATTACAAAAAACCTTATAAATTTTGTTTTGAACTTCCAGAAAACAGTGAATATTTAGTTTAAATGTGTCTGTAAATCTGTTTAATGGTTTTGACGACGCGGCCGTGATTTAACTAATCGTACAATGATGCCGGCGTCTTCGGGAACATGCAGCGGGGGCACAGTTTGCTAGAGTTATGTTAGTTTATTTAATTTATTTTAGATTTTAGTTCTTTAGTTTTATGTCCTAAAGTTTAATTTTAATTTAATTGTCTATTTCACTTTCATGTTCATTTAGAAATAAAGCAAAAAGTATCACACAATTTCTACTTTATAACATTGTAGGTAACTATTGAAAAGCCCTATCAATATTTTCATAATTGCCTGTTACATTCTCATTTTCTTTTTCCTGGTCCCACGTGGTGGTGGGGTCAGCCTTTCGCTTCTTTCATACATTAAATATAATTAGTACATTACATACCTGGGCGGTGAAATTCGTGATTATCGCAGATCGCACGTGTCGATCGGGGGATTTACAAATTACCGGCCGTGGTCTGACTAAAGTTCTCTCGCCACGTTGCGGGCAAAAAATCCTACTTACGGCCTTGGGTGACGTGTAAAAAACGTTACACATTGTATAATAGGTACTTGTTGTAATACCTAAAAATAAAAAGGTAATACGTAAATAACTATAAGTAACGTAAGATAGATTATTTGATTGGAATCAAAACCAGTTTCTAAACGACAAAGTTCCAAATATAATGTAGGTACAATCTACTCATAGTATCACGAGTTTTGTAGCGTTTTCTTATTTCATCTTAACGGCCTCAGTATTTATGTTTTCAATGATATTTTCACAAGGCTCTTTGAAAAACTCCTGCGGGGGATTTGACGGAATTCCTTTGGCCATGTCGCGGAGGCCATAAATATTTAGCACTCATTAGAGTGGGCGGGGGCGTGTGGGGGCTACACTTTTGAAGAAATGTACCTACAGATATTGAAGCACTTCAACGCACAACGATGCCAATTTGAGGAGAAAAAAAACCGGGGAAGTGTGAGTCTGACTCGCGCACCGAGGGTCCCGTACAAAAAAATATTTATCCCATTTTAACTGGAGTGGTTTGCAACTGGCACGTATGGCGGTGGATACAATGAGGTGCAAAGTTAACGCAACCGATTACGTTTTGTTGTATGGGAGCTCCCGTATATATTTATTTTATTCTGTTTTTTTTTTGTATTTGTTGTTATAGTAGCAACAGACATATACATCATTTGTGAAAATTTAAACTGTGTAGCTATCACGGTTCATGAGATACAGCCTGGTGACAGACGGACGGACGGACGGACGGACAGCGGAGGCTTAAGTAATAGGGTCCCGTTTGTTATGTTGAGGCGGATGTTCAGGCAAAAAAAATTCGAACAAATGTTACAACTGTGTTATTATTTTATTCGTACACCCCAACACCTACCCATATATGAAGCTAGGCGTTACGGGACAACCCTACTATAGATCTATAATTACTAAATGAATAAGCCAAATTAATAAACTAGTTCGACTTCATATTTTAACCTTCAAAATGAATTAAGGGGAACTAGACATTACTGATTTTTATTTAGAGTGAAGTTCAATATTTATGAATTATTACTTATTTATTTATTTATTTAAACTTTATTGCACAAAACAAAAGTCAGTACAAATGGCGAACTTAATGCCTAATGGCATTCTCTACCAGTCAACCATAGGGCCAAATAGAGATGCTTCAAGTGGGTGCAGAGTTGAAAATTAATCGTTCGGAAAGCATCTAAGATACAAGTGAATAAATGTATATTATAATTATAATAAATCTATATATATAAAAGAAGAAGTCCTGACTGACTCATCAACGCACAGCCGAAACTACTAATGTTAGAGAGTTGATTTTTGCACAGTAGGCTACTTTTATAACGTGGGCTAGAGAAAAGAAGCGATTTTGAAAAATTCAATCCCTAAGGGTGTTATAAAGGGGTGCAAAGTTTGTATGGGGAAACTTTTTTTTTGAGCTAGAGACTTGAAACTTTGTAAAAAGATTACTTATTAGAATAAAAATAAAGTAGTATCAGTGTTTTTGAAAATTTCACCTCTAAGGGTGTTAAAAAGGGATGCAAAAAAAGGGATGCAAATTTTGTATGGGGAAAACTTTATTTTTTAGCTAGAGACTTGAAACTTTGTAGAAAGAATAACTTATTAAAGTACAAAAAAAGTAATTTCAGCGTTTAATAAAATTCTATCCCTACGGGGGTTAAAAAAGATTGAAGGTTTTAGTAGTAGGGTAGTCATTTTGTTGTAGTTGGCGTTAATGTACGGATTGAATGGTTTTTCAAGACATTTTCAATTATTACTTGCCTGCTTTCACGTTATTTGGTGTTCATTTGATAAATGACAAAGTATAATAATATCTTATGTTATCATTTGATTTACAACTGCTAATAGTAAAGCTATTTGTCGATAGATGGCGTTAGTAGTACCAATATTTTTAGCCTTTTTAATAACTGGGGTAGCTTCTAGACCATTGAGAAACATTTTGGCTGGCCTCGGGAACTCCGCCACACGACTCTTTTCGTGTAATAGCCAGGCCGGCGTATACCAAAACCAGTGCTGCCTTCTTATGAAAAAAGGTAATTATTTATTATTGTTATGAAATAAAGTTTATTTATTTAGATTCAGATTCAGATTCAGATTCTTTATTGCAAAACCATGGTATTACAGATGTTGTTATTGTGGAAGTACAAACATGGACCCTACTAGGGTATAGCAACAATAATAGACTTATTCTAAACTATTTCTATACAATTATATATCTGACATGAGTACTTAGGAATATACCTATTTACCTTATTTATTATCAATATGTTTACGAATATTCCATGAACTCTGCTACTGAATACGGACATTTATTTATAAGATAAGTTTTAAGCTTAGTTACATATGTGCTATAATTTTCTATTTTCGAAATGTCTTGGGGATTTTTTTTTTATTATTATTGAAAGAGATACTTTTCATTAAACTGCCTCCATCTCTCGATTTCCAGTGCTGAGTTTAAGATTGTTTTAACAGCCATACGATATTTAACTTTTTTTTTATCTAACTCATAATAACTAAGATCGCCATTTTCTAACTCCAAATCCATGCGTCGCTATAGAGCGACGCGAGCGATTTATCTTGCAGAGTAATTTTTGCCAAAGATTAAAAGCATCAGGTAACTGACGGAATAAGTATTAAGCATCCTGCAAACAATTCCCGTAATCCAATTGGATAATCTTCTTAAATTCTTTAACAATTGCATATCAGTGTCTGCCACTGTTTGAAATGTAATATGTCTAGACCATTTTAACTAAGAATAAAATTCACTTACCTATTTTAATATCTTTGTCATCATCAAAAATCTACGCGGACGAAGTCGCGGGCGGCCGCTAGTTTACCATAAATACAATGATACATATATTTACATACTATAAGATATATGGCTATTCGAGCTCTTGTTCGAGCAGGTGCTTACGCAGCAACCGCTTGAAAACTACCTTGCTTGGGGCTTGTCTAATAGAGAGGGGGAGTGTATTCCAAAGACGACTTGCCTGAACGGCGAAAGAATTGGACATGAAACCAGAATGGTGCGAAGGAATAGAGACTTAAATATTACTTAAATAGTTAAAGTTACTATTTCAATTGAACATTTTCTTAAACCTCCTATAAATAAAAATCGGTAGTAATGCTGGATAATTTATTATAATGTAAGATAAAATGAATTTTAAAACACCATGAACAATTAAAACATTTATTTAATAAGTGAACCAATGACCCAGAATGCAAAATCACGTTTACTTTCACACAAGGAAATAGAAACTAATAATCCTGTAAATTTTTAATGATAATAAAAATAAAACCGTTACAGCATAACGTGAACATGAGTGTACTTACTATTCTTTGTTACATAAATCTCACAAGTAACCGTGAAATTAAAAAAAGCAACTAAAACAGCCATAAAATTATAACTATAAAATTGTGCATACTATTATTGTAACAAGAATAGCGAAAGTATTATATTTAAGGAAATCGTTAATTATTTAGTTGAGCAGAAATTATCACTCCAAGATGGCTGTTCAAAAGCAAAAACTATAATACCAATTTACTTGTAACGTTAAGCGTATATAGAACTAGAATCAAATGATTTGAACTGTTAATTTACTTATCTAACATTATTTATTACAAAGAACACTAAAGCAAACTTTAATGCCACAAGAATAAGCAAGAAAACTATAAGCCTCAGAACAAAGGGATAGCTAACTCTTATACGATTATAAGTACTTATCTTTTTTTTAAAACCGCACAATCACTTCGCACTATTCACTGAGTTACTCGTAAGGCAGCTAAACACGTAATGAACACTGCGCCTCGTGCTCCTCACTCCAGGCCTCGATCAACCGCCATCATCCAAAACGGTTGACCGACGGTCGACAAATCATGATCCAACTAAGACGAGCGAACGACGCTGATTGGCCGATTTTGGCGGGAACGACCGAGCCATCTTCGCTTCAGTAGAACGCCCTCTTGCGGTCACGGTGATAGTGAAAACCATTTGATGATTGAGAAAATGACGTCATTCTACCGCCGTGACCGCCACGCCATCTCTGAGCAGTCATTATTCACACAAAGTAAACTCGAAAACGACTTATTTTTAAGACAGTTTTATAAGAGTGGTGTTCAAAAAGTAAGAGAATGGATGCTTCCAATTACGATGGACTATAGCATTTATTTATAACACGAAACAAAATATTAACAATTAGGTACTCATTGAAAATACATGTATCTAAATATTGATTTATTGTAAAACTAAACTATGCACAAAAGAGGGTCCAGTGGCATCGTACCAAATACGCTGGCAGCATTACCTCGCTGTATTGATATACTAAGACGCTGAGCGAGGAAGTTGCCAGCCGTTTAGTCACCAGTGGTGTCGACAAGCCGTTTGGAAAGTTCCAAAAAAAAGAGAAGAAATATGAAAATTTTTCTTCCTAAAAAGTTCACAGAAAAGCTGTATATACTGTTAAAATCTTGCTTATTTAAATAAAAGCATAGAAACCCATTTAGGTTCGTAAACGGAACAAAAGTTTAATATATTTGGCAAAAATGTCTAATATATCAGCTAGCCGAGTTTTCGATACATTTGATATTTCCAAATGATGAAAGTTCCGGGCACTTTTCAATACATTCCACCCCAACCCAACGTTAACAACGTCCTACAGTAGAAACGGACTAAGACTCATTGGAACTATTTATATCATATGCCATTTTATTTTGAGCTGCGCTTTCAAATTCTAAAATATTGCTCCGGTTTTACTGAATATTAAGGTCATTTCAAATGCTTATTTTGCACTCATTTTGGATAGTTGAAAGTACAGTTTAGTAAAAGCTTTTTGTGTTCAATTTCATTTCGGTTCTATTTTTGACTCTTTGAATGCGCTTTGTAAAGAAAAATTGTGGTACAATCGGAAAAAAATTGGGCAAGTGCGAGTCCGACTCGCGCATGAAGGGTTCCGTACCATAAAACAAGTTTGTTGTATGGGAGCCCCCTTAAATATTTATTTTATTTTATTTTTAGTATTTGTTGTTATAGCGGCAATAGAAATACATCATCTGTGAAAATTTCAACTGTCTAGCTATCACCGTTCTTGAGATACAGCCTGGTGACAGACGGACGGACGGACGGACGGACAGCGAAGTCTCAGTAATAGGGTCCCGTTTTTACCCTTTGGGTACGGAACCCTAAAAATGAAGTTCCTATGTCATATTTGTGTGATGGACTCAATATATTTTCCGAATGAACAATTATTTTACTGATTAATATACATAGGTATGAACGTGCATGCGCAATCGTGAATTTCATTGCGACGCACCAAACAAGAAACCACTAAATAGTTGTTGCACTGAAATTACTTTCATCAAACAAATAAAATGAACATTTGAGGAAATGGTCCATGGAGCCCGCGCTATGACGGTTCTGCAGCATCTGTCACTTACACTCGCATCTTGTCACAACGTGACGGATGCTTTGTCATTTATTTATCGCGTGATAAAAGCAACCATCTTAGGCCCGAACGACTAAAACTATAAAAAACTCTACATATCAAGACAAAACTTTAATCTATCTAATATCATATAGCATAATAAAAACAAGGATCATAAAAAGTATACCTCATCAAGAGGTCCGCTTGCGGCATGGTCCCCAGTAGGCGGTGTTACCTCTTTTTATAGTCAGAGAAATTCTCTGGCAGAGGTAAGCGCCAGCTCTGGTGTCTCCCGAAGCGTCCATCAGACGTTTCGACAAGGTAAGTATTAATCGAATGCTATGGTTTCCAAATATATAAATTACAAATTTCTATAAAAAAATATATCATATTTTACATATCATTGAGCTATTTTGTCAGCAATTTCGAGTAAGTCAATTTATGCGCTTAAATTGGAAACTCGAGTGCACAAAGTGACAACGATACCTACTGGTAGTCCGATGGGATAGACTAGGACTCCCTAGTGCGCCGTCTACCAATAAACTTTTAGGACTGAGTCGCATCGGGAGAGTCGTACCATGTCGTACGCCAAAAAAGAGTGGACGTAGTTTCATGGTAGAGGTGTGTCGGTCGCGAGTGAGTGATTCAAATGAAGTATATCTTTTCATTCATGTCAATAACTCACTCACTGAATGATAAACCAACTCATTATACCTTTCGTTTGCAACCACTCGCCACTCTATCTGAACTGAAGTTAATGATGCTATTTGACGTTATTAATTATACTTAAACTAAAAGAAATTAAGGGCGTGAAATAATTAAAGTTGTCGATTATTTTGAGATGACTCACATTTTTTCAATAGCAACGTCATTAGTATTAATTGTGTATAGGAGTTGTGTATGAAATGAGTATGATATTTGATGGAGTAGTTGAGTCTAAAGATCCACCGAACGGAGTGAGTGATAAATATCGCGAGAGCTAAAGACGACGGTGAATGATTGATATCATTCTCCTTCATTTGAGTGACATGATTTACGCATCTCTATTCATGGTTACGTACGGTCAATGTCTTTATTATATTTACTTTAGCGATGTGCTCTTTTTGATGTTAAAATTACGCCATATTTATTCTTTCGAGGTAAATTTTTAAGACGGCGAGTCAGACCGCTGAAGTGCCAATAGCGCCGCATGCAATATTTATTTAATTCCCGTTTTTTTTTAATGTCAGGTGGCAAACGAGCAAACGGATCGCCTGATGGCCGCCCATAGACACCTGCAATACCAGAGGAGTCACAAGTGCGTTGCCGGCCTTTCATAATGTACCTATTATTAATTCTGAATTATTGAGTCATAAGTAAATTAATCAATGTCTCTAAATGCGGTTTGCATGACGAGGCACGGATTTTTTTATAGTTAACTTCAACGTTGCCGCCCACTCAGTGTACCCCGGTCTTTAGAATCACAGTTCGTTAACTTGTCTTTTTGCGTGTTTTCATTGGGTCCACAAAATGGCGCGCCATTTTTGCCGCGCTCGTACAAAAGCGTATATATGGTTCAAATTCAATTGCACATACGACGTTCATGTTGAAATTTCTGTTGCTTTGAGAGTTTAGATTTTTGAAGTTTGATAAAAATTACTCAATTTTGAACATTGGATTTATTGCATACCCGATTTTGGGGACTTTTTTGTTTATCAATCAACGAATGGTTTTTGTTTCCATTTTTTTTTCAACAGAACCCTATGACGAAGCTGTCACTGTCAATCTGTGTCTATCTATATTTGTGTCACACAAGCTTTAATTAATTTGTCATTTCTACTGAATGGCGATTACAATTATTACTATAGGTAATTGCTTTTATAACATATAGGTAATCAAAATAATCCGTCTTTATGATAATTCGAGATAAATTCGCCTTTGTACCTATGTTATTTGTAATCGATGTATTTTGACAGTTTTTGTGTACAATAAAGTGTATACTTACTTACTTACAATAATTGCTTAGCTAAAAAATACGCAAACCAAGATAAGCGACTGCTTTTTATAATATTTGGAGAGTAGCCCTCTACTTCCAGCCCAATCGGTCTGATCATCTTAGAGTAGCTCGAAACCTTTCCATTTTCAAAGTGCGTAAAAAAGAAAACCGCCATAAAATAAGTATTATGCGTAATTTTGTTAGATCGTATCTTATAGACCACAACAACTGTATTTGAATCCCTTCATGTCTCACTTAATTGTTATCGTCTGAAATTCAGTCTTTTAATGCCTTAATTCAGTCCAAAAATAACATTACAATATTGACCGAAATCCGATTTAACCAAGTTCCTCGTAAATCATTAACTTAACGCAAGGGGCAAAGGCGTTGATTTTGCTGTTTTCACGGTTCAATAATCCTTTGTAAAAACATCAAAATTTCTTCTAATCCAATCATCCCACCTTCCAGTAAGGCCGTCGGGAACTCTAGGATATCCGTCCTATTAACCCGACCCTCTTTAATTGAAAAATAATTGTGCTTTCTCTTCAACGCCATAGAAGTGCCAATTGCGCTTTTACAAGGTAATGCCCTAACCTAATAGAATCCGTAGAACCAATCGGATGAAAGCGTCGTTACCGAACCTCTAATTGCACTTTTCTAGTTTTTAAGTAGGTATACTCAGAATCAGCAAAGACTCAAGTGCCGATCGGATAGCAAAAAATAAAGTTCCGATAGAGGGTGAACGGGGGTGAGCCCGCCCGCCTGCGCGGCGCCATCCAACCCCTCTCTCCCCTCGGTTTTCCCAACTCAGTCAAAACGTACCTCCGGTGAGCGCGGCACGCTGCGACCGTCCTGTCAGTTTTTGAGCAAAAATGAGTTCATATAAGTACGTTTATGTATGTGTGAGGTGAACAGTGCTGCAGTGTTGTGTGTGTGTGTGCGTTGGGATGTTTGACGCGTAAGTATGCCAAGCGTTTGTTATAGTGCAAGTTTCAGGTTTATGTTTGTGTTGTCGTTATAAACTTGGTTGAATGAACGCGTCGTTATAAAGTACGCTTAAAAAAAAATGTTAACTGTAGCCCAAATGTTAGATGCTAGTTACATAAATGGTATCCTATCTCAGGTCCGGCACATTGTTTCACATCTGTAATGATTCGCCAAATTTTCATTTGTCCGAAATTGTTTTTTTTTTCTTGAAACCCGTAATATGATCAGGATTTTATAAACATCGTTTTAAAGAACCCATTAAGTTAGGTTAGGTTTGTTTTATAATTATTCTGAAAATTAACTGTTTTGGAAAAAAATGGCTTTCGGACAATTGAAAGTTCGGCAAAACGTGAAACGTGATGGGAAACAAGAATAAGTGTTTCATATAGGTAACCATATTTCAGATAATATCTCTAATTAACTTTCTTCGAAATAAATATTTTACTTTGGGTTCATATCATGTTTATATGTAAGTATTAGAAGTAGTTATACTATTTAAACGGCACGTACCGGCAAGCGCAGCGTAGGACGGCCACCCGCAAGGTGGTCGGACGACCTGGTCAGGGTTGCGGGGACTCGTTGGATGCGGGTCGCTTCTATCCGGCCCATGTGGAAGTCAATTGAGGTGGCCTGTGTCCAGCAGTGGACGTCCTATGGCTGAAATGATGATGTTGATGATACTATTTAAATATATACCAAATATATGTTTATGGAATACATATTCATACATTAGTTAGTTAACTGATTTGTGTCTGTATTACCCTTTTTATCTAGATACTCTGTAATCCTGCACCGACTACATATTTCTGTTTATTCTAGTCATTGTTCTGTTCATTTTAGTCAGACTGGTAGACAATGCCTTAAGGCATTAAGTCCGCTATTTGTACTTTTTGTTGCGCAATAAAGTTTAAATAAAAAAATTAAAATTTGGTACTTACCGATACCTGACCTAAACGTGACCACCGTAAAATAAACGATGCCGTTTTTCCCCTATGTATCTAACTGCAAAGATGATAATATAATTATAACAAGTTATAACCATTATCTTATTTTATACCTAAACATGAACATCAATTTAGTGCATTGTCTCATAGAAATTGTAATAATAGATATGTGAAGTGTGTGACTCAATAACTAATAATATGACTGCCCAATATTTAAGTACTGGACGGGACAGATCATAGGTGTAGCACGCTCACTTGATTTGGCTAGTTTTATTTATTTATTAAGTTTTAGTAATAGGAACTAACATAGCCATAAGGCTGTTACTAAAAAACTATGGAATTCAAATTCTGAAATAAAGACTTTATTATTATTTTATTATTAATAACGCGTAAATTGTCGAAAAATTCTAGAATAACCTGACACGCACATCATGGCTTAAAAACCGGCCAAGCGCGAGACTGACTCGCGCACTGAGGGTTCCGTACAAATACTTATCTCATCTTAACTGGCCAGGTTAAGTTAATTTTGCACCTGGTATGTATGGCGCCGGATACAAGTGAGGTGCAAATTTAACGCAACCAAAAACCTATAAATATATATTTTATTCTATTTTTAGTATTTGTTGTTATAGCGGCAACAGAAATCCATCATCTGTAAAAATTTCAATTATCACGGTTCATAAGATACAGCCTGGTGACAGACGGACGGACGGACGGACAGCGGAGTCTTCGTAATAGGGTCCCGTTTTTTAGGTACCCTTTGGGTACGAGACCCTACAAATATGATCCTGAATCCCCAGTAAAGCGGGCAAACCCACATCATGACGTAGTAAATAATAAACGACTGGACGTTGATGACCACCAAGTTTTAATTACCGAAAACCCTCGCATTTCATAAATTCAGAAAAGTCGAATCCGCATTAAACAGAATACATTATCCCAAAACAAGGGTACTTTAACGAAAGTGGTGCGCGCGGGAGTGGACCCGCCGAGGGTCCGTGGGTTATGGATTGCCCAAATCGAATTTGAGGAGAAAATTTCGGTGATTTTGAAAACGCCGCGAAAATAACCCACACGGTGAAATCCAGGCTTCAGAAAAAACCGGCCAAGTGCGAGTCTGACCCGCGCACCGAGGGTTCCGTAGAAACTTTCACTTATCTAAATTGGCCTGGTTGAGTTAAGTCTGCACCTGAAATGTATAGTGCCGGATAGAAACGAGGTGCAAACTTAACGCAACTGAGGTCTCCAAATATGATGTTTGTAAAGGACTATATTTTTTATGATTTTATTACAAATGTATAGTTTTCAGATTTATGTAAGTATTTGTAGTATGTGACGATATTACTTGCAAAATTTCATAGTTCTAGGTCATCGGGAAGTACCCCGAGTTGAGTGTCGAAATGTGCGTTTTTTGCGATATAAACGGCCGTATCTTTTTTTCACGTTAACGTAGAAGTTTGATTTTTTCACAGTTTCAAGGGACCGTAGATTTGAGTATATGGTGTTAATTTCAACTTGATACCTCTACGCGCTCTTGAGATAAAGGGTCTTGACAGATAGACAGACGGACGGACAACAAAGTGATCCTATAAGGGTTCCGTATTTTCCTATTTAGGTACGGAAACCTAAGAAGAAGAAAGAAAGAATGTTAAAGTATTTCGAATTCACATGCAACATCGCGTACAAGTTTTCGCCTACATCTAAATAAAGAAATAGGTGATTATTGGCGCTATTTCAAGAAAGGCTCCCACTCAGCATAATGCAACACGCTGATTTTCAATGCGTCCATGACGACAAATAAACTTTTGAAACTTTGTTAGAAGATATTAAAATAAAATAAAAGAAAATTAATTTCAGCGTTTTTGAAAATTTATCCCCTAAGGTGGTAAAAAAGGGTTGAAAGTTTGTATGGAGATCAAGTATTTTTTTGAGCACGGGACTTGAATCTTTGTGTAAAAGCATACTATTAGAATACAAGAAAAGTCATTTCAGCGTTTTCAAAAATTCGACCCCTAAAAGGGTAAAAAAGGGCTTTAAAGTTTGTATGGAGATCAAGTATTTTTTTTGAGCGCGGGCCTTGAATCTTTGTGTAAAGGCATACTATTAGAATACAAGAAAAGTTATTTCAGCGTTTTCAAAAATTCGTCCGCTAAAAGGGTTACAAAGGGGTTGAAAGTGTGAATCCATTAGAAATTCCTTGAAACTTCTTTTTAAGGCATATACAATAATAACAAAATAACATTAATTTAACGTCATCAAAGATTCAACCTCTAAGGAGGTTAAAAAGGGGAATAAAGTTCGTCTTGGGGTTCAAATTTAATTTTAAGCTAGGAACTTTAAACTTCGTAAAAAGTTATGCAAATAAAATGGAACAAAAGTGATTTCAGCGTTTTTGAAAATTCATCCTCTTAGGTGGTAAAAAGGGGGTTGAAAGTTTGTATGGAGATAAAACCTTTTCTTGGGCGTGGGACTTTAAACTTTGTATAAAGGCATATAATTAAAATACAAGGAAAGTAATTTCAGCGTTTTCAATAATTCGTCCCCTAAAATGGTTAAAAAGGGTTGAAAGATTGATTCCATTACAAATTCTTTGACTAAGGCATATACCGGGTGGAACGAAGCGATGTTCATTCCTGAAACTATAATGCTATGTATTTCATGTAGAATCGACCTGCAATAGTTAAATTCTTTTAATAATAAAAAAACGAAAATCGATTAAAATTGTATTTTTTAATGTATGTACAACCCTAATTTTTTTAAACTATTATTTGACGTTTGGGAGTATTTACAATTACCTACATTTACATCCGGTGTTCGAAAGTACCGCCGTGGCGTACGATACACGCCGCTGCTCGTGCCCGCGTGTGGCGATGCACCCTCGACAAGATGTTGTGTCGGTTATTTCTTCTGCGAAGACTTTCAAAGGCCACCCTTAGCCTTTCCCTCATCTCTTCAGCCGTCTCACACTCAGTCTTGTAAACGATGTCCTTTACGGTGCCCCACAGAAAAAAATCCAAGGGTGTGAGATCTGGAGACCTAGGAGGCCAACGGTGCGGCCCATATCGGCCGATCCAGCGATCCTCAAACACATTATTCAGTGTTTCACGTACTTCGACTACTGAATGAGCTGGTGCTCCATCTTGTTGGAACCAAGTGCGTCTTCTTTCTGCCAGCGTCAACTCATCCAGATAGTCGTCGAGCTCTATCCTCAACAGAGCCATGTATCCGTGTCTGTTTAAAGTCTGAGGCAGAAATACAGGGCCTATTATTGTATCCCCGTGTATCGCCGCCCAAACATTAACAGACCAACGATACTGGTGTCCCGTATAACGGTAGGCAAACGGATTTTCTTCGGCATACACGTGTTCGTTATGCCTGTTCCACATACCGTTCCGTGTGAACAAGCTTTCATCACTCCATATTACGTGTTTGATGAAGTCTCGGTCTTCTAACACCTTTTGCAGTAGCCACCGGCAATAGGCTTCGCGAACGGGGCAATCTCTTGGTAGTAATGCCTGGACTCTTTGTATTTTGTAAGGGTGACGGCCCTCACGTTTTAGTATTCTGAGTATTTTCGTATGAGTCATACGAAAATGTCGGCCCGCTTGTCTTGAACTTGACCTCGGATAATCTTCGAAGTACTGCAGCACTCTCTCTTCCAATCTGACATCATGTTGAATAACGCGTCCTCCGCGCTGGTCATCCTGACCCGTTCGTGGCACAATAGGACGATTGTTACCAACACGGTCAAGAGCGCGTAATATCGTACTAGAGTGTGTTGGGTGAGGAGGAGGATACCTGTTCCGGTATTGGCGCAAAGTCTCTCCAGTATTGTAATCGCACTCCGCGTACAAAAGAAGCAAATTCAAATAGCCTCTAGCGTTTAATTCCGGCATTTTTGCACACAGCATACGATACAAAAAGTCAATGTAACGTCTATCAATCATGTCAACTAAAAAGTCTAAAAACAATCTTAAGGGTATTTTCAAAGGTTTTTAAACCGATAAGAAATGGCTAGGCAATTTGTAAAAAGTTTGTTTACAAAAGTTAACTGTGTTATGAAGAGGTTATTGCACTCTAAAATAGGGTTGTACACACACACTTTTTCGTATGAAAGTTTAACATGCTATAACTGGAAAACGGTGAGAGATATTAATAAAGTTTATTTGGAGAAAATGTGGCGTTATCTGGGTAAAGGGACCTTACTGTCGGTATTGAGTTATGTATATCCCCATAATATACATACATTGAGCTATCGAACCATGTAAAAAACATGCATGTAGGTTCAATAGATATTTTTTAAAAAATAATTAAATCTCAAAAGTCAGAAAAGGTGATTATGAGAAAATTGAATTCAAACTTCTACACCCCATTAAAGTATGTTATTGTTGGAAGTTACATAGATAGCATGCTATTTGAGGAGTAGATTGTATGGGCTTTCAGGTTTCAAGTACAATTTTGTAATTGTATATCTGTTTTTGTATAGTTTACCTTGCCAAAGTGCATAAAGTAAAAAAAATATATTGATGGATTTTTTACTTAAATTCCTATTTATAGCGTATTTCCGGTAGATATTATAGAAGGAATAAATATTATATGTAATTATACACTCAATAAGCGCTACTTCGATTTGAATCAACGTTGTTTATTATAAAAAAAATATTTATTTTAACAAAAATAGCTTTGTGTTTAAAATCTAATTAAACTGTCAAAATCAACAAACACATAAATCTACTACGCTCAAACATAGCCAAATGAGTTCAAATAAACAGAACAAATATTAAAAAAGTAGTTTTTTAAGTCTCAAAATTCAAGATAAAGTTTAGTAAAAAGTTGGTACATCCACTTTATATTTTCTAAAAGGGACCTTATCGTCGGTGGTAAAATATTTAGTGATATCATCTGATATCGACTATAAAGTTATGTTTAATTTTGATAGTCTTAATTTTTAGAGCACTTTATTTTAAACTCTTACCAAAAACCTATAATTTTGGTTCGGCAAACACTAAATAATTAACGTATTTGAAAAGGGACCTTAGTGTCGGACGTAAAATGTTTAGTGACATAGTTAAGAATAAGTCTTGAAAAATTCTTTTAATTTGTATTTTGCTGCGTCGCCAGCCAAATTGACGCCTGATTTACACATGAGGCATTGCCGGACCTACCATCCGATCACCGGACAATCCTCATGTGTATCGAAATGGATCCATTAATGGGAATTAGGAGACCCAAACACCGAGTCAGCTGGAAGACATTCACACAACAACTAGAAGAGACCACCACGTGCCACACTACTCCGGTCTCCACAGCTGACGAAGTGGAAAAAGCGGCAGACCTGGTCACAGCTGGACTACAGGCGGCGCTATCAACACCATCCCCGCCACAGAGAGGCACACGCCCCTCCCGGCGAGGATTAGGAGCATGATCGAGGAGCAGCGCCGCCTGCGCAGAAAATGGCAGGCTACAAGATGCCTGACGATCAAGGCAGAGCTCAACGCCATGATCATAAAAACCAAGAAGGCGCTCACAGAACACAGGGCCGAGAGTTGGGAGAGCCACCTAGCGTCTGAAGAGGGTGATGTCCCCTTCAATCACCGTATCTGCAGACAGCTAACGACAAAGCCTGAGGCAATAAGACCACTCTACGACCCTGTAGACAACACTCCACGCTACGAGGCTGAGGATCACGCAGAGATCTTCGCCGAGTACCTGGAGGGACAATTTAGGCCCAACCCGATGAACAATGCAGAACACCAGTAGAGCATCACAGAACACCTGGAGAGGTACTTCGGAGGCACCAGCAAGAGCAGAGGAAGACGCGGTCTTCTTCTCCCCCAGCCAGATGCAGCGAGCCCTCCAACGTTGCGACCCCAAGAAAACCCCGGGCGCCGATCCCGATTGTGGCAGTGACGCGCCTGTTCAACAGGATCATGCGCTCGGGTCACTTTCCCCAAACTTGGAAGACTAGGAGGGTAGTTATGCTGCCCAAACCTGGCAAAGACTGCCGAAGACCGGAGAGCTGTAGGCCAATAACTCTGCTCAGCACCCTCTCTAAGGTGTTCGAGACGCTCCTGTTGGGGAAACTTCTCCCCCACGTCGAGCCCCGTTCGGAACAGTTCGTATTCAGGCAACGCTACAGCTCACTCGCGTGCTTCACTTTATGGCCAATGCAAGCAACAAGAAGGAGCATGTTGTGGCTGTCATGCTCAACATGGAAAAAGCGTTCGACTGGGTATGGCACGAGGGGCTGCTGTACAAACTGTTGAACACCACGGCCCCACGCAGCATCATAACGGTGATAAAGTCCTTCCTGAGCGGATGCAAGTTCCAAGTGGCAGTGGAACAGGCACTGTCCTCGGAGCGCCCAATCCTAGCAGGAGTCCCTTAGGGAAGCTGCCTTTCACACGCATGCTACGCAACCTTCACCGATGACATCCCAGTGGTAGGAGGCGACGTCAAGCTGGGGCTGTTCGCGGATGACGCGGCCTTTTACACCGCATCCGTCAGCCCCACCCATGCCGTCAGGAAGATGCAGACCCAGTTAGACGCCCTACCAAGATGGCTTGAGGACTGGAGGCTTACTGTCAACGTCACCAAGACTCAGGCCTTCATGACCGGAAGAAAACAGACTTCACCTCCACTCCGCATGTTTGATCAAGACGTGGAATGGAAGCACACGGTGAGGTACCTGGGTGTCCCCATAGACCGGGGCCTCACCATGAAGAGGCACGTGGCGGAAGTGGTTTCAAGATCCAGACCAGCGTGAACTACGCTGAGACCAGTCCTAAGGAGCAACCTGCCGATCCGCACGAATTGGGGATCTACAAAACGTATGTGAAGTCCAGGCTCACATACGCGGCGCCGGCGTGGTACGCCCTAGTGTCTACCACAAACCGAAACAAAATGAGAGCCCAAGAAAACCTGGCACTGAGACACATTACAGATTGCCCACGCTTCGTGCGGAATCACCATATACAGAGGGCACTGAAATGGAAACCCTTAGACGCCTAGATCAGCAGACTGGCCAGCACAATGTTCCGGAAAGCTGATGAATCCCGCCACGAGCTGCTACGAGCTGCAGATGCAGCGACACCACCACCACCACCAACAGTGGGAAATAGGAAGAGGAGATAAAGCTCAACCCGGGCCTCGAGGAGTCATGGAACATCACAAAGGCCCAACCAACTAAGAAACCGCCGTCGCAACCACGCGTCACCAAAAAGACCGGCCCGTAGTAACGGGCCGCGACAGAAGTAGCCTAAGTGTGCATAGTACAGATAAGGCCTTCCCCCCACACTCCCAAGAAGTGGGAGTGTGAGAGATGAGCAAGGATACTCCTAATGATCAATAATTATCCTTTGACGCGCAGACAAGTACCGACACGTCTCTCAAACCGATACCGAGCGCACAGAAAGCATACAAGAGGGGCACCGACAATAAGGTCCCTTTTTCACTAAACTTTAAGGGCTGTTCTAAGTCTTAAAAAATGGATTTAAAAACTTGTGTCTTTGTCAGATTACATTTTAGACCCTGCTTATTAATATAGAGTAAAAAAAGAAAAATTGTTTTTTTTTCGACATTTTACTTTAAACGCGATTATCTCGGCAACTAGAACCGACAATAAGGTCCCTTTCCCCAGATAACGCCACAAATAATATTCTAAGCCTGTATAATGCCACAGTTAAAGGAAATAACGTCGTTTCGTTCCACCCTGTATAATAATAACAAAATAACATTAATTTAACGTCATTATAAATTCAACCTCTAAGAGGGTTAAAAGGGGGATGAAAGTTTGTCTCGGGGTTCAATTTTAATTTTAAGCTAGGAACTTGAAACTTTGTAAATAGGTATTAAAATAAAATAAAATAAAACTGATTTAAGTGTTTTTGAAAATTCATCCCTGAAACTGGTAAATAAGGGGTTGAAACTTTGAATGGAGATCAAACCTTTTTCTGAGCGCGGGACTTTAAACTTTGTATTAGTGCATATAATTTAGAATACAAGAAAAGAAATTTCAGCGTTTTTGAAAATTCAGCCCCTGAGGCGGTGGAAGGTGGTGAAAAGGGGTTGAAAGTTTGTATGAAGATTAAAAAATTTTTTGAGTGTGGGACTTGAAACTTTAAATAGAGGCGTATTATTAGAATACAAAAAAAGTGATTCAACGTTTTTGAATATATATGTAGCCCTGAAGATGGTGAAAAATTGGGCAAGTGCGAGTCCGAATCGCGCATGAAGGGTTCCGTACCTATATATATATCTATAACAAGTTTGTTGTATGGGAGCCCCCCATAAATATTTATTTTATTTTATTTTTAGTATTTGTTGTTATAGCGGCAATAGAAATACATCATCTGTGAAAATTTCAACTGTCTAGCTATCACCGTTCTTGAGATACAGCCTGGAGACAGAACGGACGGACGGATTGACGGACAGCGAAGTCTCAGTAAATAGGGTCCCGTTTTTACCCTTTGGGTACGGAACCCTAAAAAGGGGTTGAATGTTTGGAATGGAATGGAGATCAAACCTTTTTTTGAGCGCCGGACTTGAAACTTTGTATAAAGGCATATAATTAGAAATCAAAAAAAGTAATTTCAGCGTTTTTGAAAATTCAACCCCTGAGGCGGTAAAAAGGAGGTTGATAGTTTGTATTGAGATCAAACATTTTTTTGAGCGCAGGACTTGAAACTTTGTATAAGGGCATATTATCAGAATACAAGAAAAGTGAATTCGTTTTTGAATATTCAGCCCAGAAGGTGGTGAAAAAGCGGTTGAAAATTTGTTTGAAGATCAAATATTTATTTTGAGTGCGGGACTTGAAACCTGAGTTCATTCCGCGTAATTAGAGCAATTTAGCCGAAAAAAAAACTAAAAAGAGGCCAAGAGCGAGTCGAACTCGCGTACGAAGTTCGGTACCATTACGTATAAAATGGCAAAAAAAACACGTTTATTGTATGGGAGCGGCACTTCAATATTTATTATTATTTATTTTTTGTTGAATTACAGTAACCAACATCAAAATCATCAACTTGCAAAAGAAGAAAAGTAATTTCAACATTGTTTAGATCTGAAAATAATATAACTAGGTCGATGCAGAGTCAGCCACCGGCTAAGCTTGCACCATAAATTGGAGCGGTTTTTTGTTTTTTTTTTCGAAATTTTCTCTTCGTCACGACCTAGCTAAATTTAATTTGTGAATTTTAAAACAAAAATTTCTAAAATCGGTTGAGAACTCGCTGAGATCTGCGCATTGTTACAAAGTCCATTCGAGTCGATCCATGGGAGCTTCGCTCGCTCCGCTCCAACTAGGTCGATGCAGAGTCAGCCACCGGCTAAGCTTGCACCATAGATTGGAGCGGAGTTTTTTTTTTTTTTCCAAATTTTCTCTTCGTCACGACCTAGCGAAATTTAATTTGTGCATTTTAAAACAAAAATTTCTAAAATCGGTTCAGAACTCGCTGAGATCTGCGCATTGTTACAAAGTCCATTCGAGTCGATCCATGGGAGCTTCGCTCCAATAAAGATGTAAACTGTTCAAGATAAGATTCCACGCGGACGAAGTCGCGGGCAACAGCTAGTCTACGTATAAAATAAACCATATACAAAAAGCAATGTCAGTCCTACAACTTTAGTGTAATATAAGAAGAATTTGTTATATGTTTCCTCTGAAACCCAATCTGTCTGAGTCAATATCGCTTTCTAGACGTCTTAAAACAAGGGTAAATACTTTAATGAGGTGGTACCCGGAGGGAGTGGATCGATGAAAGGTGCATGGGGTGGGATTGCGGAAATCTAATTTGAGGGAAAAATACTCGAGATTTTGAAAACAATTATTTCGGTTAAATCCAGGGTCAAGACGTGTTCAGGCACACGGCTGACCACAGGGCTATTTTCTCGCATCGGCGGGTCCGTGTAGTTCCGTCTAAATATTAATAAAGAAGGTTTTATGAAAGTTGTAGCCCGTACCTGCGGAAAGTGCGTGGATTATGGATTGCCCAAATCAAATTTGAGGAGAAAACCCGATGATTTTGAAAACGCAGCGAAGATAACCGACACGGTGAAATCCAGGCTTTAGGGGGAAAGACAATACATGTTTGTAAGAAAAATCTTTATTTATCACCTCAGAAAATTTATCTGTCTTATTGTATATCTATGTGTATGTCACTAAACAAGGGTGCTTTACTGAGTTGGTACCGGTGGAAGCCGGGGCCCGCAGAGGGTGCGTGGGTTATGGATTGCTCAAATCGAATTTAAGGAAAAAATCGGTGATATTGAAAACGCAGCGAAGATAACAATCACGATAAAATCCAGGCTTTAGGGTGAGAACACGTGTCTGAATCTGTCTGTCTGAGTATATAATATCTGCCTGTTTGCATTTTTCACAACAAGGGCAAAACAGTAATGAGGTGTTACCCGAGGGAGCGGATTCACGTAGGGTGCGCTTATAGATTGCCCAAATCGAATTTGAGGAGAAAAATTCGGTGATTATGAAAATAAATTTCAATCACGGTAATACCCAGGGTAAAACCCACGTGCCTGAAAGAAATATGATTGAAGTTGAAGTCACGGCAATCGACAGTACTGTGAATTGACATCCTATCACAACTATGAAGCATTGATTCCCATATGTAACGTTTCGCCAAATTTTCATTTGTCTGAAAGTATTATTTTTCCTTAAGCCCGTAGTATTTCAGGATTTTAAAAACATCGTTTTAAAGAACCCATTAGGTTAGGTTTTGGTAGCCGCGGAAGCAGTTCCTACGGAGGATGCGTGGTTGAAGGATTGCCCAAATCGAATTCGAGGAGAAAGTCCTGTGATTTTGAAAACGTTGCGAAAATGTTGTGTGAGGCGCCCGGCCGGAGACACGTGGTCAATCGCCTGATTGCGTAAATGAACGCAACGCCAAATTTGCGAAAATAAATCACAGTGAAATCCAGACTTTAGGTAACGAAATGTTACTTCTCACCTCAGAAAATCCTTGTCTGAGTGTAAATATATATATGTCTCAAAACAAGGGTATTTTAATGAGGTGGTTGGCGGTGGATCCGTGAGAGCAGGTACCCACAAGACGTGCGTGAGTTCTGGATTGCCCAAATCGAAGTGGGGGAGAAAAAAAATGTGATTTTAATGACGCAGCGAAGATTACGGTATTGTAAATTTCGGGCTTAAAGGTATTGACGTGTTTGTGAGGAGCAGGTTTAGGCTTAGATTCTTACAGTCAAAATGTGTAGGTAATCTTTAAGTTTTTTTTTTGTAAGCCATCATTTAAAGTCAAGTGCAAATAGAATGGGTGACTAGTGTGACTACACTTTGTACAGCAATTCCACACAAAACCTGGCATTGGAAGACTTAAACCTGTACCTGTAATTTATGCTCTCGATATTTTTTTAAATCATTTAATTAAAACTGTTTTGCGATTTTAGAATAGAAATCAAAGCGCAAAAAGAATACCACCGAGGGTGCCGTATGAATACTTATCCCATCTTGACTGGCTGGGTTAAGTTAAGTTTGTGCCTGGTAACATATATGGTGCCGGATACAAATTAGGTGCAAAGATAACGCAACCGATCACGTTTGTTGTATGGGAGACACCTTTGATATTTATTCTATTCTGTTTTTTAGTATTTGATGTTAAAGCTGCAACAGATATACATCATCTGTAAAAATTTCAAATGTCTTACTATCACGGTTTATGAGATACAGCCTGGTGACAGACAGACGGACAGCGGAGTCTTAGTAATAGGGTCCCGTTTTTACCCTTTGGGTACGGAACCCTATATAAAGAGCCTTGTGTTGTTGTTAACCACCACCACCACGCCAAATAAATGACCAACATTTAACTGTTTTGATTTTTTTTATTAAATCTTGAATTCCTCTGATACTTATGGCTACTCCCGATCAGACCTTACAAAGTCGTGTTATGAATACTCAAACAATTTGTTATTTCAAAAGTGGATTCCAACCCGTATGATGTTTGACAAAAGCTTTTACGAATTTCAATTAAATGCGATGGAACGCGACCGGTTTCAGGGATTTGAGCCTCTCGTGAAAAAGCACTCTCAATTGTTTTATGTCCTAGTGTAAACCAGCCAAGTGTGCGGATTATGTGTAAATGGGGCCCGCGAATGGGTTTCAATGCAAATTCAGCGGTCAGTATTATGCCCACGAATCGAGACCACGAATGCTCTTACAGTGAAATGACATACTCAAATTCGTCATCCATTACTGAATTAGAAAAGATGAAATCTATTTTTAAAGTAGAAGTCATAAGTGTAGTGTGAGGACAAGAGTACGTTATACGGACTACTTTAGTTTTTAATGCAGGCAGGCTACACAGTACAATACAAATCCACTTTATTGCACACCTCAACACAGGGATACATGAGAGATATTATATAGGTACAGTAAAAAATAACAGAGGTTAACAACATGCGGTCTTATCGCTAAATAGCGATCTCTTCCAGACAACCTTCGAAACACCATAGATAAATAAACACACATACTTACATATGCTGATAAACATATTTCCTTTCAATGCGTCGTCGCGCAGCTGGACATAATAACGACATATCCCTGGTAACACACAGACATGTTATAGTATAACTCAGCGAAATGTGCGCCGTATTATGCGTAAATGGGTCTTGCGAATGGGTTTCAATACAAACTCAGAAAGCAAGCAGCAAGTTTGTCTAAGTCGTCAAGCGACACGAGGTCGAGTGATATACTTTTTTTTGGCACAACATACTCAACAGAGTGGCTCCACTTCGCCTGATGGTAAGCAAAACGGGGAACCCAAGTCGCAACGGCAACTGATAAGAAACCAAACAGTGCCTTGTCAGTTAACACAGCCATGCTGGCCCGATACATGCGTCTTCACGCATCGTTTGAAGGGTCTCATGTTGTACCTAAGAAGGAGGAAACATATGTGCCAGCAAAGAGTTCCACTTTTTAATAGTTCGGCAGATGAATGAATTGCCAAACTTCTCGGTACGCGTGGGAATATTTTCCACTTGACTAAATCATTGCAGAATTCTTTTTCGCCGAATGTTTAATTTCGCGGAAGTGCCATTCGTAGAAAGAATTTTTCTCTGAAACCGTCAATTATTTAGGATTGCTATAAAACAAACCTACATAAAAACTATAGGATGATAATAGCATAGTGTCGTCAATGAACAACATACTATAAAATAAAGTACATACTTAAGTTTATCGATATACGAACTAATCTGTGTAATAAAATATTTAGAGGCCCGACTCTACTGCGGTCTTATTCTAATAATAGCTCAAAACCTAAGTCTAGCTTGACATATTTTCGTCCACAGTCCGTGAACTATAAAGGTCTAAAGGTTGAATTTGATTTAATACTCCCTTTTATTTGCAGCAAAGAATAAGTTACGTGAGAGGACTCTAAACTAGGTACTTTATATTAATATTGTATTTTAAGACAACGTCAACTACACTCGTACAAAAGAAATGTGATTAAGGTATTCTTTTTACAGAAGTTTTTGTCCAAAATATCACCCTATTTACTTTGGGTAGATAGATTTTTTATTTATAATAATCATACATCGTCAACATAAGTTATAACATAACATTACATATTTAGCGATATGCTTTACTATTACTATTACATTATAACTAGTAAATGAAAATGTGTTTCATCATTTTTACACAATGAACACCAGTACACAGATAAATGGATATGCCTAACCTGGCCGAAGAGACCGGACATCGAACCCGGCACCTTTGGATTACCGGCCCAACGTTTCCACCGCTAAGTTAAAGTCTTTCAAAATAAACAATACAAAGATCAACACTAAGACAAATTCGAAAAGTCTCCTGTTGTAAGGGTAGTCGGGTGGTTGACACGTTGGACCGCTAATCCAGAGTTGCCGATTTCTTCTACCAGGTTACGCATTTAAATTTTTCTTTGTATCAACGGCTTAGTAAAAGTCATTTAATTTAGCTTGTGAATCGAAAAATTAGAATAGAATAGAATAGAATATATTTATTTGTCAAACATAGGTACAAAGTAGTTGTTACATTAGACAGAAGTTCTCTATGTCTTGCCACTAGGCGTACAAATTTGTGGGTTAAGTATTCGCCTCTCTCTCTAGGCCTCTGTACCACTTGCATTTTCCATTCATCTTAAAATATCACCATTTCTATCATCAAAAATACAACCTATGCAATTTTACACTGTTATTCAATTCGTTCACTAGTTGTTACGGGTAATAAAAGTATAATATTATCTCGACTCCGCACAAAAATATCTTCAGGAGCGAGTAAAAACGTGAGAATAAGTCGGCCCCCGAGCCATCTTGACTTTGTTATCATAAAATTTACAAAGAAGATAGAAGAAAGCCGAAGCCTCCACGGAGGTTGGTTAAGAATTCATCGTGTTACTTTCTCGTTACGGAGTTGTACGAGGGGCAAACCGAAATGATCGGGAATTTAAAAAACTATGTGCACTATATACATAAATTATATTTTATTGTTTTTCGAAGTATTCTCCGTTACATTCAATGCACTTTTGCATTCTTTTAAACCAGTCATTAAAACAATAATTCCAGTTTGAAGTAGGCATTGCCAAAATGGCCGATTTATAGGCTTCCACAGCGGCTTCTGGGTTCTCAAACCGCTGACCACGCAATAAATCTTTAATTCTAGGGAACGTAAAAAAATCATTTGGACTCAGGTCAGGGCTGTATGGAGGATGGGACATCAACTCAACGTTTTCGTCGTTCAAAAATTTAGTTGTTTTGTGGGCGGTGTGGGAGCTCGCATTGTCGTGGTGTAAGATGACGCGGCGTCTCGGGTTCCCTTGGCGAAGTTCGGCCAGCACCTCCGGCAAACAAACTGTGATATACCAATCAGCGGTAACGGTTCTTTGTTCTTCTAGAGGAATTGTGGCAACATGCCCCTTTTTTGAGACGAACGAAGCCACCATCTTCTTCGACACGCTTCGAGAACGCACAACTTTCGTTGGTTTGACCTCGTCATCGAAGACCCATACTGCCGACTGGTGCTTTCTTTCAGGCTCATAAGAATAAATCCAGGATTCGTCACCCGAGACCATATTATAAACGGCTTTTGACTTTCCTCCATTGTAGCATTTCAGAATAGATCGGCACCAATCAACACGAGCCGCCTTTTGCTCTTCAGACAAATTATGGGGTACCCATCGGGAAATCAATTTTCTGACACCCAATTCACCATGCAAAATAGTGTGAATTGCAGTCATTCCAATGCCTATGGTTGCCCGAATCTGCTCGTATGTCACATGTCTATCTTCTTTTAGTAGTTTTTCCACAGCCGCGATGTTTTCAGGCGAAACCGCCGTTTTCGGCCGACCTGATGAAGGTACGGTGCCAAGAGAGGCACGACCCCGTCGAAACTCAGCATACCACCGATATATTGTCGTCTGACTAGGTGCTTCAATGTCGTATATAGTAACAAGCTCATTGCGACATTCATCTGGAGATAAGCCACGACGAAAGTTATGGTAAATAATTGCACGAAAATTTTCACGCGTCAGCTCCATTTTGTTCATCGAGTTGTCAATTTAAAAATGGAATTAAAAAAATATATCGTTCTTTTTTTAAATTGTAAAAACGGCATCGTGATTGTAAGTCGCCAGTATGCATGTGACAAAAAAGGATTTAATGTAACTCAGTTTAAAGTACTCTATTCCCGATCATTTCGGTGTGCCCCTCGTAAGTGTAAGATCAAATTTTAAAGTTCATCTGCATATTAGAGACGAGTTTCAAGTATATTGGAGTTTGCGCTTTTGGTGGTTAATTTAATACTTTCGGAATAGGGTGAATGGACTGAAATCCTTGAGTTTGCGAAATACAATTTTACAACAACGCGCCCTGTTGCGTAGTATTTGAGGGCTTAATTTAAATAAATACTATCTTTTGCCGCTTTTGACGTAAGCAAGTTTTGTGGGGTAAACTACAGTGAACAATATGTATACAGTGATTAAACAAATATTAAAGGTGTTTTCCTAGATCCTAGACTCCTGATATCCTGAAAAAATGTCTTATAATGAAGGTACCTATAAAAAAAAATCGAAAGCGGCGCTAGTTTTGCGATCTCTATGCGTATAAGTAGACAACATAGATCAAACCAATGCTATAATACAAGTAGTTGCGTTATGTTGTCTTTAAATTGTTTGTTGTAAACGAAACACTGTTCCGATCCCCACAATCTGTATTTACAGTCAATGTTACCATTGCTGCCGGGGTCCCTCGGAGCTCCAGCCCCTACCCGCGCCCAGGGAATCAAGTTTTCGCACTACACGTGTATTACCTTCGCGGAAGTACCAGGGGTAAAATTCGACGTTCCTAATATATTCCAAATAAGACCATATAATATATCTCCTTTGGCGATACAGTTGAATTTTACATCGCCACAGAAGAAAAAAGTGGGGATACTTCAGACAGAGATGCAGCCCCGAATATTGTCAATATTGTGATTTAATACCATATAGGTACAAATTTTCCGCTTTGCCCTAAAGTTGACTGGTAGCGAATGCCTCATGGCATTAAGCCCGCCTTTTGTACGATAAGTTTTCTTTTGTGCAATAAAGATTAAATAAATAAATAAACATACGCTCTTTAGTGATAAGATCGCCTGTCGTTTATTGAACGTGAACTCGTGAATGTCTCAGATCGCAGACGTTTTCCATAAATATGCAATCTGGGACATTACGAACTACTGTCCGTGTTTTTCTAAAGTTTTACGTATTGCCTTGGCCAGGAAGCGACCTTTTCACCCCGCAATGACGGGCAGAACCCACCCTATACGTATACATACAGGGATCAAGCTACTAATATTGCCTTCGCAAAACATCCGCCAGAGTACCCACCATTAATCGTTTTAACTGTAAAATTGTGTGTGGAAGGCCAACGTTATTTAATCATATACCAAAGGCAGGCAAAGTGGACCAAGTATGTTGTGCCAATATAAAAAAGGCCGATCCTAGTAATAGGCACCCGTAAACTGGACATGTACCTACGAGTAGACATTTTAATTTTAATGGCAATGAAGAGTAAATAAATTGCTAAAGAAATAATGTGACCTAATAGAAATGTCATTCTGCTTAATCGTGTCTAGCTTGAAATTCGTGACTTGGAGCACCATACCATACCTTTTCACGTGTTTCTGAGCGATTTTCTCAAACCTATGCAAAGTAAGAAAAAATATACCACTCAAAAAATATATAATTTAGCGGTTTAGCCTGTTCATGAACACAGACGCCACGTTTAAAAAAAAAAATATTTCGGGGCTTAGGCCTTCAAATTTGAATGAAATTCCTTTAATAGTTTTTCGCCCGAAACGTGATACATCGAAGCCTGTTAAAACGCACGTTATGGCGACATTTCATTGCATGTTTGAGAAAATGTTGTTACTTCAACTTGATACCAGGGCGCCGGGTGCTGGGCCCCCATGAAGGGATCTAGTTACCAGTATCGCCCTCGCGAAACTTTACCCAGGGGTCGTTGCACTTCGTAATGTTATGTCTAGACTTGTGAATCGAGTTGGACTTAAACTAAAAGGTCCATTTAGGCGACAGTTTGTAATATTGCAGAGGTAAAAATTTGCTTTCTATGCTAACTGTGGTAACGGAAAATTTAAATCCCACCAAAAACATTTCATGTAAAATTGACGGCCAAGACTCACATTCTCATAACGCTTTCGCTGTAAAAAAGTTATCAGATCCCAGGAAAAGCTAAGCCCCTAAGCCCCGACTTTACTAACCCCACCACCTTGGCTTAAAAAGTATGGCATCAACTGGCTTCAAGCCCCTAAACCCGGAGTTTACTAACCCTACACCTTTGTTTCAAAAGTATGGCTTGGCCGTTTCATAGACTACCGTAAATAAGTCTAGCGGACTGTCCGGCCTATATCGTAAGGAATTAAGTTTATAAGTATATATTATCAAAGACATAAACTTAGTTTCTTGATACCATATGGGCCAGACGGTCCGTTGGACTTATTTACGGTAGTCTATGAAACGGCCAAGCCATACTTTTGAAACAAAGGTGTAGGGTTAGTAAACTCCGGGTTTAGGGGCTTGAAGCCAGTTGATGCCATACTTTTTAAACCAAGGTGGTGGGGTTAGTAAAGTCGGGGCTTAGGGGCTTAGCTTTTCCTGGGATCTGATAACTTTTTTACAGCGAAAGCGTTATGAGAATGTGCGTCTTGGCCGTCAATTTTACATGAAATGTTTTTGGTGGGATCTCATTTCTTTTTGTAAGGTGCTTTAGTTTTTTTAATTTTTTTGGGCTGTAGGGTTTCTTGAGCGTCAACTGAAGTAGACAATTGTGTATTTAAGAAATACTTAAGTTTAGCCCCATATATATATACACTTTTATCCCCTATTATGGGAAACCCATACAAACTTCCATCCCCTTATTTAAAGGGTGGGGGGTGATTTTTTAAAAGTCCTACAATATGTATTTGATTTATTACAATGAGTCCCTATAGGTTTCAATTTTCAGACCTCTAGTATCAAAATTTGCAGAAGTTTCATACAAACTTCCATCCCCTAGTTTAAGGGGTTGGGGGGTAAAAGTTCCAAGTTTTAGAATTATTTTGTTGTGTGTGTACTAATACTAGCTTACATACCAAATTTCAGCTTTCTAGGTCATCGGGAAGTACCCCAGAGGTTTTGATACGTCAGTGAGTGAGTGGCAAAATCGGCGTATTTTAGGTACCTATAAAACCTAAAGTATAAAAGCTAGATCAATTAAATTTAGTACATTTCATATGTTCCCTAACTGCATCTTAACCTGTGAATTTGGGCGCTCTGGACGGGACTGCGACGAAACTATGAGGGTTTGAAAATGAGACGAAACGGTTCGAGAAAAGGTAGGTAGTGCCACCTTCTTTTTTGTTCGTCTTGGCGGGGGCACTACCGTGCCCCCAGATATTTAAAATACGAAGTCGAAGTGTAGATATGGAAGTAGTAATAATTGTGTATAAGAAATACTTACGTTTAGCCCGATATATACTACTTTTATCGCCCATTATGGAAAACCCATAAAAACTTTCATCCCCTTATTTAAAGGGTGGGGGGTGATTTTTTTTAAATCCTAGAATATGTATTTTATTTATTTATAAATAATAAAGGAGTCCCTATATCAATTTTCAGACCTCTAGTATCAAAATTTGCAGAAGTCTCATACAAACTTCCATCCCCTAGTTTAAGGGGTTGGGGGGTAAAAGTTCCAAGTTTCAGAATTATTCTATTGTTTGTGTACTAAACCTAGCTTACATACCAAATTTCAGCTTTCTAGGTCATCGGGAAGTACCCCAGAGGTTTTGATACGTCAGTGTATAAGTGAGTGGCAAAATCGGCGGATTTTAGGTACCAATAAAACCTAAAGTATAAAAGCTAGATCAATGAAATTTAGTACATTTCATATGTTCCCTAACTGCATCTTAACCTGTGAATTTGGGCGCTCTGGACGGGACTGCGACGAAACTATGAGGGTTTGAAAATGAGACGAAACGGTTCGAGAAAAGGTAGGTAGTGCCACCTTCTTTTTTGTTCGTCTTGGCGGGGGCACTACCGTGCCCCCAGATATTTAAAATACGAAGTCGAAGTGTAGATATGGAAGTAGTAATAATTGTGTATAAGAAATACTTACGTTTAGCCCGATATATACTACTTTTATCGCCCATTATGGAAAACCCATAAAAACTTTCATCCCCTTATTTAAAGGATGGGGGGTGATTTTTTTTAAATCCTAGAATATGTATTTTATTTATTTATAAATAATAAAGGAGTCCCTATATCAATTTTCAGACCTCTAGTATCAAAATTTGCAGAAGTCTCATACAAACTTCCATCCCCTAGTTTAAGGGGTTGGGGGGTAAAAGTTCCAAGTTTCAGAATTATTCTATTGTTTGTGTACTAAACCTAGCTTACGTACCAAATTTCAGCTTTCTAGGTCATCGGGAAGTACCCCAGAGGTTTTGATACGTCAGTGTATAAGTGAGTGGCAAAATCGGCGGATTTTAGGTACCAATAAAACCTAAAGTATAAAAGCTAGATCAATGAAATTTAGTACATTTCATATGTTCCCTAACTGCATCTTAACCTGTGAATTTGGGCGCTCTGGACGGGACTGCGACGAAACTATGAGGGTTTGAAAATGAGACGAAACGGTTCGAGAAAAGGTAGGTAGTGCCCCGCCTCTTTTTTTTTCGTCTTGGCGGGGGCACTACCGTGCCCCCAGATGTATCACGAGCACCTGGTGGCATTTAATGTGTACTAATGTTATTAGTAAGGTTTTATCGTCAACAAGGAACCCTTATAGTTTCACCATGTCCGTTCGTCTGTCCGTCGTCGGTCCGTCTATCCGCAGCTTAGTTCAGTGACTCTTCGTACTAGTTGTCTGACATATCACATACGTAGACAAATACGGTACCAGTCAACCATAGGACTAAACAGAAACATTTGTGTGGTGCAGGGTCTTTTACGTAATCTGTTACATGAAACAATTAAATAACACATAATAAGTAATATACCTCATATGCAAATATATATATTTATATAACATAAACGTAGATAAATATGACATACAATACAATATACTTACTTATATAATAAATGTACCTTGTGTAAATCATTATGCTGACAGTTCGTCACATAGCTTATCGGAGAAATGCTTGCGCAACATGTGCTAGAAGGTTAGCTTGCTTTGCGCTTGCCTGATGGGAAGCGGAAGATCATTCCAAAGCCAAACTGCTTCAGCTGTGAATGAGTGCGTCATGAAACTAGTGCGGTGAAGGGGGACATTGAGTTTGAGATTCCGTGAGGTGCGAAGATTACCGCCATGGTCGGGCAATTACAAAAGAAAATTGTTGTTGGAGTTATTGAGACAAAAACTGACGTTGTCGATATTTTATTCCAGTAAAATTCACACGTTCGTTTTTTCAATGATGAGACGCATTCGTGATATAGACAAAGCTGAGAAAAAACCTCATGGTTTCAATCAAAGGTCGGCGATACTCGTGGGAATCCTCAGGGAGTTGGAAGCGTCTATAGCGTATATAGCGACTTTCCCTTGTTTGCTACGTCTGTAATATACAAAATAAACCAATGAAATCGACAGCTGCACGTAGGTCTCGTGCATTAGATAGAAAAAAGACCTTAACAACCTTACTACTCGTACATATTACTTCTATGCTTATTGATGTAATTGTGATCAAAAGTCAATGATTACAAACGTGTTTTTACAAAGTTCGCCAAAAGAAAACCATTTCCCTTTAGAATACTCAACATGTTCTAAAATAACTATTTATTTCTTTATTGTTCAGTTTTCGTTGGCCGCCCGCCAAAGCGTCGTGGATCTGGGTTGCCGCTGCACTCAATAGCTCTTCGGTTACACAATGCATTATGCTCTGTATTATACTGTACGTACGTATGGAATACATGATATCCTTATGTATGATAATGCCACCATTATGTAGCTAATAGACATAATATCTATGAACCTTATTGACAGTGGAGCGAATTTGGGATAAAAATGCTACGAAACCTACATACACACATACATTATAATCACGCCTTTTCCCCAGCGGGGTAGACACAGACCACCTCTTCCAACTGCTACGGTCCTGACATACATCTTTCAATTCATCAACATTCATTAATCTCCTCATGCATGCTCGTCGGTTCAGACTTGCCCTTTTTTCATAACGTCTCCAATCTGATCAAGAAACGTTCGTCTAGGCCTTCCTTTTCCAACATTTCCATTCACAGTTGCCTTACCTGCATATAACAACAAAATTTGGAGATCCTGTCACTTATTTTAATCAAATCTGAATATCTTGGAAACGATTGCAGGGATTTTTACCAAACAAAGCTAAAAACCATCTCAATAGACAAGGCTTTTGATGAAAAATAAAACTGCTTTCGAATCGAATCATCCGTTCGCGAGCTACGATGCCACAGACAGACACACAGGTACACAGACCACCTGTTTACTATGTTTATGAATGAATGAATGAAATGAATGAAATGTTCTTTATTGCACGATTATGGAAAATTCACATTGGTGAAGATGTTACAATTTTAGTAGAGTCGCATAATCTACCCATTAGAGCATGCAATAGTGGGTTGAAATTGTAAATTAAATATTACACATATCATTTTAATTCTGACCAATATAGACAATGGCTTAAATAATTATAATAATACGTTGTGGCAGCACATTAACAATATATGGATTTGATTATTAAACTTATCATGCATTTTATTCAGCTTAATGTTTAAGTCATAACTATTGTACAAAAATAATAATTAAGTATATATTTTCAATGTCAAAAGTGATTTTATCTACTAAAATAATGATTAACTAACAGCATTATTAAATTTCAGGTCACATTCAAAATATTCATTTAAATTATAAAAACAATTCTGGGCTAGAATTTTTTTTAATGTTGTTTTAAATTTGATTCCCGTCATCATTTTAATTTCATTAGGCAGGTGATTATAGATCTTAATACTATTAAAATACATTCCCCTGCGTACCATAACTAACTTTGAACTTGGTACCTGTAGGTTCAACAGGATACTTATTTCTTACTGGTCTTGTGGCTTCTTTTAAATGAAATTCTGACGGATTATTTTTTATGAAAAGGCAGCATTGTATAGACGCAGGTCAGTGTTAGAATTCCTTGGCTTTTAAATACACCTCTGCAAGACTCATCGTCCTTTAGTCTAAAGATAGTCCGTAGACACCTCTTTTGTAAAATGAAAGTTGATGGAGCATTTACGGAGTTTCCCCAATATATTATTCCGTAGTTTAATGCCGAGTAGATGTAACCGAAATAAGCTAACATTGCCGTCTTTGTATCTGCTATACTAACAAGCATCTGCAACCCATAACAAAAACCTCTTATTTTGCTGTTTAGCATTTCTATGTGGTGCTTCCAGTTAAGATGTGCATCAATAACTACCCCTAAAAACTTCTACGCAGTCACCTCTTCAATCTCAGTGCCATTGTAGTTTATATTTAACTCGAGTGATTTAGCCTGATGCGGTCTGAATTGCATGTATTTAGTTTTTGTCAGATTTATACTGAGGTTTAGTGTAGCTAGCCACTGCACAATGTTCTCTAGCGTATTGTTAACATTCAATTGGTATTCTGACTTACTTAGCCCCTTACCCAGGATGAGCACAGATGCATCATCTGCATAAAGAGCACTAAGGTGTGGATTAATTTTCGCGAACTCATTTATGTATATAAGAAAAAACAGTGGTCCTAGGATGCTGCCCTGTGGTACTCCTATCTTGTTCTCTTCAAACAGCGAAAGCTTTGATTTGTAACACTTATCTCGTTCATCGAAATATCTTATTTCAGTAGCTTGAGCACGATTTAGCAAATACGATTTCATGAGGTTGTGTGCTACTCCTCTTATGCCTACGTGTTCGAGTATATCTAACAATATTGTATAGTTAACACAGTCAAATGCCTTAGACATGTCCAGTAGAAGTACAATTGCGGAGGACTTTTGGTCTATGGCATTTTCAACACCTCTCATTATTTTTAATAATGTATGCGAAGTTGAAAGGACCTTTCGAAACCCGCATTGTGCATCATCCAGTATACTGTTTTTATTTAGAAAAGACATGAGTTTTAAGTACATGATT
Source organism: Apotomis capreana (assembly GCA_947623375.1). Classification (NCBI taxonomy): domain Eukaryota; kingdom Metazoa; phylum Arthropoda; class Insecta; order Lepidoptera; family Tortricidae; genus Apotomis; species Apotomis capreana. The sequence goes on from OX392499.1 coordinate 1,324,715, forward strand.
TTCTCAAAAACTTTTGAGAAATTTGGGAGTAAAGCAATCGGTCGGTAATTTTTTGATTCTGTCACGTCTCCTTGCTTATGAACTGGGATTATTATAGCTTTTTTTAAACTATCTGGAAATGTACCGGTGTCCAGAGATAGATTAATAACGTGCGTTAATGGTTTTAATATGTATGGAGCACTTCTCTTTATTATTTGAATTGTGATTTGATCATGTCCTGTACTATGTTTGTTTTTTAAGGTATTTATTATTCTTAATACTTCGTTCTCCGTTACTGGTGATACATACATCGATGATGTTACCCTTTTTGTCGTATGCCGGTAGTTTTTGGTATCGAATTGGTTATTAAAATTTATGTGTACGTACATATTGTTAAATACAGTCGCAATTTTATATGGATCATTGATTAAGGTATTATCATATTTGATCTTTTCAATATTTTTCACCTTATTCTGGCTGCTGGTTATATTGTTGATGAGCGTCCATGTTGCCTTACATTTATTATGACTTTTCTGTATATATTTCATGTTACTATTTCTTTTTGATCTATTGATAACTTTCTTTAAGATGGTCCGATACGTTTTATAATACTTTTTTAGTTTAGGATCCCAGTTTTCTCTTTGTAATCTCAAATATGTTTGCCTTTTACGTTTACACGAAATCGATATTCCCTTTGTTTTCCAAGAATATGGCGATCTTGAGTTAATTCTCTTTTTTACGGAAGGGAAACATAGTTCGTAGTAAAGACTAAATTCACTTATAAAATTATTGTATGCTATGTTCGCATCTGATGAATTAAACACATTTTCAAAATGTAAAACTGACATACATCTTACAAATTTTTCTATATTGTCCTCGGAGTAGTCTCTTGATAATTTAAATCTTGCTTTATTGGAATAAGGTTTATATTTACAATGTATTTTTAATTTCTGAGCTGTGTGATCCGAAAGGCCATTACTGATTATTTCGGTTTGACAATTATTTATATTGGTGATGAAATTATCAATACAAGTTTTAGTACTTAAAGTTATTCGTGTGGGATCGGTTATTTCAAACTTAAGTTTATAAATTTCTAATAAATTCTGAAATTGTTTCCTTTTCGCGGAAACCTTTAATAGGTCCACATTAAAGTCGCCTGCAACTATGATTTTTTTAACAGATTTCTTATCATTACTAAATAGTTTTCTAAGAACAAAGTCCATTTTTTGTATGAAGATAGGAAAGTGGCTACAGGGAGTTCTATAAACACATATAATTATATATTTTAAATCTGGTATAGAGATTCCGCACGCTTCAAAGTGTTTTTTTACTGACAAATCATTTATCCAGTTTAGTTGGTTGTATTTTAAGTTATTTTTCGCATAAATTATAGAACCTCCTCTCTCCTGAGATTTTCTTGAAAAGTGTGTTGCCATTACGTACCCATTAATTTTAGCTAATTCTGCATTGTTGTCCTTTAGGAAATATTCTGTGAAGCATATAATATCAGGCTTTGTTTTGCTCTCCTTAAGCATTATTTCTAATTCACATATTTTATTAGTTATCTTTAATATATTCTGATGCATAACACAGAAAATATTTAGATCATCACAATGGTCTGATGTTTTATTTCTATTGGACAGTTTTGACACGTTATGAACGATAAAGATCAATCTCGGTAGATTCAGCCTTTTTTTCATGACTCTGAATTTTATGGGAGTTTTCGCAATTCAGCAGTGAGATCATAGCCTGTGGGTCTGAGCGTTTCCTAAAATAGAAAGGAATCGTGCCCTTTCGTGGAGGTTCAGATTTTAACATAACCGATGCTTTTGTGTCAACCATGGACCTTACGTCTTTATTTTTTAATTCTAAAAACTGAGCCTTATATTCAAGGTAGTCGATACTCGAATTTATCATTGAGCAAATGTCTTTTAGATAAGCATGTTTTGTATAATACCGGTGATTTATTTTCAAGTATTTACAATGGGGGAAATTGCTAGCTATGAGCTCAATATTTCCATTCAGCTTTTTTTCATTTAGGTACGGATTATACATGACTGGTAATACATAAATGTTACTAACATGTCCTAATCTACTTAAAGCTATGCTTAGATTTATAGTCAGACGAAGTGGGTTCTGGTCGTGGCTCCCCATGCATATGACTACCGTGTCGTCCTTTGAAGCAGAATCGAAGATATCGTCACTATTTTCCAGCATCTCGGTAGAGGTAGCGTTTGATTTGATAAGGCCATATGGTATGTAGATGTCGTTCCAATTGCTTTTTCTGGAGTTACGTAGTGCCACCGAGAGGCCAGAGATTTGCTCGTCTCCAAGAATTAGTATCTGGCGCTTTTTTTTTTCGTGGCTGCTACTAGTGGCGCCACCTACATCTAGTTCAGATACTTTCGTTTTGCTCTTTGTTTCAATTTTATTTGGTGTCGTAGATTTCCTCGTAGACTTCTGCTCCATATCAATTCTTTCCAGTAGTTGCACACGTGAGCGACGCCTTGGATTTCTTTTTTTAGAGATGCTTTTGCGATGTGGTAGCATTGGCGTCGAATGATTTAGATGCGCATTGCTTAGTAGGTTTGTGTCGTCTATGCCAATAGTTTTACAAAATTTAATTTTTGATTCGCATTCTTGCAACTTTTTTTTGAGCTCAATTATTTCTAGGGCTAGTTTTTCTATTTCCGCGTGTGCGATGGTGAGTTCTGTTTGCATGTGACTAATCAGTTCATTTAATGAGCTGATCTGACTGTCTCTATCTGTCATATCAGGCAGACTTAATAATGTTTTGGTAGACAGCTCTGAATCACTGACGTCACTGTTGGACGATCCTGATAGGGAATATTGCCTTTGTAGCACCTTTCGCGTTGTGACATTTTTTCCGCTTATGTTCATTTTTTTTTTCTTTTATCACTTCAGTAACTTGTATGAAGGAAAGAAAAAATTAAATAAAAATGATAATAATAAAAAATAATAATTGAAAAAAGTTGGCCACCGTCAGATTTGAACCCGGACTTCGGGAGGGTGACACATATGTTAATCAGCGCTCTGCCGTATTGAGCCACCGAAGCTATAGTGAAGTCGTCCAATATTACAGTACATATCAACGTATTGTCATGTTAACTTGAGTTCACTAAGTCAATGACCGTATTGCCGATACTGTCCGAACTTAACCGAAGTTAGCACGATCACTTGGTTCTTTGTTTATTTAAAAGTATTACACTCGTTCAACGTCCAATTTTTATTTCGTTTTCATTGTTTTAACACTTGCTTTTGCACCTTTTGAACGTTTTTTTACACACAAATAAAGTAATGTTTCTCGTCGTTATTTTAAGTCTATTTTAATACGGAAACTGCACTTTTTCCACTAAGTTCAATTTTTTTTCCGCGGACACAACTGATATGCGTTTGCCGTGCGCTAGCGTCGTCGACCGTTTAAGTAAATAAATGACTGATTCTGATTCTTTTGCTCTAATATCCCTATTTTTATCTAAATATCTTGGAAACGACTGGTTTTAATTTCCACCAAACATAGCTAAGAACCACCCTTGACGGACAAGTCTTTCGATTCAAAAAACACTCTCAAATTGGTCCATCCATTTAGGAGCTAGGTATGATGCCACAGACAGACACACAGATACACAAATACACGGATGTAAAACTCTTTTTAGACGAGGGTTAAAAGTTAGATGAGAACAAAAATCAAACAAATTTTCAAATTTTGTCTCATATTGATCATTACAACTTTTAACAACAGTTTCAAACTGTATCTGTACCATAGATTTCTGACTGGGGACGTAAATTGAAAATGAAATCCATTTCCGGTACGGACAGAAGTTTAAATTGCTAGTCACAAGTTGACTATTCAATCAAAACTATTGTAATAACGTTGTTTTGACTCCGATTGGAAATTGTGGTACAGACAATATGCGAATATAAATAACGGTATAAAAAATACGTGTGAAATAATTTCAAGTTTAATATTTTTAGGGTTCCGTACCCAAAGGGTAAAAACGGGACCCTATTACTGTGACTTCGCTGTCCGTCCGTCCGCCCGTCTGTCACCAGGCTGTATCTCAAGAACGGTGATAGCTAGACAGTTGAAATTTTCACAGATGATGTATTTCTATTGCCGGTTTTCTTTCGTAAGTATTACGTATTAACACAAAAAAAAAACCTTTTCTTTTGAACATTAAACCATAACACGGCACGCCGATGGGAGCCAAAACCTAAGGAACCACTGCTACGTAACGAATTGAAGTTGGATAATTTAATTTACAAGTAAATGAATTTTGATTACTTTAGGAAGACTTGATAAAACTTCTCCCAACGCTCTGGCAAAAAAGTATTCCGAAACTTTTTATTTCATTGAACAATACTTATTGTTTTCACCGTTAAATTGTAATCGTTTTATTTTCATGATAATCATTTTGCAATCTGGTGAAACTTGGTTGGTCATTTATTCATATTAATGTTTACGAATTTCACTTAGCCGTACATTCACTTTGCATTTTAATTTATCTCAATCTTCGCAATTTTTGTAAAATATCGTGTCAACTGTAAAGTTCTCGGTGTTAGGTAGGTGTATTGTAAATTAATAACCTAAATTAAACATTTAAAACAACCCCAACACAAGTAGCTGGGGGCCTATGATGGTTGCTTTTATCACTAAATAAGTGACAAAGCATCCGTCACATTTTGAAAAGATGCGAGTGTGAGTGACAGATGCTTTGTCACTTATTATCACTTTAACCCGTGCAACCATCACAGGCCCCCTGGTCAACATGAGACCCTCATTCAATAAGTGATATAGAAAATGCTACTAAAACTGAACATAACTACAAAAAGTGGAATTCTTAGCTTGAATATTGGCTGAGAAGATTTTGGAAAATAATGGTCCTATTTCCACCGAACTAAGCTTAGAACCATCTCGACGGACAAGTCTTTCGATTAAAAAACCACACTCAAATTAGTCCATCCGTTGGGAAACTACGATGCCTTAGACAAACACGCAGATTCAAGGATACACAAGTTCACAGATACACGAACGTTAAACTTATAATACCCCTCTTTTATCGTCGCGGGTTATAAATAGCTAAGTTAACTTCGAAATGATGAGATACGCAAGAGAACCAAGGTTGTAGATATAGCTCAGACAGTCGCCAAACTTAAGTGGCAGTGGGCGGGGCACATTGCTCGTAGAATCGATGGCCGTTGGGGCAGAAAGGTTCTTGAGTGGCGACCGCGGACCGGAAGACGCAGCGTGGGCCTCCAACAAGGTGGACCGACGGCCTAGTTAAGATCGCGGGTAGAAATTGGATGAGGGAGCCCAAGATAGATCGTCGTGGAGAACTTTGGGGGAGGCCTTTGTCCAGCAGTGGACGTCTATCGGCTGATGATAATGAAGTTGACTTAAAGGGTATCGTCCCAAAAGCAAAAAGAAAACAGTGGTGTAAACCCAGTCAGTAATTTTTTTCAATGTCAGTATCAATTAATTTGTAATAGGACCTTTCAGCTGCGAAGCAAAGCTGTTGCAAAATATAAATGAGTAAATAACCCTGTTAACGTTTAATATTTTTGACCCAAACTCATGACAGCATTAAATCAAGGGATGTTCCAACAACCTCAATTCTGGCAGCCATCCGTACTAAAAACCCCATTTTATTTAATACACATTCGGAACGACCAGGGCGTGCGTAATAAAAATATAGACAGGCCATAAAGTAGTTAAATGGAGTGATGAATACATAACTCTCCGGACCGCTGGAATCGGGTAGAGACGCCGCCGCCAATTTTACGACTAGTTAATAGCTGGAATGTAATGGTACAGATGTAATGTTTCCGGAATTTACTTCTTTCTAAGTTATTATTTATTAATCATATTATGTTCTTAAATGGGATCCGCTTCTTTTAAAGATAACGTTTCGTCGGATTTTATTCTAAAACAATTCTTCTTCTATGTAGTCATATTTTTTTCAGAAATCTTGAAAACGTCATCTTATCGGTTTGTTTTAAGATTTCGATGACATGATACCTACGTCTATGAAAATCATACTATAAAATGTTTGTCTATATAATATGAAGAATTCCTCACAACTGGACAAGTTAGTTCAATGGTCGTGAAGTACATTTGGATTAGTTATGCAGACCCAAATCTTCTTCTTTCAAATTATTTTTCCATCCTAGAGTCTAAATGGGGCGCTTTCAACCCGCTATATGGATATACATTGACCAACTTTCAGAATATGAGAAATGAGAAATATGTTTTACATTCTTACATAATATGATTTAGTTACGTTTGCGTTTTGCACAATTTTACAGCAATGCGACAGCATCGTCACAATCAAAGTTACCTACTTTATGTTTGAGTATCATATTAACCGTGCGAGGATCGAACTACCCGCACTTAGTTTAATTATTGGATTGTACACTAGAGATGTTGAATTTTCAACACTTTGTTATTCTCAAATAGACTGAATTCGCGATACCATGTAATTGCCTAAATGAGTGACACCAAAAATCTAAAATGAAGTAAACGAAAAAGCACACAAGAGTGTTTAAAATCACACCCAACTTTTTACACCAACCAAATACTTGAGGTTAAAACTTATCAATACTTCCATCGAAAACCGGTTATCGGTAATTAATTCAAACAGAACTATATTTCGCACCGGTTGAAACCGGATCATATTTCAATATTCCGTCGCCGAAATGCAGCGCGATCGAAACGACCATTCAATATCTAATTACGCTTTTGACTTTATAAATAAAGCTGGCTGTCGACGAACGAGCTCAGCCGTGAAAAACGGTCGGTTAAATTGACTATTTTGTCCGTACCGTACCGAATCATTCACACGAGTTAATGCTGCGCAGAAAAACCGGTAATTTTGTCAACTTGATTGCCAATACTGCCAATCGGGTGTTTCAAAGGGTCTTCATTTATTTTATCAACGCAGTCACCCGTGACTGGGAAAGGATTGCCCAATAAAAAGGGACAGCGGTTTACATTTTTTCGGCGTGTGTGGACGTCACGCGTTTTTTCGATGGAACTCTTTGTTTTACCTACCTACTTACCTACCTACCAACCTGCCTACCTACCTACCGACCGACCTTCCTACCTACATATCCACTTACCTACCCACCTACATACCTACCTACCTACCTGCCTGCCTTCCTATAAGCGGTAAATGATGGTCACGGTCACATTTATCAAGCAATAAATGGATCAATAATTTATTGACAAGTGTGAGAGCGACGGATGCTTTATCGTTTAGATATTTATGAAGTTCGATAAACACAACCAACTATTTTGGTCCAGTATCCATCAATTTTACAAACTATTTTAACTGAAAATATAATCTTTTAAATATCTTCTTTTTAACAATACGAACGAATTCGAACACAAAATGTGACACAGGTTTTAAGAATTTACCACATCAAAGCCTTGTATGATCTCTGTAACATATTTACGCTTACGTACACAGGCGCAGTAAATCATGTTTCTTACTGCCACCAAATTAATACACTTTTATAAGGTTTGTAACACTGATTTTGTCCTTATTTCAATGGTTTCGAATTTATAATTTTCTAACGCCTTAATAGTCGTTTATTTAGGTTGGTACTCGATGACACACAGTCAAACTTGCCGGAACGTTTCTGTTCTTTGCTAATTTAATTTCAATCACCTTTTAATGGTTGATTTTTTTTCTTCCTTGTGATTTTTGGAGTTTACTCCTTAAGAATCGATTTTCATATATAAGCCCGGGGTATGAAAATTATGGGGTATAAAATCGAACGTATCTGCCGTGCTAATTTAAAAAGTCGTATCTCAGTATACGATCGGGGTAAAAATACGACTTCTTAATTTAGTAGGTTATGCGTTACGTTAAGCGTTATAGACTAAGATCCCTATATAAAATGACCTTCACCGAGATGTTTATTTCATGAAATGTATTTTAAATGTACTTAGCAACGGGAAAACATGGCTCCCGTTAGAGAAAATTAATATTAATTGTTCTCTGCCATTTATTTATTTTAAATTACCACAAGAGGCTTAACAAATAACATAGACAAGAAACATATTCATAATTTCTCCGCGGAGACTGCGGCGGCGGCCGGCGGCCTACACGGCGCGTTGCTGCGCAAGTGCGCATCGGGCAGCTTGACTGACAGTTGTCAATCTACAACAGCTGAGAAATGTGTTTTTGTTTTCAAGTTTTTGCTAATATTTTGCGTGAATCTCTATCATGTTACGAGTGTGATTGCTATCAGTGCATGAGTACTATCTAGTTATATGTGCAATTATAAACCACCGCTTCCCCCAGGAACTTTATGGGGCAATTTGTATGCCGAAACTTGGAGCGGTTTTTTTAAATACTTTATTTGTTATCGTAGCCGTAAGTTTTTATCTATTGCGTTTTTTAATAGTTTACTTGATGAATCCTAATAGCACGGGCTCCTCTCAGAATGTCGCTTCCAGGTCTGTGTCGCTGTCGCTGGAGAATTCCGTACAGTGCCCACATTGCTCCCAGATTCGTTTCTTTAAAGGTCAGAAAGGACTTAATATACACATCAGTAGAACCCATGGCATTCGTGCTGGCGCAATTACGTCGCCACCAGGCAAACAATTCACAACCAAGTCAGATCAGGCCTTTTTCTGAAAAAATCAGTGAGCTTAAACATTCAATGCCAGTGGTCAAACGAATTCCTCGCAGCGCTCGAATTCAGGTTGCACAAAAAGTGTGCCTACCTTTTCGTTCTTGTTTGCAGCGCCCAACAGGGTACATAATGTGATACTTAAACTATTTACTTTCACCTGTATTATCATTATGTGCAATAAACGTATTGAGTATTGAGTATATATTTTAAAAACGTTCTTAAGGCCAGGCGCGCACCAAGATTTTAGTCGCACGATAATTTTGTCGCATAAATGCAAGATATGGGTTTATATGAGAGTGCGCGCACCACAAAAAAGTGGTGCGCGCCTGGCCTGAAGAGTAAACTCCAGTCGTGCGTCGGAGCTGACACACACACACTTTTTTATTTCATCTTTGTGTAGGTAATAATAATGATTTTCTGAATTATGAGCAGGTTTGGCGTATATAATTATGAACCTACGTATTTTTCCGTTTGCTAAGATGTTATAACATATTTGTGCCGTCCACTGCAGTAACAAGATTAATCTGCAAGTAGTCTAGAAAGAATCTGTTTTTATGACTACTGATGTACATGTGACTCATCTGCAAATTAACCTTAAGCGTACCGTTACTGCAAGTACGAATTCTCTCTAAAAGTGAAGCCAGACGAGCGTAATTAGAGTCGCGTAATTTCGGTCGCGCCATACTTAGTGTGACGTGATCACGTGACATGATGTATGGCGCGACCGAAATTACGCTCACCTGGCTTCACCCTAAGCGAGCTGGTGACGTTCAGATTGCGCCTAAAGCCCATATATGCAAAGATCAACCATGTACAGCACCCGAGCCACGACCACTCTGACAATATGTAAGTATTTCTTCCTTTTCTTTCTAGAAAAGACAGAAACGAAAGAAAAGAAATAAATATGTACACTTATATATTTATTCGTTACGTGACCATAAAACATAATAACATAAAAGGTGGGACAAAAATAATAAAATATAAAACAATAGGCAACTAAGTGTACTATTATATGGCTGTGCTATGAAAACAAGAACAAAAACCCATATCGTCGCAATGAAACAAGTTGCACCCCTCATCGTAACTTGGGCCCCAATTCAAGCCGAGATATTCCTAGTAATACACAGTTTCTGGAAATTAAACTAAAAGCAAGCTTAATTACTTACCGGAAATTACTGGGAAAAAAGGTTTTTAATCTCATTAACATTTCTTGTCAACAGTATAAATTTTAACGTCATAAAACGCGGAGAACTTATAAAAACCCTTATTTGCATAAACCCCTAGGCTAATACAAGACTTTGCATAATATTAAAAGGAAGCACGCTACGTGCAATTTGAGGACGGCTCGGAGCAGGAACTATTTCTGAACTCTTTGCTTTGTCGAGGTAAGCGACGTTCAGGGCGCCAACGTCACGTCCTTTGGTGTAATTTGGCTGTTTAAAATATTTAATTTTACGGTTAAATTTAGCTGGAAAAGGTTTAGACGTTGAGAGGTGAAATGTTACCTAACGGGTCGAAATTGGTTCACAGGGTTCTATATCTAAAAGGATGTATGTTGATTTTTGAGGTAAAATTATCCCAAAATTTAGCGCTTTTTAGTCTCTTCTGTGTCGTTACACTCTTGGCACTGGTCGTGGCTGTCATTGTTTGTGTTGCAAGAATAACCACACGGTGCCATTCTTCTCTCACAGCAGCCGCGCGTCTGGTGTTCTCGTGCCGAGGGCAATTTGTGGCGGATTTGATTTAGTTACCTGCTAACCCACCGCCAAACAGCAATGTTCGCATTGTTGTGTTCCGGTGTGGGGGTAAGATAGCCGGTGAAATTACTAGCATAGAGGCATTCTATCTTCGTCCTCCGGGTAGGCAAACACTTGTGTCTCCTCTGGTGTTGCAGGTGTTTATGGGCGACGGTAATCGCTTTCCATCAGGCGATACATTTGCTCGTTTGCCCCCTATGGCTTAAAAAAAAAAGTTAGGCCACCTCATGGGAGGCCTACCGTGTGGTCTAGTACCGTCTACTTTGCCCTGAACCATCAAGCGCGCAATGGAAAAAGCTCCATGTCTTGACACGTGTCCGAAAGGTGAGGATTCGGGAGTTCACTATTGAGACGCTGTTCTATGCTCAGCTTTTGAAGAATGGTCTGGTTCTGCATATGAAAACACGAGAAATACCAAGGATTTGACAAGTACTGCTAGTAACAACCCAATACATCAACTCACAATATCGTCAGGAATTAAACCAGTAGTGTTCCTAAGCGTCAGCTGGTACACAAATGAATAATAAACAGTTATTTGTTGCCTTTTGCTGCTTTTGCGAAGATCAAAAAGAGAGAACCCTCTGTAGTGAATACATCACAAAATAAAAACATTTACCTCAACCATACATATAGGTAGTACCAAATATTATTTAAGCTCTCTGCTCTCCGTATCATCGACTACTCAATGGTCTAGTTTCCCAATCTCGCCCAAAATTAAGCAAGACTCAAACGATTACCAATTGCGAGAAATTTGGAGAATCGGCTTTGACGCCGAGCCATTTTGAAACTGAACACGAACGGCTGATAAAATCAGGTTTAATGAAATAAGTAGAGAATTTTGGTGTAAGGCTGGCTTAATTTATAACCACCACAGACAGCTAAGATTCGTAGCGAGGGATGTTTGTAAAGAACCAATATAATCACTAGGACACAGGAACACGGTACAGTCCCCAGGAGGCTAGTGCACTCAACGATCGCCGCAACTCTTATCCCACCAAATACTACCAAATATTTGGTCGTAGCAAGATGCACACTTTTTTTAGCAATAACTATGTAATATTTCCTTAGGTTTTCGCGACTGTCACACATTTAAAGCTCAACAACCATAGACAACCTCAACCTTTGACAAAGGTAACTGGAAAGTTGCTGAAGCGTCATAGGCTCAGATAATTAATATACGTGATATAATTCGATTTAATTGTTTCATTGTAATAGTTATGTACCTAATTCTTAGTGAATTCACTTTCTTCTCACTACTTTGAGAAATACCTACTTCTCGTTGAACTGAAACGACACACTCAAATTATTAAATTCGTAGAATTTCGAAATTCTGATTCGACTCTTTGACGGTGGTTCTGAAACTGAAAACAAACCGGTTTTAGGCGGTTATGTAAACAGAGGCCGATATAATCGGATTCCAACGAAATAGTATTTGTACCTATTATTAATATAATTTTTGGTTTAAACCTCCTATTTAATCTTCTTTTTGATTATAATCCTTACAGACAGACATTGAGTAGAAATGAAAGTGTTTTGCTTTGTATCCTCCTTCAGCGTAGCAGTGTAGCAAATGCAGTGCTGTCACATAATTGATTTTTTCGGTAATTATAATCTCGCTTTTTAATAACTGTAATGAGCTTTTTAGGACTAAGTGTCTGTGAGCTAAGCTACAGTCCGACCAAAAAGAGTAGAAATTAAAAAGTGGCAATACTGTTGTGTCCTCCCTTTCTAATCAATATAAGAAAACGGGGACGACGCTACACTATTGGCACTTTTTAATTTCTACTCTTTTTGGTCGGACTGTACAAATGGACAAAGTCGGAGATATTATAAGACTTTCTTTAGTTTGACTACGGTACTCCAAAAAAAAAGAGTGCAAAAGAAACATTTATTTATTGCCGTTACCAATATGTACCAAAAAATGGTATAAAAGTAATAATAGTAAACATAGCTCTTAAGCTATAAGTAGGTACTTAACCAATAAATAACAGTAAGTTTAATGAGAAACCATATTCACGTTCTGAACGGTAGCATAGGTAAACTTAATAATATATCTTTATCATACAATTTTCGGCGCCATCTCATAAGACTGTAGCGCCACTTTCAGCCAAAATAGAAATCACTGTATTACCATATACACGTATACTAACCGCAAGAAGAGGGTGACTTGTTTAATTTGCGAATGAAATTGCGTCGCTATTTGATACCAAAATGAAGCAGCATTATCTCAAGTGGCGCCACAACAATCGTAAATTGAGAAGAGCTCCTTTTTTCTCCCACGGAAATATCATAACAGCCGAACCAAAGAAAATAAAAATACTTATCACTATAAACATACTTATCATAATAACGAGACTGAGACGTAGACATTCTCGTAATAAGTCATACCTGCGTTAGGATATCCTGTTCTTAAATAACCATAAATTACATAATAAATAAATGTTTTCTAACTAAAACATGAAGTATAAAATGCAGTTGCTACACACATCGTGTATTTTTCACCGACTGAATGTATTGAGATTCCCAAGTTGATTAGAATCGGGATAGATGGCATGGCGAACGCCAACTGAACCTACTAAGATTGAACCGTAAAACAATGGATTCATATTTATAATGACGGTAACGTCACTAGATGGCGTCACTCGCCACAACACATGTTCAACACATCAAACTAATATTGACATCAAATTGCGGAGGGGATCCGCAGTAACCAGCTTAGTTCACGACGAAGTGGGCAAAGGAGCGTCCTTGAGTGGTGACCACACCCAGGGTTTGTGGTGCATGAATGATTTGACGCGTACTATCAGTCTAGTTTAAAATGATCCCCGGGTAAGGTGAAGACCAATCTACCATGTGCCGCGACACGGCAACAACTTAAGAGGCCTTATCAGGCTATCCCCACGCGTTTCGACCGCGCGAAACATTCCGATCTCTAAGTAGCTCCCCGGCGGGACAAAACGTCAGTGGGCTGCCACGCCTCGCGGCGAGCGGACGGCGTACGGTTAACGTTTCCCGCGCAACCTGTGCTGTACGATGTCGAAAAATAAAAGTCGGACATATTGTTTTTGTGGCAACAAAGACGGTTGAAAATGATTTCATTTGTTCCAGAACACATTAAACTCTCCGGAATAAAAGATTTTGTTTAAGAATTAACGTTTACTGGGGCACTATTGACGCGTAACTATTAAAGTCTGGGTATTTCTCTAAAAATCTTTATGGGGCGCCTAGCTTTTTTTCGAAATAATTGTGTTGGTTTGATTCCATGCTGTGTTGTTATTATTATTACTGAAGGTTTAGTTATACAATCAATAAGTAAAATATTTAAAGATTCACTCTATGATACATTATATTTTAGAAACACGATTACTTGTAGTTTCCTCGATAGTTTTTCTTAAAGCTACCTCAAAAATGCAACATAAACCCCTAGTATGACATAAATACTGCAGGGAAAGTTATCAGTTTTTTTAATAATAACATAACGAGATGTTATCTATAATGTATACGTCTTACATTTTCAAAATCTGTATTATTTTAATAATTAAACCGAAAAAACATGATTTCTGCGCTCCCAGCAGAGATGGGCATAAGTTAATTTTTAATCTCGATTAACGATTAAAATTGACGATTAGTTAATCTAATCGTACGAGTTCCGATTGATTTAATCTCGATGAAGTTAATTGTTGATTAATTTTTAGCGATTAAATTTTTAATCGATTAATTAATTCGATTAACTTTCTCTTGATTAAATATTAAGGAAAAAAAAAAAGACTTTTTGTAAGTCTTTACAAGTCCCTGCCTAGAACATCTTAGAGTAGCGCACTATAAAAACCATCTCGTATTACTGTAACAAGAGGGAAGAGGGAAGAGCGGAGAGCGGAGAACGGCGAGTGGAGAGCGGAGAAAGGCGTGCGGAAAGCGGAGAGTGGCGTGCGGAGAGCGGAGAGTGGCGTGCGGAAAGCGGTGTGCGGAGAGCGGTGTGCGGAGAGCGGAGTGCGGCGTGCGGAGAGCGGAGAGTGGCGTGTGGAGAGTGGGCAGAGGCGTGCGGAGAGCGGAGAGTGGCGTGCGGAGAGCGGAGAGTGGCGTGCGGATAACGGAGAGCGGCGTGCGGAGAGCGGTGAGCGGCGTGCGGAGAGCGGTGAGCGGCGTGCGGAGAGCGGTAAGCAGAGAAGCGGAAAGAGGGAACGGTCGGATGCAAAGGTAACCGAACTGACTACCGAGGTGACTGAACTAGACTGGTTGACCAAACGAGCGAAGGCACGAGAAAAACTCCGTTTACATAACGGAGGCAACCCTAGCGCACATTCCAATGACGTTGCGTCACCCGCGGGAGGGGGCATAGATAGCGGTGGCAACGCCTGCCGTCCAAACAAGTGGTGTATCTGTTACGTAGTAACTTGTATATAATCTGTGGCCTTATTCCATTTAAAATTCATTTTTACATATACGTTTAATGACAAATATATTGATAAATTCAACTAACTTTTTGAAGTGAATAATACTTTCACTAAGTTCTAGATTTCCATACCTATTTCATGCTTTCATTGCGTGCAGTCGAAAATAATTTGAAAAGAAAATACAGTTTAAAGCGTGAATTTTGTCAATTTAGAGTTTTTGAAACAAAAAGTATCAATGAAAAATTCAAACTGTAGGTTTCAAATATATACCAATAGATCGCAATGGCTCTGTTATAAGTAGTAACATTGATAATATGTTACGAAACATGTTTGATCATTAAAAAAATGTCTAAAGCGATCAGCACTTTTGAACCGACAAGGAAACTAAGCCAGGACCTTATCGCAATTCCTCGTTAAAATTTCTACCCGCTCCCACAGTTACCCTCTATTCGCATATTTATACTATTCGTAAATTTATACTATTCGTATGTTCGAACGAAATACGTAAAGTACTCGCGAAAGTGCCAGCGCACCTTCATCAATCAAACCGGACATTCATTACGTATTTATTTGGCAGAATGCTGAATTCTTTACACAACCCGAACTTGCTTTTTTTTACATAAATAATTTCTTCAACAACTTTGTCAAGTAATTATTATTTGCAAGAAGCCAAAAAAATAAGGTCACGTTTATACTAGCTTTATAGTTAGTCTATTATTTAAAATGTTTTACTTACGCTATAAAAAAGTTCTTAAACTTTAGTTTGAAAATTACACATGACGTTTGAAATAACTTGCATAGTTAGTGATACTAACTAACTCACTATTTTGGTTCAGTGACCCAAACAGGATCTTAGCCTCCGAAATGATAACACGCGACTTGTCCTGATCCTGCGCAGTTATCGGCTTGAAGCTTACGCAGATCCACCTCCCCAGCGGTACCTGGGACGACTGACCGGTCGGTCCACCTGTTGGTTGCCCCAAGTCAGCTCTTTTTGGCGCGCGATCCTCTGCCATTCATTGTACGTGACAGAGCCAACGATGTCTGAAGAATCTATGGGACTTTGTCTCTCCAATAATGTTCGGCTCAACCACCAAGTCCTCACGTTAGAACGGATCCGCCACGTACCATCATTCCTCTTAGTTGGTCTCAGCACGCAGAAGTTAGTGATCGTCATCATCATCAGCCAAAAAACGTCCACTGCTGGACATAGGCCTCCCAGAGAACGCCACCATGACCGGTCCTGCGCCGCCCGCATCCAGCGGACTCCAGCGACTTTCACCAGGTCATCAGTTCACCTTGTGGGTGGTCTACCCACGCTGCGTCGTCCGGAGCGTGGCCGCTACTAAAGTTAGTGATAGGTAGCACTAACTTCGCAAGGGGTTTTCGGAGCACGAATGATCAGACAGTAGGTGTCAAGTCATTAATGCTCTGAATCCCCCTGGGCAATTCATAAGACCGTTTAGCGTAGCGGAGAGGGTTCTAGCAGCTTTTAGTGACTTTATATGTTCCACCCTGTACTTTGATGGAAACCTTCGCAGTAGCGAAACCAAACTGCCTGTTAAAGGCCAGAGGATGGCTCATAAAATGCTGACATGCCGTTACGAATTTTAGTGCTCGTGTCGACAAACGGGGATCTCCACCGTTACCATGCCTACACGTATAATTACATAATATTTTAGCCTGGTATAATATTTGGCAAAATATTCATAAGATTGGGAACATCGAGTTTTTAGATTGAGTTAATTAAAAAACGGATTTCAAAAATAAAATCTTAAAACAATACGACATAAAAATAAACCATCTATAAATTCAAACGTTCAGTAGCAGCAGTAGCACATAAAGTAAGGCTAATGGAAACGATAAGAAAAAAAATATATTTACGCGTCCCAACCGTTGATGTGAAAAATATCGCTCGTTACGTAACAATTGGTAAGGGAAACAAGATAAATCGTTTATACATTGTAACAACTGCCTCATGTTTACGAGCAAAAACTCCAACAATCACAACAACGTTGAATAAACATGCAAAACTCGTAATAACGTCGGAACATAATAGATAGTTACTAATTTTATAAGGTTGGTATCATCGCACACGCGCGTCGACCAATAACAGACGCTAGTCGTATTGTAGTTGTATTCCAATCGTATTTTCTTAACTGACATGTCTCTTATTTGGTATTCGACTGACAATAAGTTCATAGCAAGATAATATCAATAAAATAAAAGTACAATACGATACCTTGGTATCATCGCACACGCGCGTCGACCAATAACAGACGCTAGTCGTATTGTAATTGTATTCCAATCGTATTTTCTTAAGTGACATGTCTCTTATTTGGTATTCGACTGACAATAAGTTCATAGCAAGATAATATCAATACAATAAAAGTACAATACGGTACCGAGATCACTCAAAATAAGAGTCGAATACAAGCCCAGAGCTTCTGAAGGTGTGTCTTCACTGACGCGGTGCTAGGCAGAGCGGGACCTGATTTAACTAATCACACAATTTCTACTTTCTAACACTGTATTGAAAAGTACTATTATATTTTCATCATTTGCTTGCTGCATTCTCTCTCTCTTTCTCATCTTGGCTATTTTTCCCATGTGGTGGTAGGCTCAGGCTTTTGCTTGTTTCATTCACTGAATATAATTGGTACATTACGAGTACAAAGCAAGGGTTGTGAATTCGTTAATGTCTCAGGTGTTTGTAGCCCAAACGCAAGGAGAGGGCCATAAATATGCGATCTGGGGCTCTAAAAATTAGTGCTCGTGGTTTGTCTAAAGTTTTCCGTCTTGCCTTGTCCAGGAAGTGAGATTATATCCCGGCAGAAAATCCCACTTACGGCCTAGGGTGACGTAAAAATAATAGAAGGCAACTTCATCCACATCACCCTTCTTTTTCTTTATCGTAGTCAGATTCAAAGACAAAGGCAAGCTCTATAAAACAGCAATTCGACCTGCAATACTCTACGGCACAGAATGCTGGGCACCGACAAAACACCATCTGCAGAAGCTACACACTACGGAAATGCGTATGCTGCGATGGTCGGAGTCACTAAAAGATAAAATACGAAACACCTATATCCGCGGTAGCTACAAGATTACTCCTATTGACGAAAAAGTGAAGGAGAAACGCTTAAGATGGTATGGCCACATAGTAAGACGTCCGGTGGACTTAAACGCGTATATAAAAAGTTACTGAACAAATGTTGTTCAGTTTGAAGAGTAGAGTCTACCTATGTTTTAATTTATTGCTCCTACTACAGGTGTGCGCGTGTGAAGGGCTCCCAACCTACATCTCTCGGGGGTCCAAGCCAACCTCACCTGCTCGCGGTGCACGCTGCTGACCAACGGACGAGGCTCTGGCGACCCGCCAACCCGCATCGGACCAGCGTGGCGGGTTACGGTTCGAACCTTCAATGGAAGTAAAAACTTTACCACGGCCCCAAGTCCCCGGCGGCTCCAGTTGCAAAACTGGCGGAGACGGGCGTCGGCCGAGCACTGGAGCCAGGGGTGCTAAGAATCCCCGGGTGGGGTTCCCCCGCCAAACGATCTCGGCTTACGATAAAACGGACAACCGACGTAGGTTATCGCTGGTAACCTACAACACGCGCACGTTGAGAACGGACGAGAAGGTTGTCGAGCTGGAAAAGGAAGTCAGTAGGATGCGTTGGGATGTCATAGGGCTATCAGAAGTCCGAAAATAGCCAAGATGAGAAAGAGAGAGAGAATGCAGCAAGCAAATGATGAAAATATAATAGTACTTTTCAATACAGTGTTAGAAAGTAGAAATTGTGTGATTAGTTAAATCAGGGCCCGCTCTGCCTAGCACCGCGTCAGTGAAGACACACCTTCAGAAGCTCTGGGCTTGTATTCGACTCTTATTTTGAGTGATCTCGGTACCGTATTGTACTTTTATTGTATTGATATTATCTTGCTATGAACTTATTGTCAGTCGAATACCAATTCATATGGA
Organism: Apotomis capreana; assembly: GCA_947623375.1. Classification (NCBI taxonomy): domain Eukaryota; kingdom Metazoa; phylum Arthropoda; class Insecta; order Lepidoptera; family Tortricidae; genus Apotomis; species Apotomis capreana. The sequence goes on from OX392499.1 coordinate 1,343,491, forward strand.
ATTCTGTTGTGGGGGAAAGGGGCGGACATTCAAACCATCTTCGTGCTACAAAAACGAGCCGTACGATCTATTTATGAACTAGGAGCTCGTGCATCGCTAAGAGAAAAATTCAAGGAAGCCAACATTCTCACCGTAGCGTCTCAATATATCCTTGAGAATATAATGTATGTCCGGAAAAATCTACATGCATTCAAGCTCAACAGTGACATTCACCAGTATAATACAAGAAGGAAGAATAAGCTTGTTATGCCTACTCATCGTCTCCGTAAAGTTAGCTCTTCGTTCGTGGGGAACTGTGTACGTTTCTATAACAAAATACCTACCGAGGTACCTTCCAGCAAATTCAAGTCTCATATAAAACGTCACCTAATAAACAAGGCGTATTATACTGTAAATGACTTTTTAGATGATAGGGATGTCTTTAAGCCAGTGTTTTAGTCGTGTGAATGTAAAGTAAGCATTATTTTAATCGGTAATATTAGTTTATTTGTAATGTAACATGAGAGCACATTATGTTGTTTCTCACCGGGCATTAGCTTTAGTCATGAATGCCCGGCAGTGTGAGCATGTCATGCTCGCTTAAAGGTCTTTGCTTACGGTGGCGTCGTTGATCGGGTCGCAACCT